>CM029632.1:16150030-17350030 GCA_017311315.1 Dendrocalamus latiflorus | reverse complement strand
GAGCTATAGGCTTGCCAAAATTTTGCAATCATCCAAACATGAGCCAAATTTTGATAAGGTTGGTTTAGGCATAAACCGAACACACGAACATGCATGCATGCTAATCTGTTATCTATTATTAGTTGATGCCAGTTGATTTACGACCGTTAAGAGAAAAAAAAGAAACATGCCAGAAATTATATATAAAAACATATAGCCATTAGTTTAGTGGGTCCTAATTTAAAGAATTAGATTGGATAGTTGACTACAAGATATCATATTTTTGAAATAATTCTCAAAAAAGAGAAAAAACTTCTAATGACTGAGAAAAAAATATAAGACTTTGTCATGGTGTTTTACATGCATATTTCATGACTCTGGTTTGTGGGAACACTACCGGGTTCAGCAGCTTTGCCGAGTGCCCGTGGCACTCGGCAAAGCACGAGAAACACTCGGCAAAGCCTTTGCCGAGTGCCACCCACGGCATAGCTCACACGTCATAGTTTCTGACGGCAATTAAAGAGCTCTTTGCCGAGAGCTTTTTATCGAGCACTCGACAAAGCCTTTGCCGAGTGCCGTAACGACCCTCGGCAAAAAAAAGGACAGTGGACGGCGATAACACGGTGACGGCGTCGTTTGCCGAGTGCCAGGACGGAATGGCACTCGGCAAAGATGTATACTTTGCCGAGTGTCGTGGTAAAGACACTCGGCAAAGGTTAAAACTTTGCCGAGTGTCATGCTAAAGACACTCGGCAAAGATTAAAACTTTGCCGAGTGTTTTTACCACGACACTCGGCAAACTCACAACACTCGGCATAGTACGTTCCCAGAATGCCCAGAAACGTTACTTTGCCGAGTGTTTTTACCATGACACTCGGCAAAACCACAACACTCGGCAAAGTATGTTCCCAGAATGCCCAGAAACGTTACTTTGCCGAGTGTTTTTACCATGACACTCGGCAAAGTCTCCCTTTGCCGAGTGTAACACACGGCAAAGTAGTAAAAAACTGCCAATTTTAAATGTTTATTGCGCCCCACTCAAACAAGTCACAATATATCACAGTATATCAATAATATATCACATATAGTCGAAAATTAATCACCACAAGTGTCATTCACAATCATTCACCAAGTGGAACCACAATATATCACATATAATGCAAATCCAGACACTTAAAGCAAGTATCAACCACAATATTCACATAAACATCACAACCACAAGTATCATCCACAAAGCTAGTCACTCCGACTGATGTGGTGGGTCATGAGGTAAGTTATTAGAAGCCGCTGATTGATTCTGCACAAAGGAGAAGAGATTGCATGTGTGAGGCAAGATTTAAGGTATGAACATACAAACTTAAACATTCATACTCCACTAGAAACTCACAGGAGTAGTTGCAGGAGGAGGTGGAGGGAATAGCTCCGGTGGCAGAGGTTGACCCATCCTCTCGCCAAGACTCTGCATCCACTGAAACATCTGCGTCATCCTCTGCCGCTCGGCCTCATTCCTCTGCCGATCGGCCTCCATCCTCGCCGCCATCTCCTCCCGCAGCCTCTTCTCTTCTTCCAGCTGGGCCTACAATATTTCACCCCAATGTTACAATGCAAAGCAAAGGTATGTAAAAATTAATGAACGACGAATAAAACAGAACTAACCTGGAGTGCCTCCATCCGGGACTGTGCAGTGTCCGGCCGTGGGCGTATGGCCGGGCTTGAGCTCGTGCTCCTTGCTCGAATCTGGGTGAGAGTGGGAGTAGTGGCCGTGTCGAGTGTGCTGTCGCCAATCTAGTACCGCCCATGCTTCTTGCCTCCTCCCACCCTCATGACGACTTCTCCATCAAGGTCCTGGGTGCTCGGATCGTACTCTGGCCCATGGACCGCCCTTGCCATCGATGTGTACTCACTGAGGCGGCTGTGGACGGTCGCATTGCTGTACACCGAGGGCGGGTCCTCCGGGTTGTAGTCGACGTCGGACGTCGCCTTGCCCTTGTGGGCCAAAGCCCATGCCTTGAACTGGGAGCAAGGCTGGCCACCATGTGACGACGACTGCGAAAGAAACAGCAAGATGATTAGAAATTATGCAGAATTGAGCGTTATAATAAAGAAATGAATTCGCGTACCCATGTAGCTGCGAATTCGTCGAGGCTACGGTTGCCTTGATGGTGTGGTGCACCTGGCATCATCAAACGCCGCTCCCGGCAAGCGTTGTGCGTCTCCTCCCACTCGGCGGCGCACCACTTGTCCACCATCTGTGCCCAGCACTGGAGATGCTGGGCGCACCACCACGGAGGCACCTACACGTCATCAAGTATATAACATATAAGAAGATCAAATTAAGCGTACTTAATCTCAGAAAAAATCAGTATTAATGTTCTATATTTACCTGCATGTAGTCTTCCCGGGTCAGCCTCATGTTTCTTGCTTGGGTTTTGTTGATCTTCACTCCAAGGTAGGTAGCGTTGTATGTTACGATGGCCTGGACGCGCGCCTCGTAATGCATGTCCTTCACGAGTTTATAACAGGCTTTGTGAGCCACACTAGCCGCCTTGGCCTCATATCCCTCCTGGCATCTGAAGAAATCCTGCATATAGACGCGATGTATCCAGTCATTATTTCAAGAATGTCCAATGAATGTGATGTATTGAGCGATGTAGTGCGAGGAAGACTTACCCACAGCTCGGTCGTCACCCGCGCCGCCTTGTTGGCGAATACCCTGCCATCCCGATCTGGTAAATCGGGGAAGGCGACGTAGTGGTCCCACGTGTAGGCCGGCTCCTCCCCTCCGCCAAACGCAACCAGGCCAGGGAAGTGTAGCCTGCACAAAAGACCCAGGATGCCATTGACATGGCGTTTGTGATCACCTGCAGCCACAAGCGTCCAACCCCTGCCCAAGTGATTAAGATAAATTATTAGTTTCTATTGTGATTTTCAACATATCAAATGAAAAAGTAATGATAACATCTAAAGTTACTTACCTAGCCCCAGTGGGTTGAATCAGCGGGCGTCTCTCACGAGGTATCGGCCGCCTCGGGAGGGTCGAGGGACCTCGCAACCAGACACCCGACGAACCAGAGGAAGCGGAACCCCCTGCCGCCGCCTCCTCCTCGTCCTGCTCCTCCTCCTGCTCCTCCTCCTCCCGCTCCTGCTCCTCCTCCCGCTCCTCCTCCCGCTCCTCCTCCTCCTCCCGCTCCCGCTCCTCCTCCCGCTCCTCCTCCCGCTCCCTCTCAAGAGTGCTCCTGCTCCTCCTGCTGCTCCTCCCGCTCCTCCTACTCCTGCTCCCCGACTGCTCAGCTGCATCGAACGGGAGACGCCTAACTAGGTTACGCCTAACCAGAGAATAAACTGGGCCGACCAATCAGAGAATGGCATTCAACAAAGTGATATAGCAATAACAAAGTGATATACCAATCAGATATGGCATTCAACTCCCCCTCATTCTTTAGAACATTAACACATCAGTATAGCAATAGCATCTTTCATAAAATATAACAATGGGGATAAACAGAGATATCATGACAATTAGACATGCAGTAGGAAAACAGAGATATCATGACAATGGGGATAAACTACTAAATATCATAGCAATCACTAACATGAAAATAGATTATGGACCACATACAACATGAACAATAACTAAAATGATTATTATAGTCTGTATGATCTTGGATTAATTATGCAGAGCTGTTGATTGATGAAATGATCCTACTTTGAATTTAGGAAAGAATTAGATAACAATACTCCGACATCCTAAATATACTCAATGTATGTTCAGATATTTACTTGGATGCTAACATTGACCTTCTTCTGCAGTCACATGAGCCCATACAAAATGAGAACATCTATGACTTTCTACAAAACCCTGAAGTTCGGGATTTTGAAAAGAATTGTATGGATACCTGCTGTCAAAGTTCTGAAAAAGCTTCCAAATGGTGTCCTACAGCATAGGTAAAGTATCAAATCAACACTGAAAAAAGGGAAAACAAGAACAACACATAGCATGAGATGTGTTAAACACTTAAGTGGCAGTGAAGCAGCAATGCATCAACAATGCGCACAAGAGCTCTATACATGAAATATCTTCGTTACTTGTTTTGCAGGAATCATTCTCTCTAATCATAGTATTTTTCGTATCTAAATATTTGCTACTACATGTATATCACAGGGAAACATGCAAGCATAGATGCATCTTGTATGTCTAGTATCGGTCACGGCACATTAAACTACTGTTATATACCATGCATCTATGCATACAAGAAAATACTAGCAAACTACAGGATATATGGACTACTGTTACTACTGTTACTACAGGATATGGGGAAGAAATACTTGACAATGCTATCGCTTTCACCAAGAATCGCCTCCATACTATGATCGAATATTTGGAACCGGAGTTAGCAAAAGAGGTGCATCATGCGTTGTATCTCAGTATACGAGGAAAATACTACACGGAATGAGACCATGCTGGAGCTTGCAAAGCTGGACTTCAATATTCTGCTAACTCTGTATTGCAAGGAGCTAAAAGATCTTACACTGTAAGAAGACTCACTAACATATATAGCATAACGAAGTTGTAAATAATTACTTGCGTCGGGCGGGGGAGGCGTCGGGCGGCGGGCGTCGGGCGGGGGAAGCGTCGGGCGGGGGAGGCGTCGGCCGGCGGGCGGCCGCGGGGGCGGGGGCGGCGGGCGGGCGCGGCGGCGGGCGTGCGGGGACAGGGCGGCGGGCGGGCGCAGGCGCGGCGGCGGGCGCGCGGGGGCGGGGCGGCGGGCGGGCGCGGGCGCGCGGGGGCGGGGCGGCGGGCGGGCGTGGGCGCGGCGGCGGGATTGAATGTGTGGTTGCGTGTGTGAGCGCGGCCGCGGGGAATTAAAGTTATGTCGTGTTGTTTGCCGAGTGCCCCCCATCGGGCACTCGGCAAAGCCCTCATACTTTGCCGAGTGCCGCCGATCTGGCACTCGGCAAAGCTCATCCTTTGCCGAGTGTCACCCACAAAGCACTCGGCAAAGATTTTTTTTTCAATTATACTTCCATTCCTCCCTTTCTTTTCCAAATTTGTTTTACAAATTTGTTCGAATGTACTTTGAAAATGCCTTGTCAAATTCACTCAACAATGCATATTCGATGCTTCTACGAATATTAGACCATTATTTCATGCAGTTATAGCTCAATTTCAATTTATATCAATTCAAATTCTATAATTGCAGTTTACAAATTAAAATTATCAAACGGATCCGAAAAATTACCAAAATTTAACATGAAACAATCTCTGTTGTCTATTGCCTATACAAAAAGTTTTGTAGTCAAACCACAATTCGACCGTCACTTTGACTCCAAATCTTACCGGATCCTTCTCAACTCTACGTTTCTTCTTCAGAAATGTTTCGGTTTGTAAGCATCGTACATGACAACTTATGCGAAATCTTATCAATTTTTTACCACAGTCTCCACGTATGATATCATGACATCTTGACAAATCTCATGATTTTCAGACTTCGTTTCCTTTTTTCAAAATTTAAAAACCATTCGGCCACAAGTTCGTGGTCGTGTTTCCTGAACAAGATGTTCGAAATTCGTTTTCCTTTCACAGGTAAGGCCTCAAACCAGGCTGAATAACATGAATATCATTTTTCTACTCATTTTTTCCTATTATTTGAATCACTTGCAGTTCAAATTTGACTTCATTCAAAAAAATTGATTGAAATGCAATTAATTAATTAAATATAGCAAACTAATACAAAAATATACCAAATTTTACAATGGAGTACCATATGTTGTATGTGCAGAGTAGAAAAAGTTTGAAGGGTAGGAAAGGAAAAGATTTTTCTTACTTTGCCGAGTGCCCCAAAAAAACACTCGGCAAAGAGCTCTTTGCCGAGTGTCAGCTCCAGACACTCGGCAACGTTTTAACGGCGGCAGCTGACCTCTAACGGACGGCGGTTGGTGCCGAGTGTTTTATGTTTTGCCGAGTGTTTTTTGTCAGCACTCGGCAAAGAGCCTCGTTTGCCGAGTGTCTACTCTGCAGCACTCGGCAAACATATTGTTTGCCGAGTGTTTTGTTTTCGCCGAGTGTTTAGATGGAGGCACTCGGCAAAGTTATTGTTTACCGAGTGCCCGAGGTATTGCACTCGGCAAAACTCCAGACACTCGGCATATAGCAGCTTTCCGGTAGTGGAAGTGCTTCAGTGCCCTCAGTAAAAGTGAAAGAAATAAAGTTTAAAGTGTGATGTGGGTTTAGTTTGCAATTAGCCACCCCCTAATGGCATTATGCTAACTGTATTTAGAAGAAAAAACCCTAATAGTTCTTTCACTGCATTGAAAAAAGAAACTAGGAAACCGTGTACTAATTGGGGGAAAGTGAAATGGGGTGTGATCATGTGATATGTACTTTTGGGTTTGGTGATGTCAAAATTTGCTGTTTTAATTACCCTGTAACTGATTCCTAGCTTGCACTACATATGATATCGTACGTACAGTTGTCGTGCCACATCGATCTCACCAAACTGGTATGGGCATGTTGGCATTGAAAAGCATATGTTGTTTTCTTCTCTTGTCTGAAAGGAGAAGCAGATGTTAGACTTCTCGTCAAATTGTCATCGTTCAAATCGTCGCATGGTGACATTGAAACGCAGATGTTGTTTTCCTTTTCCTTTTCTGTAAGGAGAAGCAGATGTTATTTTCTACGAGTGTCTAGGATTAATTAGATATTTTCTTTCTAACTATCATTCAAATTTATGACACTTGAATTAAAGATCAAATGACCCTTTGTTTTCGAAGGGGAGAGATTTTTTTAAAGGAGGGGGGGGCAAAATTCAAGGGGGATAGAAAAGAATTCATGGTCATTATTGGATTTTTAATCCAACAGTTCTAAATCTGTATAATAATTAGGAAGAAAACATCCAGATAATATTTAACAAAACCCATTTCCTAGAAGTCGTGAGGAAGTCAGACTTCTCGTCAAATTTAGATTCATCGTCGTTCAAATTGTCGCAACCGTGTGCATGAGGAGCCTTCGGAGGTTATAACACGCGGGAGCGGATAAAAAAGACGGGGGGGGGGGGGGGCGGCACGGTCATTACTCATCATCGGCACACGGGCTGGAGAAACAATGTCGCGCGAGCTTGGTCCGGCCTTTGGGCCGCGATCGCTGCACACCGCCAGGCGCCAGCTACGGCGGCTTCACCGGAGGAGTTCGCCCATGCAGCTTTGAGAGACCATGTGGAGGTCCTCCCGTGTGTATGATGAGTTATTGACATTGGGTTAGCTAAGTCGAGTTTGGCTTGGGTGGTTTGGACCCTGACGTTGCGTGGTGCAATGGGCTCGGTCGGACTTTGGTCAAACTTGGTCGTATGGGATTAGGTTGCATATTCTGCTGATTCGACGGGTTTGGATTCCATCATGGTGAGTATGATGTTATTTACGCTTTCATGTATCGAGCGGTGCTATTTGACGTGTTTCTTGTCTGTGTGACTGCAGGACGTCGAGACGGAGTCGTGGTGAGACACGAAGGACTGGACTAGGCGCAGGTGGCGCTGAGGTCAGAACAGTCAGGAGGTGTCGAAGACGACGTGGACTCGAGATGGTTGCGAGGCGTGCGAGACAAGGAGCGCGGAAGCTTCCCGGAAGGTGCAGAGGGGCGAATCGGGAATTTCGCAAGACTGCACAAGCGGGAGCGGGCTCCGTTGGAAATAGCGGGCGTAACGGGGCGGAGACCCGTTAGCCGTAGGCTATAAATAGGTGGAGAGGGCTGCATGCCCACTTGAGCACTTCAAGGGTTTTTAGGGTTTCCTTTAGTCAAAATAGGCTTTAGTGGTTGTTTTGGCTTTAGGCTTTAGTGGGTGAGGTTTGGTGGTGGAGGCAGAGTGTGCTCCCTATGTGTCTCCTTCTCTGTACTTTGTGTTCATCCACTTCAAGCCTGTATGGTTGAGTGTTCTTGAGTTGAGGAGAGGTTGGAGATGACTTGAGAGTTTGTAATCATACCTCTGATTGAAATCATGTATGGGGACGTCTCTTTGATCCTCAATATCAATATGAGATGGTGATTGGTTCAGTTCTTGAGCTCTCTGTTATTTTCCTTCGATGCCCTCTTTTGGAGATTTCTTGGTTTTGAGTTCTTGCCTGCTGGGATTGGCCAAAATGGGTTGCTCTATGATGGGTTAGTTTCACAAGATCATTTGATCGATTTCCCAAAGAGCAAACTTGGTTTAAATCTCAGATTTCATTTTTGGGATTCCTCTGTTCATAGTTTTCCTCTTCTAGGGTTTTGGTGAAATCTTGATTCCTTTGGAGAAATGACATGAAATTTGATCTGGATTATCTCATGGCTATTGCTAACATATCCTCAAAATTTCATGGGCAAAGGATCAAAGGTTTGAGAGCAATTTGAGTCTTAGTGCCTCACTCTGTACTTTTTCAGATTTTGGGTGAAATCTCAAATTCTTGCTCAAATGGTGAAATCCTCTGTGCCAAAAGTGCTTGATGCTATTTAGAATATGATTTTGATCTTTTAGCTTGGTTAGAAAAGAAGGTGATCTCAAATCCCAAGTTTTTGTGGTGATTTTCGGTCAAGAAGCTCTGCAGTTTCAGTTTTGGTTTTCCTGCTGCACTCTTTCTTGCCTTCGGCTGTGCACAGATCAGTGATCTCAGGTGTTTTCCTGTGTTTCTTATTTGCAGTACAGAGCTAGTACAAATTTGGCTGGTAGCCTCATATCAAAATTGGCTAAATTCAGTTCAGCAACTCTCGGCAGTAAGTATCAGTTCAGTCCGTGCAGTGGTATGTTGAAAACATGCCTTGACAAGAATCAAAATGCAGTCAAGCTCATACTTTCTAGTTCGGCTCCTGTAGCTCCAAAGTGCATTCCGATTGAAGCTTCTAAAGTTAGTTGGCTTTCTTTTTTTTGGGTGCTATTTTTGACAATTTTGCATGCAGATCAAACAAAGGTTTTTTCAGTTGAATTTTTTACTGGTTGGTCTCTGATTTATGCTGAATTTTTCGGTGTCGCATGCGTTCCAAAATTCAGAGAAATTAATTTTAATTTTCTGTGAGGTGCTGTGTTTTACATCTTTCTGAAAAATCAGTGTTCGATTTCTCAAGAGCGACTTTGAAGCGAGCGACATTCACCCCCTCTGTCGTTATTTCGGTCCTACAAGCTTGCTAGCTGATGAAATATGGCATTGCTTTGAAGATCCTATCCTTCGAGCGTCGGTGTACATTGGAGCAGTGGAGTCAACTTTTGTCCTGTCAGCTATGACGTCTGCACTCGACTGTCGGGCGGACAGCTAAATGCTCACACATGTCACCGTCCAACGGGTCATATGCGGCCGCCAACGCCGCACACTGTGAACTGTACCCGGGAAGTTGGTGTCCCATGCTTCGCTGCCTACTTAAGCAGCCTTACTTGCACTTATTTATTTCATAATAGTAAGTTAAATTTACATGACGTCGCCGTCGCAGTCGGATCAGTCAGTCCCGCCGTCGCCACCGACCGGTGCAACGGAGAGGAAGTACAAGGCGTGCGGCTGCGCAAGTGGGGCAAGTGGGTGTCGGAGATCCGGCTGCCCAACAGCCGCAAGCGGATATGGCTCGGCTCCTACGACACCGCGGAGAAGGCGGCGCGTGCGTTCGACGCTGCCTTCGTCTGCCTTCGCGGCCCTGGCTCGGAGGCGAGTCTCAACTTCCCGGAATCGCCACCGGCCGTCGGCCGCAGCAGCGATCCGCAAGAAGTGCACTCGGCCGCAGAGTTGCATGCAAACCGGGCGACCGGAGGCCCCGCTTTCACGGTTCGACGGGAACCAGCTGATGCGACGGCGCTTACGGAGGTAGACCCAAAGTCGACGGACATGACGGTATCGACGGCCGCGAAGGCGATGGAAGAAGTAGAACCCAACGTATTCATGGGAAATGTGGCAGACGGGAGCTTCGACTGGTCGCAGTGGATGGCAAACCCACCGCCACTCTACTCGCCAACCCCCATGGGGGGCCATGCATACGACTTGCCGATGTCGCCGACGGCACAAGCAGCAGAATCCACGGCGGAGGACGACAATGGTACAAGTGATAGCCTTTGGAGTTTAGATCCTTGATCGACTCGTATTTTGGCATTATGTATTTTACATAGGAGCTGAATAAAAACTCAGTACTCCCTTTTATCACAAATATCGTTTTTGATATTGACATGATCTCTCCAAAATACATACTTTGACCTACCAACTTATGTAACTAGCATATTTCCCTGTGGAATTGTGCGGCCAGATCTTGCAATATGTATATCTATATTTGGAAAATAGAGTTGTATTTGTTAACTAACTCTAATGCCCATGATTGAAAACACAGTTATATCTGTTATATAATTATAACAATTCTCTTATACAGGGCCGTTCCTGTAATTTAGGGGGCCCTAGGGCGTAATAAAAGTGGAGGCCAATCGTTTTAATATAAATATGTAATAATACCTTTTATTTCAATTGCAAAAGCTAAAGCTCAATAAACAATGAACAGAACGGGTTGGGTTCCACACCCATCTGTGCTAACTACGATCAATCAATGAACATTTCACACCGATCTGTTGCAAATCTGTGAACTACAATACATCCACGCTATAAAAAATTGGGAGCGACAGACGTATGGATACCGTAGTGGGGAGGGGGGTGCTCCTCTTGACCTCGAAGAACTCCTCGAGGGGGTTCTGCGCCTTCCTCACCGCCGATGTCGAGGCGGTGGCGGCCTCGGATGAGGTGGCGGCGGAGGAGAAGAGCCGCCTCCCGAGCGCCCTCGACAAGGACAACATCACGATGGCGACGGCGACGGCTACCTACACCACGACAAATCGGCAAATCAGAATAAGCAAACACTCCGATTCAAGGAGAGGAGGAGAGAGATGGTCTGTGAGATACAGGCGGCGGCGGCGGCGAATGATCCACGAGATGGGATGGGAAGCTCAGCACTAGTCGCTACTCGCTATAACGCCGGATTGGGCCAATCACCAATGGGCCGTTATTGTCTTCAGCTGCTGGCCCAATCGTTATGGCGTTATCAAAGATACGCGCCGGCTGAACTGCAGAACCGAAGAGCCCCAAATCCAATACTTAGACATGTATAGCAGTATATATACATGGGCTTGAGCTAGAGGCCCCTAGTTCTTATGGGCCCCAGGCGGTTGCCCCTGCTGCTCATGCCCAGGGCCGACCCTGCTCTTATACACCTGATTGATCTACAACATTATAATCTGGATAGACCTGGGAGTCAGGCCGTGCAGTGCGCATGGCATGGGCCCGGCGTGCTTTGGGTCGTGTCGGCCTAGCACGGCCACCCCGCCGTGTCGTGCTATGCCACACGACTCGCCTCCGGCGGCCCAAGCACGACCCAAAGCATGATGGGCCAGTGTTATGCCGTGCTGGCCCTGGGCTAGCCCTGTGTACTTGTAGCGGTGGAGGCGGTGGCAACGATGGTGACAATGGTCGCCATCTTCATTCCCCTCGTGTTGTGGTTGTATCTTGCGCTTGCATCTTCGATGTTGCTACCGTCAAGCCTTGCTCAGCCACGGCTATGTGGATCCGACGGTAATCGCCGTCAGAGATGAGGAAGAGGGCAGTGTGGGGATCTCGCTGGAGAGGAGGAAGAAGCATGGCGCGACACGTGGGAGGGGGAGGTAGGGCGAGGGAGGAGGAGGGTGGTGGGGGAGAAGCTCGCCAGTATTGGCAAGGTGATGGGAGGTGATGCGTGGGGAGGGGGTGACAGCTAAGAGTGGCGGTTGGGGCAAAAGGAGGGATATGGGAGCCACAGTGAAGGGAGGATTGGCCGGTGAGGGGCAATGTGCAGGGAGGGGGCGGTGGTGGCTGAGGGTGAAGGATTAGGGAGGAGGAGGGAAGTATATATGGGAGAGAGATGAGAGATCTGAATAGTTGGATTAAAATCAAATGATCCAAAAAATCAATTGTAATTTTTTTTAAAAAAATAGACATCGTGTAATAGTGCGCAGTATCCCAGGTATGCATGCGTTCACTCGGTCCATCACCAGCGACGTCATGACTGGTCCCTGAAAGGCTGGACCCGCCGTCCCCCTCACAGGTGCATGCACCTGCAAATCTCAAATCTATCGTTTATCCGAGTTCAAACATGCATGCTCACTAATCTGTTATCTATTATTAGTTGATGCCAGTTGATTTCTACCGTCAAGAAAAAAGAGAAATATGTTAGAAATTATACACAAAAATACCTAGTTCTTAGTTTGGTAAACCCTAAGTTTAAATATTTAGATTTTGATAGTTGACTAGCTAAGAGATATCAGATTTTCAAAATAATTCTCAAAAAAATAAAAACATCTAATGACTGAGGAAAAACAAAGACACTGTCATCGCGTTTTACATGCATTGTAACTGATTCCTAGCTTGCACTATATATGATATCTTACGTAAAGTTGTCGTGCCACTTCGATCTCACCAAACTGGTATGGGCATGGTGACATTGAAAAGCAGATGTTTTCATTTTCCTTTTCTGAAAGGAGCAGCAGATGTTATTTTTCAAGAAGCCCTGAGGAAGTCAGACTTCTCGTCAAATTTAGATTCATCGTCGTTCAAATTGTCGCAACCGTGTGCATGAGGAGCCTTCGGAAGTTATAACACGCGGGAGCGGAGAGAAAACAATGTCGCGCGAGCTTGGTCCGGCCTTTGGGCCGCCGATCGCTGCACGCCGCCAGGCGCCAGCTACGGCGGCTTCACCGGAGGAGTTCGCCCATGCAGCTTGCTAGCTGATGAAATATGGCATTGCTATGAAGATCCTATCCTTCGAGCGTCGGTGTAGATTGGAGCAGTGGAGTCAACTTTTGTCCTGTCAGCTATGACGTCTGCACTCGACTGTCGGGCGGACAGCTAAATGTTCACACATGTCACCGTCCAACGGGTCCGCCAACGCCGCACACTGAACTGTAGCCGGGAAGTTGGTGTCCCATGCTTCGCTGCCTACTTAAGCAGCCTTACTTGCACTTATCACTACTTCAAAGTAGAAGTTAGTGGTTGGTGTATTCTCATTTACCTTTTCTCACAAACTTCTCAGCCATCCAATTTGATCTGAATCATTCGTCTCTCCTCCTCCTCTCTCTCAGAATACAACCGCCCAACTCCTCCACTTTTTCCATCTCCTCGCGCATTCTGGTTACCCTTTTCTCTGTCGTTTGCTCTCTAATAGTCCGATATTTGATGTGTGAAGTTAGGCAGTAAGTTCCGTCTCATTATTTTTATGACTCCGTTACAAATGCACAGGTTTCTAACTAGTTTATCTCATAATAGTAAGTTAAGGAAAATTTACATGACGTCGCCGTCGCAGCCGGATCAGTCAGTCCCGCCGTCGCCACCGACCGCTGCAACGGAGAGGAAGTACAAGGGCGTGCGGCTGCGCAAGTGGGGCAAGTGGGTGTCGGAGATCCGGCTGCCCAACAGCCGCAAGCGGATATGGCTCGGCTCCTACAACACCGCGGAGAAGGCGGCGCGTGCGTTCGATGCTGCCTTCGTCTGCCTTCGCGGCCCTGGCACGCAGGCGAGTCTCAACTTCCCGGAATCGCCACCGGCCGTCGGCCGCAGCAGCGATCGGCAAGAAGTGCAGTCGGCCGCAGTGTTGCATGCAAACCGGGCGACCGGAGGCCCCGCTTTCACGGTTCGACGGGAACCAGCTGACGCGACGGCGCTTACGGAGGCCGCGCAGGCGATGGAAGAAGTAGGACCCGAAGTATTCACGGGAAATGTGGTGGTGCCGAACGGGAGCTTCGACTGGCCACTCTACTCGCCACCCCATATGGGGGACCATCCATCCGACTTGCCGATGTGGCCGATGGCACCGGCAGCAGAATCCACGGCGGACGACAATGGTGGAAGTGATAGTCTTTGGAGTTTTTGATCCTTGATCGACTCGTATTTTGGCATTAAGTATTTTACATATATAGGAGCTGAATAAAAACTCAGTAGTCCCTTTTATCACAAATATCGTTTTTGATATTGAGATGATCTCTCCAAAATACAAACTTTGACCCACCAACTTATGTAACTGGCAGATTTTCGTGTGGAATTGTGCGGCTAGATCTTGCAATATGTGTAACGCCCCCGTTTCCAGGGGCGCGTACGGACACGGCATTCCGTAACTATCCAAGCATGAACAGTTATGGAGTGTCGCGCAAGAGTATACCATCGCATGCTTACAACAAAAGTCCAGCATATACTTGACATAAGGATTAACATCCAGGGTTTTTACAGCGGGGCGTGCAAGCCCAAAGCATATTTACATTACAAAAAGTCTTCCAGAATCCGCCTGAGCGCGGCCGAGACCTACAGCCAAGGGTCCTCGTCGAAGAAAAGGTCCTCCGGGACTTCTTCAACGGGGAGGCCTTCTCCTTCGTCTTGATCCTCTAAAGATTAGATTTAGCAAGCCGTGAGCCAACCAACCGGCTCAGCAAATCCCAAAGGGATCTTAACTTACTACATGCACGGAACTTCAAGGAAGGGAATATATTTGGTTCATTATCTTTCAGTGGATGTAGTTTTATTTACAATCATTTTAATAAGACGGACTCAAAACTCACTTCTTAAGATCTCAGGGTTTTCCACAAGAGTTCATTAACCAACCTAAACAAGTTAAACGTTTACAAAACTACTTAAGCTTTGCTGCTGGAATCACCCAAGTGACACAGCTCCAATAACCGGGAGCACGGCGTATTCGAATACCATTTATTTGACTCTGCAGAGTTTGCTCAGCTTTACCCACACGATCCCTTAACTCCCGCTAAAGAGTTAAGAAAGCCAGGTCGTTTCACTGCTCAACTCTTTATATAGGCTCTACCCGGTAGAATTCACTCGGGTCTGGCTCGCTCACACACACACACACAAAGAAAAGAAAACGGTGCCGCTTCGAGTGAACTCTACCGTTGTTAGGCACCCAATCACGGCTTGCCTAACCTCACTGCTAAACCTCCTCCACCGCCACACCTATAGAGTTTCAATCGAGTTGAGCAGCTACTAGACAAGTGTTGACAAGTCAACTCCTGTGGTTTGAGCGGGTTCTATGACATTTGCTCAGCATAAGGGTTTTAGTCCTTAATTTCACATGGTCCGCAACCTCACCAGGCCCGCGACCCAACCTAGGGTAAGCGGTGGGCGAAAACCGTCTAGCGGCGCACCTTAACCCCACTTACCCTACTCCAATCCTAGGGTAAGAGATGGGCGAAAACCGACTCGCGGCGCACCACGACCCCCTTACCCTACCTTGTGCCCGCAAGCACTCTCCGCTCTAGGGCACGGTGTCCCATTCCACCCTACCCTAGAGTCGGGTTTGCAAATTCTATTGGCCCGCAGCCATAGCCTTATCAGTACAAGATTTTGCATGATGATAATAATCTACAGTTATCTAGATTAACAGATAATTAATTCTAGGGTTTCAAAGGCATGGCTACAAATTAAACATGGCATTTAACGGTGATAGGATTAACTACATAACAAGTCATTCTAAACATTTTATTTTATTTCAAACTAACATTTCACAATTAACATAATGCAAATAGCATATTAACATATATGAACAGCATGGGTTTCAATATGATCAAAGGGTTTGGGACTTGCCGTCAATCCGAATGATTTCCGCTAGCTCGAACGAAGAACCTCCTGGCTCCTGGGTCTGCAACTGAACTTCCGGAGACTCCGACACTAGCGCAAACATACAAAACAGAATTAAATCCAGCTTGAGACTAATCAAGCGAGGGAAAATAAACTATTTAAAAAGGAGTAAATTGCATAAACACCCCAAATGGATTTTTAGGAATTTATGTGGGGAGAATCTGTGGAAATGGAGTTCACCAGAGGGTCTGGAATAATATTTGGAACAAAGTGGTGAAGTTTGGGAATTTTTGGGATTTTCTGTGATTTTCTAGGATTTATTTGGATTTTCTGGGATTTTAGAAATGAATAAATCCTGGAAAAATGATTATGCACAGTGCTCGGGCCGACCCATGCTACAGTGCGGCCCAGCTCGAGATTCAAACGCGGGCGGCAGCCCACGCGCGCGCGACGCGGCCGAGCAGGCCGGGCGCGGCCCACTCGCGAGGCGCGCTCTCCGGGTCGGGATGGCCGACGCGTGGCGATGCGGATGGCATCGGCGTGGGGAACGCGGGCGGACGGGATGCCGTACGGTGGAGATCGGACGGCGGGGACAGAAGGAAGGCGGGCGAAGCGGTGAGCTGGATCGAGCGGTCGAGGGGAGGTGGGGTTATGATCATCGGACGGCGGAGGGAACGGCACAGCGGCGAAGCGGTACGAGGGATCGGAGGGCTGCAGTTTGAAAGCGCCAGGGAGGAGGGACGGCGGGGATAGCGCCACGTCGTCGTCGTCTACCTCCAGCCGGGCGGGACGACAGAAAAACGGGGGTGGCGGAGCTGCGGTGCTCCGGCGACGTCGAGGGTCCCCAGTGACCGGGGAGGGCTCCACCGGCTAGAGTTTGACTCGGGGAGTCCATTTTAGGGTCTTGGAGGGCGAGGGGAACAATGGTGAGAGCGGGGGAGAGAAGGGGGTAGTTCGGGTGCTCGGAGGCGAGGGGAGTCGCCGGCGGCGAAATAGCCCAATCGGCCGCGGCTACACGGGAAGGGGATCAGGAGGCTCACATTGGAAGCGGCGGCAGGAGCTGGGAGGCGGCGAGGAGAGCTGGCCACGGGGAGCTGGTTCGGTCTGCGGAGGAGCTGCGGTGACGGCGTTCCACGGGCGAGTACCTGGCCAAACAGAGTTACCAGCGTGATCAGCACACTGAGGAGGAGCTCGGGACGAAAACAATTGGAGAATGGGGGAGGGGAACGGAAGATCCGCTTTACGGGGTCGCCGGCGCAGGGGGAGACGACGGCGGAGTCTCGAGCGATGCGGCTTCGATTGGCAGCTCAGGGAGAGGCGGGGGAGCGGTGGGAGGTGAATGGGGGTGCTGGGAGTGTTCGGGAAGCAAAGGAGAGAGGGGAAACCGAGGTGGGGTATTTGTACCCGGGCGGAGGGAGGGGCTCCTTCGGGGTGAAGGCAACGGCGAGCTCCGGGGTCAACAGGGAATGATGGGAGCAGGTCGGGGAGCGTCTCCTCCGTGAGACGGGCGGTGACCGGGCGCTGCGCGGCGTTTATGGCGACGGGACAGCACGGGCGGGGGTGGCGCTGCGGCATGGGAGGGGAGCGCGTCCGCGCGCGGGGAAGTGACGGGCGGGGGCTGCCAGGTGGGGTCGGGCGCAGAGGGATGGCGCCGCGTGGCGCGAGGATGCTGCGGTGGTCGGGACAGCGCAGCGGGGCAGGAGCGAGGAGCGGCGAGCGGAGGGCGTCCGCGCGCGGGAGAGAGCGGGCGGCGCTGCCAGGCGGGACCAGGCGCAGAGGAGTGGCGACGCGTGGCGCGGGAGCGCCCACGGTTTTGGACCGGGGTGGTCGGGACGGCGCGCGGGCGAGGCGAAACCGGCGGCGGCGCTGTCCGCGCCAAGGGAGGCGGGCGCAGCGCGCAGCGCTCCGCGCGTGCGCGGTGCGAAGGCGGAATCGGGGCGGCGCCAACGCGAGAGAAGAGCGGGAGACGCCGGGGAGGGGAGGAGACGGGAAAAGAGAAGACGCCAACGCGAGGGAGAAAGCGCCAGGCCGAAAAGGGAAAGCGGCGGCGGGGAAAACTTTCCCAAAAAGGAAAGTTTTCAAAAATCACTCAAAAACCGCCAAAAATTCAGAAATTTTTGGATTTTGAAGTTTTGGGGCTTTTCAACCTACCCCCCTTAAAAGAATCTCGACCCCGAGATTAACTTGGTCCAGGGAGTAAGTTGGGAAAATCCCGCTGCAAGTCTGATTCTCGTTCCCAAGTGGACTCATCCGCTGTATGATTCTTCCATTGCACTCTGCAAAATCTGATATTCTTGTTTCTGAGCTGCCTCTCTGATGTTTCAAGTATTTGTAGTGGTTCTTCAGCATACGTGCAGTCATCCTGCAATTCAATATCTGACAATGGTACCTCATCTGTTGGTTGACGTAGACACTTTCGAAGCTGAGATACGTGGAACACATTGTGCATTCTTGACAAGTTGGGTGGGAGCTGCACTTGATAAGCTACTTCCCCAACTCTTCCGATAATCTGAAACGGTCCCACATATCTTGGTGCTAATTTGCCTTTAACTTGAAATCTCTTAATTATTTTGAATGGAGTGACTTTGATGTAGACGAAATCTCCAACTTCAAAACTCAAATCCTTCCTGCGGTTATCTGCATAGCTCTTCTGTCGGTCTTGTGCCATTTTGAGTCTGTCTCTGACAATTCTAACATGTTCTTCTGTGTCTTGAACAATCTGAGGACCAATAAGTTGTCGCTCTCCTGTTTCTGTCCAATTCAGAGGGGTTCTGCATTTTCTGCCATAAAGTGCTTCAAACGGGGCCATTTGGATACTAGCTTGGTAACTATTATTATATGAGAATTGAGCGAATGGTAAGCAAGTATTCCAGGCTGCACCATACACAATAGCACAAGCTCTCAACATATCTTCCAAGATCTGATTCGTTCTTTCTGTCTGTCCATCCGTCTGGGGGTGATAGGCTGAACTGAAATTCAAATCAGTGCCCATTGCTTCATGTAATTTCTCCCAGAACTTAGATGTGAATTGTGCTCCTCTATCCGACACAATTTTCTTTGGAACTCCATGTAGAGTCACAATTCTTGTCAGATACAACTCAGCAAGTTTATCTTTCCCATACGTTTGCTTGATCGGGAGGAAATGAGCCACTTTGGTCAATCTATCGACAATGACCCAAATAGCATCATATCCCTCACGAGTCTTGGGAAGTCCAGTAATAAAATCCATGCCGATACTGTCCCATTTCCATTCGGGTATTGGCAGAGGTTGCAACAATCCCGATGGTTTCTGGTGGTCTATCTTGATCTGCTGGCAGACATCACATTCAGCTACATACTCTGCCACTTCCTTCTTCATCTGGTTCCACCAATACTTCTTCTTCAGATCTTGGTACATCTTAGTACCTCCTGGGTGAATTGAGAATTGGGACGAATGGGCTTCAGACAATATTAATTCCCTTAACTCTTTCTTGTCGGGTATGCAATAGCGACCACGGAAGGTAAGGATTCCATGCTCGTCTATCGTATACTCTGAGGAGTCTCTTTCTTCAATATCCTTTTTCAGTTTTTGAATCTCTTCATCTTCATCTTGTGCTGCTTTAATCTGATCTGTCAGTAATGGTTGAATTTCTAATGCTGTTTCTTCACCCTGTTCTGTGATCACCAAGTTCAGTCGTATTATGTCCCTTTGCAATTCTGGCGGATACTCTGATTTGCTAGTTTTGCTTGGACGAGCCTTGCGGCTAAGGGCGTCGGCAACTACATTGGCCTTGCCCGGGTGATACTGAAGATCAACATCATAATCCTTTATCAGCTCTAGCCATCTGCGCTGCCTCATGTTTAATTCTGGCTGTGTAAATAGGTACTTTAGGCTCTTGTGATCAGAAAATATCTCACATCGATTCCCCAGCAGGTAGTGCCGCCAAATTTTTAGTGCATGCACTACAGCTGCTAGTTCTAAATCGTGTGTGGGATAATTCTCCTCATGCGGCTTCAATTGTCTTGAGGCATAAGCGACAACCTTTCCATCTTGCATGAGTACACATCCCAAACCTTGCTTTGAAGCATCACAATAAACTTGGAATTCTTTTTCTGGATTAGGCAAAATCAAGACGGGCGTGGTTGTCAATTTGGTCTTTAGCGTCTGAAAACCTTCTTCACATGCATCTATCCATGTGAATGGCTTGTCCTTCTTCAATAGCTGAGTGAGTGGTCGAGAAATTTTTGAGAAGCCTTCAATGAATCGGCGATAATAGCCCGCCAATCCAAGGAAACTCCTTACTTCAGTCACGGTCTTGGGTTGTTTCCATTCCATAATTGCAGATATCTTTTCTGGGTCGACCTTTACTCCATCTTCAGATATAATGTGACCCAAGAAAGCCACTTCTTTTAGCCAAAAACTGCACTTGTCAAACTTTGCATATAGCTGATGTTCCCTCAGTCTTGACAATACCATGTGCAAATGTTGTCTGTGCTCTTCTTCACTCTTGGAATATATCAGGATATCATCAATGAAGACAATCACGAATCGATCCAATTGGTCCATGTGCACCAGGTTCATAAGATTCATGAAATATGCTGGCGCATTGGTTAGACCAAATGGCACGACCGTGAATTCAAATAATCCATATCTGGTGATGAAAGCCGTCTTCTCTCGATCTTGCTCTCGGATTTTAAGCTGATGATAACCCGAGCGCAGATCGATCTTGGAAAACACTTTGGCACCCTTGAGTTGATCAAACAGGTCGTCAATTCTGGGGAGAGGATACTTGTTTTTGATGGTGACAGCATTCAAGCCTCGGTAATCAACACACATCCTTAATTCTCCATTCTTCTTTTTCACAAATAAGACTGGGGCTGACCACGGTGAAGTACTCGGTCGAATGAATTCCTTCTCTTGGAGTTCATCTAGCTGCTTCTTCAATTCTTGCAATTCACTAGCTGACATTCTATACTGATGTTTGGCAATTGGCTTGGTACCAGGTACCAATTCAATAGCAAGTTCCACTTGTCTGTCAGGAGGTCTTCCTGGTAATTCTTCCGGAAAGACATCTGGATACTCTTGTACCACTGGTACTTGATTAGGTGTGGCTGCTATCATGTTGATCATACGCTTCTTGGCATCTTTTAATACTTCTCGATCTGTCTCTACTATCACTTTCTGACCCTCAGGATTAACCAATGACACTGTCTTGATCTCACAGTCTACCTTGCCTTTGTTCTTGGCCAACCAATTCATGCCCAAAATGGCATCTAATCCTGTCATATCTAATTGCAATAAGTCCGCTTTAAAATCTACCCCTTGGATTTTTATACTGAGTCCCGCACACCCATTGTGGGACTCCATTCTAACCCCAGGGGTCTCAACCACATATGGTCTCGGTAAAGTAACAGAAGGCAATTGATTTCTTGAAGCAAAACTCTTCGAAACAAATGAATGTGTTGCACCAGGATCAAACAAAATCAATGCAGGTATGGAGTTGATTGGAAACATACCAGCAATGATGTCGCTAGCCCCTGCGGCGTCCTCTGCCGACACGTGGTTCACCCTTGCATAGAAGGTGGATCTGGTACGGCCCCTGCCTCGGCCTGCTGACGTGAAATTGGCTGTGCCGGCTGGAGACTGGGGTCCAGCTGCTTTGATCTGTAGATATCCTCCCTTGGGGGTGCTAGGGCTTGACTGCGTCTTGTTTTCTTGCGGTTGCTGATTTTGGACTTGCAGTCTTGCCGCATCAGATGGCAAGTTCCTTCTAGGACATTGGTCTCTATAGTGTCCAATTTCTCCGCAGTGAAAACAAGCATTGGATCTCTTTGGACAGCTACTAGCAAGATGATTCCCACCACAGGTGGGACACTTGAGCGCTAGAGGCAAAGGAGAGTTGTATTGCTGTGACTGGCCAGACTGAGTCCTCGGTAACCTCACAAACTGGCGGGAGGATTGGGATCGATATGAGGGCGATCCCGATGTCCTGATTCGTTGAGCATTTTGTGAAGAGGATTGGGATTTGTGTACTGCCTTACGCTTCCTATAGTCCTCCATTTCTCCTCTAGCTTCTTCTGAGGTGATTAAGCTGTTCACCATGTCATGTAAATCCTGGAACTTCAGAGCTGAAATATGAAATTTCAGAGACTGCTGTAATCCAGTCCTGAATCTATTCATCTTCTTGTCTTCGCTGTCAACATCTTCTGGGGCAAACCTGGACAAATGGTTGAACTGATGTAAGTACTCCATAACGGTGCGTCCTCCTTGCTTAAGCGCAAGAAATTCTCGACGCTTAGCCTCCATGACGCTATCTGGTATGTGTGCCTTGCGGAAGGCCTTTGAAAAGTCCTCCCAACTAATTTCTCTGTTCTGTAGGGTGCGTTGGTAGTTGATCCACCACGTAGCTGCAGCACCCTGCAACTGGTGGGATGCGTACAGCACCTTCTCTTGGTCATCGCATCGTGCTGTTTGAAGCTTTCTCTCCACGTCCACAAGCCAATCCTCAGCTACCGTAGGGTCAGCGGAGGTGGAGAAGACCGGTGGACGTGTTTTCAGAAAATCTGCCCATCGGGTGGAAATTTGAGAACCATCCCGAGGAGCATTACTCCCACTGGGAACACTGGAGGATCGGGTTGCCATCTGTTCGAGAAGCTGAGCTTGTTGATCTAACACTTTCAAGATATTCTGCTCTCCTTGATATCGATTCTTTTCTAACATTTCAATAACCTTGGCAAGTGTGTTCTGGTCGGTGGCAGGTGCACCCTGCCCGCTGGTCTGACCCGTCTGCCCTGCTGGCTCCATCTGTTTATTGGGAACTTGAGGTTAGATTTTTGCAGCGGCTTTGACAATTAAGAGCAGGTAAGTAAGACTTCGAATTTCAAGGTAAGCATAGGGTGAACAGGGCAAGTACGAGAGTGAAAGGGGACAGAAGAAAGCTTTGAACACAGGAGAAACATACAGATAATTAAGCAAACAAATTAAAAGAGATAACAAACATAATTCACATTAAGCAAGTGGTGCACAGACCACATAAAGGTTCATGTTACACTTGCATTACAATCCAAAAGTACCACTATTACAAAAGGTCGGGCTACGCTAGCGGTCAGCGTCTACTCCTCGTCGTCCCCTGGTGCTGGGAGGGCAAGCGGGGCTGCCGGGCGGAACCGGGCACGGTACTCTACCGTGGTCATCAGCCGGCGCCTGCGCCTAGACTGCACCGTGGAGCACGAGGACTGGACGCTCGGCTCCTCAACGTGGTCCAAGGCCTCGACCTCCTCAAAACGACGGAGAGAGGCTCTGAGCTGCTGAACCTGCTCACGAGCCCTCCAGAGCTGTCGCTGAAGCCTCCTGGACTCCTCGACCGTGCTGTCGTAACGAACGACCTGCTGTGCCCAAAGGACGGCGATACCCGCGAGGCGGGGATCGTCATCCTCACCGAACTGAGGCACTGCCAGGCCCTCGCGGCGCTGCTGCGGCACCAGGTCAAAGGGAGTGTAGGAGAGCTCGAGGCTGTAGTAGTCGCGCAAGTAGAACGCAGCCTTCTGGGCCGCATCCTGAACTGCGTCGTCTCTGTCCATCCTTCTGGCGATGAACTTGCGCTCCTGGTCAGGGCGGACAGGCAGGGGCGTAAGGACCACCCATGCCTTCCACTCGTAGAGCTGCTCTCCACGGGTGCGGCTCACTGCATGGAACACTGGGCTGCAGTGCTCCCTCGAACCAAGGTACCTCCTCATCTCCCAAAGCTTGTATGGCCAACCATCCATACGGTCAGGGCGGGAGAGAACGTAGTGCACCATCTGCCGGAAACGAAATTTTGAAGTTAGACAAGCGAGACAATATCTTTTGCAAATGTAAATCTTAAGCAGAAATAAATTTAAGACAGATAAGGTAGCAACAAGAGAGGAAAAAGACAGTAATAAACCTTATATTTTTCGTAAACCGTTTTTATGGCTTAAATTAAGTTTTGCGATAAAATCGCTTCCTAGTTTGCCTTAGGTCTCAACCTACGGTCAAGTGCCTGCTCTGATACCACTTCTTGTAACGCCCCCGTTTCCAGGGGCGCGTACGGACACGGCATTCCGTAACTATCCAAGCATGAACAGTTATGGAGTGTCGCGCAAGAGTATACCATCGCATGCTTACAACAAAAGTCCAGCATATACTTGACATAAGGATTAACATCCAGGGTTTTTACAGCGGGGCGTGCAAGCCCAAAGCATATTTACATTACAAAAAGTCTTCCAGAATCCGCCTGAGCGCGGCCGAGACCTACAGCCAAGGGTCCTCGTCGAAGAAAAGGTCCTCCGGGACTTCTTCAACGGGGAGGCCTTCTCCTTCGTCTTGATCCTCTAAAGATTAGATTTAGCAAGCCGTGAGCCAACCAACCGGCTCAGCAAATCCCAAAGGGATCTTAACTTACTACATGCACGGAACTTCAAGGAAGGGAATATATTTGGTTCATTATCTTTCAGTGGATGCAGTTTTATTTACAATCATTTTAATAAGACGGACTCAAAACTCACTTCTTAAGATCTCAGGGTTTTCCACAAGAGTTCATTAACCAACCTAAACAAGTTAAACGTTTACAAAACTACTTAAGCTTTGCTGCTGGAATCACCCAAGTGACACAGCTCCAATAACCGGGAGCACGGCGTATTCGAATACCATTTATTTGACTCTGCAGAGTTTGCTCAGCTTTACCCACACGATCCCTTAACTCCCGCTAAAGAGTTAAGAAAGCCAGGTCGTTTCACTGCTCAACTCTTTATATAGGCTCTACCCGGTAGAATTCACTCGGGTCTGGCTCGCTCACACACACACACACAAAGAAAAGAAAACGGTGCCGCTTCGAGTGAACTCTACCGTTGTTAGGCACCCAATCACGGCTTGCCTAACCTCACTGCTAAACCTCCTCCACCGCCACACCTATAGAGTTTCAATCGAGTTGAGCAGCTACTAGACAAGTGTTGACAAGTCAACTCCTGTGGTTTGAGCGGGTTCTATGACATTTGCTCAGCATAAGGGTTTTAGTCCTTAATTTCACATGGTCCGCAACCTCACCAGGCCCGCGACCCAACCTAGGGTAAGCGGTGGGCGAAAACCGTCTAGCGGCGCACCTTAACCCCACTTACCCTACTCCAATCCTAGGGTAAGAGATGGGCGAAAACCGACTCGCGGCGCACCACGACCCCCTTACCCTACCTTGTGCCCGCAAGCACTCTCCGCTCTAGGGCACGGTGTCCCATTCCACCCTACCCTAGAGTCGGGTTTGCAAATTCTATTGGCCCGCAGCCATAGCCTTATCAGTACAAGATTTTGCATGATGATAATAATCTACAGTTATCTAGATTAACAGATAATTAATTCTAGGGTTTCAAAGGCATGGCTACAAATTAAACATGGCATTTAACGGTGATAGGATTAACTACATAACAAGTCATTCTAAACATTTTATTTTATTTCAAACTAACATTTCACAATTAACATAATGCAAATAGCATATTAACATATATGAACAGCATGGGTTTCAATATGATCAAAGGGTTTGGGACTTGCCGTCAATCCGAATGATTTCCGCTAGCTCGAACGAAGAACCTCCTGGCTCCTGGGTCTGCAACTGAACTTCCGGAGACTCCGACACTAGCGCAAACATACAAAACAGAATTAAATCCAGCTTGAGACTAATCAAGCGAGGGAAAATAAACTATTTAAAAAGGAGTAAATTGCATAAACACCCCAAATGGATTTTTAGGAATTTATGTGGGGAGAATCTGTGGAAATGGAGTTCACCAGAGGGTCTGGAATAATATTTGGAACAAAGTGGTGAAGTTTGGGAATTTTTGGGATTTTCTGTGATTTTCTAGGATTTATTTGGATTTTCTGGGATTTTAGAAATGAATAAATCCTGGAAAAATGATTATGCACAGTGCTCGGGCCGGCCCTTGCTACAGTGCGGCCCAGCTCGAGATTCAAACGCGGGCGGCAGCCCACGCGCGCGCGACGCGGCCGAGCAGGCCGGGCGCGGCCCACTCGCGAGGCGCGCTCTCCGGGTCGGGATGGCCGACGCGTGGCGATGCGGATGGCATCGGCGTGGGGAACGCGGGCGGACGGGATGCCGTACGGTGGAGATCGGACGGCGGGGACAGAAGGAAGGCGGGCGAAGCGGTGAGCTGGATCGAGCGGTCGAGGGGAGGTGGGGTTATGATCATCGGACGGCGGAGGGAACGGCACAGCGGCGAAGCGGTACGAGGGATCGGAGGGCTGCAGTTTGAAAGCGCCAGGGAGGAGGGACGGCGGGGATAGCGCCACGTCGTCGTCGTCTACCTCCAGCCGGGCGGGACGACAGAAAAACGGGGGTGGCGGAGCTGCGGTGCTCCGGCGACGTCGAGGGTCCCCAGTGACCGGGGAGGGCTCCACCGGCTAGAGTTTGACTCGGGGAGTCCATTTTAGGGTCTTGGAGGGCGAGGGGAACAATGGTGAGAGCGGGGGAGAGAAGGGGGTAGTTCGGGTGCTCGGAGGCGAGGGGAGTCGCCGGCGGCGAAATAGCCCAATCGGCCGCGGCTACACGGGAAGGGGATCAGGAGGCTCACATTGGAAGCGGCGGCAGGAGCTGGGAGGCGGCGAGGAGAGCTGGCCACGGGGAGCTGGTTCGGTCTGCGGAGGAGCTGCGGTGACGGCGTTCCACGGGCGAGTACCTGGCCAAACAGAGTTACCAGCGTGATCAGCACACTGAGGAGGAGCTCGGGACGAAAACAATTGGAGAATGGGGGAGGGGAACGGAAGATCCGCTTTACGGGGTCGCCGGCGCAGGGGGAGACGACGGCGGAGTCTCGAGCGATGCGGCTTCGATTGGCAGCTCAGGGAGAGGCGGGGGAGCGGTGGGAGGTGAATGGGGGTGCTGGGAGTGTTCGGGAAGCAAAGGAGAGAGGGGAAACCGAGGTGGGGTATTTGTACCCGGGCGGAGGGAGGGGCTCCTTCGGGGTGAAGGCAACGGCGAGCTCCGGGGTCAACAGGGAATGATGGGAGCAGGTCGGGGAGCGTCTCCTCCGTGAGACGGGCGGTGACCGGGCGCTGCGCGGCGTTTATGGCGACGGGACAGCACGGGCGGGGGTGGCGCTGCGGCATGGGAGGGGAGCGCGTCCGCGCGCGGGGAAGTGACGGGCGGGGGCTGCCAGGTGGGGTCGGGCGCAGAGGGATGGCGCCGCGTGGCGCGAGGATGCTGCGGTGGTCGGGACAGCGCAGCGGGGCAGGAGCGAGGAGCGGCGAGCGGAGGGCGTCCGCGCGCGGGAGAGAGCGGGCGGCGCTGCCAGGCGGGACCAGGCGCAGAGGAGTGGCGACGCGTGGCGCGGGAGCGCCCACGGTTTTGGACCGGGGTGGTCGGGACGGCGCGCGGGCGAGGCGAAACCGGCGGCGGCGCTGTCCGCGCCAAGGGAGGCGGGCGCAGCGCGCAGCGCTCCGCGCGTGCGCGGTGCGAAGGCGGAATCGGGGCGGCGCCAACGCGAGAGAAGAGCGGGAGACGCCGGGGAGGGGAGGAGACGGGAAAAGAGAAGACGCCAACGCGAGGGAGAAAGCGCCAGGCCGAAAAGGGAAAGCGGCGGCGGGGAAAACTTTCCCAAAAAGGAAAGTTTTCAAAAATCACTCAAAAACCGCCAAAAATTCAGAAATTTTTGGATTTTGAAGTTTTGGGGCTTTTCAATATGTATGTCTATATTTGAAAAATAGAGTTGTATTTGTTAACTAACTCTAATGTCCATGATTGAAAACACAGTTTTATCTATTATATAATTGTAACAATTCTCTTATACACCTGATTGATCTACAACATTATAATCTGGATGTCTTAGGAGTCGGACTGTGCCGTGCGCACGGCATGGACCCGGCGTGCTTTGGGTCGTGTCAGCCCGTCACGGCCAACCCGCCGTGTCGTGCCATGCCGCACAACTCGCCTCCGGTGGCCCAAGCACAACCCAGAGCATGACGGGCCGACGTGATGCCATGCCAGCCGTGGGCCTGCCCTGTGTACCTGTAGGGGCGGAGGCGGCGGGAACAATGGTGACAGCGGCCGCCATTTTCATTCCCCTTGTGTTGTGATTGTATCTTGCGCTTGCATCTTCGATGTTGCTACCATCGAGCCTCGCTCAGCCACGGCCATGGCCATTGTGGCTCTTTGCTCGGCCACCTCCGCCATGTCCCTGCTACCGTGGTCAGGCACTAACACTGTTCTCGTTGATTGTGAAGGTGGGAATGGTAGCATGGGTTGGCACGGAACCCGTGCGAGCCAGCTAGAGCCCCCAGGCGGGCATTGGAGCCGTAGAGCATATTCTCTTGTCGCTCGGTCTATAGCTCAAACTCCTATGAACATCGGACGACGGGGCGGAGGGTGTTGCAGTGCTAGTGGGACACGAAGTAGTAGACTACCTGGGAGGAGACTGAATTGGTGGTGGTGAAGGTCATGCACCGGTGATATGTCCCAAGAGGCGGAGACCATCGAGCGTGATCCCCATGAGTGAAGACCACAACCTGTAGTTCATCGCATGGAGCTTTAGTCCCTGAGAATGGGATCGTACCTGATGGAATGGAAGCCATTGGTAGGCAGCGCTGGATGGTGCGACGACCAAGATAACGAAGTCTCACAGGCGGTGTTGGACGATGCAACAGTTAGGTCGATGTTTTTTCTTCCTTTTTTGCTAATATAAAACAACCGGATCAGATCAAATCGAGCGAGCGGTGGGTGCCGAACAAGCGAGCGCCAGACGACGGGCGGCGGCGGGTGGATGCGGGCGGAGGGTGGCGGCCGCTCCTACTAGGGTGGCTCGACAGGAGCAGCAGGTGAAGGGTGGCAGTTGGGTAGTGGACGACGATGGCGGCAGGTGCCAATCGTCGGTTGAGCGAAGGGCAACGACAAGCGGTTGGGCAGGCGATGGTCGGACGTGCGTCAGGCGGCTGATGGACGGGTGTCGAACGGTGGCAATCTAGAGGGTAGCGACGGCCCGACCTATGAACTAGCAGCGGCGGATGCGCAGCGGTGGTGTGCAAAAAACTAGGGCTAGTACCCTAGCTCTGGTACAATGTTATGAATATTCTATGTATATTCATGAAACCCACAGAGTTATATATATATATATATATTACAAGGGGATATTACACGGGAACATACAAGGAAACAACATATAATAAAACAAAGAATTCCTTTCCAATTCTAACACAGAGCATCGCACTGAATAAGAATTGAAGCACATATAACCAATTGATAATTTTGTTTAAATGAAATAAGAGCTGCAACCAGAACTCAATACAGCAAAATCTGGCACATATGATAGCTAGAGCTGATCAAACAATGGTGTTTCATCTACCATCTGCCTGGCTTCTCAGTAAATGAAATCTTTTAGGTAAACTATGTAGCAAACCATACAATAACATTCAGGCTTTAGGAGTAGTGCAAGCATAAAAGCAACATCAACTTCCATACTAAGCTGGTTTTGCAAGTCATAAACGGATTTCAGATCATACAATGACTTTCAGTAGCTAGTTGATACATCAGGTTCATTGCGAAGAACAAGTTATTTGCAATGGCAGGGCAGTCTAACAAGGTACAAGGTAACAACCATTCTAACTACGGTTTATCCTACCGTTGATATGCCTCTGATACCACCTCTGTGGGGACCCGAATTTGACAATCCGAATCTCCTATGTATTCCAAGCTAGTCACAGGATCAGTAGCTTACTCACACAATAATTTCAGCAGATATCACATCCATACATACAAATAAATAAAATAGTATGAGAGACCATGTGGAGGTCATCTCGTGTGTATGATGAGTAATTGACATCGGTTTAGGTAAGTTGAGTTTGGTTTGGGTGGTTCGGACCTTGACGATTGCGTGGTGCAATCGGGCTCGGTCGGACTTGGTCAAACTTGATCGTATGGGCTTAGGATGCATATTCCTTGATTCGACAGGTTTGGACTTCATCATGGGTAAGTATGATGCATTTACGCTTACATGTATCGAGCGGTGCTATTTGATATATTTCTTGTCTGTGTTGGCTGCAGGACGTCGAGGCGGAGTCGTGGCGAGACACGGTGGACCGGACTAGGCGCAGGTGGCGCTGAGGTCAGAACGGTCGGGAGGTGTCGAAGACGGCGAGGGCTCGAGGTGGCTGCGAGGCGCATGCAAGGCAAGAAATGAGGAAGCTTCCTAGAAGGTGCGCGAGGGGCGTTTTGGTGAATACGCAAAGCTGCACTAATTAAGTGGATTGTGAGTAAAACGCAAAAGGTTAATGGGTAAAGCAATGGTGAACCCATTAGTGGAGGCTATAAATAGAGAGGGTGTTCTCTAGTAGTCTTCATGGCTTTTAGGGAGAAATAGTGTGCTGAAATTGTGAGAGTGGGTGTAAGAGTTAGGGTTTTATTTGTGTCTCTCCATGGTTGTATGAGATAGGGTGGTGTTCTTGATCTCCTAAGCATGTATGGGGACTTGTTAGTGGGAGATTGAGAGAGATAAGCTGAACAACTATGTAATCATTCCTCTTATTTAATCATGTATGTCTCCGTTTCCGTTTTCAAGAAATCCTTGGTTTAGTGCTATGGCCTCAAGTTTATCCCTTCTTGTTTATTATTCCCTGTTCACTGTTCTTCTTTGAAGTCTCTATCTCCTCTCGAGTGATTTAGCAGCAGTTTTTTATTCTATTTGCCTTCTTGCTTAGTTTGCTCTCTGTACTCCTTTTGTTTGCAGTCGGTTGGGTGATATTCTAGCAGTGAAAATCACAGTTGGCCATTGGTTTCTTTTGGTCTGTAGCCACCTGTGTTTCTTGCCATTTTATGCTTCCATTTCGGCAGCTCCTGTGGGAAGTATCTTGCTGTCCCGACAGTCATTAATGGCATTTATTCCATTGTGTTCTTTGTCGGCAGTGCATACTCATTGATCTTTGCTCTCAACTGCTGTTCGGTTTGCATTAAGCTTTGATTTCTTGTTTCCCTTCTTGGGCAGCAGTACATTCATTGCTTCCTTTCAGCTTTAATTGGCATTTTCAGCTGCTAATTGAGTCAACAGTAATTGCTCTCGGATATGCACTCAATGGCTTGCATGCAGTCCTGTTTGGCAGCAGTTTTGTGCTCTTTTTAGGACTGTTGTAGGGGTGGCCCAACCCCCCGTGACTGGGCCGTGCAACTAATCCAACATGTAATAGGCCCAATAGTGTAGAGGAATATACCAGTGTAAATATACCAGTGTACCCTTATCCCTTGTAAGTACTAAGGGGTAGAATGGGGATTTCCCATTCTACCCCACTCATATATATAAACCCCCAGGAGGGGCAAAGGGGACACATCCCTCATTCTCACCAACCATTCCACAGACATGGCTCCCTCTTCTCCTTCTACTAGTCCCCTTCATTCCTGTTTAGCCTGTAGCTACAACAGATGGTGCCGTCCGTGGGGACTGGGCAAGAAGTCGCGCAAAGAAGGGTCACCGTCGTGAGGAAGATGCGCTCCATGCCCGGGCTGGGACACGTCCTAGCACGCTGGATGCCGATCGGCGGGAAGAAAAAATGCCGTCAAAGGTAAGAAAATGTAGATCTGATAGATCCATTCATCTTGCGGGTGAGTCTCCATGCAGATCTGATAGATCCATCATCCCTCGTCCATGGTTGAGTATTGCTTTGTGGCATATAAGCTTCCGTGTGGATTTGGTAGATCCGTTAATCTTTCATCTATTGTCAAGTGCTGTTTGAGTAGCAGAGTGTTACGCCGCTCGCCGAGCTGCAGCTTCGTCGCCTCTGTGCAAATGGTCTCACCATACTCCGCGGGACGTCTTGCCTCTGCGCCAAGTCCAAGTCGCGGCCGCTCGCATCGGGGTCTCCGTGCTAGCCTCCGCGTCGCAGCCCTCCGCGTTGGAGCCTCCGAGCGCTACGTTGTTCTATCTGTACTCAGTCCAAACCTTATATTCCTTGCTTCTGCACCGAACTCTGCAAAACTCCTATCGATGTTTCTCCACTGCGCGGAATCAGCAAGGTGTCTTATCATTCCATCCTTCTTGCGCTCCTCCGAGTGCCAACGCAGCAGTTTTGCCTCCTTTGAATTTGCAAAACACCTTTTCAAATACTACAAGAGATGTGTCATTTATTGACATTTCATTTCTGTCATAATATATGAAATTCATGTCACAATTCAAGATTTGTGACATACAGTTGACGAAAATCCAAATGTCAAAAAACACGCGTCACGAATTTATTCTGTGACATCAGTATATTTCATGTCACAAATCTATGACATCGGCTTTCAGTGTCACAGAGGTTTATGACATTGGTTTATTGTCACTAACTACCGACCGCGAGACAGAAAGAGGGAGTCGAGAAGCACTAGGGGAGTCGAGAGAGAACGAGGGAGAAAACGGTCGATGGCCTACTAGACGACGACGGCAGGGCAACACTAAACACAAAATTACGAACGCACGCACGACTTAACTACCGATCGACCGCTAAATAGTCGAAAAGAGAGAGGTCGAGAAGCAAGGAGAGGGTCAATCACGGTCGCCGACTCGCTAAATCGTGCTAGACAACACACAAGCACAGATAGATACCGACACAACTAACACTGACATCTAAACACATAAAACAACTGACAGAGCGAAACATAGATCATTAATGACAATTACTAACGCAAACTACTCACATCAAATTAACTAACACAAAGATCGCAACATCAACACAGATGACAAATTGTAGGCATTGATTATACACTACAGGAACTTAGAGCAATTCTGGACAAATTAACCAAGCACAATACATCATCTCAGTGAGCACATGCACAATCACAGTTCTCATAAATCATTCCACAATTCATCATCACAGTGCAATTGTAATTGTCAATTAACAGAGTAATAGCAATGAAGAGCTGAAGAAACAAAGGAAAGAAATTAGACTACTGAGGAGGAAGAGGGTGAAGCAGACGGGAGGCCGAGGGGTCACCGGACTCGGTGGAGCTGGTGAGGCCGTCGGTGGCAGGCGAGGCAGAGGAAGAAGTCGGAGAGGTCGCCGTCGGTGTAGAGGTTGTAGAGGAGTTGGGAAAGGAGCTGCCAGCGTCGGTGGTGTCGCCGGTGGAAGACGGTGGTCGGAGAAGACTCGGTCTCGGTGCCGCGCCGATCTGGAGGGGAGGAGATGAGGATGGCGGCGCCGAGGCGGATCTGGAGGAGGAGCGGCGGTAGAGCAAGGCGGCCGAGGTGCGCGGTTGGTGTGGCTAGTGGAGAAGGGAGGCGAGGTCGGTGAGGAGCGGAAGGGAGAAGGTGCGCGGTGGAGCAGGGAGGCGGAAAGAGGAGCGGAAGGGAGAAGGCGGTGGTGGCCGCAGACGAGGTCTGGCCCGGCCCTCGCCGGCGCCGGAGCTGAAGATGGGGGAGGAAAAGCACGGAGAGGCCAAGGGAGAAGAAGTGACGGGCTCTTCTTGTCTCCCAGGCGGCGGCGGCTCTTGAGGAGTTGGGGAATTTTTGGCAGATTTACAATTTAGTCCTTAGAAAATCTAGGGTTCGCAAAAAGGTCCCTCTCCCAAATGTAATTTCTTCTGGTTTGGCCCCTCCGGAGCTCCGTTTTCAGCGCGGTTTGATCCCAAGCGTTCGTGACGACGCGTACAACTGTACGGAGCAGCCCCAAAATGCCAAATTTGTCGTTTATGCGCCTTGCTCGCCCCGGCCTATGGAAAAAGCACAAAAAATGTAAAATGATCCAAATTGAGCAATTAATTATAGAAAAATGTGTAAATGATGATAATTGGTCCCGAAATGCAAAAAATATAAGGGTTAAATGACGGCTAAATATATGCAAAAATGACGCATGTCAAACCCCCAAGCGAGTTCGAGTGCCTCCACTGCCCCTTTTTTCGTTTATTCCGCCAGCCAGCCCATCAGCACAGCCCATCAGCAAGGTCCGTCAGCCAGCCCATCAATGGCTTGTTTCGGCCAGCCCATCAGCAAGGTCGGAAAAAAGAAAAAATGGCCCATTTCAAAAAAAAGAAAGAAAGATCAGTGGGCTTTATATGGCAGGAAAGATCAGTGACCACGTGGCACCGTACGCCAACATGGAAAATAATGTTTAAAAAATGCAACAAAAGTTTTTTGTGACACACAAGTTTTGTCTTAGATTTATGACATTGCAAATTACCCACTATGACACAGCAAATCTTGTCACTAGAGCGAATTGGACATGCATCATGACATTTTTTGTGACATACATAATATTTTTGTCACTAATTCGAAATGCCTCAAAACAAACGTCATAAACTGGATGATTTAATGACATCTAGACCTATTGTCATGTCAAAAAATGTCAAAAACGGGGAATTATAGGAAAATACCATGCCACCTTAGCAGGAGGTCCTTTCTTCGCCTCTGTTCCCTCGCCATCATCTGATTGATTGTTACGTTTGTATCGGGATGCGTTGCACACCGGACATACATGCATGTTTGCATACTCTTTACGGTAGAGGATACAGTCGTTCGGGCATGCATGTATTCTTTCTACTTCCATTCCCAACGGACAAAGAACCTTCTTGGCTTTATACGTGGTTTTAGGCAACTCATTTCCCTCCGGAAGCATATCTGCTAAAAGACCTAGCAGCGCCGTGAAACTCTTGTCGGACCAACCGTTGCTTGCCTTCAATTTCAACAGTTCAAGCACGGCCGACAACCTCGTGTACTTGCAGCTCGTGTACAAAGGTTTCTCTGAGTCCTCCATCAAGCCACGGAATTTAACATACTCTCTCTCTCATCATAGTTCTCTTCTACATCGCGAAGCATCTGATCCAGATTATCATCGTGCAACCTATCCGAATCCGAGCCACAATCGACATCAACCGGCGGCATGTCATTCACTTCACCGGCGATGTCATCCGGGGGCATATCATTCACTTCGCCGGCGATGTCATCCGGGGGCATATCATTCACTTCACCGACGATGTCATCCGGCGGCATATGATCATTCACTTCGCCATGACTGGTCCAACACGTATAATCCTTTTTGAAACCCCTCCGAATCAAGTGCGCTACAATTTGCCCTCGGTTCTTAAACATCTTCAAATTCTCGCAGTCAGTGCATGGACAGCACATATATTCCACCCCCTTATTCAACATATCCTCCTCGGCGGCTCTTATAAAAGCAGAAACGCCATTAATGTACTCTTCACTCACACGGCTCGCGGCATACATCCAGCTTCGGTCCTACGTTACGTACATATATAACAACTTAGTATTAAAATCTAGATTAACTAATTATAACTACATATATACGGGCCACATTTATTATATTGAGACTTAATTTGCTAGCTCAATTCATATTACAAACACAACAGCTATTATATAACCAACAATTTTGCAAATTAACCATCTTCAATAACCACTAATGGATTACTTAGACCTAAATTGTAATGCAACTAAAGAAAAAAATAAATTACATTACTAACCATATCTAGAGCAACCAGGAAAGACTGAATATTCAAAGCTCAATCTCTGCCTCTTCCCACCAAATTAACTGGCCTGAAATCGCCTAGCTTCCTCCCGAGTGAAAAAGTGCGCAGCAGTGGCTAGATCTGGATCGAAATGAAGACAGATGCGGTCTGAGCAGCGCAATAAATGCCTTAGCCATTATCACAGACGGTTTTTAACTAAAAATCGTCTGTGAATTATCACAGACGGTTTTTGATTAAAAACCGTCTGTGATAACTAGCTTATCACAGACGGTTTTTTATTAAAAACCGTCTGTGATAATCTGGGATTATCACAGACGGTTTTTAATACAAACCGTCTGTGATACTTCGGTAATAACCGCCTGTGATAATCCATTTTCCCGCCACAAATACCACAGACGGCCTCCTAATTATAACCGTCTGTAATAGTGTTCATAAGAGACGGTTTCACAAAACCGTCTGTGATGAGGCGTCTACTATGAGGCTTTCTGTAGTAGTGCTTGTAGATAATTTTATAGAAAAGACACTTAGTGCGATTTTAGCCGATATAAATGAAGTCTCTACAGTATATATACTATAATCGATTAATAGACTTTACTTTAAAAAACTCTGTTTAAAAACTAGATATTATAAAAAAAATTATTTACCATAGAAAATCAGCTTTTAGAACTTAATATGAGTAGGGCCTAGGTCACATGTTTTGCTTTTTCTTTTCAGGAATTTCTATCATAGTTTAGGTTTAATAGCGTCCAATGCTGCTATAGCTTAGGTTTAATTAGGGTCTACCAAATTGAGATTTAGATGTTTTGTCTGTTTATAAGAATTTATAGCTTTTTATAAGAAGCATTAATTGAAACTTAAAGCCTATATATGCTTTCAATTAAGGAATACAAGGAAAACAAAACATTATGGTCCCTGTACAGAGTAGCAAAATAACGAAAAGGGCAAATCATTAATCAATAAAGTGGATAAAGGATAATAAGTATCAAAAGATTCTAATGGAGCCTCAAGCTTTACAACATAACCATGCTTTTGCTCTCAGTTTTGGAGTTAAGTTGTTTGGCTAATCCACAAGCATGGTATCCGTTTTGTGAAGAAGGCTCTTCTGATTCTAAAACTGCAACAGAAACATTCGTGATATGCTGTGTACCGACATAGAATAAGCTGACTGAAAAGGCATAAAGGCGTAACACAAAATTAGCTATGTAAGTAATTCTAGCAGAGAACTACAAATAAATTAAGACTTGGTTATGGCACTTGTAGGAGCAAATATGCCAAACAATTCTAGCACTTTCATCTGTGTAGAGAAACTCATGCCATGGTTACATGTAATGCAAGACTAATTCTTCAGACAGTTTTAAATAAAAAAATGAAACATAAATTCATGGCATTTTGCTTTACTGGAGACAGTTGCCAAGAACAATTTATTCAATCTCTTAATTTACCACCGGTAATGATACATGGATTAAACTTTTCTACCAAATTTCAAAACACGATATAGCTGAAGGAGCACGCCTCTCTATTAATTTGAGGTGGTATCTTCAACCCAAATAGCATTGAAAATTCAGCACCATTAGGGTTGATAATAAAACCCAGCCGAGAGCAGCTGGGAAAACTTCAGGCACCGTCAAGATAAAAAAAAAATACCCCATTAGGCTAGCATATTACTATGAAGCAGAACAGGCAGCTGCTATTTCAAAAAGAACAAACTAAAAGGTAAATGCTAGGGTGGAAGTAATTAGAGTTGATTGGAAAAAGAATATTGCAATGGGAAGTTGTATTGTCAATATTGTCAGATGCTCAGTTACATGAAAATAATAGGCCATAAGGCCCACAACCGTAGAAGGTCCAGAATAGTAAGTAATGGACATGAACTTCATAGGGAAGTATATAAATTAAGCTCAGCGTTACAAAGCTGGAATACTTTGGCTAGCACTTGTTAGTGATATAGCCTAGATGCATTCATAAAGATGATTATATCATTTTTATATTATGATCTTTTGAATAATAATATAATTTTATCTTTTAAATAAATGTCTTTCATATTGATCAACAAGTATGTGATTGATCGAGATGATCGCGAGGAGGAGATGGTTGACCAGAAGACAATCGACTACTTCCACTACACCGATGCACGCTACGTTGAACTGGCTGCTTCAACTCTACTTCCGCTGCATTGCACATCAAGTGGTAATGATCCATGATTTCTTACTCACACGGCTTTCTAGTTTACGTGGTAGAAAATTTTAATCCATGCTAATATGGCCTCTAACAACACTATCTTACAATTCAAGCACACATTATTCTTCATTGTCATCCTTAGGAAGCACTAACAGTTATGTCCATAATTGAGAGACCATATGGTCGTGATCCCATGTTTGTGATGAGTAATTGACAAGTGGTTTGGATAGCTTGAGTTTGATATGAGTGGTTCGAGCCGAGTTGTCGCGTGATGCGGTTTGGTTTCGGTCGGACCTGGTCAAACCTAGTCAATCGTGTTTAGGATAGGTATTCCTTTGATTCGACAGGTTTGGGCTTTATCATGCTAATTTTGATTACATGTATCGAGCGGTGCTATTTGATGTGTTTCTTATCTGTGTTGGCTGCAGGACATCGATGCGGAGTCGTGGCGAGACACGGTGGACCGGACTAGGCGTAGGTGGCGCTGAGGTCAGAACGGTCGGGAGGTGTCGAAGACAGCGAGGGCTCGAGGTGGCTGCGAGGCTTGCAAGACAAGAAAGGAGAAAGCTTCCTGGAAGGTGCGCGAGGGGCGTTTCGGTAAAAATGCAAAGCTGCACTAAAGGAAGCGGGTTTGGATAAAGCATCGAGTAGGTGGTGACCTAATGGGTAAAGCATGTGCAAACCCATTAGTGGGAGGCTATAAAAGGAGAGGGAGAGGTTGTGCTGAAATTGAGAGTGTGTGTGTAAGAGTTAGGGTTTTATTTGGCTCTCTCCATGCATGAAAAATGAGAGTGATTTTTAGAGGTAGCTTGTGAGAGAGATGAGCTGAGAACAACTCCTTGTAAGAATTCATGTCCTTGTATCCATTTCGATATGAGAGACTTCATTTTGAGTTGGTCTGGATATATATCTTCTCTTTGAGCTTCTCTTTTGGTTGGTGATTGTCTGTGTTCATGGCCAGCAATCCGCAATACTGTGTTGTGCCTTCTTTTAGTATGACTTCAATCTTCTTGCTGTTTGGGCACTGCAGTTTCTATTGTTTCGGTTACAGCATGTATGTGTTTGGCTGCTATTAGTATTTACTATGTTCGGGTCAGTTTTCTGCAGTCAGTGCATGCTTTGTCTCTCTGTGCAGATTTTCTATTTGGACAAGCTTTCATTTCTTTTTAGTCCTATCGGCAAGCATTAAATTAGCTCTTGGCTTTTGTTTTTTTTTCTCTTTCTTCATGAAGAAGATTGCTTGCAGTGTACGTTTCTTGATTAAAAGATCACCATCTTTTTGGTGATTGAATCTCTCTTGTACTCTTGCGGCAAGAACATTTCCTCTCTGCATGCTTTTTCAAGTTCTTTGCTTCTCGTTTTTTTCTCTTTTGCCAAGCTTTTCTTGGATGCTTTTGATCCTTTATTTCTTGCCAATTAGTCCAGGTTGCTGCTCCGGCCAGTTCGTCCTTTTTGCTGATTTTCTAGCGGTAGGTGGTCAAGTTTTGTTGGTCATTTTTTTATCTGAAAAGGGCAGCTGTAAATCAACTTTATTTCGGCAGTAATTTGAGTGATAGGCTACTGTTATTTTACTGTTGTTGATGCTTCTTGCGGCAGTAAAAAGAAAGGTCACGGCCAGCAGTTTGCAGCCTCAAGTTTTCTTTATTCAATCAGTCTCGGTAATTGGTTCTTGAAGATCACTTTCTGTTCGGTAAAAGTATTGCTGCTTTCCTCTTTGCAGCAAATCATTTCCTTCTTTTCAGGTTCTCTTCTCTTTATGTTTTATCTCTTTCTTTTGTTGATCTTTTGCAAAGAACCACTGTTTGCCTTAGGAGCAAATGTGAGTACAGAGAGCAGCAATTAACTTTCAACTAAAAACAAAAATGTTGATATAGCTATTGTGATTTTTGTTCAGGAGCAAATGTTGATATTTTTGTAATTTTTCCTGGGAGCAAATATTTTGTATGTAAAATTTTGTATGTGAGTTCTAGACTTAGAGCTCTATCCTACATGAGGGAATGGCTTAAAACATTCCTCTCAAAATGAAATGGATATCCAAATTTCGCTCAAATGAATTGTGCCATGTATTTCTCCTTGATTCAAACCCAACATTTTATGGCCCATTTATAATCATCCCTTTACTCCACCACCAGGAAGATGTATGTATTGCATCATATGTAGTTTGCTTTCTACATTTCGCCCTACGTACATTCAATCTTTGTTATGGAATGGAGACATCACAACCTATTAGCTAATGCCATATTTTTGTCCACTAGTCCACTTAAATCATCTGAGATAAATTTTTGTGTTGACCAGGTGCATTGTTATTTCTATATGGGCCATCTTTTGCTCAAAGATACATCTAATGATCCTCCAAATGGATTTGGAGAGAGGTCAATGCAATCAATCATTAGTAAGAATTTGGAGATATTTCATATATAACTAGGCACTTAACTGGGTTACAATTTGGCTTCATGAATTCTGGATAACAAATGGGGGTCACTTCTTAAGCCTCAAGTAAATATATGACACCTATACCATGCATTTCATACTGTTATGAAGATCATGCTTCTCAAGTATCCAGTTTATATTTATAGATTATTGCTTTTGTATTGGTGTTTGACATTTGTAACATGTCATGTTGTTCTCAATCCAACATTACCCGGCTACTTGCTTTCGTCCAACAGTGGATCATTGCGCATTTTGAAAACTAATATTGATGAAATGAAATATATTTTTCTATGGATATTAATTGCTTCGATTTATAGTTTCCTCAACACATAGGTCTATTGTGAATTTCACTCCTGGTTTATGCATGGCGCCAATCAGTACACGTACAGGTGGTGGATGGGGTGGGCTTCAATTGTTTACCCTGGAATGGCCATTTTCACAATGTAGTCTTAAATATGGAAAAGCAAAACACTGCTACATCTATATATTACTCCCTCCGTCCAAGTTTATAAGACATATTTTCTCTTAGCATATAGATCAAGGAGATAGTAAAAATAGCAAGATTACCCCTAATTATTATCTCTAAGTTCTATATTCAATGCATACATGTAGAGAAATAGCAAATAAATCTACATATTTATTAGTGGTCTAATGGAAATATCACACCAATTTTACATTAGAACATGAAATACACCCTATTCAAAAAATACGTCCTATAAACTTGGACGAAGAGAGTAGCTTATATCAATGAAGAATGGAGCACCAAATGATCGATCAACATACAGTTAGAAAATAATGGCTTGAACTAGGTGATGTGTGCTAGGGTATGTACAATTTCCATCTAAAATTAGTTTAACAGAAATTTTGTTAATGTACCGAAGTCTTCATGAACAATATGGTATTTTTTTCAAGGCCCTAGGCTACTATGAAAAAAAAAGAGAAAGTGATTAGTTAATGCACTCATATTCTCATTAATATACATGCATATGTGACTTTATATTTACCAAGAAAATGTATTAATATTCTTTGCAAACATTCATATCATGTAGGAAAATAGGTAGAAAGAAACGATTGAATGTAGTATGATCTAGCGCTAAATATGCTGATGGAGAGCACAGTAGCAGTGAACATTCTTTGACACAACTAAGCTCGTGCTTGAATCACAAGCATTGAAAGATGATGAGATCCAAGTTGAGCAGCAAGATGAGGACCTCCTCAATATGACAGGTACAACTATAATTAGACAAAAGCTAAGACTAGCTAGAAGAATTGAAAGAGTATATGGTGATCCTCAAGTTAATGAGTGATACTTTGAACTAATTTTATAGGTGATGATGATGAAGTGGATAAGCGTTAGAGAACTACTTTACCACATGTTTGAAATCTTCCGACGGGGAAACACATAGTAGTAAAATGCAACAAACTTGGGCAACCCATTAGGATAGAAGGTGGAGTGTTAAGTCAATTTCTTGGGACAGTAGCAAGAAATGGAGGTTATTGTCCATTAAACATGAAAGATTGGAGAAAGCTCAAAGAGGATGGTGGAGATTTAACAATACTTCAATTTATACATGCCCTTAGGATATGACAAGATATTATAAATACAATGTCTTGATTTTGGTTGCTACCCACCATATATCTTGATTTTGGTTGCTACCCACCATCTTCTTTATCTACAATGACAACACATAAGTTTACCTTTCTTCATTATTTCTATTTGATTTTAGGCAAAATTTATGTACCCTCTTTCATGTGAGAAATGGATACTGAAAACAACTGGAAGAGATTGGAGGCGATGCAAGGAAACATTGAAGAAAAATCTTTTTAATCCTAAGAAGAAAATATCCTCTTTGTATAAGTTGTGCCCAGATGATGTTGATGAAGAGCAATGGGTTGCACCTGTCAAATATTGGAAGTCAAAAGAAGGAAAGGTAGTGAAAGTGCAGCAACATTTGTACTATTGCTTCATTTAAATTTATATAGTTATGCCAATGTTAAATAATACATGATGGTGTGATTTACTTTGTACTACATTCCTTAGTGAGAAGAACAAAAGAAATCATGCAATGTTGAAGAATCTCCATTCACCAGGGGTAAAGAGTTATGCTCATTGGGCTGAGGACTTGGTGAGTCATTTTGTTTTGCGAAATATTCTTCTGTATGTTTTCCTTTATATTGTTGCACCCCTTCTTTCCGAGACAAGATAATCCTAAAAAGAAGCAACCACATAGAGCAAAGGTTTACTTAGTAACTCACAAAAAGGGGGGCAAAGATAAAGATGTTCACGTGGTATGCTATATACTCACAATTCTTTTACAAATACCAATTTATTATTTTCTCTAACATTTAGGGCAGGCATGCTTTATTCTTTTCTAGGCTATGTTGGAAAACCTTATTGATGAACAATCAGTGTTGGTACAAAATGACCAAGGAAGAGTTGCATGGAAAGGTGATGCATTACATCAAGTATTGGGGAAAGAAAAACATGGGCAAGTGCATGGCATGGTATTGCTTCCTGTCCCTAAACAAGTTTATGGTCATACATCACATCATCTTAAGAACATAAATATTAGTACAATAAATGGCTCATCATCTGAAGAAGAAGAGATCCACGTTGTGCAAGAGTTGAGGGAGAAAGTGAAAAGGCAAGATTTACTTATTTAAGAATCGGTAAACAAGTAGACATGCCTTGGGAACAATGAACTAGCAATAGTAATTATGATTATTATTTTTAATTTCATATTGAAATTTTACTCAAACTTGATATTCCTTTTGTAGGTGAATTGCAAAACAACTGATCATGATAATATTCAACAACAAGTAGTACATTCCAAAATAAAGGTATTTGTCGAAGTTTTAACCCAATTTTAGCTCTCTTCAATTTCTCTTTAGCACTATGGAAATATGCAGAGAGTTCAGTGCAATGCACTAAATCTAGAAGACTCATTGAGTGAATAAAGAGATACATTAATGGTAAAATTGCTCAATTATCACATGGATTTACCATGCCAACACGGGCCAACATCATCATCACCATGTTTTGATCCTGATTTCCGACAAGAGGTAATTCTAGTGTGTTGAGAAATATACTAGTTATCTAGTGTGTTAAATCCATGTGACTATGACATTGGTGTGAAACATAGTCTTATTAGACAAAGGTGGTACAGAACATTTGCCGTAGCAATAGTCCACAGATTGTTGTGTGATTTATAGACTAAACAATTAATGGTTTGGTAGTAGTATACATGTCATACTTTATGACTGAGCTGAAATGCAATTTAACATATATCCATGACCTATGTTGTTCAATCCTAAGACATGAGGGATAATCCTAAAAGAATATAAAAAATAAGGTAACACATTTTGGTAAAGCAGAGCATCCACTTCATTTTTCAGCTAAGTTTCAATTCAATTTTTCAGTTGCAATGAATGCAAATGATTACACGTAATTAAATATATTTCCTTTCTAAAAACATTATTTGTTCCAATTTTTATATAATGTTTGATCAATCTTTTCCCTTATTTTTAGTTTGATATGCAAAGAAGAAATTCTGTTGAAGGTAGAAAAATGATGTCAATGTACGTAAGATTATCCATCCCATATATCAATTTGTACAAAAAAACTCCATTGTGAATTTTAGATATCGTATCTAGGGTTTTAGAAATTGTATCGTATCTCTCCATAGATGAATAAGAAGAAGCAACAAAATTTACAAGAGAGTACGAAGAGTACACAACAGCAAGACACTCAAAACAGGATTCGATGCTGCAAGTTTTCAAAGCGGAGGCATCTTTCTCCAATAAAGGTACAAGTACATCATATAAAAAATGTTCATATTGGGGTCTTAGTTGATACAACTAATTCATATTTTTCATTCACTAATTTAATGACTATATTTATGCTAATATAGGCTGGTACCACAGTAATTCTCAAGACTGCAATATATCCAAACAAACAATATGTGGCATACCTATGTTTTTGAGTAGTAGACCAATTGAAAAAGTTGAGAATGTCGAGATAAGTAATCAATTTACAAAATTTCTTATCAATCATCCTCTTGTGAAAAAAAGAGGAGTTAGTAAGACCAATCAATCACTGTAAGACAACATGTGATGTCCATGTCGAACGAAGACCGGTTGCTTGGCCTTCGTATTGTGTATGTTAGTTGTCGCTTGCTTCAATTACAATGCAGTACATATATCGTATTCAATTACAATGAAGTACATATACCATATTTTGTAATTGCAATCCTAATGGTTAATGTTATTTGTGCAGGTTGAAAAAAATCAGTAGTTGAATTCTTACATTTGGCTGCTTAAATACCTCATGAATGGATCAAGAAGCAAATGATTTCATGAAGATTAAATAGCATTAGATATATTTTAGATTTTAGAACTAAACAATTGTACTCTAGTTCTTAAAGACATGTATTTTTTCCTCTGCAAATCCGGTCGATATGTATGCTATGAAAGATGTGAATAATACTTATATTTATTTCCTTTATGCAATAAAGTATGTTATGATCATTACACTCATGGTCATTGGTGTTATCGTGCAACATGTCATGCTTAATTATCAAAGAAAATTTTATGAAATAGTTTTATTTTGGTACATTCATGGAAAATAAAAAAATCTTTCAAATATTTAAATCTACCCTACTCTATAATTCACCAAAATTTTCTTTACTAAATCCACCCTCTCAACCACCCCCACAGTCATGCCTAATCTAAATCCACCCAGATTTGTGTACCGAAGGGTTCCAACTTCATACAAATGAATGGCCTGGATCTCTTCTTAAGCCTTTTTCTCTTACTCATTGAAGATCCTAAGGTCAAAATTATTTGGATCATGCACATCATTGAGAACCCCACCCCGCGATACCGTCTCCACCCCCGAAACCCGTGCGTCCGTTCTCCGCCCATTCATTCGGTCATTCGCATATCCGGCTCTCCGCCCCCCTCTCGCACGGTCCACGGCCCGCCTGCAGATCCGCCGCCTCCTCCGCCCCCCGCCCGGCCGCCGGCCTTCTCCTCCGCCCCGCTCGCCCGCCGCCCTGTGCCCCGCTCGCCTCAGCCCTCCGCGGCTCCGCCTCGCCCAGATCCGCCGTCGCACCCCCTGCCGGCCGCCTCCTCCGCCCCCCCCCCCCCCCCACCCGGCCGCCGGCTTTCTCCTCCGCCCCGCTCGCCCAGATCTAATCCGCTCGCCCGCCGCGTTCTGCTCCACGGCCTCGTTGGCCGACCTCGCCTCCCGCATCGCCAACCACCTCTCCCTTCCCCCCTCCCATCCTTCGACTACGCCGCCGCGCTCGACCGCGCCGTGCGTTTCAGGTATGGGGTTCCGTGCGGAGGATGGCGAGAAGGGTGGCGTGTTCGAGGAGATCTACAAGGAGGAGGCGGCGTCCTCCCCCGCGCCGGGAAAGGCGGCACTGGCCGGCGACAACGAGCTGTGGACGCTGCGTGTGGAGGAGGAGAAGGATGATCCTTTCGCCGCGGCCGTGCTTCAGGAGGGGATTGAGGGGATCGGAGGTGAGGATGGTGGGCTCGTTGAGATCGATGCGGGGGGAGATGAAGATGCGGAGCGGCAGCGGCTGGAGAACAAGGCGAGAGAGCAGGAGCTGATGGAGACTCTCACAGATGATGGAGATGAAGATGCCTTGCTTTCTTGTCAATTTGTGGTTCTTCGGTTTTCTTTTTGCAATTTAGTATGGTGCTTGCTTCAAAAAAAAAGTTGATATGTCCTCAACATAGCAATTGTCATTTGTCCTTTGCTCCTAGCAAGCACAAAGTTCTATTTTACCTACTATGTTCATTTTATTTGTTTTAATGCTTTTCCTCTTTGATCAGTGCTGCTTTCTTTTATCTTTTTAGGACCAACAATCGTTCCATCACCAACAGGTCTGTCTCTCTGATTAATTTTCTTCTTTTGTCAGATTCCATTGATTATTGATTTGGAGCATCATGTTAGTACAGATTATGAGGGAAGAACTAGACAAAATATACGGTGTATATAATGGGTGAAAAAATGTATTCATTTTTCCTTTTACTTATCTTTTGGGTCGATAGCTTGATGCTACACATTTCATGATTATCTGATTCTGAAAGTTAATAAGCTTAATGCAGTCATTCCATTTCTCTTCTTTCTTCTAATTAAACTGTTATCATTACAATCTTTGTTCTTTTCCATCCCGAACCCTCCCTCCCCTTCGCTGCCGCGGCCTCGGTAGAGAGAGAGAGCGCGCAGCGAGAGAGAGCTCCAGGAGAGGGCAGCGAGATGGTGCAATGGCTGACCTACCGGAAGCGGCATAGCTACGTACGCCACCAAGTCCAGTGGCTCCTGCGATTGCTCGTTCTTTTGGCTAATCTTTTCGGAGTGGGTTTTTGCAGTTCATATTAACAGTTGGATTGCACAAATGTTCTCTTTTGGGAGGTTAGCACAGATTTCTCAGTTTTAACTTTTGAGGATAATACTGCAGAATTTCTGAAGGTTGATTCGGAATGTCAAACTTCAAACTTGCTTTATTGTCTTAGTAAAGAAAATGTGTTCAAAACTCATGAAACTTCTTAGGAAATTACTGTTGTGGATTGTTTGGTTGGTCAATGGGTGAATGAGAAATCATATTAACTCGCTTGCCCTTACTTAACCTCACATGTTGCTTTGAGCTGGTGGTCAAGTGGTTATAATTCATAACTGTTGTTGGATTGTGCCAGCATAAACTCTAAATTCCATGTGTGACTAAATATTAGAGTGATTCACCACTATTAGAAACTGAAAGTATTGTAGTATGATAAAAAAATGCATGTTTTCTCATTAACGTTTAAGCTTTATTGCCTGATTGATTGTTCACAGGAACCGCATTAGCCACAACCATAGCTGCAATCCAAATGTGTTTCTCCAGTTTGTTATTCGTAGCAATGAGGATGAATCATATCCTCACTTGATGGTGTTTGCCATGGAGACCATCCCACCTATGCAGGAGCTGAACATCGATTATGGCATGGATTAGGATTCATTAGAGGGATTAATGAGAAGTTGACTGGATGCCGAAGCGACATTCTGAATCAGATGCACTGTCCTTTCTGGATAGTGTAGGTGAGGAAGTTTCTTTTTTGGGTTGCCATATATTGCTTTCATTTTGCTGTAGGTTGCACCCTTCAGATTGTTATAGTCTGAAACAGGGGGGAAACCCTAGCTGTTCACATTTCTCTTGGTAGTTTTTTTGGTTGCCAGTAATCTTTTTGTTGGTGGTGTAGCAGATTCTAGGGCTTACTAGCAGAAAATATGCTTAATCTTTAACTGGTGTTGTAGAGTTGTACTGATATGGTTGGCACAAATAGCTTTATATTTATGAACTGTGTTCTGCACAATAATCTTTCTGGACCATAGTTTTTTTCCTGCTGAATCGTATATCTCTTCCACCTTGTTTTTGGCTTTATTACGGTGTACAAAACATTCAAATCATAGCCCGGAAACATACACAAACCAGGAACCTGATTGTTGAGTTGGTCCTAAAACCTACTTCATGAGTAAAGGTGGTATGGATTTATGTACGAAAGCTAGGGCTTAATTTTATCTTGTTTTATATTATATTTCGTGGGGATTGTATGGATTTATGTACGAGAGCTGTGGCGAGAGATGAAAACACGGTGAATTGGTCGGTTTTAGTTTTTGCTTGTGCTGTACTTGTAACCTGAGTTTTGCAAATAAATACGAGTTGCTAAATTGTCCCCAAGCCATCTTGAGATCCAGGAGGACGCATCTGTTCAACTATTCAAATTAATGTTGTAGTTTGATTATTCAAATTCAGTTTTATTTTCTGTCAAATTGCATTGCAAATGAATTTTGGACAAGCGGTGGTCAGGTCGCGAATTTGCCAATTTGCCCATAAGGAGTTGAGTTTATTTTGATTGGGAGGCTTTGTCAGTTTGCAGACTGCATGTTGCTACTATATCAGCAGTCTTAGTGGAAGCATTTTCTTTCCTTCGATTAAAAACATTTTGATGTTCACTTATTGTTCTATTGCATTTCAACTTCTATGTTGACCATGCTTTTCTCTGCTATTGTATTTTCTGCTACAGCCCGCCCCAACAACATTTGCCGAGGTTTTCCAGTGCATGTTTGATTACATAGATAGGCTCTTTGTCATGGTTCGCCCTCGGAAGCTTTTGTACATGGCCATTGGTACGTATTCCATCTATCTGTTATGGAGGGAATTCTGTTGCTACTCTTTTCTGTCTGTCTGTTCTAATGTTGTAGGAACTGATGGAGTTCATATATTCATATATACTTGATTACTGGTAGAAATTAGGAATGCTATGTATAGTTACTCTTTTACTAGGTGGGTGTCATTATGCAGAACACTGAATACCTTGTCATAATGTAACCTATGTAAGGTTTTATGCCTTCGTTGAACTTTGTTCTGATATATATACTCATATGACAGTCATGCTCGTCATTTGGAATAGGCATCCTCTTCTCTGAATCTGTGGCAACATAATTCCTATACTTGTTAAGCTTTCCTTTGACTAGGGTATTGTCTCTGATGACATATTATTGTTAAGTTTGATTGTTTCTTGTTCATATTTTGTATTGTCATACAACGGTTTTACAGATGGTGTGGCTCCTCGTGCTAAGATGAACCAGCAGCGCTCTAGACGATTCAGAGCTGCAAAAGATGCAGCTGATGCGGTAGTATTCTACTGGAATTATCTTTCTTTATTCAGTATATGATTATTGTTACTATATATGGACAGTTGCAACCATTTATATTTGTACTCACTGCTCATTATTGTTCTATCGCCAGGCTGCTGAAGAAGAAAGGCTGCGTGAAGAGTTTGAGAAGGAAGGCAGAAAGCTTCCTCCAAAACAGCAATCACAAACCTGTGATTCTAATGTTATTACTCCAGGGACAGAGTTTATGGCTGTTCTATCAGTTGCTTTGCAGTACTACATCCATCTCAGGTTGAATTACGATCCTGGATGGAAACAGATTAAAGTAAGCATGACTTAGCACCAATTTTGAGTTTTTGTTTTGGGCGTTGATTTTTGTTAGCATGTTCCATCATATGCCCTTCTGGTTGGGAAAGGCTACATATTGGTGTTGGAAAGACTAAGTATGAAGAATTCATGTGTGCTCTGATTAAATTATTTTGAAGGTTATTCTTTCTGATGCCAATGTTCCTGGTGAAGGGGAACATAAAATTATGTCCTATATTCGTGGCCAACGGAATCTCTCTGGATTTAACCCAAATACCCGTCATTGCCTGTATGGCCTGGTATGTTCTGTGTACTTAATGTTTTATCTTTTATTGGACAATATTTCTTCTGTTGGCTCTGCTGATGCATAACTTTATATACTCATAAATGCAGGATGCAGATCTGATCATGTTAGCTTTAGCAACACACGAAGTACACTTCTCCATACTGAGAGAGGTTAGCTCTCCTCAAAATGTGGAATTTACGTGTTTCACTACAAATAAATGTTACTGCCTTATGCTAAGATAAACAAATTGGTTTCGTATGTTTTCCTGTTGTCCATGTTACTTTTTTTTAAAACTTTCTCAAAATTTATAAGTTTTATCTTTCTTTGAAAGCTGGGTTCTTCCTTATCCATATTTCTTTAAAGTTAGGCCTTGAAGGCTTATTTGCGTACACTATTTTTTGCAGGTGGTTTTTACACCTGGACAGCAGGACAAATGCTTCTTGTGTGGTCAAGTGGGACATCTAGCAGCAAATTGTGAAGGAAAGGCAAAAAGAAAAGGTGGGGAATTTGATGAGAAGGGTGAAGCTATTGTTCCAAAAAAAACCTTACCAGGTAATAACGATCTATTTGTTTTCTTGAACTTGTGGTATAATGTGTATATTCCATTGATATACTGACGGACTTATTTTCATTTTGTATTGCTCCACTCTTGTGCCTAAACAGTTCTTGAATATATGGACCCTCCGGGAGTACTTAGAATACGAGTTCAGAATGCCAAATCCACCTTTCCAGATTGATTTTGAACGCATTGTTGATGATTTCATCTTCATGTGCTTTTTTGTTGGCAATGATTTTCTTCCACATATGCCGATACTAGAGATTCGTGAGGTTTGTTTCCTGTTTTCTAATTTAATGTTTTACTGAATATCTAATTTCAGTCATAGGCCCTTCCAATTCTTGAATATGATGAGTTTGAAGGCTATGGCTCTTTTGATTGACTATAGGTGAGATATCTGTTAATGGTCCGTCGATGACTCAATACCAATTGTGATATCCATGATTTTTGTTAGTAAGCTACTAATGAAATAATGTGAGTTTAGAATTTATGGTAACGTTTAAATAAAATCCGTTGCAAGGCACGGGCACCTTACTATAATTATATTATCTCCCGCTCCGCTCCGCTCCCCTCCCCCACACCTTGCACGGCAGCTCCCACCCCCCGCCGGTGCGTCGCACGGCACCCGCCCGCGCTGCCCCCATGGCAGCCGCCTCGCTCCTCGAAGCCACCCGCTTCCTCTCCCTGCCCCTCCCGCTCCTGCCACACCGGGGCCTCCTCCTCAAGCCCCCTCCCCGCCTGCGCGCCGCCCCTCCACGCCCACGGCGACCGCCCCACCCTCACCTCTCTCGCGCCGCAACGCCCTGCGCCAAGGCGCCCTAGCGGTGCCCTCATGGAGGCCCTCAAGAAGTCCCTACTCGACTCACTCGCCGCGCTCGCCACGCTCAAGAAGCCCGCGCTGGCGCTCCTACTCGCCGGCGCGCTGCTCGCAGCCACCGGGCCCAACCCCACACCTATTTCCTTACTGTGTTTCATATTTCTTTATGTGACAAAAATATTTGTTTTCTTTGTAGCCTCAAGTTTAAACAATGTGGAGATGGAGAAAGTCGTCGGTGGGTGAGTCCAATGATGTTGTCGCCTCCTCAAAGGATCAGTCGTTATGTGACATTCATTATGTGACAAAAATGTTTGGTTATACAATATATGAGACGTGAATCTTAATGAATCTGATTGTTCGTTTTATTTTTTACAAATTTTATCTTGTTTTGTATTTTATCGTAGCGTTAGCACGGGCACACTACTAGTATGTTGAAGGAGGACAACATTATGTTGCTATAGCTAAAAAAGGTGTTACTAAGACTTATAATGTCATCATGTTGATATATCAAAATAGTGTTATTAGGGCCTACAGCAATACGTATTACTATGTTGGTGTAGCTAAAAAGGTGTTACTACGATCTACGGTAACACATTTCATATGTGTTGCTGTAGTATGGTTGTAGCACATTTCTTATATACAGGAACACTTGTTGTGTGTTACAATAGATCATACTATAGTAACACAGGCTCCAGAAACACTAATAAAATGTGTTACAATAGGTCTCAGTAACATTGTTTCAAGCTACAGCAACATATATGTATATTACTATAGACCCATTATGATATAGTGCAATAGGACGCACCATTCTAAAAACATCTTGCAAAGTTGCAATAAATTAGACACACATACGAAAGTAGGAACTAGGTGGGAGCCACATGATGTAAACGTATTGCACGAGTTTGTGATGCTTACGCAAAGAATATTGGTGCAGAGCCCGCTCGTTGCCTACGCGTCACCACTGGGGGATAGGGATGCTGCCACCACCGCTCTCTGGGATTCTCACGTGCTGCCTTCTCTGACCAAGCCAATGAACGAGAAGGGTAGAGGAGGTCGTCTCGACATCTGGGTTTTCCTAGGAAGTGGTGAGAGTGAGGGGAGGATTGCAAGAAGAATAGATCAAATATGATCGAATAATATTAAATATGAATATAAATTTATATTTTTTTAAAATGAATATTAATATAAATTTGAATATTCTTGAATACGAATCAAATGTCGTAACGAATTTGAATCGAATATGTATTTAATTCAGTCGAATACGAATATCCTCCTATAATTTCTATAACAAATCTCGGTAGAGCAAATTTATTTAACATGATCTAATACGAACCCCGACGGCATAGGAAACGGATCTCGAATACGAATATGAATGTTCTTGAATACGAATACGAATATTCTTAAATACGGATACAAATATTTTTCGGATACGAATTTTATTTACCACATCCGTGTTTTCTCATATACGAATATCGGATAAAACGGATTATCTGTTATCGTTTTCCGCCCCTACATAGTAGCGGCGACTATGGGAGTGGATGAATGAGGAAGTGGAGGTAGGGAGTAAGAGAGAAAGGAAGAAGACGTGCGTAAAGTTGGTTCATAATAGCATCTATATCTCAAAAAGAGCAACTTGGTAATGACATATTTAAAAGCCAAAACTCTATAATGGCATATCTGAAAACCGAAATCCTTGCAATGGCATTTATCTCATTTTCCTCCTTTTTTTTGTCTGAGGAGCCATTTGTACCATATCTACCCAGATATATTTAGCGTCCAAATTCTCGAATTTTTTGTACGAATAATCCATTTTTTATTCGAAATTATAGAAATATACCCGCGAATTTTTTTTACAAAAATAGGTTCCAGTCGCCCCCCATTGGGCGACTGGAGCCTTTCGCCCAACCGGGAGGCGACACGACGGCAGTTTGATAACGATTGGGCGAGTTATTGCTGTCGCCCGGACGTTGGGCGACTGGCATGCAGTCGCCTCACGGTTGGGCGACAGCTCTTCTAGTCACCCAACGTGCGGGCGACAGGAGGGGTTAAAAGCAGCGGCCGCAGCCGAGCGCACCGCTGCTCATTTGCATCCTCCATCGATCAGCGACGCGAGAGAAAGAAGAGAAAGAAGAGAAAGGAGAGAAGAGGAGGAAGGAGGAGAAGAAGAGAAGGAGGGGGAGAAGAGGAGAGCGCGAGATCTTCAGATTCAGGTTTCTTTTCAAACTTTTTCTTAGTATATTACATTTGTAGTATATTTGTATGCAATGTTAGTGGCAGTAAAAATGGTAAATATAGAAAATTTAGTATGAAATTTTTAGTATAGAAATTTTTAGTATAGGAATATTAGTAATTTTAGTATAGAAATTTTTAGTGTAGAAAGTTTTAGTATAGAAATTTTTAGTATAGAATATTAGTATAGAAATTTTTAGTATAGGAATTTTAGTATAGAAATTTTTAGTATAGAAATTTTTAGTATAGGAATTTTAGTATAGAAATTTTTAGTATAGAATATTAGTATAGAAATTTTTAGTATAGAAATTTTTATTATTGGAATTTTAGTATAGAAATTTTTAGTATAAAAATTTTTAGTATAGAAATTTTTAGTATAGGAATATTAGTATAGAAATTTTAATATAGAAATTTTTAGTATAGGAATTGTAGTATAGACATTTTTAGTATGGAAATTTTAGTATAGAAAATTTTTTGTACGGAAAATTTGCAGTATACAATTTTTAATATAGAAAATTTAGTTAACGTAATTTTGTATGAAATGTTAGTAGTAGAAATATTAGTATAGAAATTGTTTGTATAGAAAGCAACCGTAGGTGTAGATCGAGCTACAAAAAGTTAAATATTTGTTATACTAAATTTATTAAACATGTAGTTTTACAAAATTAACAACATGTGTATGACATCTGTATGCAGGTATGGCGCGTGACTGGCAGTATCCCCTGTTGGACGAGCACGTGGACCGCATGCATCGCGCTTCCCATCGTGTGCTGCCACCGGGGAGCGCGGACGAGCCGGCTGAGCTGGGAGCGGTCCGGACACGCACATCTTGCGTGGCCTGGAGACTCGCCCCTCGTTGGACAGCTAGGTTTGCACTACGCCAGCGTTTTAGTGCTGCCGTAAGAACATTCCGTGCTGACCTTCACTTTGTTTGCAGGCTGCGGGATATCGGGCTACTCCCTCTTGCCCGGATGGTGCAGGCCACGGAGGAGGATGTACCCGCCTTGGCTGCGGGTGGGGGCAAGGTCGTGGAGCGATCACGACGCTTCCCGTTCGACCGCTCCCTGCTGACGGCTTTGGTGGACCGTTGGCGGCCCGAGATGCACACTTTCCACCTCCCATTCAGGGAGATGACGCCGACCCTGCAGGATATGTCCCTGCTTCTTGGCCTTCCGATCACGGGAGGCGTTGCCTTCCTACCGGAGGCCCCGGTCTACTGGCACGCTGACCTGCTCGGCAGATTCGAGGGGGCCCTTCCACCGGGTGTCGTGGGTGAGCACTACATCTTCCCGGCGAATCAGACCCACGGGCCGTTGCTGAGGTGGCTCACACAGTTCCGGTTATGTGGTCTTTACAATCGATCGTGTCGTCGAAGCTCTTATTTGCATTATTACGTACTAATAAAATGTTGTTTACACGTATTTTCGAACATTCCCTAATGGTAATGCTATCTTGCATAATTAACCATTTTATGTCTTTTCCTTCAGTCCGATGTGGGTCTTTCGATCGTCACGGAGGCCGAGAGTATGCTGCATAGGCTCGCCGCAGGTGCCAAGGTGGGCCACGACGAGCACATCAGCGCGTATCGTCGTTTCAAGGAGTGGGGTACACGTGTCATGCACCTACTGTCCTGCACGAGGCTACCAGTGGCCCCCACGCCCACGCCCAGCACACGGATGGCTCGGCCACCGGTGCCGCCCCGACCGGCGTGGCACTACTCTGGAGGCTCTACGTGGGCATGTCCTACAGCACCTCACCCGGACGAGGCTGGAGGATCTGCCTGGGGACGGCCTCGTACACCGCGTTCGCCGTACATCCCTGGCTTACCCACACAAGGGGTGTACTCGGCATCATACGCCCCTCCTCCATGCGTGATGGCGCCAACTGAGAGTACGTATCGTACGATCTCCATTTTATCGCAATATTTTACATCTGAAATTAACAATATTACTTTTGCAGGTCTTTTCCAGTCTGAGTACCGGTACGGCCCCTCCGCGAGCCCGGACGATGTGGACCAGTACTTCTCGGAGTGGGTCAGGCAGCCGTCTGCGTCTGCACCTCCTGACTCAGCACCAGAGGTTCTCTCCGGCAGTGCCCTCCCAGGTGCATCGGAGGGCACACAGCCAGAGGTGCAACTGACTCCACCAGCTCATAGGCGGGTGCGACACGCTCCTGATCGTTTTACGTTCTTGGAGTGTCGTCACTCGTTGCACCGGAGGACGGCCAAGCGGGGCCGTACAGGAGGACACATGCATGGGGACGGGGCAGGCCAGGGTGGTGCCTGATTGTACACCATTGTTTCATGTACTGCTTACGTTCTTTATTTACCATGTGAACTTTTTAGTACTGTGTCGTGCTTACTTTTACTCCTCGTTACCTACTCGATGCGCACTTCAAACGAATAGTGAACTTCAATGATGACAACCGCATGAAGATTCTCAGTAACATCAAAATATCACTTACCATCGTATGTATCAATCGTTCGTAAAAATTTTTTTGCAAAATTATTTACGCACCTACAACATACAATGAACATAAACTTTTATTACAACTTCAGCAGATTTTTTACCAATTTAAAACTATAAAATTTACAAAAATCTAAAACATTCACGGGGGACTGCATTCAGTCGACGCCCCATTGGGCGACTGCATGAAAGTCGCCCAACGACTGGGCGACTGGATGCAGTCGCTCCAGAGTAGAGCGACAGGGATTGTGTCGGCCCCTGGTTGGGCGAAAGGCTCCAGTCGTCCCCCATGGGACGACTGGAGCCTATTTTTATAAAAAAAATTCACAGATATATTTCTATAATTTTAAATAAAAAATAAATTATTCGTACAAAAAAATTCTCAAATTCTCTTCCTGCTGAGAACCCGGACGCTTAAGCAAGTGCGTCCGGCAGACGTCGCTAGCTAGGCCCCACAAATTCTTGGAGAAAACGAGTGGCACTGCAGAAAAACTTAGGTGCATGCGTATGCGAGTTCATTGTCGCGAGTACTCCATCTTAAGTTTAGACCACGTTTTGTGTACCTGAGTAAGAAAAGGACAATGCGGGAGTCATCATTTCACCATGAACATTTTAAACACGCCACATAAGTCGTCATCGTCGAACATGATGAACATGCCAAATATGGAAGACAGCCGTGTCACCATGCACAGTGCGGCCCGGCATCGGGGACGGCCGGAAGGCCATGCACGTGCCCCTGCTACATGCAACCTCTTCGGCGCACACGGCCAAGGAAGATGGACAACGCAAGCTGCTACTGAATCTAACCTGTCCAGGGAGGAAGGGACCAGGGAGGAAGCTAACCTATGGGTGTGTTTGGTTGGTGCCCAAAAACATCCTACCAAAATTTTAGCTTGCTTGCCCACAATTTGATCAAAGATTGGCAAAAAAAATACATAGGGCATGACCATAGAGCTATAGGCTTGCCAAAATTTTGCAATCATCCAAACATGAGCCAAATTTTGATAAGGTTGGTTTAGGCATAAACCGAACACACGAACATGCATGCATGCTAATCTCAGTAATCTGTTATCTATTATTAGTTGATGCCAGTTGATTTACGACCGTTAAGAGAAAAAAAAAGAAACATGCCAGAAATTATATATAAAAACATATAGCCATTAGTTTAGTGGGTCCTAATTTAAAGAATTAGATTGGATAGTTGACTACAAGATATCATATTTTTGAAATAATTCTCAAAAAAGAGAAAAAACTTCTAATGACTGAGAAAAAAATATAAGACTTTGTCATGGTGTTTTACATGCATATTTCATGACTCTGGTTTGTGGGAAGTGCTTCAGTGCCCTCAGTAAAAGTGAAAGAAATAAAGTTTAAAGTGTGATGTGGGTTTAGTTTGCAATTAGCCACCCCCTAATGGCATTATGCTAACTGTATTTAGAAGAAAAAACCCTAATAGTTCTTTCACTGCATTGAAAAAAGAAACTAGGAAACCGTGTACTAATTGGGGGAAAGTGAAATGGGGTGTGATCATGTGATATGTACTTTTGGGTTTGGTGATGTCAAAATTTGCTGTTTTAATTACCCTGTAACTGATTCCTAGCTTGCACTACATATGATATCGTACGTACAGTTGTCGTGCCACATCGATCTCACCAAACTGGTATGGGCATGTTGGCATTGAAAAGCATATGTTGTTTTCTTCTCTTGTCTGAAAGGAGAAGCAGATGTTAGACTTCTCGTCAAATTGTCATCGTTCAAATCGTCGCATGGTGACATTGAAACGCAGATGTTGTTTTCTTTTTCGTTTTCTGTAAGGAGAAGCAGATGTTATTTTCCACGAGAGTGTCTAGAATTAATTAGATATTTTTTTCTAACTATCATCCAAATTTATGACACTTGAATTAAAGATCAAATGACCCTTTGTTTTCGAAGGGGAGAGATTTTTTTAAAGGAGAGGCGGGGCAAAATTCAAGGGGGAGAGAAAAGAATTCATGGTCATTATTGGATTTTTAATTCAACAGTTCTAAATCTGTATAATAATTAGGAAGAAAACATCTAGATAATATTTAACAAAACCCATTTTCTAGAAGTCGTGAGGAAGTCAGACTTCTCGTCAAATTTAGATTCACCGTCGTTCAAATTGTCGCAACCGAAGTTATAACATGTGGGAGAGGAGAGAAAAGACGGGGGCGGCGGCGGCACGGTCATTACTCATCATCGGCACACGGGCTAGAGAAACAATAATGCCCTGATCAATATGGCTTCAGATTCTAGCTTCAGCTTATTTTTGCACTATTCATAAATTTCGTCTTTTTCTGAACTTTTGGCTTTTTTGAGTTTTTTTACCGGTTCTTTTTTTCCTCGTATTTGTTTATATTATACGTGATGGGCTAATATGTTTTTTCTATTTTTAAATTTTTTTAAATTTAATTATGGTAAATAAGCCTCTGTCAGCTACAGTGTTTTTTTCAGCCAGCTGCAGTGTTTTCAGCCATAAACCATGAGGCTTTCAGCCGAACCGATCACCACCAATGTCGCGCGAGCTTGGTCCGGCCTTTGGGCCGCGATCGCTGCACGCCGCCAGGCGCCAGCTACGGCGGCTTCACCGGAGGAGTTCGCCCATGCAGCTTGCTAGCTGATGAAATATGGCATTGCTATGAAGATCCTATCCTTCGAGCGTCGGTCTAGATTGGAGCAGTGGAGTCAACTTTTGTCCTGTCATCTATGACGTCTGCACTCGACTGTCGGGCGGACGGCTAAATGCTCACACATATCACCGTCCAACGGGTCATATACATGCGGCCGCCAACGCCGCATACTGAACTGTAACCGGGAAGTTGGTGTCCCATGCTTCGCTGCCTACTTAAGCAGCCTTACTTGCACTTATTTATTTCATAATAGTAAGTTAAATTTACATGACGTCGCCGTCGCAGTCGGATCAGTCAGTCCCGCCGTCGCCACCGACCGGTGCAACGGAGAGGAAGTACAAGGGCGTGCGGCTGCGCAAGTGGGGCAAGTGGGTGTCAGAGATCCGGCTGCCCAACAGCCGCAAGCGGATATGGCTCGGCTCCTACGACACCGCGGAGAAGGCGGCGCGTGCGTTCGACGCTGCCTTCGTCTGCCTTCGCGGCCCTGGCTCGGAGGCGAGTCTCAACTTCCCGGAGTCGCCACCGGCCGTCGGCCGCAGCAGCGATCCGCAAGAAGTGCACTCGGCCGCAGAGTTGCATGCAAACCGGGCGACCGGAGGCCCCGCTTTCACGGTTCGACGGGAACCAGCTGATGCGACGGCGCTTACGGAGGTAGACCCAAAGTCGACGGACATGACGGTATCGACGGCCGCGAAGGCGATGGAAGAAGTAGAACCCAACGTATTCATGGGAAATGTGGAATACGGGAGCTTCGACTGGTCGCAGTGGATGGCAAACCCACCGCCACTCTACTCGCCAACCCCCACGGGGGGCCATGCATACGACTTGCCGATGTCGCCGACGGCACAAGCAGCAGAATCCACGGCGGACGACAATGGTACAAGTGATAGCCTTTGGAGTTTAGATCCTTGATCGACTCGTATTTCGGCATTAAGTATTTTACATAGGAGCTGAATAAAAACTCGGTACTCCCTTTTATCACAAATATCGTTTTTGATATTGACATGATCTCTCCAAAATACATACTTTGACCCACCAACTTATGTAACTAGCATATTTCCCTGTGGAATTGTGCGGCTAGATCTTGCAATATGTATGTCTATATTTGGAAAATAGAGTTGTATTTGTTAACTAACTCTAATGCCCATGATTGAAAACACAGTTATATCTATTATATAATTATAACAATTCTCTTATACACCTGATTGATCTACAACATTATAATCTGGATAGACCTGGGAGTCAGGCCGTGCAGTGCGTATGGCATGGGCCGTGCAGTGCGCATGGCATGGGCCCGGCGTGCTTTGGGTCGTGTCGGCCTAGCATGGCCACCCCGCCGTGTCGTGCTATGCCACACGACTCGCCTCCGGCGGCCCAAGCACGACCCAAAGCATGATGGGCCAGTGTTATGCCGTGCCGGCCCTAGGCTAGCCCTGTGTACTTGTAGCGGTGGAGGCGGTGGCAACGATGGTGACAATGGTCGCCATCTTCATTCCCCTCGTGTTGTGGTTGTATCTTGCGCTTGCATCTTTGATGTTGCTACCGTCAAGCCTTGCTCAGCCACGGCTATGGCCATTGTGGCTCCTTGCTCGGCCACCTCCGTCGTGTCCCTGCTGCCGTGGTCAGAATTGTTATACCACCTCTGTGGGGATCAAGATTTGACAATCAGAATCTCTTGTGTAATCCAAGCTAGTCCCTGTATTAGTAGCTAGCTCACACAATAACATCAGCAGATATCACATCCATACATATAAATAAATAAAATGGTACTTCATATTACATAGCCAATCATAAATATGTCTTATAATCAAGTTTTTACACAACGACCGACTATGCAAATAGCAATGTTCAGAGTAAAGCAATGGAATATTACGTAAACCAAAAAGGACATCTATATCTTGCCACAGACAATCAACTGGGGCTAAATCTAGTTTTGGCCTTTGTCTTCTATGTCAAAGCTGAAGGCATGGGTGAACCCATACACCGGATCATCACTCTAGTAATCTAAAATCATTATTAAGCAACAAGGAGTACAAAGGTACTCAGTAAGTCCCTATAGCAGAATGCAACTATGTATAACTATATGCAAGGCTTATCCAAGGGTAGGTCTTATATCTCTTTTTGCATAAAATCAATTTGACAAATATACTAATTTAGTTAGATTACAAACCTATGGCCTAGCCATTTTGACATTAAAACCAATATTCATTTTTGAATCAAATTTTATCATGAGAGCAAAATCACTTCGCTTTCATTTCCATTAAGGTGGAAGAGAAATCCCTTCGCTTCCACTTCCATTACTGTGAGAGAGAAATACCTCCACTTCACTTCCATTAATGTGAGAGCGAACTACCTCCGCTTTCACTTCCATTTTAAGTTGGTCATCAAAACAATTACTAGTCTATTATTCATTTCTAAAAACTACGCAAGTATAATGTTTCTACACCTTTGCCCATGTCTAAGGGTACAGCTATTCGAATAGATTTTTAACACTCTACAGAGGATATACAATTTACTCATAAGATACGACTAACTCATAATGTCGGCCACTACATGTTTCTGTAGAACGTGCAACTGAGAAAATCATAGCAATGCTTTTACAATACTTAGCTATGATACTTACTCCTACTCTAGGGTAGAGTCCTCAAACACTTGTGATAGTGACTGCTCCTATCTCGGGTTACGCCTTACCCCCAGAATGTTCCCATTTGCAGATTATGTTTTTAATGAGGGACCCTATTGTTAGGGAGTCTACGACAGCCCTTCTTGACAAATCCTCAAGGGCAGTGCCCATCCCGGGTCACTCCCACTAATCACAGAAATCGAGAAATCCACAAACCAATATTTGCGCAGGATTCACACCGAAGCTAAGCAAATTGGTAGGCCAGATCTATCCTATAACTAGACTTGTGGTTGTACGATTTGTGTAAAGAAAAGATAAGCGCAAGAATTGGTCCTTAAATGACTCAAGCGAGACCAACCACAAACCCAAGCTCATGCAATCCCTACATAGCTATTCAAGAAAGAACACATGCAATCCCTACACGGCCTGTCAAAAAATGACATATGCAATCCCTGCACGGCCAATCCAAAAATGACATGTGCAATCCCTACACTGCCAATCCAATATATGCAATCTCTGCACTGGCCTCCAACCAACCACGCACCCGAGTCTCCACCGTTTTTAGAAAATATTTTTCTGTTTCCAGTGGTAACCCATGTTACCATTTTTATCATGTTTTCAAGTTCAGTTGGCAATATATTTGTTGTATTTCATGTTACCACTACGGCGTTTTTAAGCACAATCATACCCTGCAAAAGTTCAATCAATGGCGGAGTTATTATTATTCGTAAATATCCTAGAGCGATATGGTAAGGAAACATCAGTAATGAAGGATGGGAATACTAGTGTCAAGGGCATGGTATAATTAGGCATTCAACCTTTAACATATCATTTTAGCATTTACTATAATAAGCATGCATGTAGGTTTGAAAGCAAAATATTGCATCTGAAAACTAGATTCAATATGATCAATTATAAGGACTTGCCTTGACCAAATGTGGCTAAGGAGGCGTCCAAAGCGTCGAAGTCTATATACGCGAAATCATTCACATTCAATGAAGCATTTAAACAAAATTTAAATGAACTCCAAACATTATGATTTTGGTACTGTTGGAAAGATTTTGAATTTAGATAAGTTTAGAAACAAAAATAATTGGATTTAGATTTGAAATGAAGTTATGGCCTTTCAAGTTTAAACTGAAAGGAACTTCCTAAAGTTCTGACAATGGAATCCATTAGGATTTTCTTTCTATTTTGGAATTATTTTTCTATGGGAAAATTTTCTATGGCTGATAGATGGGGTCAACAGAGGGTTTTCATTTCTTTTCTAATTATTTTTCTTAAGAAAATATTTGAGAGGCTAACAGTTGTGGTCAAGGCTCACGTAGACTAGGTCCATACGGTCATTAACCTAGAGGTGGGGCCTATAGGTCAGTGACCATGGTCCATAGGGTTAGTCCATGCGACATGTTATGGGACGTGGGGCCTGCTTGTCAGTGTGTCAAGGGTTAAATACTGAGTTAATTAGAGATTCTAATTTTCTATGGCCCACATGTTATACTAATATTAATTGTGTCATTAAATCTAACTAACCTACCGATTACACTAATCTTTCTGCCGCTCGAGGCCCACCGGTCAGTGACTACCTTCATCTTTTACCTCTGCTCGGCCATGGCCGAGCTTGACCAAGCTCGATACCGGCAGCGAAGGCGACAGCGGGCTGGCGTGAGGGGCAAAATGGGTTATGGTGGATACTATGGCTGTACCAGCAATGACGTCGAGGTCAGGGATGGCGTGAAGCTACAATGCGGCGGTGAGGGTAGCGGCAATTGGGATGGCAAGCATGGCAACGACGCGAGCAAGCGTGAAACTCCAGCTAAAGGCTATATTTAGATTCGGGGTGAAAGTATGGTGCTAAGAGACATATTGGTGCTATGGGGGCGACGACGAGCGACGCTCTCCACGGTGGCCAGGCATGGCACGATAAGGGCAGCTGTGAGGAAGAGCTATGGTGAGCTAGACGGTTGCTAAGCTGTAGAATGAAGGCTTGACTTAAAATAGCAAGGTAACATGAAGGCTTACTGTAGAATGACGGCGGTGGGGGGAGGGGGATCGATGCCAGCGACGTCGACAGCGAGGACTGCACATGGCGAGCTCTTTGGGAATCGGTGCTCCTAGGGGCAATCAGGCATGAAAGACTAAGCACGGGGTAGACGAAGACAAGGCAAGCTCGGAAAGCGCGATGGCGAGGTTGAAGACTCACCGAAGAGAAGGAATTTCCTTTGTCGATGGACGCTGGCAGCTGAACTTGAAGAACTTGGCATAATTAGCTTCAACCGAAGGCAAAAAGAATAGGAGCAAGCGGGGATTTGCAAAGAGCCGCTGTGCTCTGTTTTCCCGCCAGAAAGGGAAGCTGGAGGTTGAAGATGACTCCCTCGACTCGACGTGGTCGAATCTCAGCCGTCTGCGCCTGTGCCACCGCTTCATCCAAGCATCCGTGCTCACTGCATCTGGGTCATCCGCGCGTCGCCCATTAGGCGCACGTGCGCGCGCGAGGGGGTGGGCCGAAGGCCGGTCGGCCTGTTTGGCCATGCGGGTGGAAACCTGGGCAGGCCGTACTGTGCAAACGGGCTTGCCCGTTACAGTTCACCAAGAGAGAAAATTCAAAAAATTTATTGAAAATCCAGAAATTTCCAAAAATCCCAAAACCCCAAAAATATACCATTTCGATCGTCTCGACCCACAAATTCATTTTTGACCTCCATTCCACCAAATCAAATTCCAAATAAATTCAAACCCCTCCATTTGAATTTTATTACATTTTACTCCTTTTTAATTTACTTTATTTTTGCTAGCTTGCTTAGATTCAAGTATGGACTTATATTGTTATCTTATGTGTTTGCGCTAGCTTCCAATCTCTCCGAAGCGACAGTTCAAGGATCAAACCCAAGCACCGAAGTTTACGAGCCCGTATAAGTTTTAGAGCAGCAAGGCAAGTTACAAGTTTTTTAACATGTTGAATCCCATGAAATTTAAATTATTTAATTAATGTATTTCCATTATTGTTAATTATGAAATGTTAATTGAGTACAATAAATGTTTAGAATGATATGCTAAATAGTTAAATCCTACCACTGATAAATGCAATGTTTAATTTAAGGCCATATTCACCTTGACAACATTAGTAATAATTAAATTATTGTATAAATAACTGTAGATCATCTCATTCAAAATTTTGCACTACTAAGTGATTTGGCCGTTAGCCAGTAGGATTTGTAAAATTGGTACTAGGGTAAGGGTGTGCTGTGGAAAGCCACAAGGTGACCTTCGTCCATGACCTTACCCTAGGGTGGAGACTGGTTTGGAAAGGTGGTAGTGCTGTCGAGCACAGTCGGGAATGTGGTTGATGCCTCATGAGAAAACTAAGGACGAGAACCTTATGCTGAGTAAAAGACACAGTAATAGCTCAACCACAGGAGTTGACTTGTCAACCCTAGTTTAGTAGCTGCTCAACTCAATTGAATCTCTACAGGAAGTAGGTGTGTTGATGATGGGGAGTTAGGTATACGGAACGGTAAAACCATACCTAACAACGATAGAGGTCACTCAGAGCCGGTAGAAGAGTCTAGGGTTAGTGTGTGAACCGTGTCTGAGTGATTTTATCGGGTAGAGCCTATATAAAGATTTGAGCAGTGAAACGGCCTGGTTTTCTTCACTCTATCGTGGGAGTTAAGAAATCTTGTGGGTAAAGCTGGGCAACTCTGCAGAGTGAAATTAATAGTATTTGAATACGTCGTGCTTCCGGTTAATGAATCTGTGTTAATTGGGTGATTCCAGCAACGAAATATAAGTAGATTTCATAATGTTTTAAAAGGTATAATTGTAAATTTAACTGTTGAAAGAAAATCCCTTTAATCTTAAGGAGAACTGTTTTTGTTTCATCTGTTTGCAAATGAAACTGCATCCACTCAGTTTAATAAAACCAGTATACTCCCGTCCTTGAATATCCCTGCAAGTAGTAAATTAGGGTTTACTCTTGTGACTTGCTGGGTACGGTTGTACTAATTACTTGCTAAACAACAGAAGACCAATGGAATCAAGAAACTCCAGCTAAAGATGAGGTTCCCGAAGAGCCTTTCTTCCTTAAGGATGAGTGGTTTTAAGTCTCAGCTGCGCTCAGGTCGCCTGGGAGATTTTGTGTTGTAAGATAGTTTTGGGTTTACACGCCCGCTGCGGAAAAACTGGTTGTTAAATCTTACGTTATAATAAAAGTTGACTCTTTTGCTGTAAGTATGTGCTGTTGTGGTGCGCACTCATGTACAGTACTCCGCAGCTATTCTGTTTTAGGTTGTTGCGGGGATTACTAGTGCTTTCAGAAATAGAGGCGTTACAGCACTCCCTTCCCTCTCTCTTATAACAAAGCGCCGCTGCTCCGCTCCCCTGCCCCCTCTCTTCTTTTGCTTCAACGCCAGCCGTCACCTCCTCTCCTTCTCTAGCGCCAGCCACAGCTCCGCGCGCCCCTCTGTCGTCCCCCGTCCCTTCCACCACCACCCGCGGCTGGCGGCACCGTTGCGCAGCCCCCCCGACCCCTCGCTACCGTGTCGTCCCGTCCAACTTAACTACCACCGTCCTATCCCGCTCTTCGCCCCCAACCGTCGGGCCACTGTCTCCCTCTGACTTTTTATGCCCGGGAGAAGGATGAATCCGTAGCGGCGGCGAAAAGGGAGAGAACGGCGAACGAGAGCAAGAGAGAGGGAGCGGCGATCAGGGGTGGGGAGCATGAGTGGCGGGACGGCTCCCGGCAATGGTTTACCATCCAAGTATACCGTGTAAACGTCTAATCTCCTGGATTGACCTGGTCAAATCCCTGCCCCACGCGCGCGTGCGCCTTCCCGCCATCCTCGGCTGCCTATTACGGGTAAGCCCACCCCGCCGCTCCCTCTCCGGCGAAGAAACCGAGCCCCAAGAAACCAAAACCACCCGCGCAACCATCCTTCCCAGCCTTAGGCACGCGCGTCCCACACGCGGCCTCCCCGTCCCGGGCCCCTTCACGCCGCCATGGCCCCATCTCCCCACCACCTCTTTCTCCTCGTCGTCGCTGCCGCCGCGGCCGCCCTCCCGGCCGCTGCCGGCCAGAACATGACCGACGCCGAGGCGCTGATGCAGCTCAAGAAGTCCTTCACCAACTCCTCGTCCCTCTCGTCGTGGCTTATCACCAACAAGGACGGCGACAAGTCCCCCTGCGCGCCCGGCTCGCACAAGTGGCACGGCGTGGTGTGCACCCGCGGCATGGTCACGGGCCTCCGCCTCAACGGCCTCAAGCTCGGCGGCACCATCGACGTCGCCTCGCTCGCCGGCTTCCGCGGCATCAGGTCCGTCTCCTTCGCCAAGAACAACTTCACCGGCCCGCTCCCGGCCTTCGACCAGCTCAACGCGCTCAAGTCCATGTACCTCTCCGACAACCAGTTCTCCGGCAGCCTCCCGGAGGATTTCTTCGCCAAGCTCAGCCACCTCAAGAAGCTCTGGCTCGACGGCAACGATCTCTCCGGCCCCGTCCCGGCGTCCATCGCCCAAGCCACGTCCCTCCTCGAGCTCCACCTCGAGCGCAACGCCTTCTCGGGGGAGCTCCCGGCTGTGCCGCCCCCGGTGCTCAAGTCGTTCAACATCTCGGAGAACGATCTCGACGGCGTCGTCCCGGAGGCGTTCCGGAAGTTCGGCGCGGGCAGGTTCGTCAGCAACGAGTACCTCTGCTACGTGCCGACCCCTGACAGGCCGTGCAAGCGCGCGCAGATCGCGCCCAGCTCATCCAGGCGGGTCGTCATGGTGTTCGCCACGCTGTTCGTCTCGGCCGTCGTGATGGCCATCGCCCTGCGCGCGTGCAGCAACCAGCCGAGCCGTGTCCGCAACTTCGACTCCATCCACGGCGGCGACAAGGTCGACATGGAGGGCCTCGACGAGAAGCCGCCCGTGTACATGATCAAGCAGGCGTCGGCCACGCAGAAGAGGAGCAGCTCGTGGCTCGGGAGGAGGACGGGGTCGTCGCTCGGGCACCGGCGGGCAGCGTCCGCGGCGGATGAGATGAGCAGCGCCGGAGCTGGGGACCTCGTCATCGTGAACGACTGCAAGGGCGTGTTCGGGCTGACCGACCTGATGAAGGCAGCGGCCGAGGTGATCGGGAGCGGCGGGCTCGGGTCGGCGTACAAGGCGGTGATGGCCAACGGCGTGGCCGTCGTGGTGAAGCGCGCGCGCGACATGAACCGGGCGACCAAGGACGCGTTCGAGGCCGAGATGAAGCGGCTCGGCGCGATGCGCCACACCAACCTGCTGCCACCGCTGGCCTACCACTACCGAAAGGACGAGAAGCTGCTCGTCTACGAGTACATCCCCAAGGGCAGCCTGCTCTACGTCCTCCACGGCGACCGCGGCATGGACCATGCGGCGCTGGACTGGCCGATGCGGCTGAAGGTGGCCGTCGGCATCGCGCGCGGCACGGCGTTCCTCCACACGGAGCTCGCCGGCCACGAGGTGCCCCACGGCAACCTCAAGTCCGCCAACGTCCTCCTCGCCCCGAACTTCGAGCCGCTCCTCGTCGACTTCGGCTTCTCCGGCCTCATCAACCACATGCAGTCCCCGCACTCCTTGTTCGCGCACCGCGCCCCCGAGTGCGTTGCCGGGCACCTGGTGAGCGCCAAGGCCGACGTCTACTGCCTCGGCATCGTCCTCCTCGAGCTCCTCACCGGCAAGTTCCCTGCGCAATACCTCCACAACGCCAAGGGCGGCACGGACCTCGTCATGTGGGCCACGTCGGCGATGGCCGACGGCTTCGAGCGGGACCTGTTCGACCCGGCCATCGTGACGGCGTGGAAGTTCGCCCTGCCGGACATGACGCGGCTCATGCAGCTCGCGGTGGAGTTCGTCGATGTGGACCTGGAGAGGCGGCCGGACATGAAGGAAGCCGTGGCGAGGGTGGAGGAGGTGGTGGCCGCGTCGCTAGCTACGGTGAGGGAGAGGCAGGCGGCAGGCGGCGAAGGGAGTGCTCGACCAGGAGACGCGGCCAGCAGAAGCTCGCACGCCGCGTACGTGCGAGATGGGTCCATTCAGCGTATCACTAGCGTCGGCGAGCGGTCGTCGCGGCGAGGCAGCAATGACTACTCGTACGGCATCTCGTGAGACGGCGGCAGGGCACCAAGCTGGCCGGAGTCAGATTTTGTAAGTCGATGTTATTGGTCCTTTTTTTCATCCTTTTTCTTTCTGTTTTACTAGTTATCTCGTGTACCTGTAAATGTAGCTCCAAAAATGTGCAACCAAAATATAGAAGTGAATATTGCACGATCAATCCGTATTCCTGTACTTTAGGTTGTTTTTTCCCCTTAAAAGTTGAAACGCAGTTACCAAATCCTCACGAACAAAGGTACATTCACTAAAATGCATATGTTTTATCAAAACATTTGTAGTACATTGTTAACAACTCAAAATGTATCTTGCTAAATTTCACCTTCGCTTACAGTGCACGCCTTCTCTTCATCATGTAGGCTACGGATGGATGGTCGTTGTTCTGCAGCAAAAATAGAACACGCAAATATATCCATCAGTACGCAAAGCGCAAGGGAAGGTAGGAGAGGAAATACTTTGTGCATAAGGAGGAGAAATAGGGGGCATTCCTTACACCAAGGGAAGAATCCGTAGGATCCAACAGTTTTAATTGTTCCTTTGATCTTAATTTCGCCACACCACAGGCGCATTTCTTCACTTGTATGTATGTATGGTTGTAATCTAACTCCATGTGTAGGATGGGTTGCAAGTTTCTTAATTTGTTTACTTAATGTGGGTTTGATCTTTATTGATGTCATTTCCATGATGAGTTTGCCCTTGCAAATTGTAAGAAGGGAGTAGAACTGTTTACCTTGACAATTGTAGCTTCTGTTGCTCCATATACGCAAAGTGTGTATGCCCTAGCATTTGAAAATCCATGAGCTCGATTCCATAATTCTTGCCATTAGCTTTGGCCCTTGTGTTCAGCATCCCCTCTGACCCACACCTTACTCACCAAATTGTCTTTTGAGTAACTACACCAGAACTACATGAAGTGTTCAATTTGCTTCTGAAATTGTTAACCAGCTGCGACCAGCCGACCAGCATCCTTTCTGACATTGCTGCCGTCAAGCCTCTCTCTCAACATATCCTTTTCACGCCATTGACATTGTTCAGCATACATGTTCGACATCAAAACATAAGGACCATACTTCCATGGCTCCAGTTCCATGACCTTCCCTGCTGGCCTCTTCCCCAGCTGGACCTCTCCATGTAAACCGCAAGCACCTAGAAGTGACTCCCATGCAAATGAATCCATTTCCAACCCCATATTTCTAATCAATGAGACTGCTTCTTTTAGTCTCCCGGCATGTCCTAGCAGATCAACCAAGCATGCACAATGCTCTCTCTGTGGCTTGACATCATGATGCTCATGGAGTGAAAAATCGCAAGCCCTTCATGCACAAGACCTCCATGGCTACAGGCAGAAAGGACTGCGAGAAATGTGATGCTGTCCGGCTTAAACCCTCAATGAATCCACAAGCCTTCATGGCCTTGCCGTGTCTCCCGTACTTGACAATCATAGCTGTCCACGACACCACATCGTACACCCGCATCTTAAACTGAGCTTCCGTTGAGCTGCCACACTTAAAAGTACATGTCAAGGAGGGCATTCCCGACAATTGTATCCAAGCAAAAGGCCGACTTCATGACCCGACAATGCACCACTGTAGGACCGAAAAGGCGACAGAGGGTGGTGAATGTCGCTCGCTTCAAAAACACCCCCGAGAAATCAAACACTGATTTTTCAAAAAGATGCAAAACTAAACACCTCACAGAAAATTAAAAATAATTTTGCTGAAATTTGGAACGCATGCGATACCCAAAAATTCAGCATAAATCAGAGAGTAATCGGTAAAAGTTTCAGCTGAAAATAATGCCGTTTGATTTGCATGCAAAATGGTCAAAGATCAGCAAAAGAATAAAAAGAAAAGCACTAAATGGAGAAGAATGGATACTTCTTGCTTTTCTTGTCCCATTCACTACTGCACGTAATTTTTGCGCTGGCCGAATGTATCTTTGATAGTATGTTCTTCACTGCAGACAAATATTAAAGATCTTGGCCGAAACCACCTACTGCCGAATCACCAAAAAAAACAGCTGGCCGAAGAACATCCTACAGAGAAACAATCGACAAGGAGGAAGAATAAAAGCACAGGCCAAAAATCATTTCTCTGTCAAAACTGAAAAGGAGCAGCACTGCTAGTTTCTCTGCTACCGAAGGAAGGAAACAAATCTTCAGGACTGCACTGCTAGCCTAAGCTGAAATAGCAGGGACTGAACTACAGACTGCACACCTGATAATTTCAGATTTTTGCCAAATCCAAGAAAATGAGAGAGGAACTTCTTTTCTTTTCAAACAAAAACACCAAGAGTATAATCTAAGTATTATAGGGGCTCCAAACAACACAAGAAATCAACAACAACTCCTGAATTTCAGAATTGAACCAAGAACTGAAAAGATTCAGAGAGAGGCACAAAAACTCAAATTACTCCTCAACCATTGATCCTTTGGCCATGAAACTTTGAGGATATGTTAGCAATAGCCATGGGATAATCCAGATCAAATTTCATGCCATCTCTCCAAAGGAATCAAGAATTCCATCAAACCCTAGAAGCTCAAAAACATGAACAGAGGAACTCAAAGTACCAAATCTGAAATTAAACTCAGTTTGCTCTTAGGATTGACTAGCCAAATGGCTTTTGAGCATCTCCCATGTCATAGCAACCCATTTTGGCACTCCCAAGCAACAAACAACAAGAAAACAAAAATATCACAAATCCACCAAAAAGAGCATCGAAGGAACAGAGGCAAGAACAGAGAGAAACTTCAGATTTTCCATTGCAAATCACAAGCGAAATACAAAGAGATACGTCCCCATACGCATGGATATTCAAACAAGGAAGATTACAAGTTCATCTCTCCAATCTCTCCCTCTCAATCCTCAAGATCACCAAGAACCTCACATGTTTCTTGGTAGGAATACACAGGAAGGAGAGACTCTCATGGAAACCATCGAAGGGGACACAGAGCCTCTGCCCTCTCCCTGCTCTTAACCACTAAAGAGCCCTACCAACTAAAGAGCAAAAGAGAAAACCAACCTCTAAAGCCTCTTTTGACTAGAGCTAACCCTAATTCCCTCCAAAATCCATACATGGGCATGCAGCCCCTCACAAGTATTTATAGCCTACGGCTAACGGGTCTCCGCCCCGTTACGCCCGCTAAATTCAACGGAGCCCGCTCCCGCTTGTGCAGCCTTGCGAAATTCCCGATTCGCCCCACCTGCACCTTCCGGGAAGCTTCCGCGCTCCTTGCCTCGCACGCCTCGCAATCACCTCGAGTCCACGTCGTCTTCGACACATCCCGACCGTTCTGACCTCAGCGCCACCTGCGCCTAGTCCGGTCCACCGTGTCTCGCCACGACTCCGCCTCGACGTCCTGCAGCCACACAGACAAGAAACACATCACATAGCACCGCTCGATACATGAAAGCGTAAATATCATCATACTTACCACAGATGAAGTCCAAACATGTCGAATCATCGGAATATACGTCCTAATCCCATATGACTAAGTTTCACCAAGTCCGACCGAGCCGGATTACGCCACGCAACGACTCGACTCCGAACCACTCAAACCAAACTCGACTTACCTAAAGCGATGTCAATTACTATCATAAACACGGGATGACCTCCACATGGTCTCTCAACCACCTTTCCATGCTGAGACTTGCAAGGGCACCAAATGCACAGAGCACACTAGTGAAGCAGTAGTCGTTCTCATTTTCCCCGGCCCTCGCCATTTCTTTGTAGAAGTTCACTGCTTACACAGCAAGGCCATTCTGCACCAACCCGGCAACCATTGTTGTCCAAGGGATTATGTTCGGCTCTGAGATCCCGTCAAAGACTCCAACAGCTGAACTCATCCCTCCATCACATTTCAGGAACATGGTGATAAGAGCATTGCAGGTTGCCGTCTCCGAGTGAAAGCCAACCTTCCACGTGCACGCATCGAGCTGTAAGCTGAGGCCCAGATCATCCTCGCTTGAATACGCCTTCAAGATGCTCGCCAGCGTGAAGCCGTCGGCGACGCCTCCAGCACTGCGCATTCTCGACAGCATCTCCACAGCACGCCGCGGGCACGCATCGATCATGACATTCCAGCACACAACGTCCGGCTCGGTGATCTCCTCAAACACGGCAACAATGGCGTCCACGTCCCCGCAACGCTCGTACGCGCGCACAGAGCGCTCCCCACGAAGGCGTTCGAGCAGAGCCCGAGCTGCACCGCATGGAAGTGCACCTGCCGGACGAACTCGCGGCCCCCAGCCGCGCCGTCGCGGCGCGGCAGAACGAGGAGGGCCGAGAGGGTGGTCCCCCTGGGCCTCGCACCGCCGCGGCCCTCGCGGAGCATCCGCGAGTAGGCCTAATTTCGTGCAGTGAGAATTTTGCTGCACCTGCTCCTCTCCAGTGCAATCTTCCTCATTTTTTTCTGCAGCTTGCATCGCCGGTTTGGTCTCTAACGTGGAGGCGTCTCGAGTCAGCTATGGCCTATTTGCCTCAAGGGTAGCTCAGTCTTCAGTGTAGAGAGAGAGAGGGAACCAACTTTTTGCTGTATCTTCTGAAAGTGATGAAATCATGAGATAGCTAGATGAAACGACTGCCGATCAACATCCCGGAAATTTCGAACAGATCAAATCGAATCTCAGAATTCAGCACGAGGAAAGCAGAAAACACAACCATTGCATTGATGAACGTAATTGAATGAGGTCCGAGAACTTATAAATCGAGTCTTTACATTAGATCAACATTTGTGGCTTCAATCAAAACTGCTCCAGTTTGCACTGTCGCTATGTTCCATCTTGCATGTCCCTAGGAAGGTCTTCTGCACGAGGCCAAAGGATTGCAGCAATGTAAGTGGATCACGTAATATTTATCCATCACAGGTTCCACCAACCTTTGGCATTGGCCCCAAGATGCGGAAGGAGAAAGTGCTATGCGAGTCAATAGCAACACTACTCAATTCTCACTGCAATCAGCACAACATCACTGCACAAAAATGTACGATAGAACCATATACAACTTCTGGGACGGGAAGGGATGTTTTACTGTAGAATCGAGTATGGCGATTAAAGAAAGATGAATAGGAGCCTAAATTGATTCTAAGATTTTTCAAAATATTTTCCTTTGAATGGAAGCAAAACTCTTCACTCCAGTAGATATGAAAACTATGAAGATCAAAGACAAATAATCACAAGAAAAGATCCGATCAAAACCGGGCAAAACATAATTTGAAAACCCCCGGCGGCTTAACCTCTATATATATGATGGTCTGACTGCTATGGAGGGGGTGGTCTAACTGCTACAAGGTTGGCAGTCTTACCGCCATAGTGGTGGCGGTCTAACCGCCATTAAGAGAGAGGTCTAACCTCTACATCAGGATATGATATGAACAGTAATTTCAGCGCTATTTCAAATCCGAAAATCCAAGCAATTTTTGATCCGTAGATCCAAATGACATAAAATTTTGCAGATATCTTCTCTAAGTTATCAAGAACCTATGCTAACAAACGGTCATGAAACTCTTGGCAAAAGATGAGACATTTTTTAGTTTGAAGGAAAAGTGCACCGAAACCGAGTCAAAACCAGAATCGGTGGATACTGTGAGATCTTTATCATGAGTCGGTGAAGACTGCAGTGTCGCCGGTGTACGGGGTGTCGCCGGCGAAGTCCTGCAGAGGCAGCGGTCGGCAGCCTTCCCGTTGTTAGCAGCGCGCAATAGATCGGGTATCACTTAGGGTTTGTTCGGGGTGTTGAACTCTCACAGGAACGACGTCCTCGGGAGAGGCCGGAACCCATTCTTTTTATAGCGCTGTTACAACGGGGGACCGTAACCATGTCAGTTACGCACCCCCGATCAGGGCGCTGAAAAACAGGGACGTGGGTTTCCCCACGTCTCCCTCGTCTTGGCCATTTGGCCTGAGATCAATACCAACATTCTCCCCCTTGATCGTAAGGCTAAACATCATAAGCTCTCTCTCAATAAAAGTTCACACCAAAGTAATGCTTCACAACAGTCAATTAAGTACCGCTGGACATCAGTACTTATAGTGCTCCCTTCTATATCGATCGGATAACATAATACTTCATGGGAGTTGGTTACTATATATGGTCCTCTTATTCCAGGATCACAGGCTTTCCAATAAACCCATGCCGGCAACATGATCACGAAAATTATTGGGTGGTAAACCTTTTGTGAGCGGATCCGCAAGCATAAATTTAGTTCCAATATGCTCAACCTTAATTGGTTGATCCTGGACTCTATCTTTCACAACATGATACTTTATGTCAATGTGCTTGGCAGCTGCACTCGACTTGTTGTTACTCGAATAGAAAACTGCGGGTTGGTTATCGCAGTACAAAACAAGTGGTCTAGAAATGCTGTCTACCACTCTCAATCCCGAGATAAAGTTCTTAAGCCATATAGCCTGCCCGGTAGCCTCATAACATGCCACAAATTCAGCCTGCATTATCGACGATGCAGTAAGTGTTTGCTTTACACTTTTCCATGATATTGCTGCTCCTGCGAGGGTGAAAATGTAACCTGATGTGGACTTCTTAGTGTCTTTACACCCTGCAAAATCAGCATCAGAATAGCCGACAACCTCAAGGTTATCGCATTTTCTGTATGTGAGCATGTGACCTTTAGTGCCTTGCATATAGCGCAGGACTTTCTTAACGGCTTTCCAGTGATCCGGTCCTGGATTTGACTGATATCTGCCAAGCATCCAGGTAACAAAAGCTAAATCAGGGCGCATACATATTTGAGCATACATAATACTTCCGACAGCAGAAGCGTAAGGTATAGCCTTCATCTGATCAGATTCATAGTCATTCTTTGGGTATTGAAATTTCTCAAACTTATCGCCCTTAACAATAGGAGCAGGCGAGGCAGAGCATTTATGCATATTGTATCTCTTCAGTACTCTGTCAATGTATGCCTTTTGTGATAAACCTAATGTTCCTTTGGACCTATCTCGGTGAATTTCAATACCAAGAACATAAGATGCTTCACCGAGATCCTTCATATCAAAATTGGACGAGAGAAAACTTTTAGTTTCCCGCAGCATGTCCACACTGCTGCTGGCCAATAATATATCGTCCACATAGAGAATTAAGAAGGTGTAATTACTCCCCCTGAACTAAACATATGTACAATTATCAACATCATTCTCCTTAAATCCAAAATTCCTTATGACTTCATCAAACTTAAGGTACCATTGCCTAGAAGCTTGCTTCAGGCCATATATGGATTTCCTTAGCTTGCATCCCAAATGTTCCTCGCCTTCCACAACAAAACCTTCCGGTTGTGTCATGTAAACGTCCTCATACAAGTCTCCATTCAGGAATGCAGTTTTAACGTCCATTTGGTGCAACTCTAGATCGAAATGTGCTGTGAGCGCCATTATGATTCTAAATGAATCTTTAGTTGAGACAGGAGAAAAGGTTTCATTATAGTCAATGCCTTCTCTTTGTGTAAACCCTTTCGCTACAAGTCTCGCCTTAAACCTTTCGATGTTCCCTTTGGAGTCACATTTTGTTTTGTAGACCCATTTGCAGCCTACTGTTTTGGCTCCATTAGGAATTTCCACTAAGTCCCATACGCCATTAGCGCCCATAGACTCAATCTCATCTTTCATGGCATCTAGCCACTTGGATGAATCCTTACTCTTCATAGCTTCCTTATAAGAGCTGGGATCATCTACCTTCCCAAGATCATCTTCATTTAAATAAACCTCATAATCACTTGGAATAGCAGATCTCCTCACTCGTCCTGATCTCCTGACGGGTTCATTAGCAGGCTCATCAGGTTGTTCATTAACTGTCACGGAGGGCTGTGAAGGTTCATCATTAGGTATCGCACTTGTATTTTCAGAACCCTCAACTGAAGGAGTAGCCACAGAATTAACTAGAGATGCAACAGGAGTTGCAACTACAGGATCAACTGTGGGCACAACCACTTGGGGCACAGAAAAATTAGTCTGTCGGATTAGCGGTGAAGCAACATAAAACCGCTTCTCCTCAAGATCAATTTTCCTGGGCTCCAAGTCCCCACTGATGCCATCATTTTTCAAGAACACAGCATGCCTTGTCTCTACAAATTTTGTGGTACGATCTGGACAATAGAATCGGTACCCTTTAGACCTGTCAGGGTAGCCAATAAAATGGCAACTTACTGTCTTGGGATCTAACTTCCCAATGTGTGGATTAAACACTTTAGCTTCAGCTGCACAACCCCATACATGGAGGTAGTTCAAACTTGGTTTTCTCCCAGTCCATAATTCATAAGGTGTTTTAGGCACTGATTTACTGGGAACCCGATTGAGTATATGTGCAGCGGTCTTTAAAGCTTCCATCCATAACTTTACAGGCAAAGTGGAGTAACTCAACATATTTCGAACCATGTCCATAAGTGTGTGGTTTCTTCTTTCCGCTACTCCATTTTGCTGGGGATCACCAGGCATTGAGTACTGGGCGACTATACCGTTTTCTTGTAGGAACCTGGCAAAAGGACCAGGAATCTGCCCATAAGTTGCGTGTCGCCCATAATACTCTCCCCCACGATCCGAGCGCACTACTTTAATCTTTAGACTGTGCTGATTTTCAACTTCAGCCTTAAATATCTTAAATTTATCAAGTGCCTCCGATCTTTCTTTAATGGGATAGATATATCCATAACGTGAGTAATCATCAGTGAACGTAATAAAAGAATCATAACCATCCACTGATGTTACAGGGAAAGGACCACATATGTCAGTATGAATTAATTCCAAAATCCCTGTGCTTCGAGTAGCACCTTTCTTTATTTGCTTTACATACTTGCTTTTGATACAATCAAGGCAATGATCATCCAAATCATTAAAATCTAAAGGGTGGAGAATTTCTTCTTTAATGAGACGTTCAATTCTCCCCCTCAAAATGTGGCACAAACGACAGTGCCACAATTTCGACGAAGTCTCATCAATTCGCTTGCGCTTTTTATTCACATCACATATATTCATGGACATAGGAGAATCTTGCAGGGATAACATATAAAGCTTGTCGTGTCGGATGGCACGACCAACATTATCATTATTAAAATAGATCAAACACATTCCGTGTCCAAAATTACAAGAATATCCATCATTATCTAATAATGAAATGGAAATCAAGTTTCTTCTCATCGAGGGAACATAAAGAACATCATTGAGTTTCATTACAAAGCCATTATTCAAAACTAAAGAAACTGATCCAATAGCTTGAATTTCGGCTTCCATCCCATTAGTCACTTTTAGGCTTCTTTCCCCTCTGAGACCTCTCAACATATGGAATCCCTGCAAGGAATTCGTAACGTGCACGGTGGCACCAGAATCAATCCACCAAGAATTTATAGGAAAATCAGCATAAAATGCTTCATCAACAAAAGTGATTTCATAAGTACCTTTGTTGGCGAGCCATTTCAGCCATCCAGGACAATCATCTTTGAAGTGGTCCTTCGACTGACAAAAATAGCATTCATCACTTTTCTTCTGTCCATTTGAGCTCCCAGGACCTGAAGCGTTTTTAGGCGCCTTAGGGTGTTGTGGGTGCTGTGGCTTTTGTGGCTTCTGATAAGGGGAGTAGGCTTGCTCCTTCTTTCCCTTTCCTTTGTAGCCACCTCTATTTCTAGAGGGACCAGCTTTATTTGAGGAGCCGACTTGATTCACAAAATCAGTAGCCCCTTCAGCCTTGAGCCTCTCTTCCTCTTGAGAAATATTAGCGATCAACTCGCTCATGGTCCACTTGTCCTTAATGGTGTTATAGTTCACCTTGAAAGCTTCAAATTGCTTAGGAAGAGACATCATAATATAATGGACAACGAAACCATCAGAAATTGCCATGTCCATTGTCTTAAGTCTGGCAGCAATATTGATTATGGTCATAATGTGCTCACGGACATTTCCAGTACCATTGTACTTAGTGTTCATGAGCCTGTGCATCAGTGTGGTAGCATAAACTTTAGAGGACCCCTTAAAGTGATCCTCGATGGAGGACAAATAGTCATTTACCCTTTCCTTTTCAGGGATTGCTCCCCTTATGGCCTCACTGATGGAGTTCTTCATCACAGCAAGTGAAACGCGGTTAGACCGCTCCCACTTCTCAGCATTAGTTTTGTAATCCTTCATTTTGTCGTCAAAATTGTCCTCTCCTTCAGTAGGAGTGACAGGCTCATCGAACCTGAACGCATAGTCCAGATCCAAGAGCTGGAAAGTCGTCATAAGTGTAAACTTCTATTTCTGAAAGTTACTACCATTAAGTGGCTCAGTTGCATTAACTTGAGCGGAAACAGAAGCAGCTGAAAAAATTTAAATTTTACATTAGGAAAACGCATAATTAATTTGCATGAATGTTAACCTTATGTTGGTATGATTAACAACATGCTCATAAGAATTTTTCGTATCACCGTTGGGCAGAAACGAAAAATTTAACATAATCGCATGCAATTACAATTAACGTTGGTCAAAGAGTAATCGCATGGCAAAAAATAAACATAATTGATTACATGCAATTACAATTAACGTTGGTCAAAAGGTAATAGAATGTAAAATTAAATACAGCCCTCCAATTGAATTTCCCATTGGTTCCATTCAATTAGGGGCAGAACATTACGCAGCGGAAAAGGGCATAATATTTTTCAGTAGCTTAGCAACATTATCCGTTAATAATTTCATAAGAGACATCAAATAATCATTAATTGAACATGAGATAAAACCATAAATGCATGAAATATATATACTGAAAATAAAACCTCAACAGCCTGAAGTATATACATCATAAATCAATTTCATGTAAATGTACTAAAAAAAGACACATGAAATATACACTGAAAAATATATATATAAGGGGTCATGTGCTGCTGGGCCGAAAACCCAACAGCCAAAACATTACTTCAGCCGGCCCAAAACTTCATGCGCAGCGCACACGCGCGCGGCCTGGATCGCTCCTGCGGCCCAAAAACGCAGGCCGAAACCGGCCCATCATCCCCAAACCGCATCAAAACGATGGTCCCCGAAAAACCCTAACCCTAGGCCATACGGCCCTCCTCACCTCCCGAAAAAATCGGGACCTCATGCAGCGGCGGCAGACGCGCGGCGCCCGCGCGGAGCGGCGGCTCCTGCGGGCGACCAGCGGCGGCGGCTCGCGAGCGGGTGGGGAGGCGCGGCCCGCACGGAGCGGCGGCCGCAGCGACGGCTACGATGGCAACGGCGTGCGCGGCGGCTCGGTGACGCCCGAGCGGAGCGCGGTGGGAGGGGCGGCAGCGGTGCGGTCCCGCAAGGCGGCGGCGCGCCCATGTGGAGGCGGAGCGGCGGCTCGCCGGCCACGGCAGCAGCGCCTAGGCGGGGTGGCGCGGGTAAGTCCCCCCTCCCTTCCCCCCCCCCTTTTTTGATTCGTTCTTTCCGATCCGAAGATCCATAAGGTTTGCATGATTTGGGGTTTCCAGGTGCTTGAACGTGCAAAAATAGCACACCCGCAAGTGCACGGGTTGCCACTGAAATAGCGACGAGTGTCGTGTTCTCCACAGGGACTAGACTGAGGCTACCGGTGCTCAGCTAAAGCTAGGTCAAACGAAACGGGGAAAAACTAAACATAAAACGACTCTAACTCAAACAGACGAAACGACGAATGAACTAAATAAACGAAGGACAACGAGACGAACGATCGTACGAATGGACGTCGTACGACCTAATGAACTCTAACTTGCACGGACGACGAACACACTAAACGAGTGAACAATCTAAACAACGACGGGACGAACGACCGTACGAATGAAAGTCGTACGATCGAACGAACAACACGACGACTAACCACGCACAAACGACACTGATGACTACACGAACGAACACGACTACCGACCAATGATCTAACTAACTATCGACTGCGAGACAGAAAGAGAGAGTCGAGAAGAACTGGGGAAGTCGAGAAGCAAGGAGGGAGTCAAGAGAGAAAGAGAGAGAAGACGATCGGCGGCTAACTAGACGACGACAGCACACGACAAACACAGCTACGAACGCTCGCACGACTTAACTATCGAACGACCGCTGAGAGAAGCAAAAGGGGGAGATCTAGAAGCACAAGGGAGGAATAGAAGCAATGAGAGAGTCGAGAAAGCACGGGGAGGGGAGACGATCGCCGAATCGCTAAATCGCACTAGACAACACAAACACAAAACTACGATGAACGCCGCACAACTTAACTATCAACGACCGCGGAAGGGAGAAAAGAGAGAGGACGAGAAGCACAAGGGGGTTGAGCTAGCAAGAGAGAGGGAACGGTCGCTAACTAGCTAATTTGCGCACACTCTCAAACATACACAAGAAACTAACACTGACAACAGGACAAGCACAGAGAACTAAAAATAGACAAAGACACTACCCACTGACACTAGATTAATTGACAAATTAACTCCTAATCACAGCAACATCTCAGCAGAACAAGCATACATCACAGTGAGACATCAACCACATTCACAGACAAAGATGACCATGCTATCCAAACATTCACAGTTCACATCCGCATATATCAAAATAGCAGAACAGTGCACAATATCATCTCAGTGAGTACATGCACAATCACAGATATTAGAAAATAATCCACCATTCATCATCACAGTGCACAATTAAGAGGAAGCAGAGGAAGAATAAAACCTAGATGAAGAGGAGGCAGCAGAAGAGCAGTAGAGGAAGCTGGGCCGAGGACGTAGAAGAGGAAGGCGTCGGTGTCAGCTGTAGATCTGGAGGAAGTGGTTGCGGTGAAGAAGTCGAGGCAGAGGAAGAAGTCTTCGGTGTCGGTGGAGAGGAAGCAATCGGAGATGGTGAAGAATAGGTCGCCGTCGCCGGTGGTGATGGAGTCGCAGAAGTCGGTGAAGACGCCAGCGGTACAGAGGAAGGGAGGAGTGGCGGCGGTGCTTGTGGATCTGGTGGAGGAGCAGATGAAGGCGGCGTCGCTATGTGGTGAGTGGTGGCGTAGAGGGAGGAGAAGGGTTGGGAAACGGTGGCCGGTGAAGTGGAGAAGCGGCGCTGTGGAGCAACGGATGGAGAAGGCCGGGAGGAGAGGGGCGCTCGGGTGGAGGTGCAGAAGGGAAGGATGGCGCACCGGAGGAGGCTTGGTGGCGCGGTGGAGAAAGGGAGGCGGCGCGCCGGTGGGGGTAGGCGAAGAGAGGCGGCGGGTGGAAGAAGTGAGGCACTTGGCGGCCGGCGAAGGTGGTGGTCGAACCGAGGAGAGGAAGAGGGCGGTGGTGAATGAGCAGGGGAGGCGGCGCACCGGAGTAGCGACAAGAGGCGGCGGCCGAGGTAGGAGAAGGGAGGCGGTAGGACGTGGAGAAGAGCGGCCGGAGAAGGGTAAGGAGAAGGGGCGGCGAATGAGTGGCGCGCCGGTGAGTCGGCCCGGTCTCGCCGGCGGCCGGAGAGGAGGAAGAGAATGGGGGAGGAGAAGGAGGCAAAGGGGAGACACAGAGATTGGAACCGGGCTCAAGGATTTCCCACAGGCGGCGCCGGCTTTGAGGAGATTGGGGTTTTGGCACTTTGCAGTTTGGTCCTCCTAATATCTAGGGTTTACAAATCAGTCCATCTCCCATTTCATTTCTTCTGTTTTTGGCCCTTGGAAACTCCGATTTCATCGCAAACAGATCCTACGCATTCGTGTCGATGCGCACATCTGTACGGAGCAGTCCAAATTTGTCGTTTATGCGCCTAGATCGCGCCGGCCTGTGGAAAAGCACAAAAAAGTGTAAAACAGTCCATTTCGAGCAATTAAATATATAAAAGCGTGTAAATGATGATAAATGGTCCCAAAATACGAAAAATAAGAGGGTAAAATGGCATGTAAATATATGCAAATATGACGCATGTCACCAGGGTCAGGGATTCATCAAGTTTTGGGGAAAGAACCTAAGGGATTGCATAAAACATTTGATTCCCCTCCTTCTCCCATGCTACCCGAGCCAACATTAACCCTAATCCGAAACAAGACATGCACTAGGGTTCTAGGAAGACTAGTAAATGGCTCTGATACCAAATGTGAGATCTTTATCATCATGCATAACACATCATCCACTAGTCTAGAGCTAGAACACCTAGGCTTAAGGGATTAGGGTGACTTACGGTCGCCGATGAACGCCATTGAGTGAAGACCCGTGCCTGCGTGATGCAGGCGTGAGGACGAGTCGGTGAAGACCGCAGTGTCACCGGTGTACGGGGTGTCGCCGGCGAAGTCCTGCAGAGGCAGCGGTCGGCGGCCTTCCCGTTGTTAGCAGCGCGCAATAGATCGGGTATCACTTAGGGTTTGTTCGGGGTGTTGAACTCTCACAGGAACGACGTCCTCGGGAGAGGCCGGAACCCATTCTTTTTATAGCGCTGTTACAACGGGGGACCGTAACCATGTCAGTTATGCACCCCCGATCAGGGCGCTGAAAAACAGGGACGTGGGTTTCCCCACGTCTCCCTCGTCTTGGCCGTTTGGCCTGAGATCAATACCAACAGATACAACTTGCTCGTGGGTGAACTATGGCCAAGATGGTTTTAGATATGTTTTCATATATCCTAGCAAGTAAGAACACTGAAAAAATCACTCCAAAAATACTCAAATCAAGAAATCATTTGGAAGGCCAAGAACATGCAAAAACCGAGTTTCATAATGAACTTACTACCAACGTGCCTAGATGGGGTGGAGGATGATTCTCATAGGATCTCTCCGTCTCTGATACATCCTTGGCACAGCAAGATTAAGAAAAGGGCGACGGGAGAGGAAAAACCAACCAAAACAAGAGCAAGTCAATCAAATAAAGAGATAGCCATAGAGAATATCAAAGATTAATTCTATTGCTACTTGAGGAGAAAATTTTTACAGCCAATCCCTTAGGATAGCATAGTTCTAAGACTCTATAGCACACACACTATCTAACATAACTCCCATGTAAAGGAGGAGGAGCTAATCACCAATAGGCTTATCCAACCTTTTCAAACCCTAGCCATTGCCTCTCCTCCCCTTATATAGCCTCACAACCTGATCCAAAACCTAATGGATCCACCCATTAGGCTAAACAGGGGATAACCCGTTAACCCCACCTAACACCAGGTTTTACTCTCACGCGCGTGTCTCAAAGCGACTTACAACCATTAACCCATTAATGAATCAACACTAGATCCACTTTACATTTTCAGCACATATAAGACATAAACCACTTAGGTCAATGCTGCGATTTCACATACCGTCACTTTTCCGGTATTGGGCAATTTATCAAAATGCCCATCTACCATTTTTCACGAAGCTTCCCACTTCCTTTGCCATGAAGTATCGCCCGTACTTTACCATTTTTCACGTGGCCCCAATGACTTGCCGCCAAGCCTCTCACACGTCCGGATCCCACCGAACCGTCCTCACTTACAAACGACCCAAGTCATTTGGCGCACCACATGCTTCTCCTCGCGCATGACAGCACCCGGTTTCCTTGACCGCATGGACCTCGGCTCCTCCCTAAGCCTAGTCCCGGTCTACCTTACCGTTGCCTGTCATGTCCACCACTAGTAGCTCCTGCTCCGGTTCCTCGTTGCCTCGTCTTGTAACCACTACATGAGCCTTAGACATCTTCGGCGTCTACCTGACCATTCTAGACCTCAGCACCACCCTGTGCCTAGTCCTGGTCCTCCGACGCCTCACCATAACTTAGCTCCGAAGTCCTGCAACCAACACCAACAAGCAAACCACTATGTAGCACCGCACAATACATAAAACCATCACCATGCAAAATGTATGCAACCAAAATACTGATCCTAAACCTAGGACCAAACATTAAACATATGTGCACACAAACAACAACACACATACCATGACCACATGGTCACCCGAACTCAAAACTCCAAAATACAAATTCTGGCTGAAAATTCCCATCTGGACATTCCTCAGCCAGTCAGACCTCCAACCCTCAAGCGGTCAGACCACTAATACCAACCGGTTGCACAATGATGATCTGACTGTCCTTCCCCTGACCAACCAACAATACTGCTATTCAAATTTTCAACTCTCCCAAATTGCAATGGTTTATCACACTAAAAACTAGGACCTTCTCACATGGTCCTTCAATCCCCCATTTGATAAACCCATTGGCAATTTCTCGAAAAATGCAGTTAAGAGTTGAATTTTAGACAAAGAGAGGGAAATTTGCAAATAAAGCACCAAATGGTCAAATGAAGAATTCACTAAGCTGAAAATGACCAATTGAGGCAGAAATGTATGGAAGCTACTGAAAATGACAACTTTGCACAAATAGATTCAAATCCACCAAATGAGTCGAGAAATTTCACTCTAGGTTCATATGAAGAACGATTTTTCTGTTTGACTTTGATCATGGTGAGAAAAGATCAAAATCTCCAAGTTAGCAAAAAATTGCACAAAAACTCCAAATCATACTCTAGATATGCATTTTTACCAATCTTTCTCCCCTTTGACAATGGATTAATCAAAATATATGGAAGAAGATAGAGCATAAATGAAATGAATTGGATGTGTTTTATTCATTTTTAGCATTAGAAACCATAAAAATTATCCAAAGTGATTCAACAAATACTACACCAAGCCATATTATGTGAAAGAGCTATCTTGATTATGGCAAACTATATATAGCCAAGCTAAAGCCAAATGAGCAATAATATAAAATTAAATAGATTTTTAGTATGTCAAGTTACTCAAGATCATAGTTTAGTTAAAGGTATCCAAAAATGAGCCAAGCCATGTCAATATTCTAAATGAAACCAAAAAACTACAGTTGAGTCAATTTAGAGTGCTACAAGTTCAAGGTTGAAACATAAGGAAAAATTGCCCCAAATACTCTCTCTTGAAAAAGCTCTGAAACCTTGTTTGTTCTAGTCTCTTGTTCTTCACTGTTCATCATGAGACAACAGAGCGTTACTGTTTGTTTTGGCCGTGTTGATTCGTGGTTGTATTCCAACACTTGGTGTCAGAGCTCGGTGCAAGCCCAAATAATATGGTTCGAGTCGATGGCAACCACCGCGCAACAGACGGTGATGGAAAGCGGTGGCGTGCCCTTCTACTACCCGATGCTGACATCCTCCAACTACACCGTGTGGGTGATCAAGATGGAGGCGCTGATGGATGCCCAGGAGATCTGAGATGCCATCAAACCAGTGATCGAAGTGGTTGTGGAGGCAAAGAAGGACAAGTTAGCGCGAGCTTTCATTTTCCAAGCCATACCCGAAGACATTTTTCTATAAGTGGCCAAGAAGAAAACAACCAACAAGGTACGGGATTCTCTAAAAACCAGACATCTCAGGGCTAATCAGGTGCAAAAGGCATGTCTGCAAACACTGCAGAATGAGTTGCGGTATTGCGCATGAAGGAGGGAGAGTTCATGGATGACTTTGCCGGGAAGCTGAGCAAGATGGAGAGGAAGTACAACCGCTTGGTACAACCCTAGAGGATCTAGTGCTCGTGAATAAGCTCCTTGACTCAGTGCCCGACAAATTCCTCCCAATGGTCGCCTTAATCGAGCAATACTCTGATATGGAGTCGATGTCGTTTGAGGAGGCCATAGGGTGCCTGAAGGCTTATGAGGAGAGGATCCGACATCGCGCTGGCAACACCAACACCAATGGACAGCTCCTTCTCACTCACACTAAGTGGTTGGCGTGGCAAAAGGGTAGCGGCGGGGAGTCGTCAGCAAGTAATAAGGGGCGAAATATTTTTTTCTCATTGGGTAGCAAAACAAACGAAATTGTGAACCCTGCGTAGATGAGAGTAAGTTTGAGCCATAGTATTCCTTCTATCTTGTCTATGCTGGAAGGGTTGCCACTTCTTCTTTCTGTCTAAGCTTCTTCCCTCTTGCTTATTGCTTTAGTTAGGGGGAGTTCATTTGAGATTTTCTGGAGCTTAATGATGACATAACTCAACTTGTACCAAATTATTTCTAAAATTGACTCACTTGCTAAGGGGAAGCCGTAATTTCTTTTTATTGCATCATATTTAAATTCAACAATATACATGGTAATATAAATACATGGAGATTTGATTATTATCCTTGTGTGACATAATAAAACTGCCTTACATCTTGCCATGACTTGTGCTAGATTGCTAGATTTATCATAACCTTTTATGTGTAGCTTAACTCTTGCCATACTAGCTTCTTTAAATGTGAAAACTTGAACTAAATCATGTCTTACTTCCTATTGTAATTCATGCCATATCAAATCAGCTAAATTAAGTCTTGAACTTACATTGAGTTATGCTAGTTCTTTACTGAAACATGAGTTAGTATTGGCTCTTTGTTCTTAAACTAAGTTAAGAAAATGCAAAACGATCTCTTTTTAAAAAAAAAACCGATCTCACCAATTCTTTCTCATGAGGCAGCTTGCCATTGCATTAGAAACTCAGGAGGAGTTTTGGATGACCAAGTTCAGTTCCTTAAGCTTCTTACTTGAAGTGGTCGCATAAGGCTTAAGATCTAGCACATGTCCAAGAAAATAAAATTTTGTGAAAAATGGTTGAAGCGCAGCTATAACCAAAAATGAACTTAAAAAGGGTGCAAAATGTGCTAAATTTGCTCAATTACAAATGTTATCAAGTGTTTGAACAAAATGTTTTAATTTTGAACTTGTAGCACTCTAAAATGATTCAATTACAGCTTATTGGCTCTATTTAGTCTATTGACATGGCTTGGCCCATTTATGGGTAAATTGACATGCTAAAAATTCACTTGATTTCATAATCATTGTTTATTTGGCTTAAGCTTAGCTATATATGTTTGTCATGATCTGGATAGCACTTTCATTTTTTATGGTTTTGTGTAATACTTGAAAGGTCGCTTTGGATAATCTTCATGGCTTCTAAATGCTATAAATAAATAAAATGCGGTCACTTCATCTAATGATGCTCTGTCTTTTTTCATGCATCTTGATGAGTCCATTGTCAAAAGGGGACAAAAATAGGTAAAAAAATGCACATCTAGAGCGTGATTTGGTGTTTTTGTGCAAAATCTCGACTTTTAGAGCTTTATTGTGTTGCTGCGATTTTCTATTACATCTCACCATGATTAGGGTCAAATCGAGCAATTGCTCTTTTATATGAACCTAAAGTGAAATTTCCCGTGGGTGGATATGAAGTGTTTGTGTGAAACTGTCATTTTCAGCAACTTCTATCTATTTTTGTTTCAAATAGTCATTTTTAGTTCTTCGTAATCTTCATTTAACCATTTGGATCTCTCTTTGCAAAATTCCTCTCTCTTTCTAAAACCACCTCCAAATTGTATTTTTAAAGAATTGTTAATGGGTTCATCAAGGGGGGATTGAAGGACCATGTGAGAAGGTCCAGAATACTATTATGATGAACCATTGCAAGTTTTATGGAGTGGTGAAATGGTTTTGCAAAGATTATATTTGATTTGGGCTATCTTCTAAAAGTGTCAGAAAAATCGGAAGTACTGCAAGTATAAGTGCGGTAGTTTCGCTTGGAGGAAATACCGGGTTGAGTTGCGGTATATTTTTCCAGAGAGCCCTAAGCGAGGTTTTCAGCGTGCAGAAGTACCGGTGTGTTAGGCGCGGTACTTTCGATCTTGCCAGAGAATAGGGGTTTTGGAAATTGAGTCATGAATCGAGTTGGGATAACCTGGGTCAATGGATTAAGGTTGCATAATGCATGTCTTGACTAAAGTGGGTCAAGTTGTGAAGAACTTATGTCTAGAACTGATTTCTTTGTCTTTGGATGTGCAGGGTCACTAGAGTTAACCGTAGTCAACAGTGAGGATCGGGGCAAAGCTCGTAGAGGAGTTGAGGCTCAGAACAATTGAGGATCCCAGGTGAGACTATGAGCTCAAGCATAGCACGAGAAAGGTGGGAATGTTGAAAGCGAGTTCGAACTGCGGGAAGGTGCCATGCAGCTTGCATGGGCCAAGAGAGCCATGGTTCAGTGGAATCGGGACTGGAGAGACTTGGTGACACGTGACGAGCTAGTGGTGCACCTGCACGTGGCAAGCATGGTGATTGCTCGCAGTGGTTGGTGATGACTGAATCAAGAAAGGGTATTTTGGTAGTTTGACCAAAATACCAAAAACCATCTTAGATCAAAACCGCGGCGCATTGGCGATACGTTGGAGAGCGATTTAGGTTAAGGTGGAACTAATTGGATCAAGGCTAAGGATTTAGCGGATGCACACTTATGCGCTTTGAAAAACGTGCATAAGTGAACTTGTGAGAGTAAAATCCATGTGTGTGGGTTTAACGGGTCCCCTTATTGTAATAGTGGATATGTTGTGGCTACAGACCAAACAGAGAGAGAGAGTATAGTAGTGGAGAGTTTAGGTAAGCAATGGCTTAGGGTTTTTCCCATGGCCTGTATTGTGTATATATATCCTCATGGGGAGTGTTTTTACAGTGATACCCTTACATCTGAACATCCCCTCAGGGGCATTTTCGTCATTATACATATCTCATTTCGGGCCTTACAACCTCCTAACAGGCCTGCTGGGCTTAGGTGGGGGCCACCCCTACAACAGGATATGATCCATTAAGAGATGTAGATGGTTGGTTGCCCACCTATAAAAAGGGTTAGGATGGAGATATGTAGGGTTAACCATCCAACCCTCTTTTATGTGTTCTCTTGTTTAAGTTTAGGATTTGAGAGAGGGGCGCTTAGTGTGCTCTTTGTCCTCGAAGGTGGAGTGGCTATGAAACTTTCTATCTCAAGTAAGCAATACATCAATCTTTGTGTATCTCCGTGGATCCATCATGTTTTGATTGATTTGCTCTTGATTTGGTTGGTTTGTTCTCTCGTTTTTCCTTTTCTTGATCTGCTGTGCCAAGGACGTGCAAGAGATGAAAACTACCTCTGAGAATCTGTCTCCACATATAGTCACTTTGATAGCAAGTTTGTCGAGAAAACTCGATTTTGCTTTATTTTAACTAAAAATGTAATTTCTTGATAGGATATTTGCGTTGATTTTTTTGTGTTTTAATTTACTGTGACATGTGGGAATACATTTAGATCCATCTTAGTCATTATCCACCCACAAGTAAGTTGTATTCATCAATTTTGATTTTGATTCAGTTTTGGTGGAAACTTCCAACAAACTGAAAAAGGTCTTAACTTTGGCCATGATTTTTATGATTGTTTGTTGGAATAGGTTCACAGTACCCCAGAGAAGATCTCTGCAAAGTTCCATATCATTTGGATATACGGATCAAAAGTTCCATCATTTTTCGTTTTAAAATTGTGCTAAAAGCAAACTGCTCTTCTCTGTTCCTTTGAAGTTTTCGATCACATTGTTTCTTTTTGACCACATTGGGTTTTCAACTACTCATTGGTCATTAATCTCACTAGTTAAATTTCAACCTGATTCGACCACATCAGTTTTAGATCACTCATGGCCTTCGACCACGATGGTTTTCGACGTCTAGTCATTTATCACTCGAGTCAAATTTCGACCACGTTGGCCTTCGACTATGTTGACTTCGACCACATTGATTTTCAACCACTCGAGTTGAATTTCGACCACACTGGTTTTCGCCCACACTGATTTTCGATTACGTTGATTTTTGACCGCTCTCTAGCCGCTGACCACTAGAGTCGGAACTCCGACCATGTTGATTTTCAACTGGTTGTCGAATTCTAACCACAACTAATTTCAGCCGGATAGTCGAATTCCAACCACGTGGACTTCCAACTAGTAGCCAAAATCCGACCACATTGATTTCTGATCAGATCGTGTTTGTGTGGTTTACAAGTAGAATTTTTATCATAATCTTTATATCTTTGTAGCTATCGAAATAAAGGATAAGTGAATACCCGAGAAAAATTTTAAGACGCCATTCACCCCCTGATGCCAATCCGATCCTACAGAAGGGAAATAGAAGGGAAATGGAATGTGAATTGAATGACGCTATATAATTTCACTGTATTCTGTTGTCAGGCTATTCTCCTGCTGCCTCTTTTAATATACAACTACAGTGCTCCAACAGTGGCTTTTTATAGTTTTTTCTTGCATATCTTTCTCCTTTTTTTTGGGTGGTTCATTTTCTCCGCGGCACCAACCTATGAGATGTTAGTACACAACACGGAGCAGACCAGGTTGAGGCTGCGTGTAGTGGAGGCCTTCGTCCAGAAGGAACTGCTCGACGGCAATTGGCAACCTTGCGGTGCGAGAACCCTTGGTATGGTGACCTGTTCCGACGCATATCATGACTTGCATCCTCTCGCCTGCAGCCCTCGCCGTGCTCCTCAGAGCACCTAGCTCAACCTTCAGAATGTGTATTGCTTCACTCACATGGAGTCCATGTAAATCAATCAGACGGTCACTCCCTGGTTGCGTGGTAACAGGGTTCCTGAACAAGGGAAACAAAACTCAGGATAAAATAAATGTGCTTGTAATTCGTCAGAAAAGCACACAGAGCAGCTAATCAGGTAGATAAAACATTAAAAAGACAAGAAAAGGATTTCGTTTTTTCAATGCAGAAAGGGCAAGGGAGCAATTGGGCAACCTCTGTCGATAAATAGCTTCTCTAGCTTTCTCATGAGCTGCTTTCATCTGCGTGTTGTACGCCTGTCCCTTCATGCTCAGTTCCTTGGCCAGAGCTTTGTTGCCGACCAAGTAAGCCTGCCTAGCCTGCCAAGTATATCTTTCTGTGAATACTTCAACAAACAAAATATCCAGCCTAATAGGTCAAGCTGCGCACGAGCAAAAAATGTAGCAACCAATGACATGCAGAATTAAATGTTGACGATGTGATAGCAGATATGCTGGAGAAATACAAATGGTTGTTATGGTTCTCTAGATATTTTGCTTGCAATATTCCTTAGGAATACACGGCCTGTGTAGTTTTCTACATAGCCTGTCTCAAACCAGGAAAAAAAGGAAAGTTGTGTTAGGCTCAGTGAGCCAACGTAAAAATCAAGCCACTTTTCCATAGAATGAAAGACTAGAAGGTTTTATTCCTAGCCTATCCTAACTTGTTTAGAACAAAAGGCTTTATTATTGTATTCCTTATGAATATACAAGGCTACTAGCACAAGCAAAAGAACATGCAGATGTGAACTTGTGACATGTTACACTTTTATGCACATGTGCACGAGCATATAGGCATAGGTACATACATATACAACCATGCATATGAGGCCAGAATTAGGAAGCTTACCTGCTCAAAACATGCATTTCGGATGCGGGCAAAATCACGAGCTTCTCCCCTTGATTCTGAGTACATATTTGCTAATGGGTCGCACACAAAGATATATATTGATCAGTCTATAATTGGAACAGAGTCTAGAAAAAAGGAACACGAAGTTGAAATACATTCATCTACTTTTGATTTTTTTGAAATTCCTGGTAACACTTATGTCCCCTCCTGCAGTTATGCACAAGTTTCCAAGTAATTGTGATTCTAGTTAAAAATGCATACTTTGGTGAGTAAAATGTACTAATATTAACTTGCCTAATTCTATTCAGATAACAACTTGCAAAACCTTACAGGAGGAAGTTGTGTAATTTGCACAAGAAAGAACAAAAAATATTCAGATGAATATTACCCACTGCATAACCAGTCTCAAGCCATGGAGCAGCCCTTGCACTGTTAACAGTTTGAAACTTGCTTCCGGAAGATCGTTTCATGCTAGAACTGTACTGTTTGGGTACAGAAGCAGTTGAAACACCATTACCATATTCAGGACCTTTCTTACACTTCCAATGGCCAGAATTTTGCGATGCAAGTTTCCGAACAGCTGAAACAAAATCACCAGTACCACTAGATATAGTGGACGAGTTGCGCTTGTTGAAGATACCAAGGATATCCGCATTGCCCTTAGAGAAACCATTTTGATCTTCAGCTGTTGGCAGCGCAGGGAAGTCCCCTGTGCTAAAGTTTGGTGCACTGGGGGTCAAATTCAGAGTTGGATTGGAGGTAGCATCCACTTGCATCTAAAAAGCCAGGGGGGAAATCACTTAAGATGCTGCTGAAATATTTTAAATGTAACACAACAGTTTGGAATCACATTGCAAAGAAAGAGGAGAGGGTTTCAATATTGTCTTTTGAGGGAGACAAATATTATTCATCATAACAGTTTCAGGTATAGATGCAAATAAGAGAAGTTCTACAATTTCGAGATATCATGCAGCAAGTTAAGAGGAAATAGAACAATAGCGTCAGAGAAGTGGCATGAAAATGATCAGAAAGATTAGTTATTGAATAGCCTCTACTTAGCCATAGGTAGGTGCCAATGCCCACGCACAGTACAACAGATCAAACAATGTTGCGGCCAATGGAGAAGCTATAAAACATGCCAGTGTACATACAACATATCGATATCAGAATGAGAATGCCCAACAAGTAATTGCTGCCCTTTAATGGCGAGTAATTGCTGCCCCTTAATGGCGGACACCCAATGGAAAAGCTACACACAAGAAACAGCGTCCAGACAAGCCAAAAAAAGCATGACAACAGTGTTGTCCAACCAGTGATTGCTGCATATATAATAGGCTCCACCAAAAAAATACAATGTAACTAGTTATATTAAAAAATGTTCTGAGTGGACGTCCAAAAGAGTTAATTTGTGTGCTAGTCTTACAGAGACATTACCTCTAGCTGGGTGAGGATTTCAATGGTATGGTTGAAGTCGCATCCATTTGCATAGTACAGCTCTGCAAGGCTCTCTGCTGAAAATCCAGGGAACTGCGATGCTAAATACTCTAGGGGGTCAACAACACCATCTGATGCGCCAGCATACTCACTAGCAAAACTGTCAGAAAAGTCGGTGGTAGTTTCAGAATCGTAATGAAGGTCCTGATTTCCATTAGTAAAATGGAGATCATCCACATAGTTTTGCTCCCAGTTGCTTGAACCCATTGTTGAAAAGGCTGTCTGTGAATTATCTTCATATAGTAAATTGGTAAGCCCCAGTTCCAGGCTCTTGCTAGCTGGAGGAGATAACTCATGGTGTTCCCTTGACAAGTGGTTGGCTGTTGTCCCATAGAAAGGTGGTGCATTCAAGGACAATCCAGTAAGGGACAGCTCTTCAGGTTCTTGTTCAATTTTCTCGAAAGATGTAAAGTCTGGAATAATGTCATCAGGAAGCTGCTTACACCAAAATTGGTGCGCCTCATCATCCGAGTTATTAGACTTTGATGACTCGGACCTATCTAGGATTGTTTTCCCAGAAGACCCCCTAAGATCTGACTGACCTACATTTGAAACTGTGCTACCTCCAAAAGATGGTCTAATACATGAAGGTACAAATTCTGCTGCATTGGGATTTAATGCAGTGACTTTATTTGGTAACATTGACCTTGCATCTCCATTATTTGAAACCATTTTAGTCAGTGAACTCATCTTTTTAACAGAAATTACATGTGATGTTACATGTACAAGAGAAATTCTTCCAATAACGATTTACCCAAGCCCTGCAATGATAATCAACAATGAGGGTTAGTAGAGGCATGGTTGAGCTGCCAATTCAAGACAACTATTGTAAGTGCTTTTTAGGAACAATTGATGTAATTTAAATAGAAATATTATCACTACCATAATAGTAAGAAGATACTTGTTAATCTGCAAAACTATTTTACCACTTCCATGTTCTTCTGTGAGGTTGAGTGCAGATAATAAATTTATGCATGATTATCAAAAATTGATATTGTGCTTTAGAAAATTCCATTTCATGCTTATCATAAAAATGGCACAAGCAAATAAAAAGTAATAACATAATCCGCTAGTCCTTATCATTGGGGTATTATTTACAGCAAACCAATTGAACTCTTTCAAACTAGGATCGACATTACATGATATTGGACAAATGGACAAGGATTCAGTTAGACAAGTTCTTAAAGTACAAAACTACAAGCTGTTCTTTTTATCATATTGTTAGGATTCAAAAAGTTCTTTCTTTTTTATTACTGTCAGGCAGAGATGCCACTACCAGTATCACCGTTACTTGTAATAGAAATTTCTACATTTACACAAGACCCAAAACCGGTAACTCTGTTTCCCAAAAGAAAATTAGAATAGTTTGCTCCCCGCCTCCGCAAAAGCATGGCATGCCCTTTTTCAGTTACTCCTATAACTGTTCTACCTTATTACAAGTTTCACTTTCACATCACAACAGCAGGTACTCCCCGGGCAGCTTATCAGTTTGTACTCCCTAAATTAATTGGCTGAGAGATTCGATGTCACCTCCTTCATTCTTACATGTTGGCACATTGTTTCCTTTTCACCAAAATTTACCTTTTCCATTAAATTCACACGAGCAGAAAAGGTGGCAGACAAGAGAAAAAACATAAGAACGACAACAAGAGAAGCTTAGGACGATGCTGCTGCTCTAGTAGCCGTTCTCGAACCACCCCTTAATCCCCTCCAAAGTCTACGCAGCCCCAGCTCGAACATAAACTTGGGAAAATCACACGCGCGAACAAGGCAAAAGCGCAACGAAAAGACGAGCAGACAGTACACCTGCTTCGCTCTCCGGGCCAGCGCACGCTACCACGTCCAACCCCGCCGCTAATAAAGAAGCAAAAAAAAAGGAGGGGGCTTTTTATTGTCACCGCACGGCCGCAATCGGAAACGAAGAAGAAAACGAGCAGACAGTACACCTGCTTCGCTCTCCGGGCCAGCGCACGCTACCACGTCCAACCCCGCCGCTAATAAAGAAGCAAAAAAAAAAGGAGGGGGCTTTTTATTGTCACCGCACGGCCGCAATCGGAAACGAAGAAGAAAACCAACTAAACCAAATCGAACTCCGCACGAGATCCAGACCACAGCAGGCCAGATCTACCCGGAACCCGAGATGAACCCACACCAGATCTGGAGAGTATCCGCCAGCAAAAACCAATACCTTTCCGCCGGTCGATGAGCTGATAGTGATATATAGCTGGCGACCGGCCCATGGGGCGCGAGGGCACCCACCGACGGGAAAAGCCCCGGCCCTCCCGCCGCAGGGCCTTCAGACCACCGCCCAAGCAACGGAGTCGGTGCGGCGGACCGGAAGGGGGTTCGGACGCAGGCGGCGGAGGAAGCAGAGGCCGATGCGGAGACGGTGTCGCCAAAAACTGCGGCTTTTTGTGGGGGAGGCGGAGACGGAGAGGCGTCTCGGCCGTAGAAAGGAGAGGCGATGAGAGGAGGGGGGGGAGGAGAGGGTTGGTGCCGCTGGATGGATGGGTGGGGTGGATAGGCGAGGGATGGTGGAGTTTGACCCGCCGCGGCGTGGGCGGGGCCCGCCCGGCCAACGGGGGAGCGGCGGCGGGTGAGGTGGGGTGGGTGTGGTGGCCTGGCCTCGGGATCTGGGATTGGCACGGCTGGCTGCGTGCGTGCACCTGGCTGCAGCGCGCGCGGTGCGATGCGAATATGCGACTCGGTGATTCGGTTCGAGATCTTTAGAATTCTGGCCTTCTTGGAGCGGGCCTGTGCTCCCTTGTCTTTTCCGGCTTTTAAAAATAACTTTTCAATTTTTTATAGTACTTTCTTCCCTTAGACGGCGTAGGATGATGGGATAGACGGCGAAGCTGCTGCGCGGTGGCTCCTTTGCTCACTCGGGCTAGTAAAATTTTTGCTTTTTAATCCAAAATTTGAAAGTTTTTTACATATAGACCCCTAGAGAAAAGATTTGCAAAAATAGACGCTTCTCTCGGCGCCAAAGCATATGGCGCCCAGGGTACATGGCACGGCGCCATATGCTTTGGCGCCGTTAATAGACACGTCGGAGCCAGGGTGGCATAGCACGACGCCAAGTCCTACGGCGCCATGATATGCACCTACGACGCTAAAGGCCGTGGCGCCGTGTTCTAACTTAGCCAATCTAACGTGGTGCTTGCTGGTCCACCTATCTCGGCGCCAAACATGCGAGCGCCGTACATAGCTTACACGGCGCCATACCCTTTGGCGCCGAGATGTGTATATACGGCGCCAAGGTGTTTGGCGCCTCTTTTGGCGCCAAACAGTCTGGCGCCGTATATACACATGTCGGCGCCAAAGGTTATGGCGCCGTGTAAGCTACACCTGACAAAAAACAGCAAAACAGCAAACTTTTCTGCAAAACATATGCACATACAGACATACACATACATTCACACATGAAACATCTGAAAACCTAAATAACAACATCGTATAACTATCAATAAGTCTCAAAATACCACATAACTATACAAAAGTCTCAAAATATCACATAAGTCTATAAAAAAGTCTCAAAACATCACTGCCTCTTGGCCTTCCCCTTGCCCTTGGCTAGAGCATCACTCCCTGGAGTATACGTGCTCGGGGGACGAGCCGAACGACGAGGCCGCTGCGAAGCCTGAGTAGACGGTGCGTCAGGCATCTGCGACATCCCAATCTCGTCATGGGTAGATGCCTCCTCGTCCTCGTGCTCCTCCTCGACGTCGTCACCCTGCTCCGCCTCGTCGTCGTCGTCGTCATCGCCCTGACTAAAAGTCGAAGTGCGTGACGAGCTCCTCGTGGACTGGCGCCTGCCGACGTGTGATGACGACGCTGCAGCGGCTGAGGCACCCGAGCGCTGGGAGGCCGGCGGTACGATCACGTCTGAGCGTGCGCGGCAACCACACCGACCTGCCGCCCGACTGAGGCGACGTCGTAGTCTCTGCAAGTAATGATATGTCACAATTGTATACATGCTGAATGGATCTAACTTAACAAACTATCTTCGTACCTGCAAGAGGTCCCTCAGGCGGCGGCTCTCGCTGTCCAGGTCACCAACTGGGTGGCTGAGAGCCTCGTCGATGTCCCGCACCGAGGTTTGGAGGGAAGTCCCCTAAAGAAATAAGGAAACATAAGTAAGTGCGAGATAAACGTATTGAACCAAAGTAAGTGTAAATATCATGCATTCCGTACCACTCGATCGAGAATCGGAGCGGCCTCGACCACTGTGCCCTCCCTCGCACGCTTGTCGTACGCGGTGTCCTCGTCCTCGGACGAAGCGAGGTCCGCGTAGTCGACATCGGTCCACTGCTGCCTCAGCCTGTAGCGGGTGGCAGTGTGGTACCAGGACAAGTAACCCCGGAAGCTGGCGACAATAGTTGTTAGTACGAACTAAAAGAATTTTAAATGAAACAAAAATTGTTACTCACTTGTGCAAGTCGACAGAAGTCGACATCTCCTCTGGGGGGGAGAACTGCACGAGGCCGAACTGACGCGCAACTCTGTGGGGGAGGTGAATCTCCACGGCGTAGAAGCAGATCAACGGACACCTCATCCTCCAAATATGGGAGTCCCTGCGACACATGGTGCTGAGCGGTAGCGCTAGAACCTGTGGCTCGGAGTAAGGCTCCCAGGATACCTGAGTAGTCACGAACGAGACTGACACTGTATCCCACAGGTACGCAACAGTGGGGCCGAGGTCATCCACACCCTGTGGATGCAGGCCTCGCAGAGCTGGCGGTAGAGGAACGCGAGGACCGCCAAGCCCCAGCTGAACTGTCCAGCGTCTCCCCAGTCCTGGAGGCAGTGGATGTACATCCACGAAGCGGCATCCCCCGTGACGTCCGGGAACAACACTGCCCCGAACATGTGCAGGACCCAGGCGCGGCAGTGGAAGGTCACCGTAGCGTCGTCCGCGGCATCAGGGCATTCACCAAAGGTAGTATAACAGCCCAGGTTTTTAATAAAATAAAAATAAATAAATAAATAAATAAAAATCAATTAAAATAAAATTTAAATTGCCTAAAGTTTAAAGTTGGATTTGCCCTGAAATTCTGTTTTTGGAAAAGCTGGATTTGAAAAGCATTTTCAGAAAAACCTAAAATTATTATTAAATAAAATGATATTTTGATTTTATATAAAAATTCTATGTCAAATTAATTATTTGGAGTTATTTGGCTTTTATTTGGTTTCCTAGATTTTCTCGAGTTCAAAAATGTATTTTTGAAATTAAAAAGTATTTTAAAGTATGAAAATTAAATACCAACATTAGTTGAAAATATTTTTATTAAGTCCAAAATGTCACCAGGAGCTTCTGTGAATTTTCCTGGAATTTTTGGAAGTTATTTGGTATTTTTCTGAGGCTTACTGAATTTTCTAGGATTTTCTGAAAATCCAAAATCAAAAATCCAAAAAAATAATCCCCTCCTCTCCCTCCGGCCGCCACGTGGACGGCCGGATTGCGCCCACGTCACCCCGCCGCCACATCCCGCTTCCCCCTCCGGATGGCCGCCACGTCGCCCCCCACTCCCATCCACCCGTCCGCCTCTCTCTCTCTCTTACCTCCCGGCCCCGCCTGTCGGCGCGCGTTTCCCGCCTCCGTCCCTCTGCCCGCGGGCCCGTCCGTCAGCCGCGCGTCGCCTCCCCCTCTCGCTGTGCGTGGGCCCCACCGGTCAGGGCCTCCTTCCCCGCGCCTCTTCTTCCTCCTTCCGCTCGGCCGCGCCTTCACCGCCGCCATTCCGGCCGCCTCCCCGTTCGCCCGGATCTGGCCCTTTCTCCCTCTCTCTCCTCTTCCCCGACCCGACTCCGCCATTCCCGCGCCCGAATCCCCCATCCCCGCGCCGTGTCCCCCCTAATTCCGCCGTAAACGCCGCCGCCCCGCGCCATCTCCGGCGAGAGATTCCCGCCGGCCCGTTGCCCTCCGCCCCCTATAAAAGCCTCCCCCGGCCGCCCCTCAACCCGCACATCCTCCCCCTCTGCTCCCCATCCCCTCCCGGCCACTCCATCGCCGCCGCACCGCGAGACCCGAGCTCGCCGCCGCCTCAGCTCGCCGCCAGCTCGCCGCCGTTCGCCTCCGGTAAGCACGCGGCCACCGCCATGCTCCCCGTCACCCCCTCGTCCCCCTCCGCCCCTCGCCGACGGCCGTCGCCCGCCGGAGCGCCGGCGAAGCCCGCTCCCCCGTGCGCCCTCCGGCCAGCCTCCCACGTTGGCGTCTCCGTGCCTACGTGGCCGGTGACATGGCGCCACGCCAGCGCCACCTCGCCCAGACCGAGCCCCCTCAGCGCCACCCGCCTCCCCCCTGCCACCTCAGCCGCCTTCTCCCTCCCTGGACCCGGTCCATGGACCGGGGCCCATCTGTCAACGTGACCACCCTCAGTGCTGACGTCATGCTGACGCAGAAATCCGGTTTTTCAGTTGGAAAATAATTCGGCTGAAATTAAATCCTCTGCTGACGCAATAATTCTGATTTTCCTTTAGAAAAATAATTCCAAAAATCCAGTTTTTCCTTTTTCCCTGATTTTAATCTTCCCGGAGCCCGTTCTCCTTCGTTTTAACTCCGATTTGGCCCATTCAAATTTCTAAATTCATCAAAATTTCCCCTCTATCCATTTCTAGCCTCAATTAAAATATTTGAGTTCAATTTGAATTTATTTTGAATTTATTTGAATTTGGTGGGTTATTTTGACGTGTAGACTTCGACGATTCGGGAGATTTCTTCGACGAAGATTCAAACAAAGTTGAAGAGCAAGGCAAGTCACACTCCTTGATCATGTTGATTCCAGTTTTCAAAATAAAATTATGTTGTTTTAAATTATTCTGCATGCATAATTTTATTCAATGTATTTCAATTCAGTTTTAACTTTAGTTAATACCTGTTTGTTAATACCTCCGTTGACATTGCAAATCCTTATACCTCATCACCTTAGAATCAAACTCTAGTTAGTACACTAGTATTGGCTAGAGAATTTTAAATCAAATGCTTAGCCCTGCTTAAATATATAATTTTGTTTTGGGATGTTTTTCACATAAAATGATAAACCCTTTTCACATAAAATGATAAGCTTTTGAACTGTATTCTTGACTTCGGTGAGTTAAGAAGGATTATGAAATATTTTCAAAATAAAATATAAAATCTGGTTTAGACTTAGGCTAATGGTTAGGTGGTGGGTGCAGGCATGCACTGTTGTTCGGAGACACAGTGTTGATTGTCGGGCACAGGGGGTATGTGGTTGAGCCTAAGTCAAATTAAGGACCGGTTTGTGAGCTACTATTGCAAAGCCCTAATCGTACTACCACATGGCTGGTATGGGACAGCCCTGGCTGAATAATTTGCGAAGTCCCAACCTGAGCCATTTCGTAGGATGAAAGTGAGCGTGGCGTAGGCCATGAGAAGTCTCACTCGGCTCAAGAGGGGGTCCCGGTCTGGTGGATTCCTTACTGGGGTGAAACCTTAGAGTTGGCTTGGCCAGGTTGAAGGCTTCGCATTGTAAAGGTCTTGTCACGACTCCTCGCCGCACACCAAAGGAAGTGTGTAAACCGGTGGCAATATGGGATGATCGTGTCTTGTGGGTAAAGCTGTACAACCTTTGCAGAGTGTATAATCTATCCTGAATAGCCGTGCCCACGGTCACGGGCATGCTGAGTAAAGTTTTTCATGGATTAGACTTTGTTTTTCAAAATGTTTTAGAAAACCTTGCGGATGGATGGAATCCGTGAGAGATTGAAATCTGGTGAATGGATGGAATTCATCAGAGTTGCGCAGTGAAAGCGTGTGGATGGATGGAATCCATACGTGAGCTTTTGGAAAAGATGGTCCGGGTGGGATGCCCGTGAATAGGTTGGTGTTTGGTCGGAGCCTGCACTGACGGTAATATCTTCAATTACAAGTATTGTTTTTACTTACTGTATTAAATTCAGCAAATTTCAATCTACTTATTGTATTTCTTAAATGCTGTTTTATGCAAACTAACCCTATGAGCCTTCCATTGAAGCCTTTATCATTATATTGCATTTCTCCGTGTGACTTGCGGAGTACAAGTTTGTACTCATTGTTGCTATCTCCACACAGCGGAAGACGACGTCGACTATGGAGAAGACCAGAACGAGTAGGCCACGTCTTGCAGTTGTTTGCCTGTGGGCAGGCTTGGGCTTCGCTTTTTCAGCTTCGCTTCCGCAGTTCTTTTGCAGTTATTTTTGCCAATGTGCGCTGATGTAAACGCTGGCCTTAAGGCCGTACTCTTTAAATTAAATAAATGTCATTATGCTTGGTATTTATCTTTGTTGTCCACTGTGTGCACTAGCTGATCCTGGACTAGTGCGATTTACACAGAGGATCCTGGAGTCGTTGCTCCGGGTTCCGACAGGTAGCCCGCAACCATCTAAGGTGGACCCCCGAGACGCGGCCTCGCCTGGCATTATCTGGGACAAGAGGCAATGGCGTGCCCAGGAAGGCCTCCACACGTGCCCTCCTGCCCTCAGACACCGCCGGGCCGACCACCGGCTGTCCCCTGATGGGAAGTCCAAGTATCATCGCCACGTCCTGCAGCGTGACGGTCATCTTCCCACAGGGAAGGTGGAACGTGTGTGTCTCTGGCCTCCACCTGTTAATAGTACAAGGAGAAAAGAATTAGTTACGTACGTAAGAATATAGAAGCGAAAACAAATAGACCCGATAGAGAAAATGCACCTGTCGACAAGTGCGGTCAAAGCTGCGGGGTTGAAAACCGGCATGCCTCGCCGTAATAGGTTAGCGACCGTGTGAAGCCCAGCACGGCGCAGCAGTGGGGTATAGCGGTTGTCGTATCTCATCAAATGGAACCCATCATGGGTTCGAGGACGAAGTATGGGTATCTCCTGAAAATTGCTATAAAAGTTAGCTGCGTGACCATCAAGTTGAACACATGTACATAATTTCAACCACACACGTACCCGGCCGTCCTCCGTGAGCCTGCCGCGGTGCTCCCTCTCGTAGAACTCGTCTAGCAGCCGGTATCTCGCCATCCTGTGATAAATTTTAGAATTCAATGTTTAAGAAATATTCAAATAAGAAATTTATAAAAACATATTTATAAATAAAAATAAGAATCAAATTGAATTATGAAATTGGAATCAAAATGAAAGTATTAGAGATTTACCCTTGGTTAAATACATGTCAGCTTGTATATGATTTACCCTCCATCCCCGTTTCTCTATCCCCGATGTCCCATTTACAAAGTTGATATAGGTTTTGTTTACGACCATTTCTCCCCAATGTGATGCTCATATTAGTGTCTATATCCGGTGAGCTTGTATGTGTATATATATATTTGTATATATGTATGTATATTTGTATGTATATATGTATATGTATATGTATATGTATATGTATATGTATATGTATATGTATATGTATATGTATATGTATATGTATATATGAAAAATACCTTATACTCCCGATGTAGTTATGCTCAAATCTGATATACCATCTAAATGAACTTGATATACTCTTTGATCACTTTGGATATACTCATAACTAATTATAAGATATATGTCAATATGAACCAAACAAAAAATTGAAAGGGAATCTATAGTTTTTTTTACGTATTTTGCAAATACCTTTATATACGCTTATAAAAAGAAGTATGGCCAAAAAATATACATACCACCTAGATGGTCTTATATGCTCATATACTGCACGTACATACTTATTAGTACGAAGCCAACAAACAAATATGAGTTCCTTATTAGTACTAAAATGTTTCTTTTCTTGTTTTACCCATAACTTTTGATTGGCAGCTCCGATTCATGAATGGTTTTCACTGGTAGCTTATTGGTAATGAGGGCAACAAAATGATATAAGTCTCACCAATAAACGATAAATGCATCTATTCTCCGACATCAATCTTACTCAAATTTCTAAATATTCATCAATCTCACTCAAATCAAACCCTAAAAACGATTCTATACACAGTACTACTCTTACATTACGCATTTCTATTGCAAATCTAACCTAAAACCGATCCAAATTGAACTAATTTCATCTAGGGTTTCAAATATTCCCCCACGAAATGTAGCTCAAATAATACATATCTATTGCAAAAAAATCAAGGGAGGGGAGAGAGTTCACCTTATTTGTTCGATTTGGAAGCAAAACCGTGAGAAAAATCGGTGGATTTGAGAGGATTTGGAGGGGGAATAGAGGGGAGGCTGCGGCGGTTTACTGTTTGAACATAGCAGAGTGAGGGGGAGCTGGGGGGCCGGGGGCCGCGCTCGGGCTTAAGTCCCGAAGCACGGTGCCATCACAGTTAGCGCCTATGGTACATGTCACGGCGCCACAGCCCATGGCGCCGTGCTGTGCCACCCTGGCTCCGACGTGTCAATTAACGGCGCCAAAGCATATGGCGCCGTGACATGTATGGTAGGCGCCATATGCTTTGGCGCCGTGATAAGGGTCCATTTTTGTAAATCTTTTCTTCAGGGGTCCATATGTAAAAAACTTTCAAATTTTGGACTAAAAAGCAAAAAAATTTCTCCCCTCGGAGCTACCTAGGATGATGACGATGTCAGCTGCATCGGGTGTTTCGCAGGTGACGTCTCAGTCGCGCTTCCTCTCCTCAGCCTCAGCTCAGCTCGAGCTTCTCTGTTCCAACCGTCGAGCTCCGCTGAGCATGTGTTACGTGATAGCTCAGCATGCTTTGGTTTCACCTCGTCATCCTCTATCTATTCCTCACCTCTATTTCCCTTCACATACACAAGATTTACATTGGAATATGATCGTCTCCTTAAACTCCGGTGGCATGCTATCTAACACCACCGTAACTAAGACTAATCCGATGGCCTCCTTCCAAATCCTTTCGAATCACATCATGTTTCACCAAATCATAAACAAAACATATCAGTCAATTGTATGATTCTTTCACAGAAGCTTGTGCTGGCACCGTCTTTCTCTATTCCAGCTGAAGCCGCTGCCACCACCACCATTCTTCTTGCTCTGGTGAGCCTCACTCAAATTCCTTCCTACCAGAGAATTTTCTTGCCATTCTCTATCTTCGCCAACACCTAATTTTAGACGCCTCCTTCAACAACGCCCCTATCGTGTGGACCTCACCATGCCACCCCTGGGTTGTTGTTGCTAGCTCGTCTTAGCTCTTCCTTGCCTTTAGTGACTACTATGGTGAGGTCCTCCCTCCTCCCTAATGCTCATACGCCCTCTATTTCTCCCCTTCTCCCTTGGCTTCCTTACCCCCTCCCCTATTATTTTGTGGTCTGCACCGCCTCGTCGGAACCGCCACCACTACTCGGTCCTGATGGGGGAAGGTAGAGACGAGAGAGAAAAAGAGGAGCTAATGGAAGAAAGTTTAGAGCATGATATGCGGGCTTCACCATATATTTTTTGATTTGTTTGATAATTTTGCTGACTGGCTAATATATCATCCTAAAATCAGCTCATATGTCAATAAACCACTGCCACGTTAGTGTCACCTTAGCTAAAAACGTGTTCCATTAGTCTCAGAGGGTAAAATAAACAGTATTGATAATTAAAAGGGTAAAATACCCGGTTTTGTATTTTCACATTGAAAGTTAGACAAATGTAAGAGTCCAAGTAAGTAAAGTGACTTATTCTTTTAATTTGAGAAAATTGTTTTTGTCACCGCTGCTGTTTTTGTCTTGGGTTAGTAACTCCAATCATAAGGCTCATTTCCTTTTCTTCTTTTTTTCAATAATAGCATCATAATATGAGACTCATTTCTACACAACTAGAAAAGAAAACATCTGGTGGTCACACCGAAAATGAACCATAGACGTGTTTAGCAATGACAATCACTCTACCAAAACAGAACAGACTCCTGCATCTTTCATTCTTGCCCTAGAAATTAAGTCGATTTTGCTCTATCTTCGTAAATGAGAACCACTCAACATCTCAATTCTCAAGGACAAAACAAATTCATCATAAAAACATGGTCGAAACCCTGCCTGCTTAACCTTGGCCACAAGATCAATTACGGAAAGATGCTTGGATCATATGCTACACATCATGCTACAAAACCTGTGAGCAAAGTACGTAAAAACTGATTTTCTCCATACAAAAGAAAAGTACGTTCGTGATTTTATCTTCACATGAACCTCCGAACATCTCTTAGAAGAAACATACTGGCGATGAAAGCAAACTCGCCACAAATAAAATACCCGTTCATGCCTGATTGACACCCTGCCTGCTTAATCAATCTTACCCACCAGATCAGTCCATGGAAAGATGCTCGGATCATGTGGCGCAGATCGTTCATCATGATACGTAACGTGTGAGCAATGTACGTAAAATATGTTAAGCGTACGCCGGGAATATCATTCAGGTGAACTCATCCATGATCACCATAAATGTGTCATGATAACTCGACACTACCAAGGGCGGATCCAAACCCTAGATAGGGTATACTTCAGTCTAAGATGTGGAAAAATATTTAGTATACAGTCTAGGTAAATTTAGTCCAGTCTAGGTAACATTTTCATGGTCCAGTCCAGATAGTCTAAGATCATTTCACCACTAAACCCAGGGCGTAATCAAATCCTGACTCCGCCACTGAACACTACTAGATAGATAAGTCAAGTCAGGCAGTGGCAGAGCTATATTTAGTTATGTCTTAGACTCAATGGTGAAATGATCTAGACTATCTGGGCTGGACCATAAAAATATTATCAAGTCTGAACTAAATTTATCTGATCTATACATTTATATATTTTTTTCACGGTTGAATTCTACCCTATCCAGATGGCGAGAATGAGAGTGCAAGCTTTTCTGTCCAAATTCTTGCGCCCGGTCGGCCGTCCGATCAAGCGACTGTAGGGAGCAGTGCGCTTTGCTGTACGTTAATTTGGAAGCTAGCTACCGCAGCAAGAGGACAAGAGGCATTCACTTGAGCGGATCACCACTCGATCCATGCAAGGCTGGTGGGATCAAGTAGCGTCGGTTTAACAGGTGAATAGCGATCAGTACCTGCCCAGGGTCGCAGCCAAGAAACGTTGGCATCGTGCTACACTGGCACATTACCTAAGCTACCATGTATTGGTCGATGAGCGTGTATGTGCCGTGGAAGAATGCCACTGTTCACTGTGCCCGGTGCTCACACCCGGCGCCGAGAGAGGGAAACAAACGAACAGACCAGGAGGTGAGGTTGCGTCTGATCCGATCTGACCCGCATGGCCGATTTCGCTTGCGAAAATAAAGGATTGTTCTTTTCAGCTGCGGCTTATGACTTTTGGCTGAAATTTTTAAATTTTAGCTATTTACGGTACAGATTACAGAGAGACATATATCCTCTTGCGATTTTGGCTGGTACAGATGTTGGACTTTTAACGTGTAGATCGTTTAACTTGTAGACCCCGTCTTAAGAAAATACTTTGTTTAAAAGTTAGGTACTTTAGTAAAAATCAAAAACCGTCAGTTTATAAGATAAAGAAGAGGCCTAAGACGCCCAGACTCGACACGCAGGCCTAGTGCACAGCTGCACATCACCAGCAGCGTCGTTCTGAACGTCCTGTTGCCCTCCCAACATAAGAACATCCAGAATCGTGCGACAGTGAACGCAGGGGTGGTGAGAACGGAGAACGACGTGACGCAAAGATGATTTTCAGATCGTAATCTTCCAACCGGCCCACTGTGGATACAGTAATCAATGTGACCCGTCGTGACAGGCCATGCAATGATCAGATCAAAAGCAGGTAGCTCAAGTACCACTCGGTACGCTTCGCTGCGAGTCTGCATCGGTTGTCGACTTCGATCGATACAGACTATGCCTGCCTAGTCCATTTGTATTTGTTTCGTCATGATTGTCGATGCCTTTATTGATGGTGCATGCGACATTGCAATTTGTAGTACCCAAGATGGCAATAAAGGGATAAATAGTGTCTCAAAATTTTCTTCTAAGTATTAATCAATCTTCTACTCTAATAGCTATAAAGCAATGGAGGTTAGGATGGAAATCTAATATAAATCTCAGAAAATTAAGAAACTAAAATTTTGATGAATAAACAGTAAAATCGGTATTACCGCTACAGTACTACGGTAGTACCTCAAATCGGTATTATCGCTACTACAGAGCGATAGTACCACTCCTACAAATAAAATCAGCATATGAATAATAAACTCAGTATGACTTCAAAACCAAGAATCTATGTAGCTTTTGATCTGGGAGTCCAAATCATTTAAAACTTGACATGTACCTTCTCTAGAATGTCATAAATCCTCGCTAAAAAATAATACCAGTGAATAGTTCAAAAAGGATTTTAAAAAAAGATGTCGTGCACTGCGTCGTCCATACTAAGGCCTGCACACACAAGCTGCATATCACGTGGAAGTTCAACAAATTTAGGGCCCGTTTAGGTGGGCCGGCATCGGGCCAGATTTCGGCCCATATTCCCATTCCGGCCTATTAAAAGAGGCCTAAGAGCTCACGCAGATCCATCCCATCAGAGCAACCACTACCAGGCCCAAATAAACCACAGAGTTTGGCGACGAAGGCAGTCGGGGTCCCAACCCAAACCAATAGCCAACGACTCCCACCAGCCGTTCCACCTCGGCATTTCTCTCCGCGTCCTCCTCCGCCGAGATCGCCGGCGACGGCGATGGCTCCGGCCGTGGCAGCGTCGGCGGCGGCGAGCCAGGCCCTGAGGGACCGGGAGATCCTCGATGCCGTGGGCACCGCCGCGGCGGCGCTCTCGCTTGCGGGCTCCTCCTTCATCGTGCTCTGCTACCTCCTCTTCCGCGAGCTCCGCAAGTTCTCCTTCAAGCTTGTCTACTTCCTCGCCGTCTCGGTGAGCCGCTCGGATCTGAGCGCTTTAGTTTTGGGGTTTGGGTTTGGGGTGCTAGTTGCGTGATTTGCCGTGGGTGCGGTTTGGAATTGGCGGGCTCGTGGTGCGATCTGCGAGCGGCGCTTTGTTAATTTGGCATCTAATTGTGCAGTTTTGGTGGTTTATGTCGTTAGTGAGCATAGTTGCTTTACTTTTGACTTTCTATGCGTACGGGCTGAAGTAGCTCCCGAGAATTTGGCGCTAAGAAGGGTTGGGATCTTCAGAGTTCAGAAATGTGCGTGCAATTTTCACCCGTGATGGTTATTTCTGGCAGCTGGTGCCATAAGCTTAATATAGTTTTTGTAGCAGCAGTAACCGTGGCACAGAGTTGCATATGTTTTGCACTTTGATGTGGTTTGAAATATTACTCAAGTTTACGCTTATCTTCATGAGATGTTTGAGATCATATGACCTGCTGCAATAGCGCATGGGCTGCTCCAATTCAATGAAGCTAAATATGAGGATGTTTTTCACATAGATACTTACTTGAATATGGGAGCAACTGGCATCCACCATTCCTTACCTTGTTCGTTTGCAAGGAGATCACATTCCCCCTACTGTTTGTTGAAAATTGGAGCCAAAGGGCATGATGAGCATCTACCTATCAAGCCGATTTTGTCAATCTTTATGGACCTGTTCTTTACGGCTTCTAAAAGTGGTTTTTGGCTTTTGCTGCAGTACCTAACTTTTAAATGGAGTGAATATCTTTCTCTCCGTAATCTCTGTCGCGAACAGTCTAAAATTCAAAAATTTCGGCCAAAAGTCATAAACCACAGCCATAATTCAAAAAAAAGAACATGCCCTATGTCTTCAAGACAATGAGAAAATTGATTTCTTAGAAAAATGATATTACATGTCCAGAGCTAGTTAGCCAATACTATTGAAAGCATTAGCTGAAGTAAGGTTTGTTCATTCTTGTGATTTCTTTACCTACTGTATGTTTTTCTGACAACTTTCATCTGAATCGCAGGATATGTTTTGCAGCTTATTCACTATAATGGGGTATGTTGCTGTTGCTGTCCGTACTGTTTAGATTACACTTTCTGCTGCACATAGTTACGTCTTGACTTTCCGAATATTAATTTATCTTTGCTACTAACACTCACAATGAAGAATACCTACAGATTTGATTGTGGGCATTGACCATAATTGAATAATTTGAATTGGTAACCTTGCATTCTGCCGAATAAAAAATATAAATGTGAGGAATGTAAGGCTAAGCAGAAAGTATAGTACTTTTTGTGTAAGAAGAACAAAACAGACTGTTCTTTCATTTCTTTTTGTATTTTAGATCTGTTATTTGCAATGCACACTGACTGCTGAGTTTCTGCTATGTCATTTCGTAAGATATTCTAGCAACAATGTTGGTTTTTGATGTTGCAGGGGCCCATCAAATGCATTTTACTGCTTTGCGCATGACTACAGTGCACACTTCTTTTGTGTGGCCTCTTTTCTCTGGACAACCACCATAGCATTCACTCTCCATCGCACAGTTGTCAAACATAAGACTGATGTTGAGGAATTTGGATCCATTTTCCACTTGTATGTGTGGGGTATGCAAATTTTTAACCACTTGGCGGCATTTCTTGGAATTTATGTGTTCCAAATTACTTGGAGCAACTTGTCCAACTAGTTTGAAAGACTTTTTTTGGGTAGACTATAATTTTTTTTAAAAGTTGGCAATTTTATAGCTGTATCACCTATGTGACATTTATGCTCTTGGCAGAAAAAAAAAAGTTCAGACCACAGAGCTGTGTTTGATGCATTGTGCTGTGTCTGTCCTCTAACATTTAGATTGCTTATGTCTTAACAACATTATTTAGACACGACACACGTGCCTTTTGCTGCCAGTTTTTATCTGCTTCTATTTTCGCTCTTCTCTGTCTTGTAAAAGGCCAAGTATTTGCTTGTCCATTTATATGCGCTCATGTCCTTAGTGTATGATTGCCGAGTAAGATTCATTGCATTTGTTGACTTGATGTAATAGTAATTTGTAAGTATGTTTTGTTAGTTGTAACTCATGCTACTGATCATGTTTTCCCATTTGAATTTAGCATCCCTGCATGCTTCATTGCAGATCACTTTACTAAAGCCATCCATTTCTTTTAATTATATTTTTGTCTTTAGCTGCATATAATATGTATATGATTTGTTTGAAAAGTAGAGCATTACTACAATTCCACATATCCATTCTTAAAAGTTAAACATAGATCATTGTTATAATGATTTATTACAGAAGTCTTGTGTGAGATTCCTAGTTCAGTTGGCAAGGTTTTTTAAGTCTATATTTTGTTCTGTTTCTTCAGGAACTTCACTAGCTACCACTGTACTACGTTCAATAGGAAGTGATTATGGAAGGCTAGGTTCCTGGTGTTGGATCCAACAGGGAAGCATGGCAAAGGCATGTGAGCTTTTGTTCTTAGTTATGAGTTTGTGAACTTGGTTTGGTTCTAAATACTACAGTTGCCTAAACTCAGCTACATTTGAATCCATTATAGCTTATATGATACTCAGACCGGCCCAAATAGAGCTAATGATCTATGTCTACCTATACACTAATGTATTTAGCATTTGAACTTTGTGATTACCTGTCATCAAAGGATTCAAACTGATCTTCACCCAGAGGAGTAAGTACCATTTATATGGAATTCCTAACATACCTTGCTTGGACTATCTTCAGATTTTTCTGAGACATTATGATATCTAGAGTTAATGAGTTGTTGACAATCCATGTGTATAGTCTAAGATGTAGAACTTCTGTTTTCTCTTATCTTGCATGTTTTGCCCTTCTGGTGTTGGCCCCTTTTCTTTACTTTACTACATTTTTATGTCTTCCTTTCCGTTCTTGTACCCTTTTAATCCTCAGCTAGACCATTTATTTAACTCTATCAGCATCCTAGCAATTCTTCCATTAGAATGCCTTTTACTTTCAGGTCTTACACTTTATAACATTTTATCTTCCACTTTGGGGTGCCATTCTCTACAATGGGTTTACATACTATCAAGTCAACCGCATGCTGAACAATGCGACACGGGTACGCGCACAGCACACATGCTGTCAACAGTTTTCTCTTGTGTATTGAGGGTGACCAAGGCTGCTATTGTAACTCCTGGTAGATTCTGCTCTTTTTGCCTATATGTTCTGAATTTTGATAAGCTCATGGATTAATTTGTAGATGGCTGTTGGCATAAGTGATCGATCGATTCAATCTGACATGAGGGCGGACAAGAAGGTACAACATTATCTACAAACCTTATGTCATTGTTTCTGCCTCAGCGCTTCTGCTGAAGGTTTTTTTTTCTAATTTGCTGCTCAACTGTCCCCGATGTTATTGGTTCAGAAAATAGTTAATGTGCTCTTATTATTCTTTTTACTTCATGGCTTGGAGATAAACTGAAGAAACATTATAATGTCTGTTATTATTAGGAAAATGTTATTGTGTGGATTCCACCTATAATATCATGTTTCCTCGATGTGTCCTGAATCAGCTCTGTACCATTGTTCGCTGTCTGGTGGAAGAGGGGAAAAAAGTTTGTGCAGATACAACTTATCGACTTGTTTTCTTTTGCAGGCATTTAATCGGTGGGGTTATTACCCTTTGATTTTAATAGGTTCGTGGGCTTTCGCAACAATCAATCGTCTGTATGACTTTACTAATCCCAGCCACAAGATATTTTGGCTCTCCATTCTTGATGTTGGGTTTGCTGGACTAATGGTGAGTCTTTTTTATACTATTTCATTTCATCCTAGATGCTAGTGAAGTCCTGTGTTGCAAATTTGGGGAAAGTTTTCCTAGAGAAACTAAATCCAGTTGGATATTGTGGGCCAAACTAATCCTAAGGGGCTAGAGTAAGAGGACTTCACATGTCTTTTTTTCAATCCCATTGTTAATTAGCTCCAAATGGGAGTGCCAGAGTGTTCCAACCATACTCTTTCTTGAAACGATCTCATGGTAGCCTTCATTTTCCAATGGAATTAGTGCAGTTGATTTAGATCAAATCCACCGTCAAAAAGGCCCTATTTAGTGCACGTATGACTCATTGAGTCTTCTTGAAGTTGTATTTGCTGGAATCGTACTGTTCTTTCGTTTCCCTATGAGGTTATAACAGAAGAATTTTTATTTTTACTAACCATACAAATTCTCCTATATTTCACCGAACTTTTCATTTTTCATGGATTCTGATGTTCGCTCATATTTTTAGGGGCTTTTTAATTCCATTGCTTATGGGCTTAACTCTTCAGTGCGCAGAGCGATTGCAGAAAGAATTGACATGTGAGTTCTTTTGTGTAGACTAAATTTTCACAACCATAGGTTCCTCCAGTCCTGTACCTTTTATATTTACCATGCACTGCTTTTTTCAGGTTTCTACCCGAGAGACTTAAAAGGAGCCTTCCTACTTTGTCAAGGTTGACAAGTCAACAAGAAAATGAACTGACCTCTCTTATCGTTGAGAGTAACAGATACGATAATACGAGTAATACCTAGGAGTTTTTCTAGCATATAAGTTTGTTCATATCTTTTGGGTTCTTCAATTTGGGAAACGGTGTGTTACATCACTGTAGGACAGATGTTTAGCATTGACCATTGGTGCACATCGAATAGCCCCCCTGCGGTCCATTGTTGATTGCCTTGAACACGAGCAGTGTCTTGGAAGTTACCTTGTCCAGAGTACATAATAGGTTAGGAGGTAGACACACTTGGTAGATACTCTGATGTTCATTTGTTGTCTGTAGTTAAGTTTGTCAGACTGTCGTTCTTTTAGCCCCTTCCCCTTGTATTTCCTGAAAATTTGTCTCAGTTTTCAAATCTTGTCACGTGCTGTACAACTTAACGCTCCTGTAAACTAGCGTTGTTCCATTACTGCACCCCCCCCACCCCACCCCACCCCCACATACACCATTTGTTCATTCCTTTGGCAATCCCAGCTTAGTAAATTATGAATTCTTCTCAGAGTTAGCGCTTATAGTTCTTTTGAGGAAGATATATATTCCCCCCTAATCTCAGCCTGTTTAACCTAGTCTCGAGAGGGATCTTATTCCCTGTCGTGCCTGGCGAAGTGTATGCATGACATTGCTGTCATGGCATCATGGCAATCGTAGTCGGTGAAATGCGCTGTCCAAGCTGATTGATCATCGAATTGCCTGTTCAAGATTGGGCGATTGAGACGGTCTTCGTAGCATTCATTTTGCGGTAAACGTGGTGCTTTGTTTTTGGCCCTATCGGTGAGGGCGAAATGAGGTGTCGACCCTCTGTGCCCACAACGCCGTGTGTCTTTGGCCGCGCAATGCGATGGCTCTCGCGGTGCTTTTTTTCTATTTTAGCCATTTTTTTGAAAAATATTCACATTTAGACCCCTGGTAGTTTTAATTCCGTTTTTGGACCCAGGGGGTCGGAGCCGTGACCCACGGCGCCGAGGTAACACATCTCGGCGCCGTGGTCCACGGCGCCAAGGTGCCGAGCCCGCACCAGCGTGGTGGCCTGCGTGGCGCCGACGTGGCAGCACCTCGGCGCCGTGGTCAGTGGCGCCGACCTCGGAGCCGTCCATCGTGGCGCCGAGCTCGGCGCCGTAGATCTTGGCGCTGAGCTCTGGCTACCATGCGGCCTTTTTCCCCTCTGCTGGCGCCAAGCTCTGGCTAACATTTCGACTCGCGCCTGCCTCCCCGCCGCTGCCCCCCGGTGCCGCTGCCTCCCATCCCCGGCCTCCCGCCTCCCCGCCGTCGCCCCCTGGTGCCGCCGCCTGCCGTCCGCCTCCCCGGCCGCGTCTCCGCCCCCCGGTGCCGCCGCCTCCCGTCCCCGGCCTCCCGCCTCCCCGCCGCCGCCCCTGGTGCCGCCGCCTGCCGTCCGCCTCCCCGTCCGCGTCTCCGCCCCCCGGTGCCGCCGCCTCCCGTCCCCGGCCTCCCGCCTCCCCGCCGCCGCCCCCAGGTGCCGCCGCCCCCTGGTGGCGCCGCCTGCCGTCCGCCTCCCCGCCCACGCCGCCGGCCGTCTCCAAGCCACGCCGCCGGCCGCCCGCGTCTGCAAGCCACGCCGCCGGCCTCCCCATCCACGCCGCCGGCCGTCTCCAAGCCCGCCCGCCTCCCCTCTCCGCCCGCCCGCATCTCCGCTTCCACAGGTAAAACAACTCCCATTATTTTAACAAATCCTTCTCCTTTGGGTTGAATTTGGCAAGATGTGTGAATCAAAAGATAGCAGGAATGTAGAAATCCATGGTTTAATGTAATGTGAATTAAATGTTTATGCAGTCATGGTAATCACAATGGCTGAGGACTGAGGTTGTTAGGAGTTTGGGAGTTGTGCCCGTTGTTTTGTTGCAAGTCTGGAATAGTTGAGGGAACCTGTCCTAACAAATCTCATTTGAATAGAGTAGTTGATGTATGCATTATATGTTTTCGGTGACCTTTGGACGCTGTAGTTTTACATGATTATGGCAATATATGGTAGGTTGTGTCTAATATGTGCTATCTTGTTTGCTATCTTGATTAGCATAGGAAGCTAATGTTTTGCGGGATTTGGCTTCACAACTTCGATTTATTAGTTACTATCTAGTATCCAATTTCGATTGAAGGTATTAAGTTTGGTTTTCTGTATGAACTAGATGGACAACCTAATCACCCTATATCATGGAGGCAGTGTGACAAGTGATGAGTATGGAAATGTTCGATTTGTTGAAATGCAAAGGGTGCCTCTGATATTCAGTGATCAGCCGTCGTTTAGTGAGTTGGTTGCTAGGGCCCGGGAGGAGCTACATTGTCATGCAAACGAGGAGAGCATCACAGTTGAGGGGTTACTTCACTTCGGTTCGAAAGATACAATTCTAAGGCGGTTGATCTTAATTGGTTTTGAGGATCCGTGGGAGAAATATGTCAAATTGATTATGAAGAATGAGTTCCAATGTTTGGACCTTGTTGTGCGGAAGGTGTCCATTGATCCCACCCCTCATGGTTATTCACCAGAACTAGGTGATCAGGCACCCTTTGACCCTCCGTTACCGGACCTTGCGGTGGATGTGGAAGAAGTGCCTGAGGTGCCCGATGCTCTATCTGCCACGAACGAGGGTCAGATTTCTCAACCAGTTCGAGTCGAATGTCGGACTGATGATGTCGTGGCGGCCCCTCAGGATCATCCTAGTAAGTGTCTAGCAACTCTTTAGCTTTTTCCCGTCATTCCATTCTTTTGTCTCAATCCCATCGTTTTCGTACTTATAATGTAGGAGACATTCCTGATAATGTGGGTGCTCCTCCCCTTGCTCCATCTGGCAACGTTGAAGAAGTCTGTAGGGACTCCAACAGTGTGGATGTTCAAATTGTGGATGATCTGGAGCCTTACGAGATCGTTAGGGCCGTTGATTCTGATGATGACCGCCCTTTTGGAGAGCTAACCGAAAGTGATATTGAGCTGATCAGGCGTTATTGCCCTGGCCGGGATCCATCAGTTCATGAATTCAGCAATCTTAGGCATTCCAATGAGGCTTATGCAGAAGGAAGGGATGACGAGTTGCTAGATGCTCCTGAGGCCGGGTCAAGCATGACAATTGAGAAGGGCATGGTGTTTGAGGACTTGTCAGCATTGAAAAGGTGGCTGCAGGAGTATTCAGTGATAAGTAAAAGGCCATTCAAGGTGAGGCATTCTTATGTGGAGCGGAGGTACACAGTTGTGTGCGAGAAGGAAACATGTGAATGGAGGGTTTGTGTTAGGAAACAGAAGGACACGGGAAAGTTCAAGATCACAAGAATCGTTGGCCCACACACTTGTGCCGAAGCAGAGCTCAAACAGAAGCATCGGCAGTTGACCTCTACCATTATTGCCAAGTCACTGTGGCACATAGTAAAGGGAGAACCTAATATGAAGGTGAAGACACTTGCTGGGATTGTTAAGGAGAAATTTGGATACGAGATAAGGTATGGAAAAGCATGGAGGGCAAAGCAACGCATCTGGAAGATGATATATGGGGATTGGGAAGATGGGTACTTGCAGTTGCCAGCACTCTTCAATGCAATCAAAGCGGTTAATCCAGGCATGCATTATGAGTATGTCCCGAAACCAAACGAATGGACTCAAGATGGGATGTAGATATTCTTCTGTGCTTTCTGGTGCTTTGCCCAGTCCATCGAGGCCTTTCGGCATTGTCGTCCCGTCTTCTCCATTGACGGTACGTTTCTTCTTGGCAAGTACCAGGGCACACTTCTGATAGCCATTTCATGTGACGCAGAAAACGCGTTGGTTCCTTTGGCGTTTGCTTTGGTTGAGAGGGAGAACAAAGACAGTTGGAGATGGTTCTTGCGGCTCGTTCGGAGGCACGTGGTCGGCCCTGGTAGGGAGGTTGGTGTTATATCTGATAGACACCAGGGCATACTTGCTGCCGTACAGGAGCAGATACCGGGGTATCCAGCTTTGCACCACCGTTGGTGCACTCGGCACCTTGCCGAGAATCTACTCTGTAAGAATAGTACGAAGGATAACTTTCATCTGTTCGAGGAGGTCGCTCGAATGCTTGAGGTCAAGTTCTTCCAGGAGAAGTTGGAGCAGCTTAGTACTGCAACAAACGCAGAAGGTAGACAGTGGTTGACGGGATTGATGAGAGATGTCGACAAATGGACAAGGGCTCATGACGATGGTGGCTGGAGGTACGAGTTTCAGACAAGCAACATGGTCGAATCCTTCAATAATTTGCTTAGGGGTATACGTGGTATGCCCGTCAATGCTATCGTATCCTTCACCTTTTACAAGCTTGTTGCCTGGTTCAACGAAAGACACGCACATGCAATGGCGCTACAGAGTAAACAAGTGAGATGGGCGCCAAAACCGAAGCGCCACCTTGAAAGGGCAAAGGCGAGGGCTGAGGCACATGAGGTACATTGTTTCGACAACGCCACGGGCACTTACGAGGTTGTAGAAAGGGGTGGTACAACGACTGATGGAGAGCTCCGGCCGACGAGGAGGCATAAGGTTGTCCTTATTGATTTCTCATGCACATGTGGTAAACCGAGGCAGTACCACTTTCCTTGTTCGCATTATGTGGCAGCAGCAAGGCATCGCAACTTTGACTACGAGGCGAGGGAGAGCAACCCCCTTTCTTACTGAGCCCGAGCAGAACCAATGTAGCAGATGTGGTAGACTTGGCCACAATTCACGCACATGCCATTGGCCACTTAGTCAGGTGCGAGTGCTTGCTGTTCGTTATGTTTCATAGTTCATCTAGCTGTTTTCCCATATGCAATTTGCTATGTTTCTGATTTAATTTCTTATTATTTCCATATTTTATGCATGTTGAATGTTTTGTTTACCTCTATGTTGGACTGACAAATTCAATTTTTTTTGTAGGATGGAGGCCATTCAGTTCCACCTGCTAGACCCGTACTACGAGGAGAACCACCGAGGACGGCTCACCGTGGAGGGGAGGGTACTGCCTTCGTCACTTCCTGTGTAATTTCAGTTTATGTTGATGCATTAACTAGCTAAATTGGTGTATTCTATACAGGAGCTGCCCATCCTTCGTCCTCGAACCCATGACGGGTTCCTGGACATGCGGTACGACGAGAGGTACACTCCCTTCCTGGAGAGGGCTGGCCTAGACGCCATCTCTTACCAGGTTCGCCGTGGGTTGCCCACCTTCAACCCCCCGGCCATCACTGCACTGATTGACAGGTATTCTCCTAAACCATTGCTCCACTTGCATGTTCATTGTTTATCGGCTATGTGCGCCTCAAATTCTCTGACATGTAGTCCTCTTTTTTGTATCATGTAGGTGGAGGCCGGAGACTCACAGCTTCCACCTCCCTTTCTGGGAGATGACTATTACGCTTCAGGACACTCAGAAGATACTTGGAGTCGCCATTCACGGTCGTCCAGTGATCGGACCGTGCGTGCCTGCTGGTTGGAGAGCCCGAGTAGAGGCCTTCCTCGGGAGAGAGCTTCCTCCTGAGGCAGGCCATCGCACTTCTGGAGTTCCGATCACATGGCTCCGACAGACTTTTGCAGAGTGTCCTGCAGACGCGGACGAGCAGACAGTTGCCTACTACTGCAGGTAGGGGTGGATATCGAGCCAACTCGTCGTCTAATTGAGCTTTTTTCTAAAATTGACATAGTTTGATTTAATATCATTTTACATATAATTGCAGGGCATGGATCCTGCACTTGTTTGGCTGCGTTCTCTTCCCCAACGGAACGGGGGACAGCGCGTCGTGGATGTACATCCACTGCCTCACTGACTGGGACACGGCGGGGCAGTACAGCTGGGCTTCCGGGGTGTTGGCGTTCCTTTACCGCCACCTCTGCGAGGCGTGTCGTCGGAGTTCGGCGAACTCGACAGTAGGTGGTTGCCTCTACCTCCTCCAGCTGTGGATGTGTTGTCGTCTACCAGTTGGTCGTCCCACGGTTTCGCCTCCTCGTCCGTGGTTCGCAGAGGTTCCTCTTCGTCGACGTCCGACACTTGCATATCTTTGGGATTAGGTCTCAGTTCCCTACGCTAGGACGAAGAGGGCCTACCTAGAGTACATGAACGAGCTAGATGCGCTCACGGCCTCCAATGTAAGTTAATTCCATTTGGTATCGTGATTTTCATTTCTTAGTATATGACCTTTAACGTTAAATTGTTGCTATGCAGGTTAAGTGGGAGCCGTACGCCGAGCAAGAGGTGGAGGCCGTTGAGTTCAGCACACTGTGCAGCATAGACAAGGCCCTCTACAGGATGAGGTGCCCCTTATCTGTTTCTATGCTGTTGAGTATCACCTGCCATATAGAGTTGCACGCCAGTTTGGTATGAGGCAGTTGTGGCCAGTAGCGCCGTTCTCCACGTCTGTGGCCTTGCACAAGTAAGTGGCATGCAATTTCAATTCTAACCATGGATTCCAATTGCACAGAGCTTTTTCTAATTTTAACGTTTGGTTTACGTGACATGCAGATTTGATCGTCAGCGATAGAAGAAGGTCACAGACTTCGAGCAGCACCACCACGTGTACGTTGAGGAGTGTGGACACTTTCAGGACCACGTGGACGACAACGACGAGCCGCACAGCAACGAGCACTTCCGGCGGTACCAAGTTTGGTACCAGCGTGCGACGCGGTCCAAGCTTAAGGGACAATGGACTCAAGATGACTATGCCGACATTGAGTCCTCCGACGACGATGACACGCCATACGACCAGTCTACTCGACTTGGGACGCAGGTGGAGATAGCGCCAGTCCTGGACCGTGTGGTAATGTTCAATCTCATTGATTATTTTCCAATAGACAAATACCACTACATATATCAAATTATCCATTCTTTTACTTGTTTGCAGGGCAACACTCTGAAGCAGTCCGTACAGGACATAGAGCGTTTCTCCACGACAGTCAGCGACGTCAGGACGCGTAGCTTCCTAGAGGTAAGCTTCGACAAAACCACTCACAAAATTAGTACCTAATATCTTCGTATCTTGTTGGTTAACAAAATGTTGGATGACAGAGGCTAGCAGGTCAGCTACGTCGTGCGGCTGGTCGTTGTGGTTGCAGCACAGACGCGGCGAGGGGCGTAGACGTGCCTTCGACACGACTTGCAGACCCGACGCGGCTAGGGTCGTACACGGGGCAGAGCCCGTCCCCCACGAGGAGCGACACTTTCCCTGACGAGGACGAAGACGAGGACGAGGTGGAGCAGCAGACTTACGATGAGATAGGCCCGTCTCAGCTCGTAGACGCTCCTTCGACTCAGTCTACACAGCCTCTACCACGCAGACGCCGCCGCGAGCCTAGCCGTTACACTCCAGGCACCGACGCCCTTGGTAAGGGTAAGGGTAAGGCTAGGAGGCAGTGATACTTATGTGTAGACTTGTGGTTCGGCTTAAAAGTCGTTGTATATATGTTGTAATGAGCTAGGAGGCACTTGGTAAGTGGTTGGACTGAGAGGTGTTTGTAATGAGCTACTTGTTGTATATATGTGTATATGTTAAATTCATGTGATATTTATGTTCGAATCCGTAGTCTGTACTTTGTGGTTCTATAATTCCTACAATGAATTTGTTTCCTGCAAACGACTGAAAAGCCTACGAACTATGAATTTATTACGAGACTACATGCTCTGAAAAACCTACATACGAACATTTATTGCTACACTGGAATCCTGAAAAAGCCTACAAGCTGTTTCCTGCAAACGACTGAAAAGGCTACGAACTATGAATTTATTACGAGACTACAGGCTCTGAAAAGCCTACATACGAACATTTATTGCTACACTGGAATCCTGAAAAAGCCTACGATCTGTTTCCTGCAAACGACTGAAAAGGCTATGAACTATGAATTTATTACGAGACTATAGGCTCTGAAAAGCCTACATAGGAACATTTATTGCTGAACTGGAATCCTGAAAAAGCGAAAAGATTCGTACGACCTCCTCTCCATGAACTACGCCCACTGCACCAGCTAACATGCCTACATAAAGGCCTCCTATGTCTTCCATACCACATCTCCTCCTCAAGCCATCACAATACTACTACAAAACAATGTTTTCCTGGAGGTCCGACCCATTTGGAGTGCCGGAGTGGCATGAGCGCCCGAAGTGCCATTGCGGCTTTAGGACGATGTCGAGAGACTGGACAGATCGAGTACAACGAGCCAAATACGACCGTAGGTTCTTCAAGTGTCCAGACCTGGATGACGACTTCGTGGTAACGACGACAACTAAATCCTTTGTTTCTCGTTGTCGTTTTTCAACTTGATCCATGACATCTACCACGCCACACATAGGCTTGCAGGTTCATCGAATGGGTGGATCGGGTGTCGCCGGCATGGCCACATAACCGGGAAGTGGAGGTGGAAAACAAAGGACAATACTTTGTCAAGATGACTCAGGCTCGCGAGGTGGAACGACAGATGCGGCTTGAGCAAGAGCGTCGCGTGAGGGTGGACCAAATCCGTCTGAAGGGCAAGGAGGATGAGCTGCAAAGGAGGCGGGAGCAGTTAAGTCTGCGTGAAGCAGCCATCAAGCGTCAGGAGGAAGAGCTTCAAGCTCGTGAGGCAGCTCTCAAGACCAAGAGTGACAGGAAGAATGATGCAGCGGAGCCATCCTCAGGGCCCAATAAAAAGGGGAAACAACCACGCTACACCCAGTAGAATAGACCCACGCTATCTACGGTCTATGTAATCCTATTATTATGCACTGTATTGTGTTTGCCTAGCTGTATCGACTGCACTTGAGACTACCGGTATGACGGTATTGCGTATCGGTGCTTCACAAAACTACAATTTAATAGAGTGCATAATGTTGCCCACCCATGCTTGCTCCAAAGAATGTCTGCATAATGGATTAGTTTGCATATAGAAAAGAACAGGGAAATCATGCCTACTCAGTTCAAAATTGTAAATCATTACATGGAAAATTCATATTTTCAAGCACATAAATGTCTGCAAAAGAACAACAAGACATTAAACTATATCCTCAACTTCGCAGATTATACCATGTGATTTGAGGTAGCAACATAATTACTTATGGGCAATATAATGGAAAAGTTTAAGGCACATAGGTTCTTACCTTGCCCCATTTTAGCTCTTTTGAATTCCATGAATAAGCAACACCATTATCCCCTTCTCTAACAATTAGTGTTTGACCATCGGAAAAAAGTTACAAACATTATTACGTTACTAGCACCCGAAATTTTCAGATTGAACACGACATCATCAAAAAATGTAGCAGGAAACAAAAATTGTGTTTCACACACTTCATCAATTTTCTGAATGTTTCCAAAAGCTACGGATTATTTTGAAGGCGCCGAGTTGGAGCGCCACCGGTGACGGCGGCATTTCTGAATTTTTCACAGCTCGGCGCCACGATCCACGGCGCCTAGCTCGGCGCCACGATGGACGGCTCCGAGGTCGGCGCCACTAACCACGGCGCCGAGGTGCTGCCACGTCGGCGCCACGCAGGCCACCACGCTGGTGCGGGCTCGGCACCGTGGACCACGGCGCCGAGATGTGTTACCTCGGCGCCGTGGGTCACGGCTCCGACCCCCTGGGTCCAAAAACAGAATTAAAACTACCAGGGGTCTAAATGTGAATATTTTTCAAAAAAAGGGCTAAAATAGAAAAAATTCGGGCTCTCGCGCCGCTCGGCGATATTGTGGATAGGGATGTAAACCAATCAAACGGATGAATAATATTTCTATCATATTTGTTTTTATATTTTTTGATCAGATGCGGATACAAATATAGATTTCTCGGATACGAATAATATTGAATACAGATATAGAGCGAATACAAATCGAAACAAATACGATTATGAATATTTATCGGAACATAAAACCCCTTAAACTATACATCCAAAATAAATGAAAACACATAAATAATTTATCTTGTCAAAACATTAATAAAATCTAAACAAACATAAGTATTTTTATCCATAATAGTCATACCATTGTACAGATTTTAAATCTTCAAATGGCAGTTAATTTTTTCTAAAGTCCTAAATAATTCTTAATGGATTTCTACCATTTATATGTGACTAATAAATTAATTAAGAATTTAAATTTACATCAGAATGATTTAAACAGCAGTATATCAATTTAATCGGCATAAATTTTAATCTACCAACAATACTAAATTTATTTTTAATAAACATAAATATTTACTAGTGGGCTGGGGCAGGGGAGATGAGAGAGGCTGGCTTGGGCTGGGCAATGTTGGGCTGAAATCCCAGATATCCGGATCCGTATTATCCGGATAATCCGTATTCGTATTCACCAGACATCAGGCCTATTGTATTCGTATTCGTTTCCGACAAAAAAAATTCGTATTTATTTCCGATCCGAGAATTATCCGAAGAAAATCCGATCCGAAATAATATGTATTCGTTTTCATCCGAATCAGTTAGAAACTATCCGATCCATTTTCACCCCTATCTGTAGAAATAATTGCGAGCGGACAAATGTTAATGCACCAGAGCATGGCCTGCGAGGGCCCCAGCAAATCCTCCTCGATGTAATCATACTTGGTACAGTTCCAATCCCAACTATGGCTATGGCTATCCGACAACTCACACGTTTCCGAGAAGGGTTCCTCTTAAACATGCATACTTAATTGTTTGGTCCCTAAACTCGCTAGGTTGTATGGTCCCTCAAATTGCAATTTCAGTTCGTGTTAAGAAAATGGGGAAAATAAGCAAATGGACTAGTGGATGCAAGTCTAAGCAAATGGACTAAGGACCCCATAATTAAATTCAATAAGTTGGGGGAGATAGGTTATTGTTTGAAACGCAAAAATTTTATAGATAGGTTATTGTTTGAAACGCAGAAATTTTATAGATAGGTTATTGTTTGAAACGCAGAAATTTTATAGAAATTTTACAGACAGAACAACTTCCATAGAAATTCTGCCAAATTCGCACTTTCCAAACAGGAACTAGATGTTAGGAGCCTCCTTGCAAATTTCTCTGGCACAATTATGGGTGGGTTCTTTGGACCGATGACTTATGACTTATAGTTTAAATATTTGAATTCTGACTGTTCGTGAGAAATAGTATGCACAAGAAGATAGTCGCATGCGAATTTGACCGATACAGCTGAACTCAGTATACTTTTTACTATAAGTTTTCTATTGACTCCGTCTTAAAAAACACATCATTTAAAAGTTAGTTACTGTAAATAGTACGAGCACAAGTCAAAAATAAACCTAGCCAAACCCAAACTAGATGTCTATATCCTCGCGGAAAAAACGGGCACCTATACATTGGGAATCCGAACTTTTGTTGCCAGAGTCAAGTTCTCTAAGCACATAGGGAGCCATCTCTTAGTAGGGTGATGTAATTGTAAATGTACGACTTTATCTATTATGATTTAAATCATGGTGTTCATCTATTATGTGTATATGAGCGTGTTTCAGTACGGTTTTGACCTTTGTCTGTCTAGACTGTGCTAAGGAGGCGCACTTATACGTTCGGTGCATGATGTGCGTGCGTGGTGATGTGCATATATTTTTCTTGTAATAAAAAAAGTTTCTCTAAGCACATGTAACGGGTAGTATATTCGATTTACGCTTGAAAAAACCGGAGCATAATAATTAGCAACATGTAACGGGCAGTATATTCGATTTGCGCTTGAAAAAAAAAACAGGAGCATAATAATTAGCAAACAGTCTCAATTAGTATGACACATTCACATCACAGTGCACCGTGAGTCTGTGACATGGACAGGCGTTTTGGAAGAGGTTTTCCCCCATACACCTGTTCTCCGGCGTTTTGCCTGCAGATATTTTCTTGTGTTTATGGGCCGGGAGGAATCGCTGATATACGACCAGCCCAGCCCGGTTGGTACGCTTGCGTTCGAGCTATGTACGCGCGCTCCCGCCTCATCCTCATCCGAAACTCTTATCCATGGCGCTAACCACAAGCACGCTTCACACTCGCGCTCTACGTCCGTACTTGCGTCGACATGGACAAACCGCGCAAACTCCTAACCCTCGTCTGCATCACCCTCGTCGCCAACGCGGTGGCCGCGTCCGCGAGCTCGGCAACGGCGGGCGAGAGGAACGACGTGCAAACCACGTACATTGTCCACGTCTCCAGCGCGCACGAGCCACTCGCTTCCCCGGCCGCGCCTACGCGTCGCTCCTGCGCGGGCTCCTCCCGCCCCACTTCCCGCGTCCGCGCCTCCTGTTAGAAATTAATCTTGACTTAGTTCATTTGGTGAGAATTGGTCAAGTCTGTTAGCATGTACATATATGCATGGAGTTGGTACGTGCATGTCGTGCAGTTAGTGACGCAGGAATAGGTCGTCTAATCTTTGTCCGAGTTCGGTGGCTTGCTGCGTGAGTTTGCAGATGAGCTAACTAACTGTTGGTTGTGGCTCATACGTGTATTAAAGCGTGTGTGTTCAGCTGTAATAGTAATGAGGAGTAGTGAATAACAGGAGAAGAAAAGATGTAGTCTGTGCATGATTTTTGTATAAGTACCTGTCGAGTAGAAGTGAATAATGAGAAGAATAGAAAAGTAAGAAAAGCTTGGCTATGCTGTTGCGGCCAGGTGCAAAAACTCTGAGTTCTTACTCCGTTCATATTCTCCCGTGTGTTCAATCTACCCTCTTGGTGTATAGTTTCTGCAGGGATCCGATCCAACAATTGGTATCAGAGCGAGGTGCGAGAAGTTGTGCGACGCGGCTCGATCGGGCGGCGATGGCTCTTGCCAGCTGCGGCGCTACGCCCGCGGGGCGCAATGCGGCGCGATGTCAACGGCCTGCGAAGTGTGGCATGACGGAGCGATCGGCTCCCGTGAGGTATTGTGGAGGATAAAGAATGAGAGCACATGGAAAAGCTCTGGGTCTATCGAGTGCCAAAAGCTGTGTGTGTGTGTGCTCATGACACTCTTCTGTTTTCCTCCACCGTGAATTAGTTGTGTGCGTGTCCAAGAGCATAGTAGTACAAGAGAATAGAAGTGTGTTCTCTCCGTGTACTCCCGTCTAGTTGTTGTATATGTGTGTATTCTCGTGTTAGTTGTGTCTACGAGAAAGCGTGAGTTCTTGTAGGTGTGTCCAAGAACTCACTAATGTAAGCTCCGGTCCGAGTCTTCGTCGCCGATGGTACTGGCAAAAGACAATTGGAGCTTGATAGAGGTTGAAGTTGTTGGGTAGGTGTGTCACCGGCGATGAAGTGAAAGACGCTGGTAAGTTGTGTCACCGATGGCGTGGTCAGCAAGAAGAAGGTAAAACTCCTTGGAGATGTGTCAGGAGATCAAACTTCGTCTTGTGAAATTTAACAAGTCAAGATTAAGGGGGAGAATGTTAGAAATTAATCTTGACTTAGTTCATTTGGTGAGAATTGGTCAAGTCTGTTAGCATGTACATATATGCATGGAGTTGGTACGTGCATGTCGTGCAGTTAGTGACGCAGGAATAGGTCGTCTAATCTTTGTCCGAGTTCGGTGGCTTGCTGCGTGAGTTTGCAGATGAGCTAACTAACTGTTGGTTGTGGCTCATACGTGTATTAAAGCGTGTGTGTTCAGCTGTAATAGTAATGAGGAGTAGTGAATAACAGGAGAAGAAAAGATGTAGTCTGTGCATGATTTTTGTATAAGTACCAGTCGAGTAGAAGTGAATAATGAGAAGAATAGAAAAGTAAGAAAAGCTTGGCTATGCTGTTGCGGCCAGGTGCAAAAACTCTGAGTTCTTACTCCGTTCATATTCTCCCGTGTGTTCAATCTACCCTCTTGGTGTATAGTTTCTGCAGGGATCCGATCCAACACCTCCTGTACTCGTATGCGCACGCTGCCACTGGTGTCGCCGCGAGCCTCACGTCCGCGCAGGCGGAGCACCTGGCCGGGCAGCATGACGCCGTCCTCGCGGTGCTGCTCGACGAGGTGGTCGAGCTGCACACCACGCACACGCTGTCGTTCCTCGGGCTCAAAGACCCCAACGGCATCCTCCCCGCGGCCCACTCAGCGTCCGACGTCGTCATCGACGTCATCAACACCGGCATCTACCCCGTCGGCCACGCGTCCTTCTCCGCCCCCGACCCGCTCCCGCCTCCGCCAGCGTCGTTCCGCGGCGGCTGCCTCTCAATGCCTTTGTTCAACGCCTTCGCCTACTGCAACAACAAGCTCGTCGGTGCCAAGACCTTCCGCTCGGGCTATAAGGCTGCCATGGGTTACAAGCTTGCTGCAAGCAACGAGCTGAGCCAGCTGGACACCAACGGCCACGGCACCCGCTGCGCCGCGGTCGCTGTCGGTGTTAGATCTGGATACTGGCCTCCCGCCAGATCCAACCAAGTTTTACTTACCGGTCCCCAGGTCTTAAATAGACTGCACACCCATGCATCTAACCCACAGGTTGCCCGCAAGCAAACCCCTCAAACAACAACCTTATAAATAGCATTAAGTCTTCTCCCTCCAAAAAACTAGTCCAATGGGTAGAGATTCTCTCACACTTATAAGTTGTATTTTTTCCCACAATCCATATGGGACTAAACCCAACATCTCCCCCTGACATATGAATTGTGCACACCGCACTCCTAGGAGATATTAGGTGCCTGAGCTCTGATACCACTGTTAGATCCAGACACTAGCCTCCTGCCAGGTCCAACCTGGTTTTACTCCCCAGGCGCACTCGCGCATCTAAGCCCACCAGCTGGCCACAAGCAAACCCCTCAAGCAACAATCTTGTAAGTGGTATTGGATCTTCTTCTCCAAAAGACTAATTTAATGGGTAGAGACTCGCTCACACTTATAAATTGTGACTTTTTCTTTCCCATAATCCATATGAGACTAAACCCAACAGCTAACATGCCGGTCCTAGACATCAACTTCTACGGCTACGCTCCCGTATGGCGACAGGCATGCCCCCTTGGTGTGCATCGCTGCGTACAAGGTCTGCTGGCCCGGGTGCGCAACGTTCGACATCCTCACCGGGCTGGACGCGACCGTCGCTGCCGGCATCGACATCATCTCCATGTCGCTCAGCTCAGGGTATCCTCCGCTGGAGTTCCACAGGGACAACATCGCGATTGAAACATTCAGTGTCGTCTGACATGCGTCATATTTATATATATTTACCCGTCATTTTACCCTCATGTTCTTCGCATTTTGGGACCATTTATCATCATTTACACGTTTTTCCATATTTAATTGCTCGAAATGGACCATTTTACATTTTTATATATTTTTCTGCAGGCCGGCGCGATCGAGGCGCATAAACGACAAATTTGGCCTTCTAGGACTGCTCCGTACCGATGTACGTGTTTCTGCGAACACGTAGGATCTTTCCGCGATGAATTCAGACTTCTAGATGGCCAGAACGGAAGAAATCAAATGGGAGAAGGACTTAATCGCAAACCCTAGATTCTTCGAGGACTAATGTGCAAAATACCAAAATCCCCAATTCCATCAAAAGCTAGCGCCGCCGCCTGTGATTCCCTTGAGCCTGGCACTTCTTCTTCCCTAACCCCATTTTGCTTCCCTCCTCCCTTCTCTAGCTCCGGTCGGCGGTGAGGCCAGGCCGGCTCGCTACCGCGCCACCAAGCATCCCACCGCCACCAGCTCCACCGCAGTCCGCCATCCACCCATCTCCATTAGCCCGGCCGCTCCTCCATCACTTCCCCTGCGCCCCCTTTGCTTCCTCTCTTCTCCCACCATCAGTCTCAATCTCCGGCCGCCCCTCTGCTCTCCTCCACTGCGCCTCTTGTTCCTCCATCTCCGCATCCAGCACCGGTCTCGGCCGCTTTCCTTCTCCGCCTTGCTCTCCCACCGTCCGCCGCTTGCTCTCCCTTCTCCTCTCGCCACCGCGCCGCCAAACCTCCGGTGCGCCCCCCTCTTCCTTCACCATCACCCCGCCCGTGCGCTTCTTCTGCCGCCGCATCCTCTTGCGCCACCACATCAGCGCCACCACGCCGCCTTAGCTCTTCCTCTCCCATCGTGCCCCCCTTCTCCAGATCTACCGCCGCCTTCTACATCAACCGGCGCACCTCCCTTCACTACTTCCCCTTCGGCGCGCCATCTCCTCCATCAGCGCCGCCGCACTCCATTACTCCGGCAGCCCGCCGCTCCACCGCATCTCTCTGCTGCTCCTCACCGCCTCCATTCTCCTCCTCTCCGGCCACTCCTCCTCTTCCACTGCATCTTCTCTGTCGCATCTCTTCACCACCACGCCATCCACAGCGCTGCCGCTCTACGGCCATCACCCCACCGACGCCGGCAGCTTCCTGCCCACCTCGGCGACGCCTGCTCCCGTGCGCCGGCCGCCGCCCGCACCGATTTCCGTAGCTCCTCCTCCAACTCCACCGGTCTACTTCAACCGCGGTGCCATCTTCCTCTCCACCGACACTGACGGCGATCTCCTCACCGCTTCCCCTTCAGCGCCGCCACCGACCACCACTTCCTCATCATCTACACCGACGGCACCGGCGTTGCCCCCCTGCTGCATCCACTTCACCAACGACCTTATCCTCTACGGTGCCGCCGACAACTCAGCCCTCTGCTACTTCTCCCGTAGGTTGATTCCTTCCCCAAATCTTGTATTCTTATTGCTGTTGATGTTACTGATACTATTGGCCTGTTTATTACCGCTTTGCGATCTGTGAATGTTTGGATAGCATTGTTATCTATGTCTGTGAGTGTGGTTAATGTGCTCACTGAGATGTATGCATTGTGCTTATGGCCAGTTTATGATCAGTGTTGTCTAGTGTTCGTGTCCTGTGCTTGTCCTATTGTCAGTGTTAGAATATGTCTGTGTTCGTGTGTTGTCTAGCGCGATTTAGTTAACCGGCGACCGTCTCTTTTCCCTCTTGCTATCTCAATCCCCCCTTGCTTTTCTCAGCGGTTGATCGATAGTTAAGTCGTGCGTGTGGTCGTCGTAGTTATGTGTTGTCGCGTGCGTCCGTCATCTAGTTAGCCGTCAACCGTTTTCTCCCTCGTTCTCTCTTAACTCCCTCTTTGCTTCTAGACTCCCCCAGTGCTTCTCGACTTCCTTCTGCTGTCTTGCGGTCGATAGTTAGTTAGATTGTCGGTAGGTAGTCGTGTTCATTCGTGTAGTCGTTGTAGTTCATGCGTCCGTGTTGTTCGTGCGTTAGTCGTCGTTTGTGCGTCGTTCGTTTAGTCTCTTGTCGTGTTGTTCGTTCGATCGTACGACGTCCATTCGTACGGTCATTCGTTTTGTCGTCTATCGTTTGTTTAGTTCGTTTGTCGTTTTGATCGTGCGGGTTAGAGTTCGTTCGTTCAGTTACTTTGGTAGTCGTTTTAGGTTTAGTTTTCTCCCCCGTTTCGATTGACCTAGCTTTAGCCGAGCACCGGTAGCCTCAGTCTAGTCCCTGTGGAGAACACGACACTCGCCGTTATTTCAGTGGCAACCCGTGCACTTGCGGGTGTGCTATTTTTGCACAATCAAGTATTTTGGCGCCGTTGCCGGGGATTAGCTTAGAGCGACAGTGTTAGGCTATAGACTAGGTCGTTTGTTTTCTTTTGCTTGTTTTGTGTTTGTGCTGACCTGTCTTTCATATCGTCATTGTTTATATTTGTGATATATTGCTAATCCCTAACCCTTTCCCTAGTTACTTCTCTCTTTCGCAATTTTTCGTATCCATTCTCGCAGGTTGATTGATATTGGTACTTATTGAGGCTATGGCTTACTATTCTTCGCACGATTAGTGTCGTCATCAACGGCATCCTCGTCTCCATCTTTGTCGGCAACTCTGGCCCTAAGGAGTCCACCGTCAACAATGTCGCGCCATGGATGCTCACCATTGGCGCATCCACAATCAACCGCGAGTTTCCCGCGGACGTCGTCCTCGACAACGGAAACACCCTCACCGATTCATCGCTGTACGCTAGAGAGCCGTTGAGCTCCACACAGTTTCCCCTGGTCTCCAGTGAGGATGCAGGCTCCACATACTGTGAACCTAGATAGCTTCGCCGGCAAGTTCATCATGTGCAGAAGAAAAATGGGCAGTGACCAGTACAAGTCAGGCATCGCCATCTCTGTCAGCCACGCCCCGACGAACTCACTCGCAAATCACGCAATCGTGCACAAAATCAACCACTTAGAATTGGAAAGGAAACAAGTGTTTTGGTGCTGCAACTCACATCATTTTCTGTTGCTTTACTCAACTATTTATAGAGATTACAATTAACACTTAACAAACTGAAGAAATGGAAAGACAAGGAACTGCTATGCATGCCATCAAACAACGTAATGAAGCACACGTTCCCAGCGTTAACTCCTCAGGAAACTGAAATCTTAACTATGGAAACTGAAAAGCTATGGCTGGGTGATAACTGAAACTTAACCATGAAAATAAAAACTATAGGTAACTGAAAACTTAACTCAGCTAATCATGGATTTCTTTAGGCGCGGGATTATTACATCTAATCCAATAAATCTCCCCCTAATCCTGACGCCTTGTGACGGTCTCCTCGATGCCAATCCTCTTACGCAAATCAAGGAACTTGACACGGCTGAGTGGCTTCGTGAGAATGTCACCGAGCTGCTCCCCTGAGGAAACAAACTCAACATCGACCTTCCCTCCCTCGATGCAATATCCGATGAAATGGTATCGGGTGTCGATGTGTTTGCTCCTGTCATGAAAGACAGGGTTCTTACACAAAGAAATAGTGGACTTGTTGTCCACCTTGAGCACGGCGGCCTCTGTCTCACCGCCACGGATTTCGGTGAGCAGCCGCGCCAGCCAGACTCCCTGGCAGGCTGCAGTCAAGCAGCGATGTACTCTGCCTCGCATGATGACAGAGCCACAACCTTTTGTTTTTGTGATTGCCAGCTGATTGGATTCTGGCTGAGAAAGAATAGCACATCGGTAGTGCTTTTTCGGTCATCGATATCGCTTGCCATGTCGCTGTACCCCTGTAACTTCGCCTCCATTTCGTCGGAATGGACAAAGCGACAGCCCAGGTTGAGCGTACCAGCGATGTAGCGCAGAATGTGCTTCACAGCGGCATAGTGGTCGTCGCATGGCGACTCCATGAAGCGGCTGACATAGCCGACGGCGTAGGCAATGTCCGGTCGCGTGTGCACCAGGTACCGGAGACTACCGACGATGCTCCGATACTTAGTGACGTCCACCGACGGTCTGTCACTCCGCTTACTAAGCTTCAATTGCGCTTCCATGGGCATGCACGCCGGATTGCACCCCGACATGCATGCATTCTCCAAATTTTTGCGTGCATACGCAGACTGGCTGATTGTGATCCCCTCATGTTGATGCACTTCGATGCCGAGGTAGTAGCTGAGGAGTCCAAGATCACTCATACAGAAGAGTGAGCTCATCTCCCCCTTGAACTTGGAGATCTCCCCGTTGCTGGCACCCGTGATGACGAGGTCGTCGACGTAGACGCCGACCACGAGACGTGCCACGCCGGTGCCACGAGTGTACACGGCGTGTTCGGAGGAGCTCCGTGTGAACCCCAGATCGAGGAGGCTCGCATCCAGCTTCGCGTTCCAAGCTCGAGGTGCTTGACGGAGACCATATAGCGCCTTCCTCAACCGGAGTACCTGTTTTGGGTGTTCGTTGTTGATGAAGCCAGGAGGTTGCACCACATACACCCCCTCCTCCAGATCACCGTTGAGGAACGCCGTCTTCACATCCATGTGATGGACCGGCCATTCCTTTTGTGCGGCGACGGTGAGCAACAACTGCACAGATTCCATCCGTGCGACAGGGGCGAAAACCTCATCGTAGTCGATGCCGTGCTTCTGAACATACCCCTTTGCGACGAGACGGGCTTTGTACTTGATGACAATGCCAGTCTCATCCTTCTTGAGCTTGTAGACCCACTTGAGTCCAATGGGTCGTTTGCCGTCGGGAAGGTCGACTAGTTCCCATGTGCGATTGTCTTCAATCGAGCCCATCTCTTCGAGCATAGCCTTGCGCCAGTTCACGTCGCGCTCCGCCTCAGCGAAACTACTTGGTTCCTCGGCAGCGAGGAGGTAGAGCTCGTCCGATTCAAGCTCCACCGGCTCAGAGGTGGCGTTGATGTTGGCGATGCTGCGGTAATGCCGTGGAGTGCCAAGATCGTCGTCGAGATTCGGGTCCACCTCGGGAGGCGACACGAATTCCACCTGTGGACTCGGCGGCTCAGAGGGAGACGCCGCTGATTCCGATGGCAACACACCGGAAGGCGGTGGGCTTGGTGAAGCAGTGTTGGCGTCGACAGGCTGCACCTCATAATGGACCGTGAATGAATCAATTGTTGTGCCCGTACCTGACTCATGCTCCCCCCCAGTTCCACTTCCTCATTTCGTCGAACACCACGTCGCGTGTGACCCACACGCACTTGGCAGCGGGGTCTTAGACGCGGTAAGCCTTGCTACTAGGCTCGCAGCCCAGAAACACCATAGCCTTGCTACGATCTTTCAACTTCTTCAGGTGCGGCTTCATCACCTTTACGTGCGCCACGCACCCAAACGTGTGGAGATGATGGACGGCAGGTTTTCTACCATACCACACCTCGTATGGAGTCTTGTCGGGGACGCTCTTCGTGGGCGATCGGTTGAGGATGTAGACCGCTGTCGTCACTGCTTCCCCCCAGAACTCGCCGGGCATGTCCTTCGCCTTCATCATGCACCGCGCCATAGCCACCACTGTCTGGTTGGGGCGTTCCACGACGCCATTTTGTTGCGGTGAGTAGGGCGCGGTAAGGTGGCGCCTGATCCCTTGCTCAGCGCAGTAGAGGCCGAACTCCACGGAGGTGAATTCACCACCGCGATCAGTCCTCAGCACGCGCAGTTTGTAGCTGGTCTCCACCTCTACCCCAGCCTTGAAGTGTTTGATCACTGCCGGCGCGTCGCTTTTGCTGGCCAGCAGGATCAGCCACATGTACCTGGAGAGGTCATCAATGAGAAGAAGGAAATACTTCTGGCCGCCGTGTGTCGCTGGAGAGATCGGCCCGTAGAGGTCGCCATGAACAAGGTCGAGGCGTCCCTCCGCACGGTACTTGGCTTCCTGTGGGAAAGATGCTCGACGTTGCTTCCCCACTAGGCAGCCGTCACAGATTTGGTCGACGTGGTCGATCACAGGGAGCCCGCGCACCATGTTGCGGCGACCGAGCTTGCACAAAGACTCTAGATTGAGGTGGCCAAACCTGACATGCCACAACCAAGCTTCATCTCCGCTCTTGAGCGCGAGGTAAACTGGCTGTGCAATGTTGACGTTGAGCACATAAAATCGGGTTGCGTCACGCCGAACTCGCGCCAACAGCCGGCGTGCCGGGTCCCGAAGGGTTAGCACCCCGTTCTCGATCTCGATCTTGCAGCCGGACTCATCAAGTTGGCCGAGGCTGATGATGTTCGAGTGTAGGCGAGGGATGTAGTAGACTCCGGTGAGAGCTCGGTGTTTGCTGGTCTTGCATGAGAGGAGCACGGTGCCGCGCCCCTCAATCCGCACTCCGGAGCCATCGCCGAATTTGACGGAGCCACGGATGTTGGTGTCGAGCTCGGTGAAGGCTTCGCGTGACCCCGTCATGTGGTTTGACGCCGCCATGTCGAGAATCCAGGCGGGGTCGACTGGGTCGCTGGGGTCACCGAGCGTCACCATCGCGCGCTGCTCGTTCAAAATCACCTCGCTCCCGTTGGTTAAAACTTCAGAGCTGACGGTGAAGGCGTGGGCTTGGGCCAACAAAAGTGCAGCTTCATTTCCTTCGGGCTGTCCCTCTTCTACCTGCAGCAAATTTGCTTGTGCCAAGTTTTCCCTGTCGCGCTTGGCTTTGCGACAGTCTTTGGCCCAGTGGCCCAGTTTGCCACAGTAGCGACACTGGTCCTTTTTGACGTCATGGCCCGCAGCCTGGGGTAGCCCAGCCTTGGCGCCACGACCGCTGCCTTCACGCGTGTTCCCGTGGCTGCGGCTGCACTGACGCCCGCGTTGAGCGGAGCCACCGCTCCCGCTCGCTCCACTGCCGTTGGCCATTGAACTTTGCCCGGTGCACTTCTTGGTACGCGCCACCCACTCCTCCTCCGTGAGGAGCAGGCCACCGGATTCCTCGTTGTTGGAGTCGTACCGGTCCTCGACGGCCAGTAGCCGACCGGAGAGATCCTCGACTGTCAACGTGCTCAAATCAACCAACGTCTCAATCAAGACAGCGATCTAGCGGTGCCTCTTAGGGACGATGCGTAGGAACTTGCGAACCATCTTCTCCTCTAGGATCACGTCGCCGAGGAGGTTGAGATCGCTCACCAGCCCCTGCATTCGGAGCTCGAAGTCTTCGATTGATTCGCCGTCCTTGAATCTTAGTGCCTCGAACTCTTGTCGCAGCTTCTGGGCCTTTGCCTCGCGAACGCGATCGGCCCCCAAACGTTTGGTCTGGAGGGCGTCCAGGCCTATTTCGTGGTATCCTTGCTGGTGATCGACCGGAACATCTCCGGTGGCACAGCGCGGAGGATAGCGGAGAGGTCCTGGCGGTCGGTGCGGTATGAGGCGTTGCCGGTTGACACAGCGTCCCACAGGCCTTGCGCCTACAGGTTCACTCGCATCAACACCGCCCAATCGGTGTAATTTGTGCGCGTGAGCATGAGGTAGGTCGCTGGACCACCGACTTCCCTGATCACCTCGCGAACAATGACCTCGCGGCCATCGGCTTCACGGTGCCGCGGTCGACGCGGGGGAGTGGAGGGTGATCGAGCACGGCCGCGCCTAGGAGGAGTATGTGACGCGCCGCGTGCAGGAGCTGACATTGTGCTCTGATACCAATTGTCAGCCACGCCCCGGCGAACTCACTCGCAAATCACGCAATCGTGCACAAAATCAACCACTTGGAATTGGAAAGGAAACAAGTGTTTTGGTGCTGCAACTATACCAATTGTCAGCAACGCCCTGGCGAACTCACTCGTAAATCACGCAATCGCGCACAAAATCAACCACTTGGAATTGGAAAAAGAAACAAGTATTTTGGTGCTGCAACGCACAGCATTTTCTGTTGCTTTACTCAACTATTTATAGAGATTACAATTAAAACTTAACAAACTGAAGAAATGGAAAGACAAGGAACTGCTATGCATGCCATCAAACAACGTAATGAAGCACACGTTCCCAGCATTAAGTACTCCTCAGGAAACTGAAATCTTAACTATGGAAACTGAAAAGCTATGGCTGGGTGATAACTGAAACTTAACCATGAAAATAAAAACTATAGGTAATTGAAAACTTAACTAAGCTAATCATGGATATCTTTAGGCGCAGGATTATTTCATCTAATCCAATAGTCTCGAAAGCCGAAGGCACCGGAGCAATCTTTATTAACCTCATGGACAAAGGCAAGGAGCTGCTTTCGGTTGCCCGCATCCTCCCCGCGATGGTGGTCACGTATGCATCGAGCGAGAGCATCTTCAAGTACATGAAGTCCGACCTGTCGCCCACTGCAACCTCATGTTCCACCAGCACGGTCGTAGGCGGCCAATCGCCGGCCGCTGTTGGATAATCACCAGCTATATTGTTTGCGTTAGACAGTAACTTCACTCGCTACCGATGTTAATTTTATGTAGAACCAATGATAACTTTCTGACACTGTAAAAGTTTGGCAATAATTTCATTCAGAATCGATAGTAACTTCACTGATAAATGTTAGTAACTTTCCCGAATATTTTAGACCTACGTGCTAGTTAGTATTATACACACACACACACACACACACACACACACACACACACACACATATATATATATATATATATATATATATATATATATATATATATATATATATATATATATATATATATATACACATACCTAAAGTGATAAAGGAGTATTTTAAGTTTGTTTAGGTGGTATATTAGAGGTAAGTGTAATTACACCCGGGAGTAAAAAGTATTTTTCCTATACACACACATACCTAAAGTGATAAAGGAGTATTTTAAGTTTGTTTAGGTGGTATATTAGAGGTAGGTGTAATTACACCCGGGAGTAAAAAATATTTTTCATATATATATATATATATATATATATATATATAGAGAGAGAGAGAGAGAGAGAGAGAGAGAGGGTGCAGTTGCACCCACATGCATCCCAAAACCGCCTCTGGTACCTGTCATCATGGCCTGGCTGCAATTGGACGAGCTGCCTGTCGACTACCCATCCATGCAGATAGGGCTGTAAAAAAAGCTCGAGGCTCGCGAGCTGCTCGAGCTTGGCTCGCTCTAGATTCGATTCGAGCTTGACTCGAGCTCCAAACGAGCCGAATTCGAGCTCCATCTTAAGCTCGCGAGGTTTAACGAGCCGAACTCGAATAGCTCGCGAGCTTAAGATTTTTTCACCTCCCTCCAATTCCCCACACCCCTCCCTCCCGGCTCCCGCCTCTCACTCTCAAAATGCCCCACGTCCCCTCCGGGCTCCGGCCCTCCCTCCTCTCCCCGACTTCCCCACCCGCCTGGCCGCCTCGGCGCGTCCGCCTGCCCCCGCCGCCGCCCCTCCTGGCTCCTGCTCCCCGGCCCCCGCCCCTCCTCGCCGCCCCGCGGCCCGTCCCTCCTCGCCGCCCCTCGTCGCCCCCGCCACCGGCCGCCCCCCACTCCCGTCCCCCTCGTCGCCCTCCTTCTCTCCCCCGCCGCCGCCCTTCCTCGCCCCCCCCCCCCCCCCCCCGCCGCCGACCCCTTCTCCAGCCCCCCGTCCCCTTCCTCTCCGCCGCCCCTCCTCTCCCCCGCCGCCGCCCTCCTCGACCCGGCCCGCCGCCGCCCTCCTCGACCCGGCCCGCCGCCGCCCCTCCTCCCCCGCCGGCGCCGCCCCTCCTCGACCGGGATCCGGCCACGCAGCGCAGGTACGCACCGTCTCACCGAGCCTACACGAGCCGAGCTCGAGCGAGCTCGGTAGAAACTCGAGCCGAGCTCGAGCCCAGCTTAAAGTTCGATGTTGATCTTAGGCTCGCTCGAGCTCGGCTCGAGTTTCTACCGAGCTCGAGCTTGCTAGGTCAAGCTCGCTCGAGCTCGGCTCGTTTACAGCCCTACATGCAGATGACAGTCATTCAAGAGAGCACCGAGTACAGAAACACTGGGCTTCATTGGCATGCCCTTAACAATACCATATGCCTCCTACAAGCGGCCCGCTCGACCAAGCACATCTACCAGGCAAGCATAGTGCTCGACATGTGGTCTTAGTCCTTGAGCTTCAAGTGAGCGAAAGAACCTCCATGCCTCATCCACCATGCACGCGAGCACTTAAGAAACCGTGATCTCATCCGGCACAACCCCAGCACGCTGCATCTCCCGGAACATCTCCACCGTCCGTCTCCCTTGTTATGTCAAGACGGTCAATACAGCATTCATGCTGCAGGTCTAGAGGGAATACTTTTTTACGTGTAGGAAAAGATGATTTTTTTAGAATTCTAGATGAAGTACTTTTTTTTAGAGGTGTAGAGGAAAAAATACTTGGAAGGTGAAGAGAACAGCATCCGTGATGTGTCAGGCTCGGACGCTCTGTTGCACTTTGGGCCGGGATCAGCCCATCTATGTTGGGCTTGGTCTATTAAGCTTCGAGCCCTATTTCCGCGCAGCGCGTGCTGTGCATTCATTTAGTCCCACATCGCGCAGCAAGAGCGAACCGCAGTCGGAGGTTCTTTATATAAGACGACCCAGGGGCCGGGGCAAAGCAAAACCTCCTTGGCCTTTCGGCTGAAGGTACTTGGGCCGTGCGCCCATGTGGATATTAAATTTTCTGCTGCCCCTCCTTGTCTGTCTTGCTCCTCACCATGGGAGAGCTTCGCCGGATGGCCATTATTCTCGCCTTGGGCGGCGAGGCGGTGGGTGGCCCCGAGGCCCTACGCCTCTTGCTCGCGCTCGTGGGGCGCAGCCCCGTTGCCGACGTCTCTGCCTGCGTGTTCCTTGTCTTAGCCGTGACCGCCCCTGTTCTCGGAACCGTGCTTCTGGCGAGCAATACAGCCGGCGACTACCCCCCTGCGCCGGCCACGAAGCGATTCGCCGTGGTGACTCTGACGGTTGCTATCGCCGTCGTTTTGCTCGTCACCGCGTGCCTCATCGTTCTCCCCTCTATCACCGCCGGGCGCGAGTCCGACGTCGCGAGGTACGCCAGCTCTGCCTGACGCGGCACGCTCGGGCACGGCTGCTGAGGCTGTCCGAACGAGATTGCCCGCGCCGTCGACCTGTTGCGCCGCCCTCCTACCGCCGGTAGTAGTACTCCATGTTTCGCAGGTGGTTCCGGTTGTGCTTTACTTCAGTTGTTCTGTTTCGGTGAATCGGTGTGATACAGTGCTTGTAATTACCGGGCCCTTTCTTTTGTGCGCAGCTCACGCAGAGGAAAGGAGCTCTATAAGCCTTCACTTTGTGTGTATTTTTGTACCGTTTTTCGAATAGTTAATGTGATGTTGGTTTGAGAACAAGTAATCATCTGTGATCATTACTGATGAATCTTGAATGGACTGAATCGACTGGGACAGAGCTCTTGTGAATAGGTTGATAAATCCTCACATGTAATTGGCCAATACATAGATTTTGGGGAGCTTTCGTTCTCGTTGATGTGGTGGCTCGCGCCGACGCGCCATCTCTGTAGTCACCTCACAACCCACAGATCACCGATGATATGCCGAACACATCGATGGCACCCTATAGATCAGAGCATATATGGAGGGGAAACTCCACAAGAAAATACAAAAAGGCCAAAGACGGGCAAACCATCCATCCATGGGCGACTAACGTATTCGATCAGGGCTATAAATTCAGATGAGCTGTGTCCATTTGTTGCTAAATTACCATTCGTCAATCTAGCCTATCCATTTCCCAGTTGCGCACAGGATACGCGACGTACTCAAAAGGAACTTCTGTTTTCTGGTTTATTTTTTATTATTCCTAAATTGTCTCTTTTTTTTGACTTTTTGCCTTTTTTTTTGAGTTTTTTTACTGGTTTTTTTTCTCGTATTCGTTTACATTGTCCATAATAGGTTAACTTGTTTTTTCTATTTTTAATTTTTTTACATTTAGTTACGTCAAATAAATCATCATCAGTTACAGTGTAATTTTAGCTATAATCCAACTTATTTCAGTCCAACCGAACGGCACCCTGCAAATGTAAAAAAAATACCGATTGGTCAGAAGCGTAGTTTGACACGCCAAGCCCGGGGATACTTGAGGATTTCGTTTATTCTGAAATGGAAAAGGAGAGGACACAAGGGCCTGTGCCCACACCGTACGAGAATGTCAGTCATCAGTCAACTTGCTCCACTCCTGGAGTTTGATTTTTCTCGAGTTCTAGAACTTGAAGATGTAGCCAAGAGAGGCCATTTCTTGTGGCACAAGCCAAAGCAATTTAGAAAATCTGACAAGTTGATGAGGGAGGGATATAAGGTGGAATGTGAACAGTAAAATGGGCTAGTAAACTTGATAAAATCACTCCAAAAAGAGAGTCAAATGTCGGAAGCAAGTCAAGTCTAACATACGATCCATTGTTCGACGAGGATTAGTCAGGTAATCAGTACGGAGGTCCAGTAAAAGGAATGCACCGAATGGTTCAGGACACGAGGTTTCTTTTCGTTTCGTTTGACATAAAGTCAATGGCATGTGAAATATAAGACTTCGTACTTACGTAAGATTTGGGTTCCGACAGCACTGAATGTTCCATGCCTATGAAATTGAGGTATGAAGTAAAATTAAGTGTCTAATAATTCGAATAGATTTTATATGTGTTCTAATTCATTTCGATACATTTTGAATTCGTCTGAATTGGTGTAAAACTTTCCTACACAGCTAGTTCTAACAGATACTATACACTATAAATACGAAATCGAGGCACGGAATAAAATTGAGTGACAAACACTCTGAATAGACTTCATATTATGTCTAACTTATTTTAACATGTATTTCAAATTCGTCTGAGTTGATATAAAACTTTCTTTCATGAAGGATTTTGATGGCATCATATGCATAGACACTTTTCTCTGTGATAGATTTTGACGGTATCATTTCGTATATATAGACCTTATGATGCCATCAGAACTTAAATCTTTACGTCGAGTGGTGTTCTAGCATCCAAATCTTACATAGTCACTAGGATTGACATGTGAAATATTAGGTCCATCCCATGTTTACTCACCATCAGAATCTTGGCAATACCAGATTACTTCGTGCTACTTTCTTCTCTGCATGGAGACAATGGCCCCCACCCCCATTCACACAACGAAGAAAAATGTGCCCCCCCCCCCCCCTTTCACACACAGTGCAATGACACTTCAACCAGCACGTCGAAGTTCTCAGTCCAACCACGCCACTTGAGTACTTGACTGCATTGACTGGACGGTCAATTATACTTTCGGAAGTGCCTCAACCATAAACCAGTGGCACAAACAATTTCTCCGAGTCCAAGTCTTCCTCCTCTTCCCCAAGAAAAAATCTCCCTCGTCTTTGCAAAGCTACAGTGACCCAGCGCTAACATCACGCAGTCACGCTACCGCCCCAACTGCACGGACCAACGGTGCCCAAATATAGGCCGGGTTGTTTTAGATTTAAAGTTAGTTTATATTTATACTGTCTACAATAATTAGCTTTTAAACGATATGTTTTTTCAAAACAGGTTAATAGAAAAATTTTAATAAAAAGTGTACTGAGTTCAATTGTATCGGCCAAAATCACATGCAACTATTTCTCTTTGCGTACTGTCTCTCATGAACAGTCAGAATTCAAATATTTATACCATAAATCATAAGGTATCAGCCCAAAAAATCCACCTGTAGATATGGCACATACGACATTGTACTCCAGGTCCATGGCCTAGGTAGGCAGCCACCTCCTAGCTACTCCTGCTCAATCCGGCACCAATGGCATTATGACACGCTTGCTGGACACTAAGGTCGGAGCAACGGGGGCTTTATCAGGTTTTAACCTATGCATTCTCCGTAGACCTCGAGGCTGGAGGCCAAGGCGACGGCCAGCGGGGATAGGGAGGCGCCGGGCTAGATCTAACCTCATCAGCGTTTGTCACGCCGACCGTGGCTACAGGAACATACTCACTGGCGGGGGCTGCTGGTGACAAGCGGAAGGAGGGAGGAGCTACAGCGCAACCTCGACCAGGATGCCTCCCCCGATCCCTCTACGAGTTTCCACTAGTGGCTACAAGAACATACTCACTGGCAGGGGCTGCTGGTGCAAGCGGAAGGAGGGAGGAGCTATGGTGCCACCTCGATGAGGATGCCTCCCCCATCCCTCTACGAGTTTCCATATAGTGGCTACCTTGGTAGAACGGTCCCATTCATCCTTAAGGATATCAATTTAGCACTTTTTTTGCCCTCGTCTGGGTTGCACTTGAGGTGTTCGACGTTATGCGTGAGGAGTTAGGGTATGTCTGATGCTTGATATTGACTGTTGTGATAAGGTATACCGTCCATGATATTAATATCAAAGATAGTTTGGTATACAAACCGCCTGTGATAACGCTTAAATATGCGTGCCCTAATCCAGCTCTTCTAAACTGTCATCTCATTTTCTTCACCAGATTTCTCAATAATGGCATTTAATATTCTTTTGATCTCCTTTCTCTCATCTATCCATTATGAGTTGTTCGCCTGCAACCTTACACAGGCGACCAACAATTTACGTCTGGAACAGCTCCTCCGCTCTCACCATGCTCTCCTTCCTCGACCCGCCTCCATCTGTCAGCTGGACCTCATCATCCGCCGTCGACGGAGGTGTCTCGTTGCCGCTCAGCAAAGAGAAACCGTCCTTAGCCTCGTTCTTCTCTGCAATGTGCACAAAGATGAAGAAACTCTTGCGGCAGTGGAGAGACACATGGATAATATTGATGATCAAGCAGAAGCGGTCGATTCTGAGGAAGCTTATTATGGCATCCTCTATGAGATTATGGACCATGCTAATGATTTGCCCAAGCTAGAGGAGGAAGTGCACAAGGCAAGAGCAAACTTCACGGCATTCGAGAACTCAGCGGCTGATCCTTCAACCCCAAAATCGAAGAAGAAGCATATGAAACCCAGAAGACTAAGATATAGGAATATCTTTTTTTGGGACTTTTGTAATAAATTTGTCCTAAATTTGTCTCTCGTATCAGTAGCTTCTGTAGTTTATATGACAAACGACAAAACACAGACGGTTGTAAATAAAAACCATATGTGATAGTTTCATAGACGGTTCTAGTTAAAAACCGTCTGTGATAATTGATATATCACAGACGGCTTTTAAACCTATCCGTCTGTGATAGTTTCATAGTCGATTCTAGTTAAAAACTGTCTGTAATAATTCGTATATCACAAACAGTTTTTAAACCTAACTGTCTGTGATAGTTTCAGAGATGGTTTTAGTCATGAACCGTCTGTGATAATCAAAGCACAGACGGCTCCATATGAACCGTCTGTGATAAGACGTCCAGTATAGCTTGTTTTATAATAGTGTCACTTTGGTTGATGACCATAGCTTGATTTTAACAGCCACATGTTGGGTGGCTATTTATGTGGATTTTTGTATTGGTATCCGTGACCTATGAGTTGTAAACATTAAGAAAATTGCACTACCTAACTGTACCTAGCATCTAAAAAAGATCTAGAGCAACCGACAAGACAAAAAAAATCAAGTGCGGAGAGAGAGTGAGAGAGACTATTTGAAAAGCTTTTTAGTTGGTGATCAAAGTATGATTCCCCTTGTGTACCTGAGATACTATTTGAAAAGCTTCCTGGGAAACTTGGCGCCGTTTTTTCCCCCATCGACTCGGCCCGGACTGGATCAGAGCTTACACACCTTTCCCGTCACTGGATATGTCGCACCGTCCTTTCCTGTCCTGTATGTCTCGCGACCGGCGCCCACAGCCGTGTATGCTCATCCCGTGATCCTTCCTGCATGCACGACCACAAAATTCCTTTCCACGCATAATTGGTGCGCTTATTCTTCCATCCAGAATCTCCGGTGCCAATCCCGGTCATTGCTGTTCCGTTGAGCCTCGCTCCGTGGCTCCTTCCATCTGTAAGCTACTCGACTGTAACTAGCCCTGCAGATACCAAGCTGCCCTTGTTCCCACTGAAACCCCGGTGATCACCAATCCATGAACAGCAGCCGATCAGCCAGCCACCTAGCTCCCATTTGCACCTGAGTTTCCGGCAGGCTGTCTCGTGCACCTGTAAGGCTGTGACTCGGCTTGTCTGCAAGCATGGAAGCTCTCTCATATGAACTCTGATGTTTGCCAAGGCACCAGGCAGCAAGCATGCATGCGTACTATATATTGTGCGCGTCCGAAGTGTGAACTGAGAGGTTATGAAAGGGACATGGGAAGCTCGCCGAATGCGAATGTCGATATCATCGGAGAGAAAACAAGCAGGAGGGGAGAAGTTTGAAGGCTCCGGGAAGTTTCTTACTTAGCGCTTAAGATTCAACGCCGGAAATTTCCGGGAAGATTTCGTGGGGCCATCGAATATTTGAACGCCTAATTTATTTACCTCGCAGATGCCAGCGGCGGAGGATCGTCAGAAAATCTGAACGGAAGTTCCACAGGCGAAGTTTCGTGGAAGCTCCGGCTGTGGAATTTCTGGGAATGGCCGGCCCGAACGAATTGATCGATTTGATTAAGGGTAGGTTGGCTTATGGTTTTTAGCCTTAGCGCAAACACTTATATGAACGAACTGAATACCAGTAAGCTGATAAACCGCTTTGGAAAGGCTGTCTTGATAAGTTGCTTCGAAACAGCGGCAAAAAGTCATTCCATTTGTTTGTTTGAGAAAAATCATAAATCATAAGTCATAAGCTGAAAAGAACTTGACCTAAGTTTGGGCGACGAGGCATGTGAATGAATTGGGCAGTGCGGAGGAAGAGGGTGACATGTGAGAGGTGGGAATTGGAGCTGTGCGCCCATGCCTGTGTGTATGAACAAGATAAATTGAACAAGTTTTGTGGTGTTTATTTTCCACGAATGATATGACGCAGTACGCTTAGGTCATGTTTCAAAATATTATGGTTTTTGACTTTTAGCTTTTGGCTCAAATAGTGCTGTTCCAAAAGTGATATACCGCAGTAACGCCTAGTCTTGTAAGGATGTCCTGGTTTTAATGGCAAAGATTATTCAAAATTTATGCCTAGTTTGTGATGCAAGTATTCATTCATTTATTTTTACAAGATAGTATACGTACTAACTAGAACATGATCACTACGTTAGTTCTACTGTGCAAGCCATGAAAAAATGAGATAGGATTTGAAGAGGATGCGCATGGTGGCTTCTGTCTATTCTTATGTCATTTTGTTAACTACTACTAAGTGGGCTAATTGATTTCCTTGCTTCCTCCCATCCACGCGCTCGCCGGGGGATGTTTATGTCCCAGAGAGAGAAATCCAATGGGGGAAGCTTGGCCTCTGAAGTCTGCAATTCTGCACAGCAAGAAAGGTCAAGGTCAGCACCGGTGGAAAGTTCAGGAAAATAGAACTACCAGGAAAGAAGTTTAGCCGGGCGAAGTAAATCCTTTTTACTTTAAAAATTTATGGACGAACGTTTGAAACAAAATTGAAAAAAAAACTATATTCCTTATATTTTGAAACAGAGGTAGTAGTAGTTGGAATGTGATAGGCTCCTTAATCATCATGCACATCACATTATCCACTAGCCTGTCATCTAGAACACCTAGAGTTCATTAGATCGGGAGACTTACGGTCGCCGATGAACGCCATTAGAGCGAAGACCTCGTGCCTGCGTGATGCAGGCGTGGGGACGAGTCGGTGCAGATCGGGAGGCGTCGGAGTCCGGGTAGTCGCCGGCGAGGTCCTGCAGAGGCGGCGGCGACGGCCTTCCCGTTGCTAGCAGCGTGTAGGAGATCGGATCCTTAGGGTTTTGTTTGGGGTTTGTGACTCTCACGCGAACGAACGTCGACAGGGAGAGGCCGGTACCCATCCATCTTTATACGCTGTTGCAACGGGGGACCGTAACCATGAGTTGGTTAGGGACCCCCGATCAGGGCGCCCAAAAAACAGGGACGTGGGTTTCCCCACGTCTCCCTTGTCTCTGCCGTTTGGCCTGAGATCAAATATCCAACAGAATGTACACTTGAGAATTCTTCCATGCGCAAATTCTAGCTTGAAAAAAATTCTCATGGGGCTAAAATATTTGTGCTCAAGGCCTCAAGCCAAGAAACAGAGAACATGTTCTGTATGGCTCTGTGTAGCAAGATAAAAGGAAGCCGTTATGCCCTGGAAAGCACCAATCTGGACCAAACCACCGAACCTTTGTAGCCTTAAGCATGCAGATAAAGCCGCCACGATTCGACTCATGGAACTGAGTACAAATCAGATTGGTTTGCAACGACAGAAATTAACTACCTGCTGCTGGTGCTTCAATACAACTCACACAATCCTATATTACAAAATTGAAAAATCTGTAACTGTCGTAACTAGAGAGCTCAGAAGCATGAACATTCAGGAAATTTATTGATCAAACTTGGTGCAGCACATTGCAAGATACAAAACCACAAATTTTCGTTGAGCACAATTATGTGCAGCACACAGTTGAACAATTGGCACATGTCAGGTTCAAGAAACGAGTTTAAACAAGCATTGAAATGCATGAACGTGGTTTCTAGCACACTAAGAAACTACTCCATTCAGTGGCCATCTCCAGTGGAGTTCTCCCTGCTCCATCTTTTTTGGGATATACTGAAGCTATCCATGTTTGCAGCAGAATTGATTTCTGCCAGTTTTTGGGCATCATCACGGCTTTGCAAAGCCAAATCCAAGCTAGGATTGTCCTCAGACTCCATCTGTCTACCAATCAACACATGAAGCATGAACACAAATCCAACAAGAAATGAAATCCAACAAGCATAAACACAAATCAAACAAAAGCATCCAACAAGAAATGAAATCCAACAAGTATGAACACAAATCAAAACAAAGGCACGGCCACATCCAAACCTGTGCAGCCATAGCTTCTGATTTGGGCGACGGCGGCGCGGCCTTAGCGTGGTGGGGATGGTGGGGTCGTGGATAGGGTGCAAACGGAGTGGATAATTCTCGACCGTTTGAATAAATTCAGAACTTATTCAGAGTGTAAAACCAGATATCCGGGGTTTTTGTCGGATAACAGATTCAGATATGGATATTTTTTTGCCAGATACAGAAACATATTTGGAAGGAGGTATCCGTCGGATTTAAAGCTGTCCGAAAAAATTAGCCGGATAGTTTCCGAAAAAATATCTGGTAACTATCTGGAACAAAGCCCGTAAACCCTAAGCCCAATAGGAAATAGCCAATGCCCAATAGAAAATATCCTTAGACTCAGTCAGGCCCCGTTGCCCCAACTCCAGTCCTTAGAGTTGGGAAACCTGGGTCTGGACCGGCAGGCCTTGGCCCATGGGGGCACTCCACCTTTTAGTCTATATATAGCGAGTCCCAATGATTGTATGATGACCTTTTGAGAGAAGAAAGTAATAAAGAAAGAGTTCCCCCATATTGGTGTTAATTTTATTGCTTCTGTACTTCTTCGTGTGTGATTCTTCTTCCATCTACGGGGTAACCAATCAGGCTAGACTCGCTAGCGACGATTCCTCAACACGTTATCAGCACAAATTGCTCTGATGGATTGAAAGGTAATCGTCGAAGCACGACACTCGTAAACCGAACCGATTTCTAGATTGCTTTATTCCGTACAACTTTGTATTCTAGATTGGTTTGCTTTCACTATGCAAATTTCCTCTAATCTTCATGAGCTGACTTGTAGTCACCAGCACAATGCTGCTAAAGGAATGCGCGTAGGCTACGAAAGCAGAAAATAAAACTTTTCTACCGCGCACACAAGGACATCATGCTTAAGGAGGGATCATGGATCATTACCACTAGACGCGCAGCGCAGCGGGAGAAGAGTTGGAGAAGCCGATCCAACCACGCGCGTCGAGGTAGTAATGGAATTAGCCGATCGTCCCGAACAGATCGTCCCCTCCACGCGATCAACCACACCACGAGCAGATCCAGTCTGTAGGTTGTTGATGCCGATCAGCACCACAACGAGCAGTGCCTCCACCGGTATCCACACGTCCGGGGCTGGAACGCCGATCGCGAGTGTACTAGCACTCGTGAGTGGCTAGGGTTTGGCTCGGGAGGTGGCGGCTAGGGTTTTGCTATAGGTTAACAAAAGCGTGTGTTCCTCAACCCCTCGCCTCCATATATATAGACATCCTCACTTGGGCCTTGTGGACCGAGGCCCAATAGGAGTCTATTCGGATCTCTATCCGAATTGAGCCCACATCCGAATCATATTCGAATTAGTGTTCTAACCCGTTAAGCGTGCGACCCTGTAGGTTCACGTATACTTGGTCGCGACCCGGAAACGCCTTTCCGGTCACCCTGTTAATAGCGGGCTCTAGTAAGACATATTAACCCCAAAGTATACGTAAAGATCATATCGGCTGAACCTGTAATGTTCTCATGTACGAATCCCTTTGCCTCACGATATAGATTGAGCTCAAGGCGAGACCTGTGTCATCCTCTTAATAGCTCAATCACTCTCTCGATTCCGTGATGGATTATAAACTTGTGATTGACTCCTCAATCACCTTGGCATAGCCATGCACTTTCATAATCCATTACATCGAGGGGCCCAGAGATATCTCTCCCAGAAGGAGGGGCAAATTCTATCTTGATCATTCACATCCTACTACATGTTTCATGGCAAACTCGAAGACTACTTTTATGACTACCCAGTTACGGAGTAGTGTTTAATAGTCCCAAAATAAGCTACTACGCATGTTGGGAACCATGATGATCTCAAGTCTAAGGATTCCACATAAACACTACTTGAGACCAACTGATGACACATGGAATCTCTGCAGTGTCTCATGGCGGGTCTATCCAACATATATTCACTAACACATGTCCATATTATTGATTTGGTATCACCATACCATGATCCATGAGACATGATCATCAATCAATACATATGCTGATCTTTAAATCATATTTGTTCCTCATATGATATATGATCAAGGATCATTTAGAAATAGCAACATTTTAGCATTAAAAGTCTCATGAATAAGTCACATACTCATTGATCAATAATGATAATGTCTATTTCAAAGAACAAAGTAATATATCATAAACATAGTATGTGATATACACAACATCTCCATGTTGCCTCTAGGGCATATCACTAACAATTGGATTATTAGAAAACTGAGGGATTGTTGATTGCATTGTGGAACAAAAAAAAATAGTCGGGGAGCCATTGCCACCCGCACGTGGCACCCTTCAGCGGCCCGCATGCCAAACGTGGCCGCGCCGCCACACCCCTCGCTGCTCGCATGCGGTCACTTCCCTATGCACGCTGGCGAGCCGTCCGCATGCGATCGCGGCACCCGTACGCGATGTCGTGCCGCTCGCACGTGGTCGCGCCGCTAAGTTGCCGAAGTCGCACTGCCCACACACGGCTATGCTGCCGAGTTACCGTGGCTACCTCGCCGCCCGTATGCGGCCGAGCTCAGCATCGTGCCCCGACCGAAGCCACCCTGCCCCCATGCGTCGTGGCTGCCTCGCCGCCCACATGCGGCTGAAGTTTGATTTCGAACTACAAAAGAAGGGAAAGAAGTGTGACAGAGGTGAAAATTTAAATGGCTACGAACATGGAAAGGATTTCCAACAAAGCCAACTTAATCTAGACAGAAGTCAATTAAGGGTAAAGAAAATACCGCCATATGATAAACCAAAATTGTCTTAAGAATTACTGAAGGAATTCATATGGAAATGCGGATGTGCAAAATGAGTTATGTAGAACTTTCAGTGAGCTAAGCAACCTACAAGAAGTGATAAGGTAAAATGAGTCCGTAATATACACAAGGATGATATACAGGTACAAGCTACAAAAAAGAATGCGTGCAGAAACTCAAAAACTTAGAAAATAGGTATCAACAGAATCACTCGTTACAAGTACCACATGAAGCATACCTTAAATGAAGAATAGGACTTAGGAAAGGAATCAGAATTGTAACACAATTTGTTTTTCAATCCATTCCATAACTTGGGTGAATCTCGGGGATGAAATTTTTTTAAGGGGGTAAGTTAAAACAACCAAAAAATTCAAATGAACTTGAATTTCTCTGAAACTTGATTTCATTTGAATATTTGCCCAATTCAACACATTTCTCACCCAATAGTGCTTCTCCCTCTCTTAGACATTGCACTCACTTGCCACTTGTGCGAAATCTCGGTCGTCAGCTATTGTTCACCATCCAAAAATATCGTCGCCACCCTGTTTTTGTCCCACCACGGCTTCAACCAAACACTGCCAGAGTCTCCAGTCGCCGCACGCAATTGGCCACCACAATCTCACACTCGAGTCAACCGTTGCACGCCTCGCCTTCAGAGTTCCTGATAACCTCTGACATCTCGCAATTGCTCTTTGACCAATCGCCAAACAGGACAAGCTGCCACTACCTCTGCTTGTCTCACGGCCGACTTGAGACCGCACTGCACACTTGACCGCCGCCTTGCATCACCCAAGAAACACACTGCATAAGGTGCCAGTTTCCACTCATCATGCTGACCTTTGCCATTCCTGAGCCGTGTCGAGCCCTCTCGCGCCTTCTCGCCATGGCCACGTGCCGAGACCCGAACGGTGTCCTCTCCTATGCCGAACTGCCATAGCGGCCCATAAATGGAACCGAGCCATTCCAATTAGTAGAATTGGCACCCATGTGAGCCTCAGACACCCACACACCCCTCATCGGCCGTCGCATCGCTGCCATCTCCAAAAAACCACAAGTAAACCCAAATTTCAATTCTTCGCGTTCAATTCATATCTTTTCAATTACTTGCTACTGTAACATCCTCATGCCCTTTGGAATTCAACTGAAGAACCACCATAGCTAGCCAAGCCCCATAGCTCCTTAGCCACCTTCCATCCTGCAGGTCGAAATCACCCCGCCATGGACACGCCACCACAAGTCACCCCAGCCTGAACCGGCCACACCATCAACACCCTATCAACCCAAGGATGATCCAACAACCATACTTTTGTTATTTTAGCCCTCAAATAGCTCCTGCGCCATGCAAAAGTCCTGAGAACTCTCCACCTCACCGCTGGCCATTCCTTGTTTTCCAACTACACCTAAGACCAAAAATGGAATCCCCTTAGTCCCCTGACTCCATTCATGCCATCGGCCGCCCTCAAAAACCACCGTAGCCTCGCCAATCGCCGCCGCAACCAAACTCTGTTTTCAGTGCTACAGTAACTGTCAAAGGTTAGGGAAGACACTATTCATTTTGGGTTGAACAGTGAAAGGCCAATTCTATTAGCAAACCAGACCGACCATTTCACTATTCATACTATAGCACTGTAGCAAAGACCCGACCCGATAACAAACAATGTAAAATCGGTATTGTAGCAAACCTAACTCACATAAATAGTGCAAACCACGATGAATAGTAAAATACCCATTACTATTTATCCATACCAAAAATACAAAAATATCCATTTCGAGCCCATCTATCCTATTTATTTTCTTAACTCAGTTATAAGGGTTAAGGAATCTTATGGGTAAAACTGGGCAATTATGCGGAGTCATCACAATGGTATTTTGAATATGACATGATTCTGGTAAATGAAGTTATATTTAATGGGTGATTACAACAACGAGGCATAAGTAGATTTGGAAATGTTGAAGTCTGATAATCAAGTTATTGAAACCCCAATTCCTTAAGAAGTTTATAATTTGTTATTTTATATTAAAAACTATTTATAAATAAAGTTACATCCACAAATACCTTAATAAAACCAATGTACCCCATCTATTGAAAATCCTGGCAAGTAATTACATAGTGTTTCCCCATTCGACTTGTTGAGTACGATTGATTATACTCAGTCTTGCTTTATTTTCACCAAAACAGATATCAGAAGAAGAAATAATGTTACAAGTTTTCGTGTTAGGGTTACAACCGTACTCAAGCGTTCCTGTGGGAATCTTCCTCGGTTATTCTATATGTAAGTTAAGTTTCGGGCTTGGACGCTCATTAAAGTTGCTAAAATTGACTGTCAGGTCTTATTCTAATTAAGTTAACCCCTTTTAAATGTTCATGAGCAGGCATGATACCTCTCCTGTCCATAATTGAACTTCTGAGCTGTTGCGAGACGTACGATGGCTTGTTCACAAAAAAGGAGACGTTACATATAGTCCAAAATTCTGATACTTCTTGCCCCGTTGCTCACAATTTCGGTGCATAGCCCAGATTTCCCCTTGGATTTGAGAATGTTTTGCGTTTTGTTCTTGTTTCCTGTACCTCTGTTCTCCCGACTCCCACGACGTTGGCCGCCGAACCGATGGCTTCTCTGGCAACGGTATCCTAAACGGATTCCAAATATGTTCATGGCGCTATGGCAATACGTTCTTGGACAGTACTATCCTATCGTGATCTTTTTTTATATATAGAGAGTTGTGCGCTGGTAAAAGTACTGTCTCATGCTGGTCGCACTGACAGGACGTTATTCTTCGAGAAAAAGTCACCAATGTGGTCTGTGGTCATGTGCCGACACCAAGGCTTGGCTTATCTGACCTGATGCTAATTCTGGGGTAATCAACCATGCGGGTCCGCACGCCTGCACCCACCTGACCTGAGCACCATGTAAAGTAAATAAAGGTAGGATTCCAATAAGTAGGAAAAAGGCGAGCTTTCTGTCGATTCGCCTTTATGGCTTAGTTCCCAGTACTGAAGTAACGAATTGCTTTGTGATTGATTTCACCATCGAAAATTCGAAACCTTTGTGGGAAATATCAATGTGTACGAGCCCACCGCCGGTATGTAATAGAACACGCTCTACCGTCACGTTCTTAACAGGAAATTCAATCCTTCCATGTTAGGCGCTGTCTATGGAGAGAACAGACTGTTCTATGAGAATGTTGAGTCCGAATAAAATGATTGTTTCATGAACCTGAATCTGATAACCCTCGAATAAAATGAATCCGAATCTGATCGGGAAAGTACGACATGTTGCTTGGCACACGAGTAGCTGATGGGATGCTCACACATCGGATGGAATTCCACCCTCGGTGGCCGGCGAATACTCGGACGAGGCGGCGGTTTGCGGGTCTCACCGTTCGTCAACGTAGAACCTAATTGGATCCGGCCAAAACGGGGCACCGCTGGAGCAAGTGAGCGTCGACGCGTCGTCGTGCCATCGTCGCCGTTTGGATCGTACGAACGGAAAAGGTTGGTGTAAACAGAGAAAGGAAAGAAACAAACGGGACATACGCATGTTTCCATAGAAAAAGGGCACCGCAGCCGTAGATCATCCTGAAAAGACAACGCGTCATCCCTTGTCCCTATCAGTGGCATGCCGTATGCCATTCTTAACCATGTGCTATATTATAACTCTATAAATAATATAAAAAAAGCTATGTTAAGAAGATAATGTATTCCAAATATCGCTGTTTAGGATAGGAGGCTTAGTACTAGTAGTGTTGTATGTTTGTTTTATGGGTCAAACTTGGACCGTAAGGAAAACAGACGGCATAAAGAGAGTACCAAGGGAGAGTATATAGCACAGTACCATTCACCGCAGTGGGCACGGTGCGAGTGCGATGCACAGGCAAATACAAAAGGTACCAATACACCCATTGGGTGGTACTATAAATCACAATTCACAAGCCACTCGCATCTCCAATAGTGACTTATAAGCATATTATTTCATATTTTAATAGAAGAGAGAGAAAAGTTATCTCTTGATCAAGAGCTAGTCTCATACACACATTCTAAAATTATGTGAGAGTGTCATGTGAGACTATTTATGTTATAAGCTATGTGCTAAAAGTTAGTACTATTGGAGGAGTTATTTTAGAGCTAGTAACTAGCTCATACTGTTGGAGATGCTCAAGACGCAGAAATTGCTCAGGCTCCACCCAATAATGCTTAATGTATCGACTCTAGTATGCTATAAGCCTATAAGTACGTATTCACAATAAGTTGTGAGATGAAGAGATGTTAGGCTGTGGGATCCAGAATTTTAGGTGAATGAATTGCAGCCCGTTCATTTGGACTGAGATTTGATAGCTTATAACTGAAATTACACTGTAACTGATATGTCTATTTGGTATAATTAAAATTTAAAATAAATTAGAAAAAGGTTAGCCTATCACGTATAATGCAAACAAATACAGAAAAAAAAGAATCGGTAAAAGCTAAAAAAGCTAAAATTTAAAAAAAGATAAAATTTAAAAATAGTAAAAAATAAGGTAAAAATTAAAAGTTAGAGCTGAAATAAGTATGACCTTGATCTCCTCTGATTGCACACACGTCACTGCTACGTACCTAGAGCTCGGTACATATAGCAGTTCTCGGCTCCACCGGTCCGTCTACCCCAACCACGGTCGCAATCGCGGCCCCAAGCAGCGCACGGCGCACCGGCTGCAAGATGCGCCGTGTCACGAAAGTGGGAAGCCGAGGCCAACCGGTCGATACTGGATCCAGTCCTTGGGTGCTCCCGCCACTCGTTTCTCCTTATAAATAATCCCCCTCCCTGTTTGTTCTAGCGGACAGGAGGGGGGAGAGCTGGTGAGAGCACACGCACGGAAAGAAAAGATCTTAGCTTTCCGGTTCAGCTCGCCTTTTGATTCATGTAGAGAGAGAGATCGCCGGTGTTCGGTTTGCTGCAGTTCCATTCGAGGGGGAGAGAATTTGCAGCGAGCAGAGCACTCTGCTTCTCCTTCGTGTTCTTGCGGGGTTTTCAGCTAATCCTTTCCGTGTGCTTCTCGATCCTCCCCATGGGAGCGTTTCTGCGGATGGCCATTATTCTCGCCCTGGGCAGCGCGGCGGCGGGCGGCCCCGAGGCCCTCCGCCTCTTGCTCGCGCTTGCGGGGCACAGCCCCGTCGCCGACGTCGCCGCCTGCATGTTCCTCATCTTCGCCGCGACCGCCCCCGTCCTCGGCACCATGCTTCTGGCGCGCTACTTCCGCGTGGCGCGCAATACAGCCGGTGCCGCCCCTCCTGCGCCGGCCACGGCGCGATTCGCCATGGTGACTCTGACGGTCGCTCTCGCCGTCGTGTTCCTCGTCACCGCCTGCCTCATCGTCCTTCCCTCTATCCCCGCCGGGGCCGAGTCCGACGTCGCGAGGTACGCCTGCTCTGCCTGACGCGGCACGCTCGGGCGCGGCTGCTGTGGCTTCCCCCACGAAATTGCCCACGCCGTCGACCTGGTGCGCCGCCCTCCTGCCGCCGGTAGTAGTACTCCATGTTTTGTAGGTGGTTCAGGTTGTGCTTTGCTTCAGTTGTTCTGTTTCGGTGAATCGGTGTGATACTGTGCTTGTCATTACCGGCCTCTTCTGTACGCAGCTCGCGTAGAGGAAAGGAGCTCTATTAAGCTTTCACTTTGTGTGTGTTTTTATACCGTTTTTCGAGTAGCTAATGTGATGTTTGTTCGAGAATAAGTAATCATCTGGGAGCATTACTGATGAATCTTGAATGGACTGAATCGACTCGGACAGAGCTCTTGTAAATAGGTTGATAAATCCTCGGATGCAATTGGCCAATACATAGATTTGGGGGGAGCTTTCGTTCTCGTTGATGTGGTGGTATCTGATTCCGAATACTTAGCCAAGCCAAGCTCTTTTTTTTCTCTGTTCCATAGTGTTCTCTGAATTAGATGAACAATCCAGGGCCCTTTCTTTCCCTCTCCCCTACTACTGACGATGGAATCAGGGAACTGGAACTCTGGAAAGGCGTTTCCTTCCCCAATGTCATATGTTTATGTTATCATTGCGGGCCATTTGGAGTTTGAATCTTGAAATTACTGTTTTTTTTGTGTGCATGTGCTCATTTGGCTCTTGGAACTACTGATTTTATTGTGATGTATCACCACGGGAGAAGATCAAAAGTGGAGAATGATAACCAAACTAGTACCATACGAGGAAGCGACTGAAGGCGCCGCACTGACAAGGAATAGTGGGGGACGTTCAAAGATAGGTCAGATGATAATAAAGGCCAGTTGCGTCTTTTAGACAGTCTGTATTGCATTCCCTTTTTCCCCTGCTCTTGGTTCAAGACAGAGCTAGTAATTTTTTTCTTCCCTTTTTAGTTCCTTAGCATATGCAGAGGTTATCTATTCTTTTCATATAACCATGGCATGGAGAGCATCCTTTTGCTTGGAAATACTTTACAATGCAACAAAATTAGTAGCAAAGCGAGTTGGTGCTGGACGAAGAATCTCATGTCCTTTAGTGAGCTTCCTCATTAGATATTAGATATAGTGAATAACAATGGTTATACACATGTTTAGTAATAGATGATGCATGAGAAATAGTCCTCTGTAATAGTTCCTCCTTACACATGTCACTCAATATCAAATTCAAACAATGAGCAGCACAAGGGGGCCAATAGATAGAAGGAAATTCCTCTTCTAATTTATTTCCAGCTGAAACCATATTAGGGGTATTGTTAGTTACAAAGTGGACAGCATTTTCTGGTCCAACAAAGTTTATAACATCTCTAAACAATCTAAACAAAAAATTATCGGTTTTCGAACTATCAGTGGCATCAATTGACTTTATGAAGACCATACCTTTTGGACAGTAGACCAAGAAATTTATAAGGGCCCTTCTCTTCCTGTCAGTCCATCCACCAGCCATAACAATGCAACCGGTTTCCTTCCAGACTTTGTGAAACCCTTTAATAAACTTCTTAGTTTCTTCAATATTCATGACTAACAAAGGACCACACAAATCATAAAAGCTTGGCCCTTTGTAACCAGAACCAAATGCACACACTGCATCAAACATAGGTTGGTAATAATTGAAATTACTTGCATTAAAAGGAATAGATACATCAATAAACCATTTTGACACGCACAAATCAACTATGTCTTTCACTGCTTGCCCTTGAAGCACACTTTTTTTTATTGTAGGTTGATCCCCTATATTAGTCCTAGGCATGAAGAACCTGCCAATTCTAGCAACACTACCTCTTACTCTGCCTTGACCCAACTCTAAAGAGTAGACTTTGTCCACCACCAGTGGTAGCTCCTTTAGTATTTGAAGTAGGAACAGTAGGTGGATTATGCTGATTTGCATCATAGTCACTCCTTGTGGCTCTGGTGGTCCATATGGATTATCTTCCTCATATGCTTCTTGTGTTTTTCTTTTCTTTGTAGTCCAAGCCGCTAAACTTTGCTTTACTTCATGGCTAGTCTCAGCATCAACCTTTTTACATGGCTTCACATCTCCTTTGACACCGGCTAAATGTAGCTTAAATCTATGAATTCCTCCTTGAAATATCTCATTACAGTGCATGTATTTAATCTTCCTTTCTCCATTCTGATCAATCATCTGTATATAATGCTCCCATGCTTTCACTCTACCCTCTAGACCTTTGTGATGATTATTCAGTTGGTGCTGACTACCCAGTTGGAGTATCTGAGGAATCCATTGTTGTGTGTAAAAACAAGCCATCAACGCATACATTTTGATTCCCTAATCCCACAACTACTTGTTTTGTATTATACTATTATTCCACTAATGCAGTATGTAGCTACAGCCTACGAACTACAAAGCACAAATAAGCAATCCCAAAAGGCCTAAAACCACCCCAACCTACACAGTTTCCCATTTTACCCTTGAATGTATTGCAGCCTATTGTACCAAGTGAGGGTAACAAGGTCACACTCATAAGCCGCTCGGTTGCTAATAACCGGCCGGTTCACCGATTCTATGAAAAATCATCTGGTTTTTTCCAGTTCAATTGTACGGACGGTCTTTGAGCGAAGCTGAGCCAGTATATAGTCTTTGGTTCCGGGTTTTTTAAGTTTAACCGGTGGTCTGATACAGCTTTAATTACTATGATCCCAAGACCCACTTCTGCTTGGGAGAACAAACGTTTTCCCATTTGACAAGATGGTATTTCCTTTTCTCCCTCCTCTTAGCCAATGGAAAGATCATCTATGTTTGTCAATTCTTTTCAAAATTGTTTTAGGCAACATATACATTGACATGTGGTAAATGGGTATACTACTTGAGCTTCTGGCTTATTTTTTACTATTCCTAAATTTTATCTTTTTCTAGCTTTTGGCTTTTAAATTTTAAATTTAATTACATCAAATAAATTATCATCAGTTACAATATAATTTTAGTCAGCGCGGTTGATAATTCGTTTATTGTCCGAAATAAGTAGGTCTGATTCTTATCCGTGGAGAGGATCGCACATACTAATTATTTTGTGCCATTCTCAGTGTTATATTTGTACCACCTGTGCAACTCCCATCAGTTTACTGTTCTCACATTCTCTATAGACAAATGGTTCCTAATTATTCTAAGAACAAACCATGGCGTTCACCCCCACCCCCAGTTGTCGTTTGCTGGTTGTCGTATTTGCTGAGGCAAAAGCTTTTTTTTTTCTACAGATAATAACTTGTGTCTGTATTTTTTAAGATAACAGTAAACGATAAAAACATAAATATAAATAATATATATGATTTTAGAATTAAAAATTTATTTAGAGGACGTGTTTTAATAAATTATTCTGTTTATTTTGATTTTGAAGAAAGAACAAAATATACTGGTGGCTCGATTGATTGCGTGTTAGGAGTTAAGACAATGGATGTGAGAAAGCAGAGAGCACCATGTCCTGACTCATGAGACTTGATTGGCCCCTCTAACCTCTGTACCGACCAATACAACGTTAGGCGGGCATGTGCGTGGGACACGGTGGAGCCAGTAAACGCATGGTCCACTGGAAAGTATGGGAAGAACATTCGTTCTTCTCCGATCAGCTGGAATGGGATTGAATTTTCTGTTGACACTGACAAACACCATCCTTGTTGGCTGTTGCTGCTTTGTTGGATGCTACCACCCAAGGTACTAAATAGTATTAGCAGCGTTCATAATTGCCCCGGCAATAGTGGTAGCAGGGTACACACGTTACTAAGTAGAAGTAGCATTCAAAAATAACATATTACAACTTTGCAACCGCCTTTTGTAACCCGCTACCGGTGTAATATTTCAGTGCTACTGAAATTTGAATTTTGTATAAGTTATTAGACCAATATATAAATAGTTGAGAAGTTCTAACCAAATTAGTTGTCTTTACCTATGTGATACAGTCATTTTCGCTACTATTCCCCTGTTGCTCGATGGCGGCCGGTGTTTATCCTCCACAGGTCCATCACGACTATCATAATACAGTTACAATTTTATCGTGCTAGTAAGTTATATAATATACATGACTAACTTAAAATTATAAATATTTTTTATATATCAATATTAAAATATAGCATCCGTAATATCATCCGCTGCCCGATATCGGTTACGCCGACATCATCCACTGCAACCCCGCTATCCACCATTCAGTAGCTTGCCACCACCGTACTGGCCACTAGGTGTAAAAGTCTGGAAGGCTGTAAAGATCGGCGGCTTGTGGTGTGACAAATACAAGCGGGCCAAGGCCTGGAAGTCTCCAATTCTTCGTACCTGTTACATACTCCTATTTTTAATGCTCCATTTCGAATTTTGGATCATCGAATTACAGTATCGGAAAAAAATACTGAATTGCGCGACTTTAGTCTCAGCATTAAGCGATGAGCTCAAGCTGCAATACATTCTATGTAAAAAGACCTACAAGAGGTGTACTGTATCAATTGCAAGACAATGTGAAAACAACGGGAACTTTGAAAACTAGTGTTTCTATGTGAGAAAAACAGAACGAGGAACTTTTAGGAGAATTTCCATGGATTTGCAGTTTCTACACGAACGAATTTTTGAACACTTGCTACACGAAAAGAGTTCTTTTATATTACGACTCCCTATACTTCTGCTTCAGTTTTCCACCAAGCCCCTGTATAGCCCCGCTTCGATCAAGAGTAACATGTCACACGAAACAATTCTAGAAGCGAAGTGAATACCACAACTCAGAATTCAGAACTGATCATTGGTATTACCAGTCATAACTCAAAAGCCAAAAATGCCGGTAGAAAGTTTAACCTGCTATCATGTGGAAGAAACAAATGACCAGTCCATTTTAAACGTGTTTCAGCCGCCGTCCGCGTCGTCTCCGCGGATCAATTCTCACGGCACGTCAACTCGCTATGGGATACGGTTTTTTTTTTTTGCTGGGTAATTTATAGCTATAACTGATAGTTTTTGGTTGAAATATGTGTATTTATATGAATGAGTTAAATATGGTAAGTTATTTTAAAAATTGTCTTGATAAGTCATGCTCAAACAATGATAAAAAATTATTCTATTTATCTATTTAAAAAATTATATGATAACAACTATAAGCCGCAAGTAGAAAAGGACGGAAGTATCCGTATTTCCCCGAGCCAGGACCCGCGCCTTCACGGAAACGTTGGGGTTTTTTTTACTTTGAACCCCCTGATCCTTTCACCTATTCATAAAAAAGGATCTCTCTTACATTGAGTACTTTACGGTCCTGTTTAAAAAGTATCTGACTTTTATTTTTTAACTAAAATAATATTAGTTTTTTGAGGTATTAGATTAAAGAAAAATAAAGAAAAAATACTATCATATCTTTACAAATAATGAAGATAAAAAATAGGAAAATAGATAACAGAAAAAATCTATATTAAAAAACTAATATATTTCAAATGATTTTTAACTTTTAAAAACCAAAAGTCAAAAACCATCGTTATTTAAAACGGGGCTTACACATGGTAAGGAGCTGGATATAATAAAGGATTTTTATTGGGACTTCGCGGGAAGAATAAAAAAAAGGAGGGAACCCAACTTATACTTACCCTGTTTCGCCTTCGTTTAGGAACAGGGGAGGGAGGGAGGGGGGTGAGAGCACGCGTTCTTCGCCTCTACCTCACGGGAGGCGAGATGCGCGATTCGATTTCGGGAGGCATATCAAGCAAGAAAAAAAAATCCGAAAGGGGGTTGCCTTCTCGCCTCCCCATCTCCTCTGGATTTGGATTTTTTTTGGTCTAGTTAATCCCACGCCCAAATCCGCAAGAAAATCGCCGAGCGAGCAAGGAAGGGAGTGCGGTGTCCTAGGCCTAGGCGTTCCTCCCTCGCGTATTCCTGTGCGGTGTCCTCTCTGATCTGAACGCGGCGGCGATTTGGAGCGGCCAGGTTTGGTGATTGCTTGAGCTTTCCTTTGCGTCGTTTCCGTTTTGATGGGATAGCTGTGAATGCGGGTGGTTGGAGGGGGCGGTTTGTAGGTTGCGTGGGGGGAAATGTATCTTTTTTTTTCCCGGACCAGATTGCTGATCAACGGCCTTTAGTATGCCGGCCGATGCAATCGTGGGACGGCGGTGTGGTTGATGTTAACTTAAGGAATTTTTTGGGGGGCGTTGATGTGTGCTGCTGCCCTAATTGCTGGGTCCAGGTGGAATTTTGATTGAATTGGCATTGTGTTGTCCATCAAGATTTGTATATGTACTTGATATCATGGGGGCATTTGGTGTTGATGTGATAGTCTTGTGAATAAAAGTGGATTTTGGAAGTGCTGATTTGAGGCGACTCTTTTTGTTAGTTAATTGGCATAAGACTAATGTGAACCTCTGATTGATGTGAGATATATAAAGAGGGTGATTTTTTTTATCATATTTCCAATGTCGGTCTAATAATCATGAAGTGACCTACAAAGTAACAAGAGTAGAGGTGAAGAGCAACTCATTTTTTAGACCTTTTTTCAACAGCTGATGTGAAAATTTTATTTGACATCATATTCATCATTTCCTTGTTGGATGCTGCTTTGTACTAACTCAAACTGTAAAAGTAAGTTGTCTGATTCATTTTTCCTTTGCTCTAATTGACAGATCACTAAATTTTCCTCGTCTTACATTCACAAGCTTGCTTGGAAGACTTCCTGTATTCATTTTAGTATGAAGCCTGATCAGTTAATTTTCTCCAATCTCGATCGTGATGGGGGATACCTGTACAAGTTTCCGCTAGAATTTCCAATGTCTCATGATCTTGGGTTGAGTTTGTTCACACATATGGGTAGATTGTTGGGTAGCTCTTTTCAACATCGCAGGCAGATCCGTTCTTCAGGGAATGGGAAGATTCAGGAAGCATTCACTTGCCTCAACAAGTTTGCCAGAGCTTTCTATTCTTGGCTTTCTAGAACGTCTGATCCCAAGATTTTCCATAGGTTGTCAGCTATTGCTGGCCCTAGCTCTACAGCTCGTCAGTCACATATAAAGCAAGTGAGCACCCGCATGCAAAATTTCGTGGGATTGCAGTTTGTTTCTCTCAGAGAAGAACATGCTATACAGCTGTTTTTAGCTAGGCTTGCAAACGCAACACTTGGGCGACTGTGGAATGATTTTGAGCAGCAGCATGCCTGCAATCTCCTTACTCTAGCTGGTGCTGCTGCTATCGTACCACCACTTGAAAATATGTAAGGCTCAATACCATTTGCTTGAACTTCTCTTTGCATTCATGATTTTTCACTTGTTTTTCTTGTATACCTCTATCTCATTGACTATTCATTTCATTGTATGAATGGACAAGATCGCCGAAGATGCTTGCAGAGTCGATGGCGTTGGGAAACATTGATGGTTATATAAACAGACCTGTGGGTCAACCTTATTTGGAAGGAAAGCGCCTAAGTTGTGCTTGTGTTACTGTGCCAGGCACAATCTTTCAAGAAGATGCAATTGAACCAAAAACTGGAATCAAGTTCCCTCCATTTCTCAAAGATGAGTCCAGTCCAGCTACAATGGTATTTCCCCCTTGTTTTTTAGGAGATTCTTATGTCATGCAAATTGTTACAATAAAGCTTTTCAATGCTGTATCAGTTATTCTACAGTTGCGGCAAGCTAGTGGTGTACCAACCAATATAGCAGCTGGAATACTTTTAGACTAGTTTCTTTGACAATGCAGAATTAAAGTGCACATGATTGTAGATTTATGTATTGTATGGACTTGCTATGTATACATGGCACTTGGTATATTCCAGTTCTGTGGAGAATGGACTTGACAGAGTTCAGTTTTCATCTTATTGTTTTTGGATATCATGCCTTCCTTCTCAATTCTCTGTATCATTTCATCCAACTTCTTGGCGTTGATGGCTTCATGTCACAGTTCATTGATAATTAAATTTACAGGTCCTTGTTGGGATGGGTTTCAAAGGCATGAAAATAATGAAGGTCAAAAATTTAAACCTGTACGCTTTTGGTTTATGTGAGTTAAATATCTTTTTTAAAAATTTGATTCTGTTTCTTGTGTCTATCTTTGAGCAAAAACTGTTTATCCGATACTTATCCATTTGTTACTGACGCAATTTTCTCGTAGATATGCAACTGAATTCTGTTTGCGAGAAGCTGGGTCCTAAGTATGCTTCTGTTCCAACTACCAAATTGAAGGATCACCCAGATTTCTATAATGATCTTCTGAGGTATGCTCTCCATTGATATATTACCAATGTTGAATTTTTGTCATATGTCCTTTAGTGATAATTCCTCAAAAGTTTTTGCTTAGCCTAAGTTCATCATATTTGTAAATTTTCGGAAGTGCATAGGCTTAGAATGCGCTTGATAGGATCAGGGATCCTCCCTCTGCTGCGCAAGGCGTATGGGCAGTAGGCGATGGCTGGAGGCCGGTTCCGCCGGCGGCGCAGGGGCGCCGTGGTGAGGATGCGGCAGCGGCAGGCAAAACAGGGCAAGCGTACACAGAGGAAGCCCTCGAGGCCAGGTAAGATTATTACCTTGCTTGTTTATTTTCATCCTGGTTGGAGAGTATTTATCCCCCCTTTACAAGCAATCCAAATCCTATTCTCAAAGCAATCCAAATCCTAATCGGTTACGGGAAGAAAAAGGAAACTATCCTAGTGAAGATATGGCCTAGGGTTTCTAATGCCCGGCTTGGATTCCTCCCTGCGCGCGCGGCCTGCGCGTGTATGGGATGCCGGTCATAACATCTCTCCCTGCCTCCGCAAACAGCTCGTCCTCGAGCTGAACGTCGGGGTAGTTCTCCTGAAAGTGCGGCAGCTGCTCCCAGGTGGCGTCGTCGGTGGACATCCCACGCCAGTGCACCAAGACGTACCAGTCACCGCGGCGAAGCTGGGCGCGCAGGACGCGCTCTGGGGTAGGCAGCAGCCTGCCGTTGTGCGTAGGTGGCACTGGAGGTGGTGTCGACGGAGGGTCGCCGTGGAAAGGCTTAAGCAGCCCCACATGGAAGACATCATGGAGCCTGGCGCCCTCAGGAAGTTGGAGACGGTAGGCCACCTGCCCGATCCGCTCCATGACTTGGAACGGCCCTGCGTAACGCGGTCCGAGCTTTCCCCTGGGCCGGGGTTCCAATGTTTGTGCCGGTCGGTGTAGCAGACGCAACCACACCCAGTCGCCTACCGCAAACTCCAAATCGCGGTGGTGGGCGTCGTAGTAGCGCTTGGCATACTGCTGTGCTTGGAGGAGGCGTTCGCGAACCGCCGCAAGAAAGTCATCATGGTTGCGCAGGAGAGCGTCCACCGTGTCAGTCCTGGCGGCTCCGGCCGTGTACGGCAGCAGCGGCGGAGGAGGGCGACCGTAGACCACCTGGAATGGAGTGGTGCGCAGCGTGGTGTGGAACGAAGTATTGTAGCAATACTCCGCCCATGGCAACCAGTCGACCCACGCGCGAGGCCGATCACCCGTGACACAGCGTAGGTACATGGCGATGACCTTGTTGACGACCTCGGACTGGCCGTCTGTCTGAGGGTGAAAGGCCGTGCTCATACGAAGTTTGACGCCCGCCATCTTGAAGAGGTCGCGCCACATGTGGCCGGTGAAGACCGGGTCGCGATCGCTGACAATGGAGGTGGGAAAACCGTGGAGGCGGACGATCTCATCGAAGAAGGCTCTGGCGACGGAAGTGGCGGAGTATGGGTGGCCGAGCGCGATGAAGTGAGCGTACTTGGAGAAGCGGTCGACGACGGTGAGGATCACGGACTTCCCGTGTACCTTCGGCAAACCCTCGACGAAGTCCATCGAGATGTCAGCCCACACGAGGGATGGGACGTCGAGGGGCTGCAATAGGCCAGCTGGCTGCAGGGTCTCCGTCTTGTTGCGCTGGCAAGTGAGACAGGAGCGTACGTAGTCCCGCACAAGTGCCCTATCGCCGGGAATGTAGAAGTCCGCCCTCATTCGTTGGAGTGTCTTCTGGATGCCTTCGTGGCTGGCCGTATGAGCCAGAGAGAGTACCTGGTTGCGCAAGTCGTGCTGCGTTGGCACGAATATGCGCGAGCCGTAGAGCAGGAGCCCGTCGGTCGTGCGCCATGGCTCCCCAATGGCGCCGTCCTGGAGCTGCTGGCGGAGCCCGCGCGCCTCCTCGTCGGTGGCCGTCGCGGCTCGGATCTCGTCGAAGAGGTGAAATGAGGGCCCCGAAATAGTATGGAGTGCGGCTGAGTCTGAGTCGCGGCGTGAGAGGGCATCTGCCACCGTGTTGAGGCGCCCGGGACGATATTCCACTGTGAAATCGAAGCCGAACAACTTGCTAATCCACTGGTGCTGCGGAATTGTCGAGAGGCGCTGGTCCAGCAAAAACTTGAGGCTGAAGTGGTCGGTGCGGATGAGGAAGCGGCGTCCCCATAGGTACGGACGCCAGTGTCGTACGGCCTGCACAAGGCCTATGAGCTCCCGCTCGTATGCCGCCAATTTGAGATGGCGGGCCGCAAACGGCCGGCTGAAGAATGCGAGGGCTCCGGCGTCCTGGTGGAGGACGGCGCCAAAGCCAGCGCCCGAGGCGTCGCAGTCGACGATGAACAGCTGGTCAAAGACAGGCATCTGCAGGACCGGTCCCGTCGTCAAGGCGTGCTTCAGTGCCTGGAATGCTGCCGCGGCTTCGTCTGACCAGGAGAAAGCATCCTTGCGCAGGAGCTTTGTCAGCGGTGCCGCTATTGTGCCGAAATCCCGGATGAACTTCCGGTAGTAACCAGCGAGGCCCAGGAACCCGCGTAGACCCCGGGTTGAGCGGGGCACCGGCCAGGAGGCGACGGCGGCCACCTTATCGCTGTCCATAGCGACGCCGTCAGCGGAGATGACGTGGCCGAGGTAGGCGACCGAAGACGCCCCAAAAGAGCATTTGGAGCGCTTGAGGTGCAAGGAGTGGGCGCGGAGTGCGTCGAAGACGAGGCGGGCATGCTGCAAATGCTCGGACCACGACGAACTGTAGATGAGTATGTCATCGAAGAACACGAGTACGAACCTTCGGAGGAAGGGACGGAGGACGTCGTTCATAAGAGCCTGGAACGTAGCCGGCGCATTGGACAGTCCGAAGGGCATAACGAGGAACTCGAAGTGGCCGTGGTGGGTGCGGAAAGCCGTCTTCTCGATGTCGTCCGGGTGCATGCGCACCTGGTGGTAGCCGGAACGAAGGTCCAGCTTGGTGAAGTACCGGGCGCCATGGAGCTCGTCGAGGAGCTCGTCAACCACCGGTATTGGGAACTTGTCTTTGGAGGTCTTGTCGTTCAGCGCACGGTAGTCGATGCAGAACCGCCAGGAGTCGTCCGCCTTCTTGACCAAGAGTACAGGCGCGGAGAACGGGGAAGTGCTTGGCCGGATGATGCCCTGCTTCATCATGGCAGCACACTGGCGTTCCAGCTCGTCCTTCTGTAGCTGTGGATAGCGGTAGGGGCGGACGGCCACCGGCGCGATACCCGGCAGCAAGTGGATGCGGTGGTCGTAAGGTCGTGCCGGTGGAAGGCCCGTGGGTTCCTCAAAGACTTGGCTGTATTGGTGCAGGAGGCGGTCCAAGAGGGGTTGTGGCGGCGCCCCGGTGATGGCGCAAAGGGCCGGCTGTCGGATGTCGTTGCGGGGGGAGCCGAGGCCCTTCCAGAATATCCGCCTGTCGCCCCGCCAGAACGCCATGCAGAGGTCCTCAAAGTCCCAAAGGATGGGCCCCAGGGTCCGGAGAAAATCGACACCGAGGACGAGGTCGAAGCCGCCCAGATTGATGCCGTAGCAGCTGATGGAGAAGTCCTCGGGCCCGATGCTCATGGCGACGTTGCGGGCCACGCCTTTGCAGGGGACCCGATCACCATTGGCCACTGCCACGCGCATATTGGTGCTGTCCGATGTCTCCAGATGGAGTCGGTGCAGGGCCTCGGCGTTGATGAAATTGTGGGTGGAGCCGGAGTCAAGCAACGCCAGAAGCCTGTGGCCGTGGATATTGACGTGGAGGTGCATGGTGTCCTCTGTGCGAATGCCGGCGATCGCATGAAGGGATACCACCGGCAAGTCAGACGCGGCCTCATCCACCGCCGCACTGCCGGAGTCGTTGGTCGTATCGTCATCCAGATAATCGGTCACCTCAATGAAGAACAGCCGCTGGCATTTGTGGCCGCGGACGTACTGCTCATCGCAGTTGTAGCAGAGTCCCAGCCGGCGTCGGTCGGCCAACTCGGCCGGGGAGAGGCGGCGGAACGGTCGCGATGCTGCCGGCAGTGCTGGGACCGCGGGCGAAGTTGGCGGCATTAGGGCTGGTGCGGCCGGGAGTGTGGCGGCAGCCCGCTGCGGCGTAGGAAGGGCCGGCGGTGGACGCTGGAGTGGGCGGCCCGGCCGTTGCAGCGATGCTGGCGGTGTTGTCTCGGCGCGGCGCTCGTATGCCCGTGCAAGGTGCATTGCCGTCTGCAGATCATGGGGCTCACGCAATTCGACGTCGATCTTGATATGTTCAGGGAGGCCGCCGGTGAACAGCTCCACCTTCTGGCTTGGCGTCAACTGCGGTGCGTGACAGAGGAGCGCATTGAAGCGCTCTTGGTAGTCCTGGACCGTGGAGAGGAACGGAAGCCGTGCGAGTTCCGCCAGGCGATTGGCGCGGACTGGCGGCCCGAAGCGGAGGTGGCATAGCTCCTTGAAGCGCTCCCAGGAGGGCATGCCCTCGTCCTGCTCCAGGGCATAGTACCATGTCTGGGCGGTGGCCGTGAGATGGTACGAGGCGAGCCACACGCGATCTGAGGCCATGGTGCGCTGTCCACGGAAGAATTGCTCGCACCGGTTGAGCCAATTGAGAGGGTCCTCCTTGCCGTCGAAGGTGGGAAAGTCAAGCTTGTGGAAGCGAGGGGCGCCCAGACCGGAACTGGTACCGCCGGATGCTATTTCCGATCCGTACGGACCGGATGGCTTTATAACATGCGGTCCCGTGGGACGTATTGGCAACTCTGGTCCAGTTTGGCGCATTGGAAGCTCCGGTCCAGTGGGAATCGAGGGGATCGGCGACGGTGAGTGAGGAAACTGGATGTGGTGGATGGGGATTGGGAGCGTGGTGGCGGCGGGGAGGGTGGATGGCGAGCTGGCGGTGGAGGCGGCGGTGGTGGACGCGGCCGGCCGGGACTCCAGAGCCTCCAGGCGCGCGGCGAACGCCGCCATCTGCTGGGTGAGCTCGGTCAACGCCTTGGCGACAGGATCAGCCGGCGGTGGCGGTGTCCCCTTCGGCTGTTTGCCGCCTTCCTCGCCCGGCATCGTGAGATCGGCTGGCGGCGGCGATGTTTCCTTCCGCTGCTTGATGTCTCCTTCAGCGGTGATGTCGCCTGGCAGCTCTGATACCAGATTGATAGGATCAGGGATCCTCCCTCTGCTGCGCAAGGCGTATGGGCAGTAGGCGATGGCTGGAGGCCGGTTCCGCCGGCGGCGCAGGGGCGCCGTGGTGAGGATGCGGCAGCGGCAGGCAAAACAGGGCAAGCGTACACAGAGGAAGCCCTCGAGGCCAGGTAAGATTATTACCTTGCTTGTTTATTTTCATCCTGGTTGGAGAGTATTTATCCCCCCTTTACAAGCAATCCAAATCCTATTCTCAAAGCAATCCAAATCCTAATCGGTTACGGGAAGAAAAAGGAAACTATCCTAGTGAAGATATGGCCTAGGGTTTCTAATGCCCGGCTTGGATTCCTCCCTGCGCGCGCGGCCTGCGCGTGTATGGGATGCCGGTCATAACATAATGCGCTAATGTGGCTGCACAAAATCAGTTGCCTTGTCAAGCAAGGTCCAGGGTGTATAGGATTATTCATTGAGCTGGATATATGCTATTTGTGCTAGGGTGGTTTCTGGGAGTACTTCGTACTTGCTATCAGTTGATATCTTCTTGTCGGGATGTCTGCTTGTATGTGTGCATGTCAGCATGTATTGCGCACATAGGAACACGTGCATGTCTCACACTGACACACACATTTCCATAAGATCACTAGATCCTCAGAGTAGACATTTTCGGCTTCTGAAAGTTTATGTAGAATCTGTTCTAGAAATATGATAAGGAACTTAATACTTCTCGTACATTCTATGTTCCTCTGATGCTGATAAAATCTGTATTGTAATTTTCCAGGGAAAACCTTCATATGAGAGTTAGGTTGGTAGTTAACTGCAACGGCCTTAGCATTGGTGCAGTGCGAGAGTAAGTAGAACGATTTTATTGTGCCCACAAAATATCAATTTTATTGTGCCCACAAAATATCTTTTGCATATTTCTGTTCTCATAAAAAAAAAATCTATGATCTATTCAAGACTGAGTTCACATTTCTTATATTCTTTGCAGTGTATTCAAGAAGTCACTTGGCCTGCGTTTGCAGAAGGTACTTGCTTCTTCAGCTGCTACTTATACTTGTTTTGCTAGTCCTGTAGACTTATGAGGGGCTTCTGCATTTTATTTCTCCAACAGATGAATCCTAGCACTGATTATCATTGCTTGAAGACCTTTGGTTCTTACTTCACTGAAGATATTCCCATACCTGCGGTAAGGTTTTCAACACAGTATTTGGTGCTCTGTAACTTTTAGACTTGAGTAATTAATGTCAATGTAATTGCAGGGCACAAGGATCGACTTCTGTCAAACATCTGATGGCCAGCTAATAACAGAAAGTAAGTATCTTAGGCCATAGCTGAATCTTATATTTGTTTCGGGCTGTTCTCGATGTAACATCGGGTGGATCTTGACAAGAACATTTTTGAGCAGTTGATGGCAGACAAATCGGTGCTGTTCAGAGCAAAGACCTTTGCAGTAAGTATATGCTTGCCATGTCAATATTATAGAAGCTGCTGCACTTTGCACTTTCTCAATTTTGCCACTTGCTTTACTTGGATCAATATTCATAAGTTGTACCTCAAGTACTTCCTTTGCTAGAGCAACTTTACTGTATAGTTCACCTTTTGTATTGTAAGTGAGTCTTGTTTAATGAGCAGGGGCTTTCTTTGACATGTACATTGGCGATTCACCTGTCTCATTGGAGGCCAAAAAAGAAGTTGCCCAGAACGTAGCTGGGCTCATGGGGAAATGCTGAGGAAAGAGGAAAGTAAATGGCAGTCGGTCAGAGAATTATTTCATTCTTCTATACAGTGATACATCTGTAACTTGTAAAGAAAAAGAGGCAAAAAAATGTAATGTACATGTGGAAGATTAGCATCTGTCTACTATGCAAGGGCCTCCATTCCTTTTTTCCATTTGGATGGACCTTTTGCCATTTCATAGATGAGTGACAAGCTGTAATACCTGAGGAATTGAGGATGCTTCTTCCATAAAGAAAATACAAGCTTTCAAATCTTTATACGTAGGGGGTGAGTGGTTTTGCTATGCCTGTCTGCTCTGGTCCGTTCACTTCCAGTCAGAACTGCTCAGCTGCTACAGCACTGGTTGTGGTCACCTCTATCTTGAGCAACAGGATTATGTTTTTTTTTATTTAGTTTTGGTACTATTTTGCCTGCCAGCTTGTAACATGCTTGTTTACATAATTCAAAACAGAGAATCCAAAAAAAAAAGAACCACTCATGGTGGAATCCAAATCGACAGGGATTTCAAGTTGCATTCCTAACTGGCTAACTCTTCAGTTCTAAGATCATGGCGGCCAAGCTGGGTAACCCATGGACGATGGAGGGGCCGACCATGATATTGGATCGGATGAAATAGTAGACGGGCCAAACGCACGAGATCGGAATTGGGCCGGTACGGGGGTAACGGGCCGTGGTGGGCCTCCTGTTTTTGTCCGGCCTGCCGGGCCAGTCGCTCCTCTGTAAAAGTCGTACGTGGTGCAAACGTGGTGGTGCCATCCACGCCGCGCCGGTGCCGCGCGGTGGAGTGCGGCATGATCGAGCATTCGAGTTTCGATCGTGCAGCGGTTCGCGCATGCTGGCCGCCCGCACCAAAAGATAGTGATTAGAGCACGGGAGGGAGGGATCGCCTCTCAAGAATGGTACGGATGCATGGGTGTTTAAAAAGAGAATGTAACCATATTATCAAATACCCATGTAAAATTTATTCTCTAATGAAAGTATTTTTTTGTAAGTGTCTAGACATTTGAATTATCTATTAATTTGATATAGCTATATACATAAACAACCGTTAGACACCGATGCCTACTTAAACATCGATGCTATAATATAATCACCTCATCCATCTTACAATAACAAGAAAAACAATTTTCAATTGCTAAGCATTTCTAGGCGTTAAATTATCTATTAATTAGATATAGCTATATACATAAACAACCGTTAGACACCTGAAAGCATCTAGGTCCCTAAAAATGGTTTTGGTAATTAATGAATTTATGTGAATATGAGACTAATGTGTCTAATGCAAATGTTTAGTTCATATATTGGTGACAAGATACAAGCCAAAGGATAAATGTGAAGACTCAAAATGGCTCAAGGCAAAAGTATACTTAGAATAGGATCCCTTTTATTTTTACCGGTTTTAAGGAGAAAAGGTGGACCGTTATAGGGTAGATAATCGTACCATAAAGAGTGATCATAGCAAGTGGCTTGATAGCAAAAATTATGTGTCATTTGGATCAAATTAGATGTATGCATTCATCAAAAATCATATTTAAAACCAAAATTATGCTCTGTCTGGAAGAGCGGTAGTACCGCAATTTACAACGTCGGAACTACCGCAGGGAGGTAGTTCCGCTGGTAAAATCGGAACTACCGGCGACCGGAAGCTCCGGATCCCGAGCGGAGCCTTTTTTTCCAGAGAGCAACCCCGGATGCATTTTAGATTTTGCGGGATCGGAAGTACTGACGCTTTCAACACCGGAACTACCGCAGGGAGCGGTAGTTCCGCATTTTGGAGTGGTACTTCCGGCGCCCGAAAGCTCCAGAGGGGGAGCGGAACCTTTTTCCAGTGAGCACCCTTCGGACGCAGTCTGAGATTTTGCGGAGCGGAAGTACCGGCGATTTCAACGCCGGAACTACCGCAAGGTGCGGTAGTTCCGCTATCCAGAGCGATACTTCCGAAGCCTGGAAGCTCCGGAGGCAGAGCGAAGCCTTTTTTCCAGAGAGCACCAAACTTGGGACTTTTGGAAGTTCAGCTCAAGCGGTAGAACCGCGCTGACTTTGCGGAACTACCGTCTAGCGGTAGTACCGCAAGTTTCAACGGTGGTAGTACCGCGCCGACATTCCAACGGTTACTGCAGAGCTCTGACATAGCCGTTCTGGCTCGCCAGAAATAGGAGCGGTAGTACCGGCCCCATAACGGCGGTAGTACCGCTCATCCTGAATTTTTCAGGAAATTATGCCAAACGGCTAGTTTTGATTGGTGGAGGGTATAAATATCCGTACCACTGCTCAAGGACAGTAACAAGAGACCCATTGAGCATTCTTTGAGCATAGAGTATTCATTCCACCCCTTGTTCTCTCTTGTGCATTCAATTTGAGGTGGTTGGGCAAATTTAGTGCATTGCATTTATTAGTTGATCATTGGCACTAGTTTACAAATCAAGTGAAGTCCAAGTCTATTACTTTTGGTGTTTGCCGACACCTGGACGATTGGGGGTGTTTGATCGGTGATCTTCTCAAAGGAGATTGTGAGAATACCCGACATTCGTGTGAAGGTTGGAGCTCACCTACCCGGAGCGGGGAAAAGCTACCTCTAGTGATCGAGGTGTTTCAGCTTAATTCATGGAGCCGGTCCAATTGGTTCGGGCTAACCTCAACGTGGACTAGTGGAAACCGGCAAGTTTCCGTTCACCACGGTAAAAACATCGATTGTGTACATCTCTCACTTTATTCCTTCTAGCTCTTGTTCATTTACTTTATTGTGATCATTTGATTGATTTAGAGCTAGCATTGTTATTTACTTGACTAGAATTGTGTAGGATTAATTGCTTTACATTCTTGCTATTAAAATTGTAAAGAATTAATTAAGTAGTCAAGAAAAATTTAAAAACCTCCTATTCACCCCCCTGTAGTCGGCATCCTTGATCCTACAACACCGATGCCTACTTAAACATCGATGCTATAATATAATCACCTAATCCATCTTACAATAACAAGAAAAACAATTTTTGGTTGCTAAGCATTTCTCTAAACATCTATGTTGTGAATGCTCTAAGAGCGTTTACACGATCACCAGCGGCACGTGCACGGCGGATCAAGCTTAATTACGTTTGCTAGCTCCTCCTATTGAAGTCCATGTGTGTGCGCGTATATATATGGAGTAATTGGCTACATGACACTATAAATTGTCACTATTTACTAACAGACATTTGAAAAGCATGGTTCCGCTAGAACACATTATAAAAAGATGTAATTTTACTATAGGACACTGAGAGCACTATTATATCATTTTTAGGCTAGAGGGGAGAGAAAGCACACAAATTGTTAATTTTACCCTAGGAGAGAGAAAGCAAAACTTTTTTGTTCTTCTCTCCCTATTTCTCCCGATGTTGTTGCTCCCTGCCGAAGCTTCATCATCGCGCCTCCTATTGCCTCATGGCATTGGCAGTGAGGACCTTAGTGGCTCGGTAGCATTAGAAAAATGGACTCCTTGATCATGTGTGTATCCCTCCTCAAGTAGGCGTGAGCTAATTTAGTCCCGAGGTTCGACAACGGCAAGCCAAGCGGTGGCAGGAATAGGGGATGGAGCAAACTAGTGACTCGAGGCACTAGAACTCGATTCCTTTTAATGGGAGCACCTACAAGTGGTTATGAACATACTGAGAGGGCCGACGGAGCTTGGGGATGTCTCAGTTGTGCTGGTGACGACAGGGTCGAGCGACGGTGAAGTACACACGAGGGAAGCTTGCCGAAGCGGACGGGTGAGCCTAGCGGTGGTCGATGTGGCCTTGTTGTCTCCCAATGATGCTCCTACTACAAGAAAATGCAAACGGGACGATGAGCAGCCGGAATTGCTCCGGGCGGTAGTTCGCCGGAGATGGAGGAGAAGTGGGAACTCAGGAGGCTAGGGCTCAATTGATTGCGACGCGCGCTGGGTGAGGAGGCTAGGAGGCGAAGGAGTGGCTTCATAGAGGCGGAGGCTAGGAGGCGCGGGCAGAGATTCAGGATAGGGGGACCTGGGTTGGTTCAACGTCTCCCTTGGGTGGATATTCGGGCATCGTTGCAGGGGATACCTATCCGTTACTATTGCCCGTAAGACTGTGGTGAACGACGAGATGGGCATCACCACCAATCACCGCGACGGCTGCCTCGGCTGCCTTGCGCCACTTCTCGGTCTGCACGCATGGTCGTTACGAGTACGTAACGTGGTCGTAACTCATGCATCATGGTCGTAACCATCATCGGAGTAACCATGGCCGCCTTCGACCACAACCACAATGAGGAGGGGCGGCGCTGGGGGAGGCTGGGGGCGATGCCGAGGGAGGCCGGAGGGGGCGGAGCAGCCCAACGTTGAGTTCATCAATAACGCTGGTCTGCAGCGGCTGGCATGGTGAACGACCTGACCACACCACTCTCGCCGTCCCCAACCGCAAGAGGAGGAGAGGAGATGGCGAAGGCGATAAGGGCTAGGGCGGGCGGGTGGTAGACTTTTGGTGGTGGAGCCTAGCATCGTGGGGGCGAGCGAGGCACCGGGGCAGAGGAAGCGAAGGTGGTCGCCCCCTGTGATGGCTGCGGGAGATCAGGGCTTGCGGGTGTGTGAGATGCGTTGTTGGAGGCGGGCGAGCAAGCGAGGGAAACCCGAATTTTTTTTTGAAATTTTCTCTCCCTCCGGCCCGGAAATCATATAATAGTACCTTGGATGTCCTACAACAAAATTACACCTTTTTACAGTGTGTTCTGGTGTAACCATATTTTTTAGATGTCCATTGGCAAATGATGATAATTTACAGTGTTTTGTAGCCAATTTTCCCTACACACACATATACATACATATATATAGTAAAAATAGTCCTATATATACATATGTGTATATATATATATAGGTATATATATATATATATATATATGTATATGTATATGTATATACATATGTACATATATACATATATTTATATACATATGTATATATACATGTATACATGTATGTATGTACATATATGTATATACATGTATGTATGTACACATATATGTATACATATATATGTATATGTACATATGTACATACATACATACATATATACATATACATATATATATATATATATACACACGTACATATTAACATATATCCATACATATATATATATATATATATATATATATATATATGTATGTATGTATGTATGTATGTATGTATGTATGTATGTATGTATACATGTGTGTATATGTATATATGTGTGTATATGTATGCTTGCTCAGGATCGAGGTAAGTGAGCGCTCTTGCGGATGCTACAATTTACGTGACTCGAGCGGATTTTTTTTTTTTTTGAGTAAAGAAACATCTGAAATAAGCACGGGAGTGGAGTAACCTGAAGATTTTACTTTGCTCTAGCTAGTTCTCTTGCTCGAATCTCGATCGATATTATTGAGTAAACAATTGACCAGATTGCTGTCAGCATTAACCGGACAGTTGAATCGTGTCTTGGGAACTACAGATCAAGGATTAATGGCAATGCATGCATGCATTCAATGGGCCCGTTCCTTCTTCCGTAAGTCTAGGAGCAGCTAGCTTAGCTAGCATTTAGACACCGCTCACTTTGATTCGAAGGTTTCTGGTTTATTTTTTATTATTTTTAAATTTTGTTGTTTTCTAATTTTTTGGTTTTTTAAGTTTTTTATCGGTTCTTTTTTATATTCATTTGTATTATCCGTGATGGATTAACCTGTTTTTTATTTTTTTAAATTTAGTTATACCAAATAAACCACCATCAACTACAACTACAGTATGATTTCAGTCAACTACAGTATAATTTTAACCATAAATTAGTTTATTTTAGTCTACCCGAGCGGCACATTAATTTAAGCAACACTGGCATGTGCTCATGTACACCCGCGCGTTGCTGTGATTAAAGAAGTGATAAAAACTGGTTAGCTCAGCTCATCTGGTAGTCCTTGCTTTTCAGCATTTGTCGGCAGCGGCGACGTGATCCGGCCATGATTTTTCCTCACGAGCTCTGATCTTCACAAAAGGAAATTTAGGCCTTAAACCTGATCTGTGGTGCTTTATGGCTAAATGAAGGCTACAACAATGTCTAAAATGATACAAGACAGTCCTGTTGAGAGAGAGAGAGAAGATTGCTCTATCAGGCACTACTCTATGCAGCAGTCGCTAGGCCGTGCTTTGTTCGTAGGCAGGTCGGTTGTTCGGGTGGGTGTTTGGTCCAGCAATGGACCACCGTTGACGCTACATTACTACAGGGCTTGTACAAAGGACACCATACGGTACGAGATGTTGGAGAATGCACAGATTTGTTTTTAGAAGACTATGTATGGGATTTGATGATCGTACTATATCATAGCATCAAAGTTTTATATGGAGTAACTTAGAGGTACCGATTTTACTTATACATTTCCGTCGGTTCAAAACGCGAGCAGTTTTGTCTCTTGGCATTTTCGGACGTCAATACCAAATGATGCTTTGGCTTCTTTCTTTTATTTTATTTTTTCTTTTGCATTTTCGAGCATTAGTAGTCAATAAACGAATATAGATCCATCTATATTTTTTAACTGGACACAACGATTCAATTAAGACATTGGATTGGTCAAATCGCCTGCCAACACAACGTTTACAAAATCAGGAAGTTGGGATAACTATACGTGTTGGCTTCCCTGACTTTGCTTGGCTCCGTGAGCCGCAAGACTATTTGATATTCATCTCCACCTTAATTCACCATTATTTTAGATAGTACGATAAAATTTTTGCAAAACTTGCCTATAAGCCATCTGGTCAAGCTGGATAGTTTGGATTTATGACTTATGAGCGAAGTTTTTATTAATGGATGGCTAGAGGCCTCATTTGAGATACAAAAATTTAGAGTAAAGTCCATTACCGGTCCTTTAACTTTTTATGCTGTGTCATCCCGGTCCATAGACTTTTAAAGTATGTCATCCCGGTCCATAAACTTCAAAATGTGTCATTACCGGTCCTTAAACTTTTTATGCTGTGTCATCCCGGTCCATAGACTTTCAAAAGTGTGCCATTACAGCTGGACCCGTAACAGGTGGTAATGGCACACTTTGAAAGTTTATGGATCGGGATGACATACTTTAAAAGTCTATGGACCGGGATGACACAGCATAAAAAGTTTAAGGACCGGTAATGGACTTTACTCAAAAATTTATATCAAACAGTTAATTCTTATAGAAATCTAGAAGATTTTCAGGTCCCAAATGGATCCGAAAGTTGTTCAACCCATCTATGGATGGCTAGAGGCCTCGTTTGAAATACAAAATTTTTATATCAAACAGTTAATTCTTATAGAAATCTAGAAAATTTTCACGTCCCAAATGGATCTGAAAGTTGTTCAACCCATCTTACACCGTAGGAAACAAATCAGCCTTTCAACTTAGGTGGTGATCCAACTAGTTTTTAGCTTAAGCTTCTAACTGTGACTTTTGATTTTTAGTTGATATTATATTGTAACGGTTATTAGCTTTTTTTAAGAAAAAATAAGAAAAAACTGAAAAATTGATTTAAAAAACTGTTATATTGTCACAGATAATATAAAAAAGTAAGGAGAAAAAAACTAAAAAATTAAAATAAGTTGAAATTAAAAACCAATGTATTTTAAATAACTTTTAATTAAAAAATTAAAAATGAAATATTAGAAGCGGAACTCGTTTGAAGCGTCGCCTTAGACCCGGGCCAGCACGTCATCCGAGCAAAAGCCGAGAAGCCAAACCCCAACGACCCGATGCAAAGCAAAAGCAAGCAAGCATCACGCGACGCAACGCGAGCCGCCAACCCCCCTCCCGTCTCCATCCACCACCACCACCACCCTCCTCTCCGTGCGCGCGTGCGAGGCGCTTGCTCCCTTTGCATGTGAGTGAGTGGGGAGGGACTAGGGAGAGCAATGCCGATCGCGCTGGAGAGCGGGCGGCGGCATGGCAGCGCCCGGTTCGGCCGCGGGGAGCCCCGCTACGCGCCGGCGGCGGTGGGCGGGCAGGGCGGAGACTCTTCGTCGGCGGGGCGGGGCAGCGACAGCCGGGCGGCGCTGGTGCAGTGCGAGGAGGCGGAGGAGGGCGATGGGGAGGTGCAGAGCTCGTACAGGGGCCCCTTCGACACCATGGACGCTCTCCAGGACGCCCTGCCCCACAGGTCAGCCCCCAATCCGCCGCAAAGCTTGCGCCTTTATCGACATTCGTTGTGCAATTGTGCCGGAATCTTGGTTTCGCGGGTTTTTTTGTGGGGGGGGGGGGGGGGGGGTCGTTTCGTGTCACTTCACTGCTTGGTTCGTTTCGTGTAATGTAGATGGAATGTCGTTTCTTGATCTGGTGAAATTTGTTCCGTTCGGGTTTTTCCGGTTCATTTGGTGCTATGGAGTAGCGTATGTGTAAAAATTGTTTTTTTGATCCTGTAGTGTGCAACATTCTGGTGAAATTTTGGGTGATTGAGTAATGCAGTGGAAATATTTGGGAGAAACGTTGGGGTTTCTTCGGTCTTTTTTGGAGTAGTGTGAGGTCGAGTTAATTGGCTTTTCATCCTGGGGTGATCGTTTTCTAAAAAAAAATCCTGGGGTGATTGTTTTGTTACGAAATTTGGGGATTTCTTGGGTGATCCGATGCAATAAGTGGGGCATTTGGTGCGGATTGTTTTGATGGGTGAAATACTGGAATGTGCATATGGATTGGCGTTAAGGAGGAACCGTGCTTCATAATTTGTTTTCAAAGGTTCAGTTCTTGATCGATTTGATCGGTGGAGGGCTTGTGGAAATGGTAGATAATGAGGATGGTGGGATGTGATAGTGTGTGTCATTGGGTGTCCACAGAATGTGTTAGGCATCTGACTATCTGAGGGGCTTTCGAGGAAATTTTTGGTTCTTAGTATTTAGTTTTTGGTGCCAAACAGACAATGTGGTTGGGAAGCTTGAACTTTTGATAGGTGCTAGTCATGTGGGGAACCCGCGGTTTTGAAAGAAAATTGTGAGTAGCTTTGAGCCTTTGATCCATGATGACTTGTCATCACGGTCATGGTATAGCTTGGGAATTGTTGGTTGCAAGCTGTTTGGCAGGCTTGTAGCTTCAGGATTCGTGCTTTTAGCCAAACCTTTTGTTTCATTGCTAGTTTTGTTACGTGCTCTTTTGCATATATGCATAGTAATTTGCGAAGGTTTTGTTTCCATTGATCCAGAGAACACCTCATGTCAGGCATTACAGTAACCAGCAGTAACCAACCTGTAAAACTCTGTAGTGCTCTTTTAAGCACCAGTCTACAAGGAAAATATTTCCAAAAATATAAGTTCTTTGTTTATCAATTAATATACAAACATTCTCGAACTATCTACCAGCAATTCAGCATTTTAGTCTAAATTTGTAAATAGTCAAATTTATGGACCGAGGGAATTTTTTTTCTATATATACGGTAGGGGCCTCCCCTACTGATGCTGGTCAAAAGAAAAAAGGACCGAGGAAATCCAGATGCTAGACGGTGCAACTGCAGGATCACTGCCAGTTAGAACGACTCAAAGTTGTACTTTGTTGGTTTTCTGTCATGCTGTGGTTCGAGAACCTTACTTATTTGAGTATTACATCATGATGTGTAACTCTGTAGTTCTGGCTATTGTTTTTCAGTATTGTTTCTACGTTATTCCAGGGGGTGAGATCATGCTATTATTCCGAGGAAGCATGAAATGTTTATTTTAATTCATTCAACATCAAGATAACATGAAGACCCAAGTTCACTAGTAAATTTGGTATCCAACATCTAAAATGCTCATAGCAGAAAATTTTTGTCAAGCAACGTCCATTAGCCGTGTAGTTAGTATTGGCAAGTTTAATTTAACTTGTGCCCATCACAATGAGTTTGCTTGTCGATTTCAAGGATTGATGCAGTTTCTAAGCATTGCCTGCAGTTTTGCTTTTGGCAGGAGTACTTTCTTTCTTGTTTGTATGTTTTCGTGTTGAGAATGACATAAGTTATATCTTGTTATGTGTTTTTATATGGAGTCAAGTTAAGTCATATTTGATAATTTGTAATTGATCGAACATATGACTGCTTGGTAGGTGAACACTTATAGTTTTTGGCATGTAAAAATTTATTTATTATGGAAAGATAATTGGCGGTGTCGATAGCACTACTGCCTGTTAGACTGATGCTATTTGCCATCAACTTTAGTGGCATTAAATGGTATTGGTGTATTACGGCAACTTACTCAACCCAAAGCAGAATTTGCCATGTGCATGTAAACATGATTATGTGTGTTTAGCATGTAATTAGTGGAGGCACAGGATCAAACAGACAAAACAACCTTCTTTTGCGTCATTTGTTGGCCAGCTGGCAAAATATTGTTGATCTGATGTCGATGCCTGGAAACATGTTATCTCTATCCAGTATTTACTAATAGATTATACTGTTGGCATGTCTTAATCAGATAAATCATCTTACATATATTTCATTCTGCTAACCTATTTTTTTACGTATGATAGGAGAGAGGTATCCAAATTCTACAATAGCAAGTATAGTTCTTTGGCAAATGCTGCGGACGCTGTATTCTCATCTCAACCTGTGAAAGACCTTGCCAATCCTGAAAACCCATCCCCTAAGAAGCGAAAGGGTCTTCTTCCCTTCGGTATCAACAAGTCGTGGAGTAAAGAGCTGAGCCCTGTTGGCGATGTCACCAACAGCCCAATGAATTGCAAGAAGTCATTATATCCAGCTGTTACAAACAGTTCTCCACGCAAGAGCAGGAGCGGTGATGAGCATGAGTGCTGTAAGAACCTGCCTTGCCACTGCCTGCAGAGAAGACTTAATGCAGTGGATGCTTTTGCTTCTCCACCTGCTACCCTTCAACCTCAGCTGATCACAGTTCAGACGAGATCTGCTTCGATGGTTGGTCTGCAGGATGTGGCAGATTCGACTGCTGTGGTTTCTCCTAGGGAAAAGCGCAGGAAGAATTAGCAAAACCCGCGAAATGACATTTTCATCAATCCAACTCTAATCACTGGTGTCCATTTTAGACCGCGGAATCCAGTGGCCCATATTCAGAGCAAGGTTCAATGGCGGTGGTGTATAGGCTCTAGACTTGTTCTCCTTAATACATAATGATAGAGATTCTGAAATTGAGGAAGTAATGCTTCATCTCACAGGCCGTATGCTGTTTGATCAATGATTTCCTGATCTGTTGTACACTCTGGGGTTGTGTTTTTGCCTGCTAATTCAACCGTGTTGCCTGCGTTGTTTCATTCTGTGCCTGCCCTGTGGTTGAATGATGAGTGGTAGTGCGGAGATTTTTCTTCTCTAGCACATTTCCTTCTCGTTCGATCAGCTAAAAGTAATAGTTCTTGTCTCTGCTGTGCGTAGGAATTGCAGAGCTTGCATCCTATGATGACCACGCTGAAATTCTCTAAAGCGATCATTGGTCTTTTAAGATTGGTATTTATGTTTTATGCTTAGTGCAATGTCACCCATCCAAGAATTTCAAGATTGATTATATCACATATCATCCTATGAATAGGGTCTATCCTTACATATATTGAACCCCGGCTCCTATATCATGATTTTCCGTCCACACATGCCTCCTGTGCTAGGTGGGGATTTTTATGCCAAGGAATCTCCACCACTGAGAAATTCGGTCATCTTGCTGCTCCGACGAGTGTGCCCCTCTTCTCCAGTGGCCTGTTGCTCGCCATCAACGGTATCCTCCCCCCTTTCGCGGCCATTCCCGGTGGTGTCAGCTCGTGTGGCAGGAGTGTGGCAGCTCGTGTCCCTGGCAGTAGTGGCTTCGACGAGTGCGTGGTGGCGCCAAGCGGGAGGTTGAGGACGGCGTTGTGGCCCACATGCGGTGACGTGGGCAAAGGCAGCATCGGCGCTGTGAACACGATGCGGCTCAGTCTTCGTCCTAGGTGCAGTTAGACGTAGTGCTTTTGGCGCAATAAGAGCCTCAGAGTCTCCTCTGCATTTATACTCTGGTGTACAGTATACACAAGATTACATGTTCTGTTACAAGCCAAACAAACCGGCTAACAGCATATGTGCCGGATGATGAAACAATACACATCCGGCACAATCTGTAAACACCTAACTGAAGACTATTGTCTAACTGAAGGTTGGCTATCTGCACATTCAGCTAACTGAAGATTTTGCCGAACTAACAACTAGCGATAGTCTTGGCGACAACAACCATCAGCACATTTCTGGAACTGCTTTTCTATTTTCACATTCCCCCTCAATCTCATCCGTCAAAACTTAGGTTGAGATTGTATCGCAAGCAATCCAGCATCTGTCTAGTTGCCAGCTTAGTGAAGGCATCTGCTGCTTGATCACGAGAGGAGACAAATTGTACCTCTACTTCACCCAGTGCAACTTTCTCCCTGACAAAGTGAAAATCCACCTCGATGTGCTTCATTCGAGCTTGGAACACCGAGTTAGCTGTTAAGTAAGTTGTACCGAGATTGTGCTCTTGACTGGTGTACCTTCATCTCCTTGAGTAAAGATTGTCACTTCAGCCGTGCCATTTGCTAGAGCTTTGTACTCTGCTTCTGTGCTTGAGCGAGATACAGCGGGTTGCTTACGAGCACTCCATGATATCAGGTTTGAGCCGAGAAACATGACAAATCCTCCGGTGAAGCGGCGATCGTTGGCACACCCTACCTAGTCTGCATCAGTAAAAACACTGAGAAGTGTGGACTTTGATCTCCTTATGCTTAACCTGGTGGATACTGGTCCTTTTACATACCGTATGATCCTTTTAACTGCCTCCCAGTGTACATTAGTTGGTTTAGATAAGTACTGACAGATTTTGTTTGCACGAAAGAGATGTCTGGTCTTGTTAATGTGAGGTACTGCAAACCACCCACCATACTACGATACTTGAAAGCATCATCCTCACTAAGCAAATGCCCGAGCTCACTGGAAAACTTATCTTGGACAGACATTAGAGTAGAAGCAGCTTCGCAATTCTCCATATGCACATGGTGAAGAAGCTCCATGGCATATTTCTTTTGCGTCAAACACATTCCCCCTGAATTGAAAACATCTTCTATTCCAAGGAAATAGCTCAACTGCCCGAGATCTCTTAAAGGGAACTTAGGAGCTAGTTGACAAAGAAGGTGTTATGTTGCCTGCAAGCTAGAACTGGCAATGATAATATCATCTGCATAAACCAATATGTAAATGGCGATATTGTCATTGTTATGAATATTGTACATGTATTCATAAGGCCCAAAGGGCAATATATATAGAGGTACAAGGGGGGATATACAGAAGGAATGCAAGGCATATTAGGAAACAAATAACAGATCTAATCTATTTCCTATTCTATCCTTAACACCCCCCCTCAAACTCATGGTGGATCACACACACTGAGTTTGGAGAGAAAATACAAATGTTGTGCCCTAGTCTGTGGCTTGGTGAAGAAGTCAGCAATCTGTAACTCTGAGGACACAAACTGAAGAGCAAGGACACCCTCCTGCACCTGAGAACGAGTGTAGGAAGCATCCACACCAATGTGCTTAGTGAGCTCATGCTTCACTGGATCACGGGCAATACTGATAGCTCCTGTACTGTCAGTCATAAGAGTTGTAGGTCCCCTCACAGGTACACCAAAATCTGCAAGTAGCCATCGCAACCAAGTAATCTCTGCTGTCACAGCTGCCATAGCTCTCAACTCAGCCTCTGCACTCGAACGGGAAACTGCAGTCTGCTTCTTTGTCTTCCAGGCAATCAGGGAAGAGCCAAGAAAAACACAGTAAGCAGAAAGAGAACGACGATCAGAAGGATCACTAGCCTAGGTCGCATCAGAGTACGCCTGAAGCCGGAGTGAGGTGGAGCTAGGGAAAAACAAGCGACGAGAGATGGTCCCACGCAAGTAGCGAAGAACACGAAGAAGATGACTGTAGTGAAGATGAGTAGGACAAGCCATAAACTGACTTAAGATATGAACAGCATGAGCAATATCAGGACGAGTGCTCACAAGATATACCAAACTGCCAACAAGATGGCGATACCGAGTAGGATCCTCAAGAGGATCACCATCAGTAGCACGAAGCTGAAGAGAGAGCTCCATAGGAGTCTCAGCAGTGCGAGTATCAGTCAGACCAGATCGATCAAGAAGATCCTGGACATACTTCTGTTGGGAGAGATAGTAACCCTCAGGCGTGACAGAAACCTCAATCCCAAGAAAGTATGTAAGCAAGCCAAGATCAGTCATCAGAAACTGCTCACTGAGATGCTTCTTCACATATGCAATGAACGAGGGATCGTCACCAGTAATAAGCATATCATCCACATATAGAAGAAGCAGTGTCCTACCTCGAGGTGAGACATGGATAAATAGAGCAGGATCATGGGCACTGACAGTAAAACCGACAGCGGTGATCACTGAGGTAAAACGCGCAAACCAGGCACGAGGGGCCTGTTTGAGACCATAAAGAGCACGACGAAGACGACAGACATGACCAGCTGGAACAGAATACCCGGGTGGTGGCTGCATGTAAACCTCCTCATGCAAGACACCATTAAGAAAGGCATTCTTAACATCCAGCTGAGAGATAGACCACCGGCGAACAGAAGCAACCGCAACAAGAGTGCGAACAGTGGTCATATGAGCAACAAGAGCAAATGTCTCATCATAATCTCGACCATACTCCTGCTGAAAACCACGAGCCACAAGACGAGCCTTGTAGCGCTCAATGGTACCATCAGACCTGGTCTTAATCTTGTACACCCACTTGCATGTGATAGGACGAGCGTGCACAGGTGTCGGGACAATATCCCAAGTCTCCGTACGACGAAGCGCATCAAGCTCCTCTGCCATAGCGAGCTGCCACTCAGAATGAGAAGCAGCCTCACGATAAGAACTAGGCTCAGTGACAGAGAGAGCATGAGCTGGCGAAGCAAAACCAAGACGAGCAGGAGGCCGAATGGTTGCCCGGTCACGAAGGGCATAACGAGGAGCATCATCAGATGAATCAGACGGAGGTGTTGACAAGATATCAGGAGAGGGATCTGGTGAAGGTCGAGGACGTCTGGAGTAGTACACCCCAGAGAAACGAGACGGTGGTGCCATAGGAGCAGGAGGCGGTGCTGCAGGAGGTAACACAGGAGGTGAAGGTACCGAAGGCGGGGAAAGGGGGGAAATGGGTGAGGAGTCAGGGAGAGACAACCAGGAGATAGTCTCGATGGTGGAAGCAGTGTGAGGAGCCGAATCTCGATAGAAGAAAGGTCGAGATTCGTCAAAGACAACATCTCGTGAGATCCTAATCCGTCGAGTAGAAGGATCATAGCAACGATAACCCTTATGCTTAGAACTGTACCTAAGAAACACACACTCGACTGACTGGGCTGTCAGTTTAGTGCGCTCACGAGGCAGCAGCAGGACAAAACAAGTGCAGCCAAAAACACGAAGGTGATCGTACTGGGGGGCTCTAGAGTAGAGACGCTCTATAGGACTGACATCCTTAAGAGCAGTGGAAGGCTGCATATTAATGAGATATGCAGCCGTAGAAACAACCTCAGCCCAGAACTGTGGGGGAACGTGAGAAGCAAGAAGAAGGGTGCGAGCAGTCTCAATCAGATGACGATGCTTGCGTGCAGCAACCCCATTCTGAGCATGGGCACCAGGACAAGAAGACTGATAAAGAGTGCCCTGCTCATAAAGAAATTGTCGGAATGCACTAGAACAATACTTGCCAGTAGAATCACAGCAAAAAATACGGATAGAGGACTCAAACTGAGTACGAACCATCTTGGCAAAGCTACGATAGATCGCAAGAAACTGACCACGATTAGACATAGGGAAAAGCCAAGTAAAACGGGAATAGTCATCAATGAAAATAACATAGAATTTATGCCCGCCTTTGGAGATAATAGGCGCAGGTCCCCATACATCTGAATGAACTAAATCAAAAGGACGAGAAGATAATGACTCACTAGAATGATAAGGAAGTTGTAGCTGCTTGCCCAGCTTACAACCTCGACAAAACATGGACGTGTCAACAGTAACACGTCCAAGGACACCCTGACGAACTAACGACGAAAGACGAGACCCACACAGGTGACCTAAACGGTGATGCCACTGCGCAAAAACTCCAGGGGTGGTGGCAGCAGTAGCAGTGGAGGTAGACGTGGCGGGAGTCGTGGTAGGAGCAATTGAAGTGGACGGAAGATGAAGACGGTCGAGAATGTAGAGACCCTGACGATCCCTACGGCGCCGGCCAGTCCCAAGTATCGTCCTTGTCTGTCGATCCTGAACAAAATAGGTGTGAGAGTCAAAACCAACCCTACAACCAAGGTCAGTGAGCTGTCCCACTGAAAGAAGCTGCATGGTGAGTTGGGGAACATGAGAAACAGTTGGAACAGAAAAATCAGTGGTCAAAAGAGTGCCCTGACAGCTAACAGACAAAGAAGTACCATCCGCAGTTTGTACAGAGATAGGAAGGGCAAGAGGTCCCACTGAAATGAGAGATGTGGAATCCGGTGTCATGTGGAAAGAGGCACCAGAATCTAGAACCCAAGAAGTACCTGGGGGAGACGTCTGAGCTAGACTAGCAGAACCCGCTGAGCTGTGAGAGAGCTGCTGAAGAAGAGCCTGGTAAAGCAGCTGAACAGAGTCACCTCGATGAGATCCTGATGAGCTGGTCTGTCCTCCTGTGAAGGAAGGGTCTCCCTGCCCCCCCTTGGATCGTCCATCCCCACGCGCCTTATTCCGTTTTTTTCGCACCGCACAACGCTGGTAGTCATGCCCGAAGTTCTTGCAGTAGTTGCATTGAACTCCAGTTGGTGCAAAGGCAGGAGCGGCAACAGGCACCTGGGAAGGAACTGTAGTCGTAGCAGGAACCGTCGGTGTAGTCGAAGGAGCAACAAGCACAGTCGGAACGGACTGTGCTGCTAGCCCGAGACGAAGCTCCTCAGCCCGAAGTGTCGAAAGAGCCTCAGTGACAGTCGGTCGTGGCGAGCGGCTCAGCAGCTGAGCTCTGACAGGCTCAAACTCTGGGTGAAGACGGCAGACGAAATCATAAAGACGAAGGCGATCATGATCCGCCTTCTGAACTCGGTGGCACTCCTAGCACAGTGGAGAAGCCAACTCATCTATCTGGCGCCAGAGACTAGCCAGAGCTCGGAAGAAGTCGTCGACGGAAGAATCTCCCTGGCGAAGCATCTCCAAGTCACGCTGAAGCGAAAAGAACTGAGCATCACTGCTCTGCTGGTATCGCTCACACAAGTATTCTCAGATCTGTCGAGTAGACCGCAGACCAACAATATCTGGCTGAATGGAGTCGTCGACGCTGACCACAAGGATGGCACGAACACAGGCCTCATCAGCACACCAGCGCTCGAAAGCGTCAAGGGCATACTGAAAAGCCTCATCAGCAGCGTCAGCAGCAGCAGCATCAACCTCCGCCTTCTTCTTAGCGGCCTCATCTGCTCCAAGAGGTGCAGAAATAGGCTGCCTAGGAGGAGGCTGAACCGGCGGTGGTGGAGAAGGACGAGCACCGGTAACATGTCCCCAAAGGTGGAGACCATCGAGCGTGATCTCCATGAGGGAAGACCATAGCATGTAGTTCGTTCCATGAAGCTTTGTTCCCGAGAATGGGATCGCAGCAGACGGAACAGAAGCCATCGGTAGGCGGCGCTGAACGGCGCGGCGACCAAGGCAACGAAGTCTAACAGGCGGCACTGGACGGCGCGGCGGTTAGAACAACGTTTTTTCTTCTTCTTCTTTTTTTACAAGACTATAAAAAGACTCTGAAGGGGCTCACTTCACTGGAACCAACTCCAGAGCTCAGCTAAAGCAGACCGGCGACGGCAGCGGGTGGCCCACGGCGGCGGCGGCAGATGGCCCACGGCAGCGGCGGCAGGAGCGCTGCTGAAGCGGCCCACGGCGGCGGCGGCGGATGGCGCGGCCGGAGGAGCGGACGACGGCGACCCGACTGGGCGGGCTACGGCGGCGGCGACCCGGCGTATCCAGCTGAGCAGGCGACGAAGCCGGCAGAGCGGGCGGCGGCGACCGGCGGACGAGGCGGATGGTCCACGGTAGCGGCGGCGGCGGATGGCGCGGCCGGAGAAGTGGGCGACGGCGACTCGGCCAGGAAGCGCCAGATCTGGCAGAGCAGCAACGGCGGCTTGGCCCGAGATACGGACGGCGGCGGCACGGACGACGACGGTCTGGGCGGCGGCGGTACAGGCAACGACGGCCTGGGCGGCGGCGGCTCAGACGGCTACGGTCCGTGCGGCAGCAGCGGTGACTCGGGCAGAGGACCCGAGCGGCGGCGGCTAGGGCGGAAGTAGATGAGGTTAGGGTTTTAACCTAAGCTCTGATACCATGTTATGAATATTGTACATGTATTCATAAGGCCCAAAGGGCAATATATATAGAGGTACAAGGGGGGATATACAGAAGGAATACAAGGCATATTAGGAAACAAATAACAGATCTAATCTATTTCCTATTCTATCCTTAACAGTCATGACTGAAAATGAACAAAGATGTACCAGCTTTGGAGGGTACAAAACCAAGCAGCTAAAGCTTTTCACTGAGATGCGAATACCATGCCCGAGGTGACCGTTTCAAACCATATAATGATTTCTAAAGCTTGCAAACATACGAAGAATGATGATAATCCTCAAACCCAAGCAGTTGTTGCATGTAAACATCTTTACTAGGAACACCATGCAAGAAAGCATTGTTAATATCAATTTGACGCAGATGCCACCCCTTTGAAACGGTCATGGAGAATACCAATTGGACTGTAGCTGGTTTGACAACCGGACTAAAAGTGTCCAGGTAATCAATAACATAGCGTTGAGTGAAGCCTCTTGCTACCAACCGAGCTTTATATCTGTCAATGGAACCATCCAGCTGTTGTTTAATCTTGAAGACCCATTTGCATCCAATGATATGTTTGTTGTCCTGGTGACCGAGAAACAAGACACCAAGTCTTATTCTACTGAAGAGCATCAGACAATGCCACACTATGTGACGTCGGCTCAGCAAAGAAAGCATGTCGATGTGGTGAGTACCTCACTGTGCCATCAGTAAATAGCTTTGGCTTGACGATGTTGTTCTTCAACTGTGTTTGCATTGGATGATGACCAGTTGATGAGGTAGGCGCCGAGACTTGGACATGATCTATGCCAGTCGATCCATTTGACACGTCAGCCACCAATACTATATTTGAACTCATGCGTGGTTCACTAGAGTCAGTTTGTGCAGCAGAGGTAGCAGAAGACGGTACCTCACCACTTAAAGCTACAGCAAAAGGTGTTGGCTCATCACTTGGAGTTGAAATGCCTGCCATTAGTCCCCAACAAAGACAAGTTGTAATTACGCATTTGATTGTCCTGTACTACTAGCTCAGAGGAGCAGAGTTGTTTGAACCCATGTGAGTGGCAAAAGGAAACACGGATTCATCAAAAATAGCATCTTGCGAAATGTAGATGCGACCTGTGGAGTGACCAGGGCATTATACTCTTTATGCATGCCACTATATCCCAAGAATATGCATTGTTTGGAACGAAAATTCAATTTATGAGTGTTATTAGGGCATAAATTTGGCCAACATGCGCATCCAAACATGCATAAAAAGGAGTAGTTAGGGGATTGATTTAGAAGGCATGCTAGAGGACTAGAATTATTTATGATCTGACTAGGCATTCTGTTGATGAGATAGCATGTTGTCAGAAAAGTCTCGTCCCAAAAATGAACTGGAAGAAACGCCTGACCAAGAATGCAAGTCTAGTCTCAACTGTATAATGGTGCTTCCTCTCTGCCACACCATTCTGTGGAGATGTATGTGGACAAGACACTCGGTGAGTGATGCCTATTCTCAGAAAGTACCAGTGGAGCTTATGGTACTCTCCGCCCCAATCCGATTGAACAGTCCAAATATTTGCATTCAACGGGCGTTCCACAAGTGTTTGAAAGCTATAGAAGGCATGTTCAACCTCAGATTTATGTTTGGGCAAGTAAATCCAACTGAAATGACTAAAGTCATCAAGGAAGCTCACATAATACTTAAATCCTCCTACGGATGTAAGCGTTGGCCCCCAAACATCTAAGTGGACTAGGTCAAGAGGAAAAGTAGTTATTCGAGAGGAACTGCTATTAGGTAATTTATGAAGTTTTGCTTGTTGGCAAGCATCACATACTGACAATTCTTTAGAAGAAGAACATGCCAAATTATTTGATCTAAGAATGGACTCGACAATGGAATGGGAAGGATGGTCAAGTCTCCTGTGCCATATCTCTGGGGATAGCCTGACACTGGAGAATCCTTGCCGATTGGAAGCTCTTGATGATGCTGACACCGTACTGATAGGCACTGGGTAGAGTCCTCCTCTACTTTTATTGTGAAGAAGCACCTTCCTCGTGGTCTTGTCCTTTACAAAGAATGAGTCAAGATGAAATTCGATGAAAGCATCATTGTCTGTGACTAACTTGTGAACTGAGAGCAAGTGTTTGTTAATGCGTGGAACATGCAAGACATTATTTAGAGCAAGAGAGCTATCTAAGCTAGTTAAGATAGAATGACCAATATGCAAAATGTTCAAACCTACCCCATTGGCGACCTGGAATTGATCTTTGAAAGAGACCTGGAATTCACCAGTATCTTCATACCAATTAGTGTGGATATTGTATGATCCGAAGGTAGCTGTATTTCCAGCATAGTGATCTTCTAGCTGATATGCATGGTTGAAGCACTGATGGCATCGTAGCGCATCATGCCTATATTTCCCACACACTTGGGATGTAGATTTTCCTCTTCCTCCTTCGTGACCTTGGCCCTAGGATTGGTTGTGCCAGTGGCCACGGCCTTGCCTGCTGCAATTGCCACCACGATGATTGTCGTTGTTGTAGCCATCATGGTGGCATGCCATGGTGTTGGCAGATGAAAACATCTCATGGGGGAATTATTTTATTTAAGCCGAAGCTCAAAGCTCAAAAGATATGCATAAAGATCATTGAGGCTCACTAGGTCATTTCATGTTGTAATCGAAGTGACCAAGGGATCGTAGTCAGACCCAAGCTCGGCTAAAATGTATCCTGTCACCTCTTCATCAGAGAGAAGCTTGCCGATCGATGCCATAATATCAGTATGGCCCTTCATCTTATGGAAGAACTCAGACACTGGCATGTCCTTCTTCAGATTTGATAGTTGGAACCATACTTGCATCACCCTTGCTCTATTTTGGGAGGAGAACATGGCCGTCAGTCCCCCCAAACTTTGGCAGAAGTGGTGAATTGAACAACTTGCCGAAGATATATTCTGTCATTGATGACAGGAAGGCGCTTAGCGCAATCTTGTCCTACCAGAACCAATGAAGATAACTAGGATTCGGTATCTGATGCATGGCTACACTATTTCCTTTAGACAACATCACCAATGACGCAACAGCATTTCCATCTACACAGCCATACAGGTTTTGGCCTTACAGGAATGGTTCATCCTGTGCTTTCTAGAGAATGAAGTTCTCTCGAGTTAGCTTGATGCTGATGAGGTGACCAAAGGCTGGAATAGACACACTGTCACTCGACGAGGAGATCAGGGCGCTGGTGGTTCTGGAACCAAGGCCTGCGAAGGAAGTCATCCTTGGATCTAGCTCTAATACCAAGTTAGACAAAGTAGTGTTTTTAGCACAATAGGAGCCTTAGAGATCTATGTATTTATACTCTGTTTTACAATGTACACAAGATTACATGTTTTATTACAATCCAAACAAACTGGCTAACAGCATATGTGCCGGATGATGAACAGTATACATCCGGCACAATTTGTAAATGCCTAACTGAAGACTATTGGCTAACTAAAGGTTGGCTATTTGCACATTCAGCTAACTGAAAATTTAGTGGAATTAACAGCTAGCGATAGTCTCGACAACTACAAAGCAGTATCACATATACATAGAGATCAATCAAACAATAAAGTGGCCATTACAATGCAACTTTGCAAGACAGCAAGAGGAAGCTCTACACAGGTCACGCTTCCACAATTGCATTGCTCTGAAGTATGAACTCACATACAGGAGGTCACTCTGCGGTCACACTCCTGCCACAAAAGTATACCTGTAGTAGTCCTACTCCTTCGGTATGAAAAGAAATTGGGAAGCAGCAAGACTCTGCACAAGATGAAAACAAGATAGTTAGTGGGAATAGTAACAAAATTTAGTTCAGGGAAGCCATTCTTCATGAAATAGAATTGGGACTCAGATTATAAAAGCTAAATTCAGTTCATGGAAATCATAAAATGCAAGAAACAAAAAGTTTCACTTTCCAACCTATTATCATTTATCAGTTCATATAATTTTTGGCATTGTCAGTACCAGCTATCTAACACAATGCATTAGAAGGAGAGTATCACTTTTCTTTTTCATATATGCATTTTGCTGACCTTCAGTTCACATATACAGTATATTGTCTTCCTCACATCTTTGACTTTACCTATGGCTAAAACATTGTAATCTGGTTATTTACCCCCCCCCCCCCCAAAACAGTCTTTTCCTTAAGAAAGCTAGGTGACATATATGCATGTAGATCACTGGCCCTATCTTTGTCTTCGAACCAATGTGCATGTGACACAAAAAATTTGCAGAAGGAAAAAGCATAGTATGTATGGTATGTATGGGCATGTTCTTTTCGGTTGCGGCTTATGGCTTTTGGCTGAAATTTTTGAATTTTTGCTATTTACGGTATAGATTACGGAGAGACAGATACTCACTTGTGATTTTGGCTGGTACAAATGTTGGGCTTTTAACGTGTAGATCGTTTAATTTGTAGACCCCATCTTGAGAAAAATACTCCGTTTGAAAGTTTGGTACTGTAGCAAAAGCCAAAAGCCGCCAGCTTTTGACTTAAAGAACATGCCCTATGTATGTATGTATGTATGTATGTATGTATGTATGTATGTATGTATGTATGTATGTATGTATGCATGCATGCATGCATGCATGTATGTATGTATGTATGTATGTATGTATGTATGTATGTATGTATGTATGTATGTATGTATGTATGTATGTATGTATGTATGGACACAAATAATGCATTTGGCTTGCATGGCCATGGTATCCTAACCTTTTATTCCTAGTATGCTGCTCTAGCTATGCATCCAGATTGAGCAGAAAATACAACACATTTAAAAAGGAGTGGTTAAAAGAAACCATGGTTTTGTCCTTCATGAAAAGAAACAAAAGGATTATTGCATAGGACTAGGACAGTTGATAGACATTTTTAGGTGAGACATATTCTTGGCAATCTATGCTATCACTGAAAATGGGATTTTGACTAGAAACAAGTTTTTGAAACATGATTTTGACTGAAAAGGGATTTACACTATATTACTAAAAACAAGATTTACACTTGAGACAGTGCTATATTTCAAATATTGTAAGTAAAAATGATGCACTTGTACTAATAAAATATACCAGTAGTCTACTCCAATCTCTAGTAAAGGGTGGAAAGATCCTTCGTCTTATTTGTTGCTGCCTTTCCTTGCCCACGGGCATCATCATCATCGTCCTTTACGATCTTACCTTCTTTCTCTTAAAATAGTGAATGGCAAGTCACTTTTCATAAAATTAATTGAATTGCTAGATTGATATATAGTAGATAGTGGGTAGTACATAAAAAACACTCACCTACGAACGTATTCGGTTCATCGACATCACCATCATCACTGGGGAACTACTGCTATTCGGGTCCTCACATGATGGGTTTTCAGAAGTAGTTTGTGTGTCCTCTTCACTTCCCACATCGTCCTCATATTCATCCATTTCCTTCTTTCCTTTCTTGGTCCTATGCTTTGATATGCTTTAAGAGTGTTTCCTCTTTAATGCACAAACATTGAGGGGCTTTCTAAGGAGTGCTTCACTTGACCTCTCTACTATTACTTCTTCAAGAACAACCCTTTCATCCAAAACAGGCTAGGATTCCCTCATCGATCTTGACAACCAGTCCATAATGGGGTTATCTTGGTCATACGATGTGGCATCCATCAAAATCCATCCAAAACAAGTTGGGATTTCCAAAGCCATACCTGTAGTGATCTTCTAGATCAAGTACAATAGCTACATGAACAATAAAGGAAAAAAAATAACAAATACATGATTAATTTAATTCATGAGGGCAGCAATAACAAATAATTTAACTCAAATGCACTATGCTCATTACCTACAACCATGAGAGTATTCTTGTAAAGATACTTGACCCTGGCATTCACAAGGCCCATGAATTTGCTCATTTCTCTTGGCCTGGGGCTCAAACGAGCTTCCATTTCATGCAAAATATCCATCGTCATCAGCATAAATCTTGACATCGTGGTCTTTTTCTGTGTATCGGTGAATGGCAATACATGGTACAGTGGTTAAATTGTATCTAACACACACTTCACATCTAGCCACCATGCGCTGCTTGTCAAGTAGGCGTCTGTGTAAGCATAGTCAGGATCAGCACTCCATGCGCTATTTTTCCAATCCTCGGATACCATCCATTGCCGGAATTTATCTTTCCTATCCTGGAAACTCTGCAAGAAGACAAACATTGTCCCAAACCTCGTGGCATTGGGCTTGACTAGCTATCCACCAATCTTCTATTTTATCTCAACATGGCCATGGTTGTACAAGAACCTACAGATTCGCTTGGCACTATTGATGACATTCTCCACCTAAGTCTCATTTGCTATGTGTCAACATTAGATTCACCATGTGAGCAGCACGTGGTTGCCATAATATGTGGGTACTCGGTGATGAGTTGCGAACAAGCTTTCTTAAAGTTGGAACCATTGTCATTAACTATTTGAACAACAAACTTGTGACCAATCTCATCAATAACCACTTGTTTGATCCACTCATACAAGAATTATGCATTATGTATATGGCCATTTGCATTGACACACTTGTGGAAGAATATGCGCTCATTATAATACACTATGAAGTTGACAATGCTCATAGCTGTAGGCCCAGTCCATGAGTCGCACATGACTGTAACCCCATAAACACTCTAATCTTCTTTGAATTCCTCCACATGGCCTTGCATCTCCTCAAAGTTACCTTGCAAATATGGCCCATCGATGTCAGCCCTTTAGGAATCTACACCACTTTACCGAACTGCTTAGTTAGGTTCATTGCTCTTTGAAAGTACAGGCAATTGGCTTTCCTACCAGGGATGTTCGCATGAAGAAAATTAAGGAATGTGTCTAGTTTTCTTCCTACCATTTGAGTCGGATCTGACGAACAAAAGTACACCTATGGAAAGCCACTCAAGAATCATGCAATGTAGAATTTACTACAAATTAAGGAATACTAAGACCTCTCTCCAAATCTCTCACACCTAAAAATAAAACGTATTCATATGATTTGCATAAACATTTCCTCCAACCATTAATAACGCAAAAAAAATTTAAAATGGACACTCATACATTCTAGAATCCTCTCTTTAGTTGTACCTAAGCTAGACATTCATGCACTCTAAAAACTTCTATTAAGATATTTAAGAGGTACTAAAATAGTAAAGTTTGAGTGAAAAATGAGATGCAAGAGAGCATCACTCACAATTTTCTCTGCTATTCAATTTCAAATCCAATGGATAGAATTGTACTTCAATTTCCATTTATTTTAAAACCAAACATTTTCTAATTTAAATTAGCATAAGTAAATGATTCCACATATTATATTTATTCCAAATTTATTTTTTAGTGTACAGTTTCCTTTTTCTTATTATTTTTCACTTATACATTAACATATAATTAACCTTTTAGTCTATTAGCTACAATTCTCTACCTAAACATTCTGTTGCACAAATAGTTATTCATAAGTTTTTGTAGTAAATTACAAGGAAAAACTAATATAATTTTTGTGGCAATGTACGGTTCAATCTAATATAATTAAGTTGACAGGAGTTAATAGATTAGATTTGCATTTGTCAAGCTTCCACGAATAACTTGATCCAAAATTTGACTATTGAACAAATTTCTATTTTACATTTCTGTGGCTCGGCATCCAACTCGGTTATGGCCCTGTTCTTTTGGATTACGCCTAATTGCTTTTGGCTGCGGCCAGGGCCGGCTCAACGTTTTTAAGGGCCCTAGGGCGAATTCGGCTCTATAGGCCCTTTACTATAAATGTTTTTTTCTACTTATAAAATATGCAGTTTAAACTTTATATTATCTAAAGTGACACAAATCAATAGTTCTAACATGATAAACTAATTAGGTACTAACTAGTTCAGGACAGTCATGCAGTTTAAATTTTATATTGTCCATCCTGCGTTCTTTTTTTGGTACAAAAGTGAAGGCAAATGTTCGATCTGAACTTCTCTTGCTTCGCAGTAACTTGCATGCACAATGCGTAAGCAAGTAAGCATAGAAACAAAATAACTTCAACAAGCCCCTCGCAAGTATCACGCATACTGCACCAGTTCAGTGCGCATCATATTTTCATCCAGGCAGAGTTTCCAACCATCATAATTGCAGATGATTTCGATGTCTCTCAGTTGCTGAAGTTTCTGTTCTGAACACAATAAACACCCATGTACTGCCCTGAAGCAATGAAAGCCTGAGCCTTCTTCCCTTGGGCAATCAAATTACTAGTACTGCTCCTGCAGTAGCAGCTCCGGTGCATATGCTAATTAACGGCACTGTCTCTCGTCAGCTGAGAAGAAGTTGATCATCCATGCCAAGTTAGACGTCACATATGAAATCCATCCTGATCTGGCCTAATGCTCAAGTCTTGTGAACCGATGACTGAAGGATACGCCATATGCGCCGTATCATGGAATGATCCATCCAATGTGTGAGGCATCTGTTCAATAATGGGTCAAAAAAATCTATCAGAATGTTTACAATGACCGCTGAATGATGAATGGTATGTGCCTGTAGGACATTAGAAGATGAATAACAATGCTGTCTCTCAAATAGCTTAACGTTTCTAAACTACACAACTGAGGTTATACTGTTATAGTATAGGCATGCCGAGATGCAAACCTGTTGAGATGCAGGCTTTCTCAACGCGTCCTTCTGGTTTAGTTCCGCCTGCATGACTGTCCTGAACACATTTGGCCCGCAGCCCCGCAAAACGTAATCACGGTGTATGCATGGCTCAAATGCTCAATCACAAAACGTAGCCAGCCCGCAGCCCCGCACACATGCATGCAGCCATGTAGGTTTCTGGGAACTGGGCTCTGCCGCTCTGGCCGCCGTAGTCTGGCGCGGGGGTGGGCCCTCCCTGGCCCGGGGCCCTAGGCCGGCGCCCCTCCGGCCTACCCCCAGAGCCGGCCCTGGCTGCGGCAAATGACTTTTATCTGCACTTTTTGATACGGTAGAGGGTGGTAGAGACATCGATACGGTCAGCGCACACGGTTTTGGGTTCAAGAAATCATTTGAAGATTCCACTTCAAGAAGTAGCCCCGTTTATTTCAATTTTCAGAGAAGTCAAAAGCCCAAAAGAATATAGCCTATGACTGTCAAAGGTGACCCACATGTCAGTTTATGAGCAAGAGAATTTTTTTTTGTTTTTTTTTGTGGCAAAGGTGCGAAGTCGAAGGACTTAACTAAGGGCCGAGAATGAGTGCGCAAGGTTTGGGCCGAGCCGTCATTTTAATCCATCATGTTTCTGACGGCTCAATAAGTCTTTCCCCTTGTTGAGGTAGTTTTTACTATTGAAATCAGGAGACGAGGTTACCGGACTGGGCCTGTCAGAAGAACTATAGGCCCTAACTTTGACAAGACCGAGCGGGCGCCTCTTCCTGTCTTTCTGACCGAAGCGGAGGAGGAGAGCAGAACGGGCGGCGAGCGGCAGAGGCGCGGTCGGGAGATCCGGCCAGCGTCCGGCTCGGTCCCGGAACCCTTTCCGAACCGAGCAGAGCTCGCGGCTCCCTGTATAGGAGAAGCCAGCGCGCAAGAGGAACAGCATGCTAGCGGAGGTCCTCGCGAACTTGTGAAGCCAGCCAGGGTATCCCGCCGGCGGCAAGAGCTAGTGTCCTCCTGTGTCCAGGCCTCCCTCCCTCTTCGAGTGTATTTGCAGGCCTCGAGTCGTCATGTTAGTGTACCAGCCTACCAGTGGTTGCAGGTTGCACCGAGGTAGGATTCGTGTTAATCTAGCACTCGATTTCTCGTCCTCAAGAACGGAGAGAAATTTAAGCATTGGGGTTTCGCGCATTTTACTTGATTGTTTCAAGCTAGGTACTCGATTAATTTTTTAGATGAAATCCCAGTCCCAAATCTTATTGAAACCCGGTTTTCAAGCAGTTTTAGCTCAGTACATCATGGCGATTACAGCTTCTCTACTCTTTTTCTACACATCTCGTTTTTCTCCTTACAGTTTCAGTACATGGTAGAACATTACAGCATCACTTCATTTCCACTTCGTCAGACTTCATTCTCCTCAGCTTCACATTGTACTAGCGTTCCTCCCAAGTCCAGTATCCTCATTTTGATGTCAGCCACATCGGCTTCAGTATCAGGGCCTCCAGCTACTCGCAGCAGCGACCCACCTGATGTAACTTTGTATCCTGCAATACTTGTGCCCAGCTCCTTAGTGTACCTAAGACTTTCCTCCAAATTTGCCTCATACTGAGCCAACACTTGCGCTGAAAAATAATCCCATTACGACATTTCCACAAACACCATAAAGCAGCAGCAATAACAGAATTTAAAACAGCATGCTTCTTACTGCTGGTCCAAAATTTTACAATAGATTCGAAATCAGGGCCTATGTGAACTTGAAATAAATCAGCCATGTCGACCCAAATACATTTAGCCAGCACAATTTAAGAACGGGTAATTTCTGGATTCATTTCAGAGCAAAAAACACAGTCCATAGGCTTCACAATGTTTCTTTTTAGCAAATTGTCCTTAATCATCAATTTATTATGAGATAGTAGCCATAAGAAAACATGCACTCTAGAAGGCACAGTGATAGACCAAATTGCAGGTATGTGAATCGGTATAACACCTCTAAAATTTATAATAGCACAAAGAGACTTTGTAGAATATTTCCCATTCCACTCATATTGCCATATCAGGGCATCATTTTCATTAGACAAAGATAAATGCTGCACAACATACCAGCAGGTACTCGATTAATCGGGGGGCTTTCTTTCTAGGAAGCAGGAAAGATTGAGTTTTTGTTTCCGCTCTTTTTTTCTTCCTTTCTTTGAGTTTTGGTTTGAGGGTGAGGGAGTTTTCAGCTTGTAGGTAGTAGAGAAGTGTCAGGGCCTGATGATCCTTGTAACGCCCCCGTTTCCAGGGGCGCGTACGGACACGGCATTCCGCAACTATTCACGCATGAACAGTTATGGAGTGTCGCGCAAGAGTATACCATTGCATGCTTACAACAAAAGTCCAGCATATATTTCACATATGGAATAACATCCAGTTTTGACAGCGGGGCGTGCAAGCCCAAAGTATAATTACATTACCAAAAGCTCCAAGATCCGCTTGAGCGCGGCGAAGACCTAAAGCCACGGGTCCTCGACGGGGAGACCTTCTAACACGAAATCTTGAATTGCTTTCTTTTCTTCTGGTATCTGTGGCATTTAGCAAGCCTGAGTACTCCGACCCCGTACTCAGCAAATCACAAGGGAAACCCTAACTTACTACTTGCACGAATCAACAAAGGAATGGAGTATACTTGGTTTATTACATTTGGTGGATGCAGTTTTATTTGCAAACATTTTAATAAAGTGGACCCAAAACTACTTCTCAAGATCTCAGGGGGGTTTTCAACAAAAGTTAATTAACCAACTGAACAACTTAAATCCTGTACAAAACTACTTAAGCTTCGCTGCTGGAATCACCCAAGTGACACAGCTCCAATAACCGGGAGCACGGCGTATTCGAATACCATTTATTTGACTCTGCAGAGTTTGCTCAGCTTTACCCACACGATCCCTTAACTCCCGCTAAAGAGTTAAGAAAGCCAGGTCGTTTCACTGCTCAACTCTTTATATAGGCTCTACCCGGTAGAATTCACTCGGGTCTGGCTCACACACACACACACACACACACACACAAGAGAAAACGGTGTCCGCTTCGAGTGAACTCTACCGTTGTTAGGCACCCACAACACGGCTTGCCTAACCTCACTGCTAAACCTCCTGTAGAGTTTCAATCGAGTTGAGCAGCTACTAGACAAGTGTTGACAAGTCAACTCCTGTGGTTGAGCGATCACTGTGACATTTGCTCAGCGTAAGGGTTTCAATCCTTATATTTTCACATGGTCCGCAACCTCGCCAGGCCCGCGACCCAAACTAAGGTAAGCGGTGGGCGTAGACCGTCTCGCGGTTTCCCACTCACCCTTACCCTACTCCAAACCCTAGGGTAAAAAGAGGGGCGAAGACCATCTCGTGGTTCCCCCAATCCTTACCCTACCTTGTGCACGCCGGCACTCTCCGCTCTAAGATACGGTGTCCCATACCACCCTACCTTAGAGTCGGGTTTTCAAATTCTATTGGCCCACAGCCACAACCTTATTAGTGTAAGACTTTGCATGATAATAATAGCCTACAGTTATCTAGATTAACCGATAATTATTTCTAGGGTTACAAAGGCATGGCTTCAAGTTTAACATGACATTTGTCGGTGGTAGGTTTATCTACATAACATGTCATTCTAAACATTTTATTTTACTTTTGAATTAACATTTCAGAATTAGCTCAATGCAAATAACATAATAGCATAATTAGATAACATGGGTTGCAACATGATCAAGGACTTGTGACTTGCCGTGAATCGTGACGAACTCGGCTAGCTCGAACGTAGAAGCTCCTGGATCCTGGGACTGCACTTGAGCTTCCGGGATCTCCGACACTAGCGCAAACACTGAAAATAACATAAATCCGGCTTGAGCCTAATCAAGCGAGGAAAAAAATAATTTATTAAAAAGGAGTAAAATGCATAAACCCTTCAAATGGAATTTTAGGAATTTATCTGGGATGAATTTGTGGAAGTGGAGGCCAAAAATAGGTTCTGGGCATTTTTCTGAGCAAGATGGTGAAATTTGGGAATTTTTGGGATTTTCTGGGATTTATTTGGATTTTCTGGGATTTTGGAAATTGATAAATCGGGGAAAATTGCTATGAACAGTGAGCGGCCGGCCCATGCTACAGTACGGCCCGGCCGGGGATTCAAACGGGCGTCCGACGGCCCACGCGCGCGCGCGTACGCGCGGAGAGGCGAGGCAGGCCAAGGCCTCGGCCCACACTCGCGCGCGCCCACCTCGCTCGGATGGCCGACGCGTTGCGCTACGGACGGCGGAGATGGCGAGAGAGGGAGCGGCTAGGATTCGCGCGGGCGGCGATCGGGCGGCAGGGGAACGGCGTGATCGGGCGAAGCGGTACGAGGGAGGTGGACGGCCGAGATTATATTGTGGCGGGAGGGATGGACGGAGGAGGAGAGGCCACGTCGGTCGTCTTCTACCTCCGGCTGTGCGCGCGCGACCGAGAGGCAGAGGGGCGGAGCTGTGGTGCTCCGACGAGGGCGACGGACTCCGGCGGCAAGGGGGAGTGTCCACGGGCAGATCTCGACCCGGGGAACCCATTTTGGGCCGTTAGAGTTCGAGGGAATCAAGGGAGGGAGAGGGAGGCAGAGGGAAGTGTCTCGGGCAATTTGTGGCAGAGAGAGTCACCGGCGGCGAGAGAGCTCAATCGGCCGCGGTCACACGGACAGGGGGTCAAGAGGCTCACGTTGGCAGTGGTGGTTCAGGCCGAGGGGCTCCGAGTTGCTCTAGCCACGGTGAGGTGCGACGGCCGAAGAGGGAGCTCCGGTGCTGGAGGTCCTCGAGCGATCTCCTGTGCAAACAAGGGTACCAACGGTATAAGCGAGTGGAGGAGATGCTCTGGTGAGGTTTAATTGGAGAAAGAGGGCGGGGAGCGGAAGATCCGCTCACGGGCGTCGCCGGCGCAGGGGATGACCACGGCGGCGCTACGGGCGATTGGATTTCAATCAGCTGCTTCGGGAGCTTCCCTGGGGTGGTGGGGAATGACTGAGGGTGGTAGGGGAAACGGGGAAACAAGAGGGCGTGCAGGAGAGGGAGGAGGGGTTTTATACCCGAGCGGACGGAGGGGAAAAGCTTCGGGGAGAAGGCAACGGGCGCGACCGGGGAGTCAACAGGGAGACAGGGGAGTTGGCAAGCGTCTCCTCCGCGTAGTGGATGACGCACGGCCCTGCACAGTGCACTGGTGACGCGACGGGAGCAGGTGGGGCGCGGCATGGACGAAGGCGCGTCCGCGCGCGGGAGAGGAAGCTGCGGCGGCTGACAGGTGGGACCGGAGCAGAGGCGGGGTGACGTGGAGCGAGGACGTCCACCCCTTCGAACCAGGGGGCTGTCGGGACGACGCGGCGCGGGGAGGGACCGGGGGCGGCGCGGGGAATCCGGGGCGCAGAGAGGCGGTGCGGTCGCGGGCGCCAGCGTGCACGCGAGCGCGAGGGTGGAGGCGGAGAGGGGCGAAGGCGCCAGCGGAGAGAGGAACTGGGAGGGGAGCGGCGCCAACGGGGAGCAGCGCGCGGCTCGGGCGTCCGCGCGGGGAGTAGGCGGCAAGGAGGGGGCGCCAGCGAGAAGAGGATGGCGGGAGCGAGCGCGGGCGCCAGGGGAAGGGGAAGACGGGAGCGGGGCAGGGCGCCAAAAGAAAAGGAAAAACGGGGGAAAAAGGAAAGGCGCCAAAGATATGGAGAAAGCGGAATTGCCAAAAGAAGAAAACGCATTCCGGGGAAAATTTTCAAAAAGGGAAAGTTTCCAGAATTTCACCCAAAAACCAGCAAAAACAAAGAAAATTCATTTTGAAATTTTTAGGGGCTTTTCAATCCTGACCAAATTAGTACCAAACAGTGTGATTTGTCCCTCAATAAGGTTTGCCTAACTTCACCTTGTTTGTTGCAGGTAACGGAGGACGATATTTCGGGCAGATGTCAAACCAATCTTCAAAAAAAGAAGAGCAAAGTTTCAATTTTTAAACCTTCCAGAGGTATGTTGAACTTAGATCCTTCTGGGTCGGTGTTGGGTGTGAATGAAATCAGAGGTTTCAGGGGCCTTGATGAACTTAGATCCTTCCTGTTGATATTTTGTTGATGCAGAACTTGCAATGCACAATTTTCTCATAATTGCCCCTGAAGGAGGTTATAAGGACTAGTATTCTGTCCAGCAAATGGCGATTTATTCGGACGATTTATCCCAAACTTAGATTTGATGGTGTCACAATGTGCAACAGTAGGACCATTTGTATTCAGGAGTTCATTCAGAACGTCAATGCTGTCCTGCAGCAATACAATGGACAAAACTAGCGATTCTCTTAAGCTTCCTACAGCTCACTTACCCTGATTTCACTGCTTGTGCATTACTTTTTTCTCTTTTTCTTGTAACAGCTGCCTGTGCTTGTGCTTTTGATTTTGATTTTTTAACTGGATGTAGCTTTTTAGTATTTACAAGTACTAACTTTAGTAGAACATCCTTGTCTATATATAACAGGATGCAATCTTTGCCCTCTAACCGGATTTTCTAGCAACAGCATTGGCTGTCAGATAGAAGTATGAAACTCAGCTTTTCTGTACTTAGGGGTAGGCCTGGGCTAGCTCCTGGCTAGCGCCGACAAGGTGGCTCGGGCCTCCTTGACCCACAACCATCGTCCATGCAGATCCAGGTGTTCAACACAGCGGCAGCCCCCTCGTACACGTCGTCCACACCGGCGCCCTCCAACTGGGATCGGTCGGGACTCGTCGGGGCCCTCAACATGTCCATGACCGGTTCCCCGCACGGCGATGGGTTCTTGACTATGGCGTGATGTCGCACATGTCTTCGGACGACGGTATCCTTCTCAATTCAAGTCCCTTTCATTCTCCATATTGTGTCACCGTCAGGAACGTTTCCTCCGTGCCCATCTCTTGATCTTGTCACACCTATATTCATACGCATTTTGGTTCAACTTTTCATCTCAATGATGTTCTTATTGTTCCTTCTCTTACGCGCAACCTTCTCTCTGTCCATAAATTCACCCATGACAACTTCTGTTCTATCAAATTTGACTCCTTTGATTTCTCTGTCAAGAACCTCCAAACCAAGAGCGTGATTCTTCAATGCAATAGTACCGATGATCTATACACCTTCCACCGTACTAATGCGGCGATGTCCCCTTGGGCTTTTGTGTCCAAACTGTCCACTACTGCATCCGCTTTGCTGTGGCATCAACGTTGGGCCACCCCGGCCGGCGGCCGCGACGCCATGTCCTCTTTGTAGTGGTCTTCTTTAATTTCTTGTAATAAGGCAGCCTATTCAAAAGTACCATGCAAGCCAATTGGGCAAGCACGTGCACCTGCCATTTTCTAGTTCTAATTCTTATACTCTAGGTCCTTTTCAATTGTGATTTGTGGACATCACCTACACCAAGTTCTTCTAGTTTCCAATACTACTTAGTCATCGTCGATGATTTCTCTTATTTTTATTGGTCTTTTCCCCTACACAAGAAATCATATGTACATGACACACTCTTGTCTCTTTTTTTTGCTTACGTTCGTACGCAATCCCAACTCCCTATAGTCTTTATCCGGGTCGACGGTGGCACAGAATTTCTTAATTCTACCTCCTTGCAATTTTTTCATCGCCACATCAGTCACCTACGCCTTTCATGTCCCTACACCTCCCAACAAAACGGGAAAGCCGAGTGGGCAATCCATACTCTCAATGACACCGTTTGCACTCTCCTGTTTTAGGCACACATGCCTCCCTCCTTCTGGGTTGGAGCTCTGACCATTGCAACGTACCTCCTGAACCGTCACCCCTCTAAGGCCATTCAAAACCCTACACCGTAAGTGAAGCTTCATGGTCATCACCCTTCCCTTCATCATCTACACGTCTTTAGATCCTTGTGCTATCCCAGCCTTTATTCCATTGCTTGCAATAAACTCAACCCTCACTTGACGGCCAATGTTTTCCTCGGCTATCCCTCCTCGCATAAGGGCTGCTAATGCTACGACATCTCTACATGTCGCGTGATTATCTCCCGCAACGTCATATTTGACGAAGGCATCTTTCCTTTCTCGACGGGCAGCAAAACTAATTCACCAGACTCCCTAGATTTCCTATTGGATTTTGTTTTCCAACAATCTCTACCTGTCGTGCATGTGTCATGCGCTATACATACTGCTTCCCCGGTGCTAGTGCCGTGTGCTCCAAGTCCTATATTTTGAAACAAAACTGCAATTTGAGAAAAGTTCAAAATCTGAAAATTGAATTCAATTTCGATTTTTGCTTTGTTCTCCCAAATTCTCATCCTATCCTCCCCAAATCTCAATGTCCAGCTGCCCCTAATCTTTGCCATCCTCATTGGATTGGGAGGGGGAAGTATATGCACTATATCTTTTTTTTCCGACAAAAGTTGCCGCCGCCTCCCTCTGTTACCGTCGCCGCTCACGCCTCCTGCGTGACCCGCGCCCGCGTCACCTCCCGCAATCCCGCTCGGTGGAATGGCCAGCTCACCCCGCCGTGGCATGCCACGCCACCCCGCCGCCCTGCCGCCGCCGCAGCCTTTCCCGCCGCCCGCCCTCTCCGCGTGCGCCAACGCCACCTCGTGCCGACGGTCGACGCCACCTCCTTGCGCGGACAAGAGCCCCTTTACACCTCTCCTCTGCTCGCCCTGACACCCTGCGCCGACCACCAACGGTGGCAACACCGCCGGTCGCCACGCCCCACTGCCGCCCGGGAAATATCTCACCCCGAACCGCCTTAGCCGCCCTATTTAAGCGCCCAAGCGTCCCAAGCCGCGGACACCACCCTCCATCATCCGCCCGACGCCCTAAAGCCGCCCCCATCCACCTCCATTGCCGGTAATTTCAAGAAATCCCCAAACTTGAGCCCTAGCGCAATGTCCCAACTCCGGCCATCTATTCTCCAATTGCATTCGCCTATAGCCTCACCGACACCCTAGAAGCACGCCCCAACCGCCGCCATAACCTCCCGAAGCCCCCTCTTCCCCGGCGCCGTGAGCACACCGCCGCCACATCCACCTCACCGTGGCTAGCCTTGCACGGCCTTTCCCAGCCCAAACCGATCATCCCACTAGCTAACCCTAGTCCCAAGGATGCTCAAACGCCAAAAACCCGGCCCTCAAAACCCTAGAAATCCACTTTGGCCGTTATCATCCGTACCGAGCTCACCGGCTCGCCGCCGGCGAACGCCGCCTCCACCGGCCTGGCCACCACCAAAAATGGAACCACCATTCCCCCACGAACCCAACCGTACCATCCACTGCCGTCGCAAACCACCGGAGCATCGTCGCAAGCCGCCGCCGTCGTCCCCTGTTCCTCTGTTCCTCTGTGCGCATGAGCCGGATGGAGGAAGAAGACGACCGAGCCAGCTGCGTCCGAGTCCGACCGCACCGCACCGCCTCGGCTGCGCCCGACCGCGCGCGCGCCCGCACCCCGACCGCGCCACCCGCATCGGATCCGAGCCGGGCCGACTTGATTGAGTCGAGTCTGTTCGCCCGAGCCCGACGCACCCGAGGAACAGTAACCGACCGAGCCCAATGAACAGTAAACCGACCCAAAGTCCAAAATACATGTTTATACTCCCCGGATTCGTCTCGAGCCCAATAACCCATATCCAAAGCCCATTTCCACATATGACCTTCCTATAAGCCCAAATTTCAATTTGTTTGCATTCTTTTGAATTTCATTTCTTTATTTTAAATTTTTATTCCTAGCTCGATTTTTGGGGCATGGAATTGATGTTATTTTTATTGCATTTGCGCTAGCCTCCGACGCCGGATTATCTCAGGAGCTGGAAGGAGAAGACTCAGTTCAAGCCCCGTCTTCAGAAGAATTTGAACTCGTAGAAATCGTTGACTCGCAAGGCAAGTTGCACATACCTCGATCATGTTGAACCTACTGTGCCTTGATCTATGTATATAATTAACAGTATTTCCATTATGATATTTTAAGTCATTATTTTATGTGAAATTAGTTTAGAATGACATGAAATGATAGACATATCCTACCACTTGAAAAGCCCCGTTTAAATTTGATGGCCATATTCATGTTGACAAACCTAGTAATATTTAATATATAATCATAATATAAACATGGTAATTAGGAAATCATCAAATGTTTATACTGATAAGGCTTTTGGATATTTGCGTAGTGATTTAGAAAAAACTGGATTTAGGGTAAGCGAGGATCACAGATGGAGATCCGAAGACCTTATCCTAGGGTGGAGGCATGGGAGTGGGATGGTGGCAGTACGGGAAGGTACTGAATATGGGTTTGTGAATGATTGATGCCTCAGTGAAAACTATAAGGACTAGACCCTTATGCTGAGTAAAGAACATAGAATTCGCCCAACCACAAGTGTTGATCTTATCACACCTGGTTTAATAACTGCTCAAGTTCAATTGAACCTCTGCAACTGGCTGAGGGAGTCGAGGGTGAGATTGTATGAGAGGGGGTTAACCATACAACAGTAGGACTGCTATAAATCGGATGTGATCTGTGGGGTCATCCGAGTTTATGGGGATCAAGGACCTACTGGGTGGAGGCTATATAAAGAATTGAGCAGTGAACAACCCTGTTTTCTTAACTCTGTCGCGGGAGTTAGGAGATCTTGTGGGTAAAGCAGGGCAACTCTGCAGAGTGAAATTAATGGTATTCGAATACGCCGTGCTTCCGGTTAATGAAGCTGTGTTTAATGGGTGATTCCAATAGCAAGGCATAAGTAGGATTGAGAATGGTTTGGAAATGTTGGATGTTAATCACGCTTGAAAACCCCTTTACTTAATGGAGTTGCTTTTCAAATTTTATTAAATAAAACTGCATCTACCCAATTAAAGAACCCGTTGTCCCCTTTATTTGATATTCCATGCATATAGTTAATGATAAGCTCCGTGTGACTTGCTGAGTACGGAAGTTGTACTCATACTTGCTTAAAAACATAAACAGAAACTGTTAACTTTGAGGAGCCCGGTGAAGATGAAGAAGTGGTGTTCTACGAACTGGAAGAAGCTTGGGATTAGGGTCGTTCTATGCTCAAGTATGCCTGTGGTGTTTCTTTTTGTGTAATATATCTGCTGGCCGTGGGCCCTACTTTTAAACTTGGCTTTATGCCGTTAATTGTAATAAAGTCGACTTTTGTTGTAAGCTTGCGTTGGCAATGTTATGCACTCGATGAATGTAACTCGCAATTGAACTATCCTGGGCAATTGCGAGGAATTCATAACGCTCCCAAAAATGGGGGTGTTACAGAGTGGTATCAGAGCACGCTTGCTTGACTGTAGGATGACCCTAGGTATGATAGGAAAATGTTTACAAAAAATTATTTTGGTTATAAAATAAGTTACTCAAAATTCTGGTAATATTCTTATAATCTTCTTTTTCTTGTCCGTATTATTCTTGTATTAATTAAGTTGATTTCTAAAAATATTTATGTCAATTCTTGTCTAACCTCAAAATTTACCGATTTGAGCAGACGATGAGGATGCGAAATGACTATGTTGATCCAGTGCTTCTGTCCGGATGGGCGTCGCGATTATGGAAGATGCAGAGGTATCTGCACGCGACTTTGGAGCATCGCCCAGCATTTCATACGAGAGCACTGATGATTCATGGGAGGATCCGTCAGTGGAAGGCATGGGTGTATCTGGAACCATTGCCTTGGAGACCAGATGCTCGGAGGAAATTTACGGGATATCGCCGCAGAGAGTCTGATGCCATCCAAGATGCGGCCAGAAAGGCAGTGGAGTACCTCCGCAGATACTACCAAGCAGAATTTGATGAATCTCCACATCACCTCACTCCACAGATTGATGATGGAGGACGTAGCTACTCACTTCCACCGTTGGATCCAGAAGAGGACCCCAGAGTCAAAGAAGCTGCTTTTCTGATCCTCACCCAGGAAACCCAATACCACAGAATGACGGAAGAAAACAGGCAGATGCGACAACAACTTATCACAGTTCAGCAGGAGAATTGGCTTCTGAAGCAGCAACTACTACACTATCAGCAGAAGGAGCAGGCTGAAGCGTCGAAGCATGATGAGTCTCCCGAAGGTTCCAACATGCGTAGAAGAATGACGGCGCCTCAGTACCGTTCACTCTTCAAGCCAGCATCGCCAGTCCCGGAGGGACCTACAGCAGATGGTGTTGAGCCTAAGGGTAAGGAACCCAAGGTTGAGGAGGAGGAGGAACCGGAAGAGGAGGAGGAACCGGAAGAGGAGGAGTGGTGCTCTGGTGACAATGTAGATAAGGAGGAGAGCAAGGAGAAGGAACCGATGATCGATGACGACGAGGAGGAAGAACCGGAGGAGGAGGAATGGCTTTCTTCTGGAGCCTCTACGTCAGATCAGTGGTTTTAGTTTTGAGTTTAGATACGATAAAATGGTCTGTGTCCCTTTTTGGTAGTAGCTGTTTTTGTAATGTAAGATAAGTTGTGGTATGAACTTTTGTAAGATAGTGTGTACCCAGCTTATAATATGCATGAATAAAGGCTACTTTGTTTTGTGTAATTGATAATTTGTTTGATTAGTAATATCTTTAATCTATCTTTTCAAAAATTCTAACTCTCTCTTTTCATTCTAGCATCTTTACCTAATTCGTTCTAATCTTATCCTTAATTCTAGCTTCTTACTTATCTCTCTAATTCCATAAAAACTCGCTGCAGATCTGTACTCCTAACCTCATTAAGACAGTCAAAATGTCCGGAAATGGAGAAGGGTCACAAGGGCAAGGTAGCCCTCATCAAAGAGAAATACCTCAACTCAGCTTAGCAGATATATTAGCCAAAATGGAAGAAAATAGATTTCAAGCAGAGCTAAATCAATCTCGCATGATGGATCAACATTCTAGACTGTTAGAACAAATAGCCCTAAGAAATGGAGGGAATAATCAACAAGGGATGCCTGGACAGTCAAAGTGGGCAGATTTTCAAAAGACCAGACCTCCAGTCTTTTCTTCCTCACCTGATCCAATGGTAGCCGAGGATTGGCTCAAGGATGTGGAAAGAAAGCTGAATACCATACAATGTAATGATAAGGAAAAAGTATTATATGCCTCCCATCAACTGCAAGGCCCAGCTGCCGCATGGTGGGTAAACTATCAGAATATGAATGAGGATCGAGAAATCACTTGGAAGGAATTTGAAGACTCGTTTCGTCAAGCTCATGTGCCCACAGGAGTCATTGAAGCCAAGCGTCGAGAATTTCTTGCACTCAAACAAGGAGGACGAACTGTCACAGAATATCTTCATCAATTCAATGCACTAGCCAGATATGCCCCTGATGATGCAAAGACTGAAGAGAAAAAGATGGAGCGATTCAAAGAAGGGTTACAGAAATCCTTGAAATACCATATTTCAATGGTGGACTATAAAGACCTACCCACAATGGTAAATAAACTCATCGTGTCTGAAGAAGCAAGGAGTGAATTAGAAGATACTCGGAAGAGGAAGATAATACAGAGAACATCACCGTCAGATGGATCTCGAAAGCAAATGATGCTAGCACCTCATTTTAGAGGACAACAGGGAAGGAAATTTGTATACATGCCTAAATCACAGCTTAAGACTAGCCAAAGCCCTATGACATCTCAGCAGAATGTCAGGCAAATTTCTATGCTGAAGTGCTATAACTGCGGAGGGAATCACCTACAGAGGCAATGCCCGCAGTTGCATACTGTCTGTTATCACTGTGGCCAAGCTGGTCATTACAAGAATCAGTGTCCACAAGGAGGATTACCTTCAGAAGTAGCAAAAGCTCAAGTTAGAGCACAGGCATCTTCGCCACGTCAATTCATTGCCGTGCCAAAGCAAGAAGAAGGAGGACAGACTAGACAATTTGTAATGAAGCCAGCAGGAACTCAGATGACCAACTTGATGTCAGCAGCGGACAAGGGAAAAGGGATACTGAAACCAGTCCAAGGACGGATAACTCATATTTCCGCAGAAGAAGCAGTGGGAGCCAACGACGTCATCGTTGGTACGTATCTTGTTAACTCAAAGCCTTCTGTGGTTTTGTTTGATCCCGGAGCAACACATTCGTTCCTCTCTTTGGCTTTTGCTATGAAAAATCAATTGTCAATTTCTCCTTTGCAAAAGTCTTATTCCTTTCAAACCGCGGGGAATAAAGTGGAATCTCGCTTTGGATGCAAAGACCTAGATTTAGAAATCCAAGGGGTCAAATTTAAGACAGACTTGCTATTATTGGAGATGAAGGGATTGGATGTTATATTAGGAATGGATTGGTTAACTAAGTATAAAGCCAATGTGAGTTGTGAAAAGAAGCTAGTAACCATGGTAAGTCCAGAAGGACAAGAGATATTGGTGAAGACAGACCCAACGCTAATGGAGAAAATGAAGACGAGTATCCAGAGTATAATGGTAGAAGAGGGAGTATCCCAAATACCTATAATTCGGGAATATCCAGATGTTTTTCCAAAGGAGCTACCTGGAAAGCCACCGGATAGACCCATAGAACTTGCTATTGAGTTGATACCAGGGACTAAACCTATCACAAAGCGTCAGTATCGGATGTCAGCCCAAGAGCTAAAGGAACTTAAGAAGCAGATGGATGAATTAATGGAGAAAGAATTTATACAGCCTAGTATATCTCCTTGGTCAGCCCCAGTATTGTTCGCAAAGAAAAAGGATGGTAGTCTGAGAATGTGTGTGGATTATCGAGGATTGAACGCAGTGACTATCAAAAATAAATACCCTCTGCCAAGGATAGATGACTTATTCGATCAGCTCAAAGGAGCCAAGGTGTTCTCAAAAATTGATTTAAGATCTGGATATCATCAGCTTAAGATCCGAGAACAAGATCGTGAAAAGACTGCCTTCACCACAAGATACGGATTATTTGAGTTCACAGTAGTACCATTTGGCTTAACAAATGCACCTGCATATTTTATGAACCTGATGAATATGGTATATATGGAGCAGTTGGACCATTTTGTGATAGTATTCATCGATGACATATTAATATATTCCAAGACAGGAGAAGAACATCGACAACATTTGCATACCGCCTTGAGTAAGCTAAGAGAACATCAGTTATATGCTAAGTTCTCTAAATGTGAATTCTGGATGAAAGAAGTAGCTTTTCTCGGACACATTATCACAGAAGAAGGAGTAAAAGTAGACCCTGAGAAAGTGAAAGCAGTAATGGAATGGAAACAGCCAACCACTGTAACAGAAGTCCGAAGTTTCCTTGGTTTGGCTGGATATTATCGTCGTTTTATTGAAGGATTTTCGAAGATAACAAGACCCCTCACCCAGCTACTTAAGAAAGATAGTCCGTTTACATGGACGAGTAAGTGTGAAGAGAGTTTTCAGGAGTTGAAAATAAAATTAACCTCAGCCCCAGTGCTTATACTTCCTAACCCTGAGAAAGAATTTCAAATCTATTGTGATGCCTCAAAACAAGGACTAGGCTGTGTATTAATGCAAGAAGGGAAAGTAGTGGCGTATGCTTCAAGACAGCTACGGCCACACGAGATAAATTATCCAACGCATGACTTGGAATTGGCAGCAGTGGTACATGCGTTAAAAATTTGGAGACACTATCTATTGGGAAATCGATGTGAAGTCTTTTCTGACCACAAGAGTTTGAAATATATATTCACTCAGCCAGATTTAAATCTTCGACAACGAAGATGGTTGGAGTTAATCAAAGATTATGATCTGGATCTCCAGTATCACCCTGGGAAGGCAAATGTAGTTGCAGATGCGCTAAGCCGGAAGAAATACCATAATATAGCCTCAATTATGGAGTGTTCTACCCCGTTACATGAGGAAATGCAACAAATGAATTTAAGTGTTGTTGAACAAGGCCAGATAGCAGCATTGGAAATTCAGCAGACTTTAACAGATCAAATCAAATCAGCACAAGAAAAAGATGAAGAAATACAGCAGCTCATAAAGAGAAGTCAAGAAATAAACTCGACTGAATTTGTTAAAGATGATCAAGGAATCTTGAAATTTAGAGATCGCTATTGTATACCTGATGACAAAGACTTGAAAGATTTGATATTACGAGAAGCGCATTCATCTCAACTCTCTATTCACCCAGGAGGTACGAAGATGTTTCAAGACCTGAAAAAGAGGTTTTGGTGGAGTAATATGAAGAGAGAGATAGCAGAATATATTTCACGTTGTGATACCTGTCAGAAGATAAAGATAGATCATCGGAAACCCTCAGGGTTGTTAAATCCTCTACCTGTCCCAGAATGGAAATGGGACGACATTGGTATGGATTTTATTACAGGGTTCCCAAAAAGTCGAGACGGATATGATGCTATTTGGGTAATCGTAGATCGATTAACCAAAGTGGCACACTTCATACCGATCAAGCAAACCTATGGTAAAAACAAGCTGGCAGAGCTGTACTTAACAAGAATAGTAGTATTACATGGAGTTCCAAAGAGAATAGTGTCTGATAGAGGAGCACAGTTCACATCTACATTTTGGGAAAAACTACATGAGGCCATGGGAACAGATTTAGCATTCAGTACTGCATATCACCCACAAACCGGGGGACAAACAGAGCGAGTGAACCAAATATTAGAAGACATGCTTCGAGCCTGTGCATTGGTCTACGGAGCAGCGTGGGATATGTGTTTACCGTTTGCGGAGTTTTCATATAACAACAGTTACCAGGCCAGTATTAAAATGGCACCATTTGAAGCCCTGTATGGCAGAGAGTGTAGAACACCGTTGAACAGGACTGAAACTGGAGAACGACAGTACTTAGGACCACAAATCGCCCAAGACGCAGAAGCTCATGTTCGAATTGTCCGTGACAAAATGAAAATAGCCCAGAGTCGACAAAAGAGCTATGCTGATAACCGTCGAAAAGACTTAAGCTTTGAAGTCGGAGATTGGGTATATCTCAAGGTCACACCATTCAAATCAGTAAAGAGATTTCAAGTTAAAGGGAAATTAGCCCCGAGATATATTGGTCCATTCGAGATTATTAAGAGAATAGGGGAAGTGGCTTATAAGTTGCAATTAACACCAAATTTGGCCAGGGTGCACAATGTATTTCATATATCTCAGTTACGCAAATGTCTTCGTCAGCCAACAGATCAGATACCAGTTGATGATATAGATCTGCAAGATGATTTGTCATATGAAGAGGAACCTATACAAATCTTAGAAACTACAGAGAGACAGTTAAGAAATAAGAATATCAGATTTCATAAAGTTCAGTGGCAAAATCATACAGCAGATGAGGCTACATGGGAAAAGGAGTCAGACTTACAGCGAGAGTTTCCCAACCTACTCCTTGGCCCGAGTTGATCTCGAGGTCGAGATCCTTTTTAAGGGGGGTAGGTTGAAACAAAACTGCAATTTGAGAAAAGTTCAAAATCTGAAAATTGAATTCAATTTCGATTTTTGCTTTGTTCTCCCAAATTCTCATCCTATCCTCCCCAAATCTCAATGTCCAGCTGCCCCTAATCTTTGCCATCCTCATTGGATTGGGAGGGGGAAGTATATGCACTATATCTTTTTTTTCCGACAAAAGTTGCCGCCGCCTCCCTCTGTTACCGTCGCCGCTCACGCCTCCTGCGTGACCCGCGCCCGCGTCACCTCCCGCAATCCCGCTCGGTGGAATGGCCAGCTCACCCCGCCGTGGCATGCCACGCCACCCCGCCGCCCTGCCGCCGCCGCAGCCTTTCCCGCCGCCCGCCCTCTCCGCGTGCGCCAACGCCACCTCGTGCCGACGGTCGACGCCACCTCCTTGCGCGGACAAGAGCCCCTTTACACCTCTCCTCTGCTCGCCCTGACACCCTGCGCCGACCACCAACGGTGGCAACACCGCCGGTCGCCACGCCCCACTGCCGCCCGGGAAATATCTCACCCCGAACCGCCTTAGCCGCCCTATTTAAGCGCCCAAGCGTCCCAAGCCGCGGACACCACCCTCCATCATCCGCCCGACGCCCTAAAGCCGCCCCCATCCACCTCCATTGCCGGTAATTTCAAGAAATCCCCAAACTTGAGCCCTAGCGCAATGTCCCAACTCCGGCCATCTATTCTCCAATTGCATTCGCCTATAGCCTCACCGACACCCTAGAAGCACGCCCCAACCGCCGCCATAACCTCCCGAAGCCCCCTCTTCCCCGGCGCCGTGAGCACACCGCCGCCACATCCACCTCACCGTGGCTAGCCTTGCACGGCCTTTCCCAGCCCAAACCGATCATCCCACTAGCTAACCCTAGTCCCAAGGATGCTCAAACGCCAAAAACCCGGCCCTCAAAACCCTAGAAATCCACTTTGGCCGTTATCATCCGTACCGAGCTCACCGGCTCGCCGCCGGCGAACGCCGCCTCCACCGGCCTGGCCACCACCAAAAATGGAACCACCATTCCCCCACGAACCCAACCGTACCATCCACTGCCGTCGCAAACCACCGGAGCATCGTCGCAAGCCGCCGCCGTCGTCCCCTGTTCCTCTGTTCCTCTGTGCGCATGAGCCGGATGGAGGAAGAAGACGACCGAGCCAGCTGCGTCCGAGTCCGACCGCACCGCACCGCCTCGGCTGCGCCCGACCGCGCGCGCGCCCGCACCCCGACCGCGCCACCCGCATCGGATCCGAGCCGGGCCGACTTGATTGAGTCGAGTCTGTTCGCCCGAGCCCGACGCACCCGAGGAACAGTAACCGACCGAGCCCAATGAACAGTAAACCGACCCAAAGTCCAAAATACATGTTTATACTCCCCGGATTCGTCTCGAGCCCAATAACCCATATCCAAAGCCCATTTCCACATATGACCTTCCTATAAGCCCAAATTTCAATTTGTTTGCATTCTTTTGAATTTCATTTCTTTATTTTAAATTTTTATTCCTAGCTCGATTTTTGGGGCATGGAATTGATGTTATTTTTATTGCATTTGCGCTAGCCTCCGACGCCGGATTATCTCAGGAGCTGGAAGGAGAAGACTCAGTTCAAGCCCCGTCTTCAGAAGAATTTGAACTCGTAGAAATCGTTGACTCGCAAGGCAAGTTGCACATACCTCGATCATGTTGAACCTACTGTGCCTTGATCTATGTATATAATTAACAGTATTTCCATTATGATATTTTAAGTCATTATTTTATGTGAAATTAGTTTAGAATGACATGAAATGATAGACATATCCTACCACTTGAAAAGCCCCGTTTAAATTTGATGGCCATATTCATGTTGACAAACCTAGTAATATTTAATATATAATCATAATATAAACATGGTAATTAGGAAATCATCAAATGTTTATACTGATAAGGCTTTTGGATATTTGCGTAGTGATTTAGAAAAAACTGGATTTAGGGTAAGCGAGGATCACAGATGGAGATCCGAAGACCTTATCCTAGGGTGGAGGCATGGGAGTGGGATGGTGGCAGTACGGGAAGGTACTGAATATGGGTTTGTGAATGATTGATGCCTCAGTGAAAACTATAAGGACTAGACCCTTATGCTGAGTAAAGAACATAGAATTCGCCCAACCACAAGTGTTGATCTTATCACACCTGGTTTAATAACTGCTCAAGTTCAATTGAACCTCTGCAACTGGCTGAGGGAGTCGAGGGTGAGATTGTATGAGAGGGGGTTAACCATACAACAGTAGGACTGCTATAAATCGGATGTGATCTGTGGGGTCATCCGAGTTTATGGGGATCAAGGACCTACTGGGTGGAGGCTATATAAAGAATTGAGCAGTGAACAACCCTGTTTTCTTAACTCTGTCGCGGGAGTTAGGAGATCTTGTGGGTAAAGCAGGGCAACTCTGCAGAGTGAAATTAATGGTATTCGAATACGCCGTGCTTCCGGTTAATGAAGCTGTGTTTAATGGGTGATTCCAATAGCAAGGCATAAGTAGGATTGAGAATGGTTTGGAAATGTTGGATGTTAATCACGCTTGAAAACCCCTTTACTTAATGGAGTTGCTTTTCAAATTTTATTAAATAAAACTGCATCTACCCAATTAAAGAACCCGTTGTCCCCTTTATTTGATATTCCATGCATATAGTTAATGATAAGCTCCGTGTGACTTGCTGAGTACGGAAGTTGTACTCATACTTGCTTAAAAACATAAACATAAACTGTTAACTTTGAGGAGCCCGGTGAAGATGAAGAAGTGGTGTTCTACGAACTGGAAGAAGCTTGGGATTAGGGTCGTTCTATGCTCAAGTATGCCTGTGGTGTTTCTTTTTGTGTAATATATCTGCTGGCCGTGGGCCCTACTGTTAAACTTGGCTTTATGCCGTTAATTGTAATAAAGTCGACTTTTGTTGTAAGCTTGCGTTGGCAATGTTATGCACTCGATGAATGTAACTCGCAATTGAACTATCCTGGGCAATTGCGAGGAATTCATAACGCTCCCAAAAATGGGGGTGTTACATATTTCTTCAACCTCTCGACCCAGCCAGCTCATAGACCATGGAACCTACCTCGCCAGCTAGGCCAGCCCACTCCTCTTCGGATGCTGCTGATGTGCATGTTCCAGCTACCACAGATGCCCCAGCTCCAAGTCCACCACCCATCGTCCCACTAGTCGGCCCTATTGCTCGGCCTGCACCTGGCCCCACACCATGCAGACCTGGGACAAAACCAGCCTCGTTTTCCCTGTGGAGCGGTTGAAACTCACTACTAGTCACACTTCAATTTCTCTTATTCCCAACACATGCCATGCCACTTTCCAAGACCCCCACTAGCGCCGAGCTATGGCCAACGAGCACAAAGTGATCCTCGATAACCATACTTGGTCGCTTGTTCCACGTCCTTTTGGTGTTAACGTTGTCACTGGGAAATGGATCTTCAAATATAAGTTCCATTCTAATGGTCCTTTTGCTCGATACAAGGCTCACTGGGTAGTTCGTGGGTATTCCCAGCAACCGGGCATCAACTACGATAAGACCTTCAGTCTAGTCATAAAACCCTACCATCCATGTCGTATTGAGCATCACCACTTCTCGCTACTAGCCAATTCACTAGTACAATGTCAAGAATGTCTTTCTCCATGGCTCTCTTGACGAAACGGTTTACTACCAGCAGCCGTTCGGCTTTGTCAGTCCTTCCCATCTTGACCATGTATGTCGCCTCCACAAATCCCTATATGGCCTCAAACAGGCATCTCATGCTTGTACCAGTGGTTTGCTTCTTACATCCGTATCATTGGGTTTGTGGCCTCCGTTTCTGACACGTCCCTCTTCATCCTTCGTGGTGGTGCCAACCTCGTCTACCTCCTATATGTGGATGACATCATTCTCACCGTCTCCTCCCCTGGTATGCTTCAGCGCCTCACTTGTTGTCTTCACACCGAGTTCAGCATGACCAACCTTGGCGATCTGCACTTCTTCCTTAGCGTTTCAATCTTCCGCACTCCTGGTGGTCTGTTTCTATTGCAGCGCCAGTATACCCTTGACGTTTTTCATCGTGCTGGCATGACTGACTTGCGCCAAGTTGTCCACCATGGATAGGTCACCTATCTCTTAACCGGATTGAGTACAGGAGCTTGGCTGGCGCGCTCAAGTATCTCCCCCTGACGGTTGACCGGTATTGGGGTTCACCTGGATTAGAGAGGAATTTATCATGACCTCAGGGTTCAGGGGAAGAGGGGATGCCACGCGTGCGGCAGTGGGAGATGTGCAGCGAGCTTGCATATGCAGGAGGCACCTATCATGGCAGCTGCTGTGGCCGTGGCCCGTGGCTGCATTTCTTGTAACAGCCCAAGTTATTGAGGAAGTGCAGCCGATGAGCCAAAAAAAAGTTGTCTTATGGCGGGAATGTCGGTGGGGGAAAGGCGCGAAGGCAACAACGGACTGAAATTTTATAATCGATTGGGCCGAGGGGTGCGTTGGCGCTGGCCCGGCTCCGTAATTCGAATCCTGGTTGCAATCTACGGCTCAAACCGCTGTGCTCTGCGTCCGGTTAGGCCTGCCTCGAACTACGTTGTGTTTCGGTTGCAGTGCAATGCAATGAGCGGCAAACGGCAACGCTTCTGTCAGAGACAAGCATATACTATAAAATTCATTGACAATGTTAAATGCAGTCTTGCAACAGCGCCATGGCATGGTGGTTGAACAGCTGGAGGTCGAATCTGAATTTGAAAGCATTCTAGTTTATTAGTACCTCTTTACGGTATGAAGAACCTATACTTTTTTCCCCTTAGATGTCCATATAGTTTCTGTTCCTAGATGTCCCATCTGATATTGTAGTGTAATTTTTGCATGTCAGTTGGTTGGCTAGTAGATTTTCAGTTTTTACTGAACCAGAGGGGGATGCTGATGGTTCCTAATTCTAGCTTATAGAGATTAGCGCAAAGTACTATTGACCTCACATTAAGTTAGCAGTTTCTTCACAAACAAAATTTCCAGAAATCAAATCGAGACTGGATAAAATTCTGCAAAGCAGCAACTTGCATTGCCCGAGATGCGGCTTGAAATATGCGAGTAACGAAGCTTGGATTACAAGTACGCTGATTACCTCAAGAGAGATCCTGTACGAAACGTGATGTGCTCTTGCATGTACAGGAGGCTTCTATTATGGTAGTTGTTTAGCACATGCTGTGGTCTGCATTGCACGTATAAATCTGTCACAACATTCAGCAGTCATTAGTAGGCTCTCGTATCAGTTCATCAAAATTCCACACAGTTGATTCTTGTTAGAGTACATATTTAGTAAGATTATAAGAGAGAATATAATCAATTAGAACGATTTATATCTGATATGGTTACTTCTATATCTCTAATAACCTTCTATATCTGTATTAGATTGACTTGATCTCTAAGTCATATTGTACTCTATATATACCCTCTGAGTATACACACCCGACAATTATCCCGGTCGTTCTATTTTCCCACATGATATCAGAGCGGGTTCGCATCTGGGCATGTTCCTAGCCACCACCAAATTCTATAGCGCACTGCCCTTAAAAGAGATGATTCAATCTCCATGATCTAGTCTCCTGAGGGCTGTGAAAAATATCATAGATAGATGACTTCCTTTCTTTTCTCCGATCAGTAGATCGGATGATGCCACCCCCTGCCGCCGAATTCGCCAGATTTGAGCCCAACGCCACTTCGAGCCGCACCATTGACAGGCCGTTGCGCCCTCGCCTCGGCCTCCGCTGCCTCTTGGCTACCGCGCCGCGCCAGGCTCTTCTCCACCGCCGCAGCCTACAGCGGCTCCTGTACCTGGACCGCCTTTGGCATGACTTCTAGGACATCCGGGTAGGGTCCTTCTACCTCCTGACGCCGCCAACTCTCGGCCTGCTCCAGATCTGGCCTGATGCTGCCCTAGCCAGCCTTCTCTTGGCCGACAACACCACTACCTCCAGCTTGCTCCGTCGGCATCTTCTCATCCACCTCTGCCACCGATGACACCAGCTATTCCGACGGCATCTTTTCCTCTGTCGCCAATGATGCCAGCTACTCCACAGGCATCTTCTCCTCCCCTTCTGCCACCGGTGATGTCAGCTGCACCGCCGGCATCTTCTCCTCCCCCTCTACCGCTGATGACGCCAGTTGTTCCGCTGGCATCTTCTCCTCTGCCAGCAATGACGCCAGCTGCTTCATCGGCATCTTCTCCTCTACTGCCCCCTACCGTCGGATCTGGACCACGGCAAATCGGCCATGACAGATCAACCATGGCAGCTCGGACCATGGCAAGTCGACCATGGTGGCTATGACCTTTTCCCTGTAGCTACCACCGCCTCTCTGCTCCTTTCTCTCGTCTTCGACATTGACCACAATAGGTCGACCACGGCAGGTCGACCATGGTGGGTATGACCAGTTCCCTGTAGTTACCACAGCCTCTCTGATCCTTTCTTTTATCTTCAATGTCGGCCACGGTCACTACGACCAGTTCTCTATAGCTACCACCACCTCTACTCTTTTCTCTCATCTTCGATACTGACCACAGCAGGTCAACTAACGACCGGTTCCCTGTAGCTACGACTAGTTCACTGTAGATACGACCGATTTACTATACACCTACCGTGGTCGATAGTCGTATGCACCTCTGCCACGACCTGCTCTACAATCCTCCTGTGATGACTACCTCTGCGGCAGACAATTTCATCACTAGCACTTTGCATGGCACTCTTCATCGGCTTCTACTTCAACTTGAGCGTCCTCATTGACTTCTTCTCTAGCCTGAGCGTCCACGACGCTCCTGCTCCGACTACAGGGGATGTTAGAGTACATGTTTGGCAAGATTATAAGTGAAAGAATAGAATTAATTAGGATAATTTGTATTTGATATAGTTTCTTTCATATCTTTAGTAACCTTTCATATCTGTATTAGATTGACTTGATCTCCAAGTCATATTGTACTGTATATATATGCCCTCCGAGTCTCAAGCAATACACCTCCGACAATTATCCCGGCCATTCTATTTCCCACACTTCCAAAAGGATGTCTATGCATCTATCCATCGCCTTGGTGTCTCCGGGAGCAACAACTTGGTGGAGTTTGTAGAGCCATGTAATGTGGACCATTCATACGCTATCCAACGGCCGCGATTCATCGCCATTTCTCCTCACTCCACCCTGTCCTACCATCTCCATTGCCGTGAATTCACCCCCATTTCTACCCACTCACTGGAGTACTGGACCCTGTCCTACCATCTCCATTGCCATGACTCATTTCGAGTCCTGATCCCTTCATATCCAGGCCCCAGCTGAGTTTCAGTACTTTTGAGTTCACGAGGATTGCATTGCGTTGCTATTGCTAATTTGCTATTGCACCGCCCTGCCCATCCTCTTTGGCCCACTCATCCATCAATCATCGCAGGGCAGGCCGGGCACTTGCAACCCTTCTCTACTGTTCTTCCCAATCTGGCCCCAGCCTTCTGCAACTTCGTATCATTTACACCTCCCTGACAAGCCAAGGACAATGCCTCCCTGGGCTCGGCGACATCCGCACAATACAAGCACATGGCAATGACAGGAGGGAGAAAATAAAAAACCAAGAAAATCGGGATTATTCAATTAGTTTACTCACCACTTTTACTTGCTCATAACACCGGATGGTATCAGCAAAGTCAGTGGAAACAGAAATGCCACTCTGCTAATTTATCCAAGCAAAACCACCTGATCAGTACACTTCCCATCGTTCCAATCCCAGGTAAGTCACAGAAAAGAACCCGACCGAAGAGATCCAATACCACCGCCCGGGTTAGACAAAAACGAGGGGAAAAAAGAGTACATAGCTTTTTTACAGTAAAGAAAACCACCCCTTCAGAATCCCTTGTTAACTTCTGGGTACCCAACATATTTGGACAAAATGTGAGTTCATTACTTGACTAGCTGCAGCTGCCGCCTGAATTCTACTATTGCAGTACTACTGTGTTCTGAGAAATGACCTCGCCGAACTTCAGAAACAGCTCTGCATCCGAGTTCATTACTTGACTAGCTGCAGCTGCCGCCTGAATTCCCAGATCAACAGCTGACTACTATTGCAGTACTACTCTGTGTTCTGAGAAATGACCACACCGAACTTAAGGAACAGCTCTGCATCCGACGTACTCGACGAATTGGCGCAGGAGAGCACACTGGTGCCTCTCAAGCTGACATACTCGTTGATGTAGCTTGGGACAGTCGGTGGCTGTGGCAAGGCCAGTGGTTGTGCAGGCTTAGGTGGCGGCTCAGGATGTACAAGACAGTCTAGGACACACACAACCTCGTGCATTGTCGGTCGATCAGACGGTTGTCTCTTGGTGCAAAGGAGTGCCAGCTGAAACACCTTCTTGACCTCGCCAAGATCTTTGCATGTGTCTACGATGTCTGGGTCAACTGTTTCCATGACTGCATTGTTTGCAGTCTTTGATAGGATCTGCATTACAACAGTACACAAGAATGGTAACATGATCTGTGCAAAAAAAATAGCGAAGAAAATACAGCAAATGTGAGATTTGTTTCCCTGCACTTTCAGCAATACGTATAAAATTTTCCCAGTAGGGTATACAATTTTAGTAATGGATAAAATACTGAACTGTGAAATTTATCTTATTTATTACCAGCACCAGTACTGCGTTAGGGGAGATGCTTTGTCATACAAATCTGGTCTGAATTAGAGGCGAGTTAAATGTTAAACTAAGGTGTGAAATGTTAATGGCTGCAAGGTAGAAGAACTACTCCTTGAAAAGAAAAGGTAGAAGATAATTTTTGTGATATACTGTCATTTGTAGCTTTCCATCTACATGATTGATGACGTGGGGACAAAAACGGCAGGCTTCAGGGGACAAAACACTGCAACTTATAATGGAGCTTTCAATAGCCATATACAAATGGATCAGTCCACCACAGGTCCACTGTGCCAATAGATCTACTCACATGATAAGTTTCATGTTGTTGGTCCCCTTGTAGGAACACAAGCCTAATGGGCATCATTCAGCAACTATTGAGCACTACCAGAATCCAAAGCTAAATAAGCTAATGAAAATGGCATCTGACTGAAGAATTGCAAGAGAACGAAAAAATAGTTACCAAGTGATGGAGATTGCACTCGTTGTCCACTGGCTTTTTGCCAGTCAGCAGCTCGAGCAGAACAATGCCATAGCTGTAGACATCAGACTTCTCATTGAGACAGGAGGTGCGTGCGTACTCAGGATCAATATAGCCAATAGTGCCCATGACATAGGTCGACGTGTGAGTTTTTGAAACACACAAACTCTTAGCGATGCCAAAGTCTGTAAGATGTGCCTCATAATCTTTGTCAAGGAGGATATTCTTTGATTTTACATCCCTGTGGATTATTCGCGGACTGCAGTCATGGTGAAGATAAGCAAGGCCTTGAGCTGCACCAAGAGCAATTCGAAGGCGAGTCTCCCAATCAACTTTTTTCTTCTTGGATGGACCTTCTAGAATTGAAAAAAATAATTACCATTATATACAAGTATCGTTTTTCATTCAACTATTTGCTATCAATAAATAAGCAAATCTGCAAATGTGTCAAAACATCGATTTGGGAGTGACTGGTTGGTGCTTTATGACAGATGAACAAACTAATAATCAAAATTAAAACAAGCACAGAAGTGTTAGCTACTGATCACTGTTACACTAAACTATCCTCAGCATTCCTAGACAAAAACTGTGTCTGAGTTAGTAGTCTGCACTTACCATGTAAAACATCCCAGAGGCTGCCATTTTCCATGTAGTCATAGAAGAGAAGATTCCCAACAGGTGATAGGGAGTATCCCTGAAGGCTGACTAGATTCCGGTGTTTGATGCTACCAACAGTCTCAAGCTCAGTCTCAAATTCTTTCAGGCTTTGCGGATAGTGGGCATACAGCTTTTTGATTGCCACTGGTTTGCAGTTCTTCAGCACACATTTGTAAACTGTGCTTGATGCCCCACACCCAATGATGTATTTCTCACTCAAGTTTTCAGTCATCCTCATTATGTCCTCGTATACATGAAGGGCCATGTTCATATGAAGGATCACCAGCTTGGGGGGGACATTGCTCACTGCAACAACATGAATATCTATTACAACAGAGTTATACTATTCTAACATCAACTATGAGTGATCAGTTACAAAAGTGAACTATTGGTCCAGGTAAGCCCAATAATATTATGGTTTAATAAAATACATTAATCACTCAACATGACTTGTATGACAACATAAAACTTGCCAAGAAGGTGAATAATTGATTTATTGAAACAACAGATTCAGAACTCATGTAGATGCATTACCTGGATTGCTTACAGAGACATCTTTGAGAACAGGATGACTGTGTGGCCTGCAAACAGCTACTAAGATCATCAGGAGGATAACAAGCCCACCCACAGCAATGCCAAGTATTGCAGCCTTTGAGATTGGTGCTGCATAGAAAATCCAGGGGGGGGAAAGGTGATGGTCTATTAGATTTGAAGAAAGTTTATTTGAAAGCAATTGATGAATGAAACATTGTTTTTACGTTTCTCTTGGTGGCTGGAGGAACAGCATGAAGAGCCAAGCCAAGAATACCCACAGAGTCCAGGATTACCCAAGAAGCTGAAGAAAGGTCCAGCTCGTTAGACTACTATTTCTAAGTCAGAGCGATAGATAGAATAGTGATGGAAATGATGGAGCACACTACCTGTCAGGTGAAAACCGTGAGAAGTTGTTGTCAGTAGGGACAACACCAGCCAAATTATTGTATGATACATTTCTGTTCACAAATACAAGATAATGTCAGCAAAACCAAACAATTCGCATATGCTTAAAAGTTTTCTGGTTGTTAACTTACAAGATATTGAGGCTGAAGCAGTTTATCAGTGAAGAGACATCCCCAGTTATATTGTTATTTTCCAGTTTTCTGCAAGAGCGAATAATAGACAGATGAATCAGAAGTCAATTGAAGATTACCTTCTGAACCTTCCACCAAGCTTATGGATTCAAAAAAAAAATGTGACATGAAAAGATACAACTCACAGCAATATCAGATTTTGCAGCATTCCAACTTCTTTTGGAATCAGACCGCCAAGGTGGTTATCAGACAAATCACTAAAACAACACCCCAAGTTATTCAATATAGCATCCAAGGAATTAATCAGTAAAAGGATTCAAGATCACATCACCGGGTACTTACATCTCCATGATACTCCTCAAGTTCCCAAACTCCGCAGGGATGAATCCAACTAGACCATTCTTGCTCAAGTTACTAGAGAAACAAGCTCCATGACATCAACACATGATGCTGGAAACATACCAAAAAATGGTAATGCCAAAAACTTACAGTCTTAATAGATGCTCCAAGCTGCCAATGGCTGATGGAATTGGACCGGTAATCATGTTACAGGATAAATCCCTGATACATGTATTTTCATTATATGTCACATAAAACAGACATTCTCGAGAATTGATGAGCTAATGGGACTTACAAGGTGTCCAAATTGTTGATTCTTGAGAGCTCAATAGGAAGAGGGCCACTTAGATAATTTGATGACAAATTCCTAAAAAACAAACAAAGTAAGTCACTAAGCAGCACGGCGAACAAGGAAGAAGATCAGCATGAATATTGACCAATTTTTTAAATTAGAATCAGAATAATTCTTTCAACTTTATTATAGAGCAATTTAAGGTTTAAAACACCTTACAACTTACAAATAAGTCATGCTCTCAAGTTTACGCAATGAACGAGGAATGGTCCCATTTAACTTGTTGCCATATGCATTGCTGTAAAGGAAAATTAGCACATTACATATGTATTATGGCACTGCATATGACACAAAAAATATAGAAAGCAGCCATGCTTACAAGTTATTGAGATTCACACATGAACTTATATTGTCAGGAATTGGTCCTTCTAGGTTGTTGTTTGCAAGGTTCCTGTGCAACAAGAGCATTTTATTAACACACTTGGGAAATCATAACAAATATTAAAGGGTAACTAAAAAGCACTTACAATTCAAACACGCCTGTAAGCTTTCCAAGCTCTGGTGGAATGGACCCACTAAGTTCATTATCATTAAGTTCTCTGAATTTAGGTATTTTGTCAACAAAGATAGAATTCAAGTAAACCAGAATTTGAATATCCAAAATTGGCAGAAATATTTCACTTACAGGTAATGAAGCGTTGACATATTACCAAGCTCTGGTGGTATTGGCCCTGTTAATCGATTGCCTTGCATGTATCTATAAGCACAAGATGTATGATGTTAGTGACTCAGAAATACTCCCAACATAAAAAGTTCACAGAGGCGATTTATCTATCAGGTAAATCCCAAGCAGATATGAACCATATATTGGGGGACAAGAAAACTTACAGCTTCTCGGTGTATGTCAAGTTTCCAAGTATCGACGGTATAGGACCAGATAACTGGTTGTAACTCAGATCTCTGAAACGGTAAAAGGTCCTACCAATTATCAATCTTGCACCAACAGCAATGAGGCAATGCTGCCTACTTTATTGATCAACCTATAATCTAGTAAATTTAAGTTCATCATTGGACTTACAGTACAGCAAGTGCCTGCATGAGACCAATAACTGATGGAATAGGACCAGTGAACTTGTTCCCTTGCAAGGACCTGATACAGACAATATGCATAATTTTTCAGATGATTGTTTAACTCTGTTAAGCATGTAAGTTAAGAAGATTCATTTCATTTAAAATAATGTTTTACAGTGTGGCGACTTGTAGGAAACCAATGTTGAACGGGATTGATCCAGCAAGCTGATTGTAAGACAAATCCCTACCATTACAAAATGTTAGGAAAACTTACAGGCTGAAGGATAAATAGCATAACAAAGAGGGGGCAAGAATGTAAATACGTACAAGACCTGAAAACTCGTACAGTTTCCAATGGTCTCTGGTATCACTCCAGTCAAGCTATTGTTCTTCACATCACTGGTCAAAGTGATTGTAATGTTAGAACCCGATAGTGGATACACAACACAATGTGGTGTCAAATTGGTAAGCAGCATACTTACAAGTACCAAAGGCCGGTCAACTGGCACATATCCGGGGAGAGGCTTCCTTCTAAATTGTTGCCACGCAATCCCCTACGTATATGATCAATTCAGCCACAAAACATTAAAAAAAGACTATAGCACAATACACTACTCCAAAGACTATAGCACAATACACTACTCCATGTGCATAAAACGGTGGTGTCTTACTGTAATGTTCTTCTAACCATAAAAGCTTCATGAATTTACCCATCTATTGCCAGACTCTTAAACATACTGATAAGGCAACTGCAGTAGGACCACTAGTACACAATCTTTGAACTGGCAAGTGGCAACACAAAGTTAAGGATGACTTACAAGTATTGAAGAACCTCATTCCAATAGATTAGCCTTGGTATCTCCCCACTCAGTTTGTTTTGAGCCAAGTCCCTAAGATGCACATCACATCACAAATTCAGAACAACCTTAATTAGATCCACAATATGATAATGATGTTGCAACTTACAATATCTTCAAATTTGGGAGCTGTGAGAGCGTTGATGGGATCACGCCGATCAACTGGTTGTTCTTCAATATCCTAGAAAATCGCAAACACCAGCACATAATCAGCAATACCGTCCAAAAGATTTGTTTACTAAATACATTTCAGCAAGAACAGGCCTTACAAGTTCTCAAGGTGCTTCAACTTTGATACTGAGAACGGTATGTCCCCATCCAAGTTATTTAAGGACAAATCCCTAAACCAAGAACAGAAGTTAGAGCACGCATTATTTCCTAACCTAAACATCATGGTAGAGTCCACTCACAGCATTCTGAGCGACGAACAATCGCCAATCTCATCAGGGATCTGCCCAGACAGTCCATTCGACTTCAAATCACTACATGTATATACCCAAATACACAACTTAACGCAAGCCAAACACCAGGAAAGCTACATTCCAATCAGCCACACAGGCCAGAAGGTTAAGCAAGACATCATCCGTACATTGAGACGAGGCCCTTCAAGCTGCCGACGGCCGGAGAGATCTCGCCCTCGAGGTTGAGCCCGGAGAGGTTGCTGCATTTCATCAACACGCCGCGTCAGTGACCAAACATTGCAGTCAGTAGGAAAGGAGTGAACTTTTACTCTTCTCCTTACAGCGCGGCGACGGTGAAGGTGACGTTGTCGCAGAGGACGCCGCGCCACGAGCAGTAATCGTCGCCAGCCCAATCATACAGTACGTTGTCAACATTGCGGAAGGACTTCTTTATCTCCAGCAGCGTCGACCCTGGATGTAATGTAACCCAGCCACATTAGCACAAGAAAATGGCAATACAAAGCAGATTCAAGATCAGTAGAATATGAGAGATGATTTGATCCCAAAAAAATCAACCAAAAGGGAGGTTGGTCACGATGCTAACAATGACTTTCCTTAGTCTTCAAGGCAAAAAAACATAGTTCAAGAACATCTGATTTGAAAAGCATAAAGAACAGTACAGTAGTGAAGCAAAAGAGTTGGTAGCACCAAGATTAATCCCGATTGCTAGCAGCGTTATGCTCATCAGAGTGGGGGGAAACAGAGTGGCAGCAAAGATAGACACAAAAAGAAACGAAAACCAAGCTTCCATCTTTGAATAGCTGAACAAAGAGTGCAAGATTTAATGTTCAAACCATTTCTTGGTATCAACACCGTCTGCTCTTATGAATAACAGAACAATACGAAGGCAGAGCAGTGGCACTTTTGAAACAAAACAGAGCACAAAAGTAAGGGAAAAAACTCTCATTTTGAAACATTGGTGGACTAGCAAGCAGCTGCTATGAGAGATGTCAAGAACTGTCTCCCAGAGAGGGAAGAAGGCAGGAAAAGATAGAAGGGGCACACATCACAAGGATTAGTTAAGTGTTAGACTTCGCTTACGGCATTAAAAAAATGGCACTGGAGCATCACTAGAGAATCACCATGACCATGCTTCCAAAAGCGCGTACTTGCAGCACTAATAAAATACCAATCCTAACAAACCAACCATACCCCTGAATCTTCGCTCCCCAGTACACAAACCAAACAACACCCCGGAGAACCAAGAAACGAGCCGAGAGCACCAACCGTCATCGGCGACGGCCACGGCGACGAGGAGCAAGGCAATGAGAGCTCGGGAGGCCATCGCCGCCGCCGCCGCCGCCGCCGCCGTCATGGCCGCTGATCTGTGAGGCATCCGGGCAGTGACATTACAGGGAGAAGAACAGGCGTCGACTGTGAAGTGTGGTAATGGGACGCGGATCCCCTGAACTGCAGCAGGTAAGTCACCTCTGACTTGCCTCCCCCCTCCCATCCACCGTTCGCCATCATCGAACGGTCCACCTATCATGGCCCCACCATCCATCTCTCCTCACGAGACAATCTACTCTAGTCTTCTACCTCCATGAAAAGGAAAGCAAGCGCGCCGGAGTAATCAGGGCCGAGGAGGTGGAGACGTGGAGTCGGCAAGTCCGGAGCGGCCACCGCAGCAAACGAGAGGAGGCGGAGTTGAGCCGGAAGTCATGGACGAAGAGATCGAAATCGATGGTGGCGACGGTGAAATGCGGCCAGAACTGACCCGTGACCACCAACTCAACACATCACAACACACGAGCCTCTCTGCTTGCCAAAGAATCCGTCCATTAATTCTTTAGTTGTTCTAGTTAACTGCACTAGCCTCTAGACGTGAAAATCCATGCATGCTGGTATAAGGTGGCAGTTGACTAGTGTACTAGGACTCGAGATTGGAGAGGAAGGGAGGGAGTGAGTTTTGAGTCGGGAACCGGCGGCTGCGACGGCCGACAACGCCGGCGTGTGACCGCAGGCCAGCCCGCGCACGGGGAAAGAGAATTTGGGGGAGGACTGTGAGGAAGAAGATGGGAGTAGATGGGGAAGTCACGCCGTGATCCGCGTCCGGGGTGGAGTTCTTGGTTGGTTTCTTGGGTTCTCGCGCTCGGCTTTGCGCACTCGCGCTGCTGCTATCTCAGTGACAGCGAGTAGCTGTATGGCTGGGCGACAGAGGGGCAGTGGCTATGAGGCTAGAGCGAGTAGCAGGCTTAAGTTCGGAGTTAGCTTAGGCTTTAGAGAGAATGATTTCTTGTGAGGATGAGATAGCGAGAGAGGAGAGAGAACGATGAGATAGTGAGCTTAGGCTTTATTTTGGATATTGATAAATATTATTCGGATGTTTTTCTTAACTATTATTTAAATTTATGACTATTAGATTAAAAATTCAATAGCCATAAATTCTCCCTCACCCCCTCCAAAAAAAAATCTCCCCTCCTCCAAAAAAAATCCCCTCCCTCCAAAAAAGAGACCGGAGATCCAATCTCAGATTTAGATAATTTTTAAGAAGAAAACATCCGAAATTCCGGATAATGTCTAGACACACCCACTTTTTCTCTCTCTCTTATCTAGTTGGGCTAGAGTGAGGCCATGTTTGGATCCACCCAGATTTTAAGAATCTGGCTTTTGGAAACTGGGTGGGATCCAAACAGACCAGTTTTTGGGGCAGTTTTTAAAATCTACCTACCCAGATTCTTAAAAACCAAGAAGCTGTTGATACCCAGCTTTTGCCAGTTTTTTTGCACAAATACCCATTTACCCTCATTAAAGACCACGCATGGGTGTTTAATGTGCTGTTCAAGAGCAATAAATGTAAGGGTATAATAGTCTATTAGCACCAATCATAAATGAAACTAGCTTTTAAAAACTAGGAGATCCAAACACCCCATCAGTTTTTGCTTAGAGCAGTCCCAATGGTATATTTATTGTAGTTTCTATCTATATTAATTATTCTGCCAACTAAGCAATTTGCTGATGTGGCAGTAGATTTATTGTGGAGAGAGAAGAAAAAAAAGAGAAACCGTTTCTTAAGAAGGAAACTGGGTCTTCTCGCGTACCGATGGACTAAGAAACGGGCAAACCGGCGTTGGGGAGACTCACCTCGTTTCTTCCGCGTCTCCCGGGGATCCCTTGCGCCGCCGCTAGTTTCCTCCCTCGCGCGCTCCGTCTCCCGCTTCGCTCCTCCCTCGCGCGCTCCCTCCCCGTCCCGCTCTCCCTCGCGCAGCGCGCTCCCTCCCCGTCCCGCCTCCCTCCCCTCCCGCTCTCCCTCCCCGTCCTGCTCTCCCTCGCGCGCTCTGTCTCCCGCTTCGCTCCTCCCTCGCGCTCTGAATTGGTTCGTTGTCCACTGAAGGGTAAGTACTTCACTCTGATTCTTAGTATTGGGATTTCTTGTTCATTGTTCTACATATTTATGTTACCTGTTCAAGTCTAGCTGATTGGGCACTTCTGAATCTTGATGGTTCATTGTTCTGGGCCAGGATGAACTTTTAGCCTAACCTCTAAGTTGAACTCAAGCAGCACTTGTTTGGAAACCAGTCAAATTTCACTAAGAACCGTCCAACACACCAGCTTATGAGGTTTTCCCGGATTTGTTTAACTAAAATGGTGAAATTATGTGTTCCTGTGAAAGTTCAGTACTTCAGCTTATAAGAGGTTCAAAAAAATGAGAATTATTTGTGCCTCTGTATACAACTTGGTACGCGTCATCTCAGGCTTGGCTTCAGTAAGCTATATCCATGACCTCGCCAGGATATTCTGGGGACAACTATGTCGTTTTTTTTAACAACTTGTGTATTGAATTCAGATGGTTATGCTTTATTATAGATTAGTGAAAGTTGCGTCAGTTCTTATTTGTCTTACTTCTCTATTATTTCCCATTAATCACACTATGTTTGTAGCCATTTAATCATGGACGTGCATACTATGGATAAGACTGCAAATAGATCTTGCCCATTTGCTAAACTGCATCCTGTACTCCATGCTGTTTTTTGTCTATAAGTGATAATTTTTAAAATCTATATAGTTACATGTATACTTGTCTATTGTTATATTACTTTGAATTTTGTTAATTGACTTGCCCATCGTTTTTTTCAGGCTACTCAAGGCGATGTGGACATGGAGTTCATGTGGAGATGATGAACGGCCCATGATTATCTAGATATTATTACATATTTATGTTTGAAATGCTACTTAAATTCCTATGGTTAATGTATTGGATGACTCGGTGTTATTTACCTACCACTATATATTAACGTGGCTACCTGCATGTGGCAACATGGATTTCTACATGGATGCTTGCCACAACTGATTGTTCTCAGTTTTTAATACATGCATTGTCTCATTAAATGTTATTCTCCATGGAAACCGCTATAGGAAACTACACATTGGGAGGGTTAGGTCTATATTGGAATTTATTGCTCTTGGAAACTACCTCTAGAAACTATGCATTGGGACTGCTCTTAGAAACCAGCTTTTAAAAACTAGAAGTAATAGCTGGTTTTTAAGAATCTGAAACTGATCCAAACAGGACCTGAGTAGAACTCGTCACACGTCGAGGGGCATGGTCCCGATGACATGTGGGACCCAGAAAGAATGGTGGGAACAGTGAGTCGCTGTATTGTAACTGCGGCAGCACCTGCGGGTGGGCCCCACACAGGCGTGTAATTTTTGAGCAACTGCGTGGGTAAATCGGTCTTTTGCCAAGTACATGAGAACGCACACCACAGGTTCGATACACGTGTACGGTCTGGGGCCGTTCCGAACACACCAATTTAAGGCTCGGGTCCTGCGACAAATGAACGGTTTTCAGTTGGAATTCGTGAAAGATTTATTTGCAAGGAAATAAACCATCACTAGTAACCATTATAGTAAAGTTTACCGTTGGCAAAAATATCAACTCGAGTGTGAAATGAGCCGCTCGTTTCAGCTTTAGCTTTTGACTTCTGGCTTATATTTTACTATTCATAAATTTTGTCTTTTTTGAACTTTTGGTTTTTTTGAGTTTTTTTACCGTTTTTTTCATATTCGTTTGCGTTGTCCGTGATGAGCTAGCATATTTTTTCTATTTTTAATTTTTTAAAAATTTAAATGCGTCAAATAAGCCACCTTCAGCTACAGTGAAATTTCAGCCACTACAGTACAATTTCAACCATAAGCCACAGCTTTTCAGCCCAACCAAGCGGAGCCAAACAGCTTGTTATCACACATTCTAAAGATCTACCTATTGGTTTGTTGTCATGACAACCAGTGGCGGAGCTAGGATTTAATTACGCCTCGGGCTCAGTGGTGAAATGATCTAGACTATCTAGGCTGGACTAAATTTACTTAAACTGTACACTAAATATTTTTCCACACCCCGGGCTGAAGCCACCCTGCCCAGGGTGTGGATCCGCCCCTGATGACAACAAACCGGTAAAGTATGGTATATTTTGGCTCCATTTAAAACACCGAATTTTTATATGAGAGTTATTATGTTTTCTATGGAATTGGTTTTTAAAAGCTATTTTTAAATAGTAAATGACTTTTCTATGATACCTTGTTTTTAACCGGAATGTCTTTTCAAGACGAAATCAACTAATCGATCGTAATTACCCCGATCGTTTCGGCTTCTGGCTTATTTTTCACTATTCCTAAATTTCGTTTTTTTCTGATTTTTTTTTTGATTTTTTGAGTTTTTTTACCGGTTCTTTTTTCCCTGTATTCGTTTGCATTACACGTGATGGGCTAATCAATTTTTCTATTTTTAAAATCTTTTAAATTTAATTATATCAAATAAATCACCTTCAGCTACAGTACAATTTCAGCCATCCACAGTGAAATAAGCCATAAGCCACAGCCCAACCGATCACCACCACAATAACTTTATTTATATTGATCAAAATCACACATAAATATCTTTCTTAACAAACTTCTCTATAGATTATTGCTATTTATAAACCAAAAATAAAACCAAAAGACTATGAGTCCATTCATATTGCCTTTTGATTTTATGTTACAGAGGTAAACATTGGCGTACAAGTTTGCCGATACAAACAGTGGTATAAACAGGCCATATCTGTACGACTGCACCACACTCAGCTCCTCTCTCTCCGTCTTAACCAATGGGATGTTGGGTGCAATGCGTGTGGCTCGAAAAACACAACAGTTAGCCGATGCAAACTAGCTACCGACATGTGGGGCCTAGGTTCGCTATACCCCCACATGTCAGTGCTCCATGATTGATCCAACACGAAACGAGATGTTTATCAGGCTCCTGCAGGAATCTTCATGGCCGCGCTTTCCTTATCTCTAGCTTTTGCCTCTTTTTATCCCCCATTTTATTTATTCCTTATCAATTTATTCCCCCCATTGATTTTTTGGTTCATTTTCACATATGACTTGTATGTTATGATTTATGTTATAGTAACCTATTTTTAAATAGTATGTTTTAACACATGATTAATAGAAAGATTTTAGTAAAAAGTATACTGAGTTCAGCTATATCAGCCAAAATTTTATGCGATTATTTTTCTCTGCGTACTGTCTCTCACGAATAAATAGTATTCAAATTTTTAAGCTAAAGGCATAGATCAAAAGAACCAACCCATAGTTTTTGAAACGTTTCAAGTAAATCAACGGTAAAAGATCACTGGAACAAAATGCTGCAAATGCCGATTTACTGTATGCTTGCAACATTGTGCTGTATTGTATAGTTTGTTGCAGTTTGATTTTATAGCAGTTACAGTGTTGATGTAGTGTGCAGAATTTTGGACATATTTGGACCCTTAAATACCCGAAATTCCATTTTTGACTCCCTAATAAAAAAATTCCAAATCTGGATCCCTCCCAAGCGCACGTTCAACTGGAAGCCGACACGTGTCCGGTCGTGCGGTGTGGTACCGCACGACCGCACTATAGCATTAGCATGGGTCGTGCTGTACCACACCGCACGACCGCCTCGCCCTCCGCGCCACATCGCACGACCGATTTTTTGACCGCACGACTCGGTTTTTTGAGCGCACGACCGATTTTTTGACCGCATGACTCGGTTTTTGACCGCACGACCGGACACGTGTCGGCTTCCAGTTGAACGTGCGCTCGGGAGGGGTCCAGATTTGGAATTTTTTTGATTAGGAGGCCAAAAATGATATTTCGGGTATTTAGAGGTCCAAATATGTCCAAAATTCTAGTGTGCAGTGAAGGTAAACTGTACCGTGGAGATGATTAACAGTTGGCGAGCCTGGCATTTTGGCTATGGTGGCGCGATGGCAGCCGCGTGCATGCCACGGGACAGTGTCAGCATTGGAGCTCCCGTGGCAGACATACAGTAGTAGAGCAAGCATTGAAAGGTTTGTCTTTTCGGCTAGGTCGATGGACTATGGAGGTAGCTTATGGCTTATTATTTTTAAATTATTTTTAAAAGGTTGTTTTAATAAATCGTTTTGAAAAATGGTGAAAAAATAGTTCTATTTATTTATTAAAAAAACTATAAACCATAAGTTGAAAAAAAAAGTCTGCCAACCTTGCTGGAGCCGAGACGTCTATCTTCTTCTAAGTTTGTGATAGATAGACGGTCGGTTAATCAATGCATTATGTTCGCTGCCAATTAAGAAACGATGTAGTCATATCCATCCACCTTGGCGAGAATAAACGGGGTGGTTAATGTTTTATCTGAAAGTGAGAGCAATGCCAAAGCTTAGGTGGATAGATTGTATGATATCCGATATATGGTAGCACATGAACACACTAATTAAACTGTTGAGTTCACACGAAAATACGTTGGCTATGGTTTAGAGGGAATTTGGGGAGCCCAATGATGCTAATGTTTACTACTGTTTTAGAAAAAATCTAATATATAATACTAAAATCTACACCAGTATATATCCGTTATTATATGTCCGTATAATTGCACTAGTCTATTAAAAAATAGAATTTTGCAACAGTAGTAGTACTAGTATGCATGCAGCCGATAAGACTACAGCACAAATTCATCGTATAACATTTGGGAATTCAAAGAGCACGAATAAAAACTTGATTTGGAATTCAAATTTGCTAATAAATTCAACCAAAAATTCAATTCAATTCGAATCCGAAGCCCAAGTCTTGGCTTGGGCCGAGCCTAGCTCATTTCCACCCTCTCCGCCCCTGGTCGGCCGATCCGGCTCCCCTCGGCTGCCCCAGCTCGGCTGAGCTCCCCCTCGCCGCCGCGCGCGCCCCTGGTCTGGCTCCCCACCCCCGAATTTACCTCCCCTCGGCCAGTGGCCTAGCCCTCGCCGCCAGATTCGACTCTGTCGACGGCCTAGCCCCGGTCTTCGCCCCCCCTTCTGCTCGCCCAACGCCTAGTCGGCCCTGTGATGTGCGCCGTCAACACTCTCTCTGGAAATTAGTGGCTTCTAAGTTTCAATTGCTAAATTGGTAGAGTTTTATGAGTTGGATTTGGTGTCTTAGTGGGCCAGTGAGATAAGTTTGTTGGACCTCTTAAGGGAAGTGGGTTGATGACTCTTGACCAGACTTTTTCATTTTTGCTTTTCTTTGCAGCTTGGCGCTGTCTCCTGTCTCCCTGCTGATTGTTGTGCTCGTTGGTCGGCGCTCGGTGGGGTGTGCCGGGGGGAGGGGGTGTTCTTCCCGCCGGGGGAGGGTAGTCTCGAGTCTTACTAAGTCTACCTCATAGTTTTATACCTGATGAGCATTATGCTTTACTTCATAAAATGGTATAGTGGTTTTATAAAGAATTTTAAATTGATTAAATCTGGATCCGACGCATCGACATGTCACATTTATTACAGTGTTGTGAATTGTGATTTGGAGTAAATGGCGCCTCATAAACCCACTGCCCATTGGTAGACATGAAAACGGAGCTTTTCAGAACATGTACTCCTCCTGCTGCTAATCTCGTTAACCCTCACATGGCCCCTGTCCTGCAGGTAGAGAGATGTCAATCTCATGTGTCCTCCTCGCGTGGCATTTGTGGCTTTTCACCTGCGAGGAAACGAAGCTGCGTTGCACCACCGTTCGGGGAGCTCCTTGCCCGCAGAAGCAATGCGTCGGCAACAGTTCTTTTTATCTGGAACTTATGGCTTTTAGGTGCGGTTTGTGGTTTTTGAATTGTTCATATTAGAGATTACAGAGTAACGAAAACTCACGTGTGGTTTTTATCGATATAAATGAAGTCAGTATAGTATGTATCACAATTAACTAGTAGACCTTATCTTAAAAAGATACATCGTTTAAAAGTTAATTACTATAAAAAAATCGAAAAATAATTTTTAGTAACCGAAAAGGACATGGGCGCTACTTACCACCGCTCCAACCTTCGTGTTACTGCGCCACAGAAGTGCAGACAGGGAGGGCGGGGTCGCATCGCAGGGGAAAGAGTGTAGGGCCCCACGCTGGCTGCCATGCGGGCCCGGCACCGCGCCGCGACAAGAACGGCCTGTTGCTGTATTTCGAGGAGCGGATCGGGTCGTGTCATGCTTCGTTAAGTTTTAGAACTTTTCGCGCCTGGTGCAGTGCTTCCAGCCTCCTGTGCTCCATGCTGCCTTTCCTGACTCTTCCAGCCTTCCTTGCGCAGATCTGATGCCAATGTTGAGATAAAGCTTCTGATACTCCTACTATACGCACGCGTGACTATCATGTTTACTCATGCTTTTTTATAAGATGATCACTAACCAGACAGCATATCATACTTAGGATGCACTTGCAATCTAACTAAAAGAGTCATAAAAAATATCAAAAAAATTTCTACATATACCTTTAAATTTACTTTAACTATGCATAACATTTCAACTTCAGATTCGTTAGGGGTTTCAAGAAAGAGAAAAATTGACTAGTGTTAAGAGTTTAAATTTATCATAATTTTCTCTTTTTTGTTGCTCTTAATATATAATGAATTTGAACTTAAAATTTTATATATAGATAGAGTAAACCATAAAATACATCTAAAATTTTTTCTAAAATTTTTTTAATAATTTTTTAGTTAGAGTGTGTCACGAGTGCACTCAAAATTTGAATGTATATGATATGTTGCCCACTCACCAAGAATATATGGGCCTATTTGGCTGGCCACAAGCCGGCCGGCTTTTCGCAGCCGCTACAGTACCTAACTTTTAAACGGAGTATTTTTTTAAAACGGTGTCTACAAGTTAAACGTAGTACACGTCAAAAGCCCAACATCTGTACCAGCCAAAATCGCAAGTGAGTATCGATCTCTCCGTAATCTGTACCGTAAACAGCCAAAATTCAAAAATTTCAACCAAAAACCATAAGCTGCAGCAAAAATGAACAGGCCCTATACTAGAGAGTATAAAACACTGTTGAGCCAGGGCAAACAAATCAAACGTTGCAATGGAACCGGGCGGGGGGCAGTGGCGGAGACAAGGGGGGCTGGAGGGGGCCCGGCACCCCCCAACCTTTTACTAATCCTCTATTATGTAGTTAATTACATGTGTTTAATTAGTGGTTTGGTTCCTCCTAATTTAGCCCAAATGTAAAGTATGTTTAAAGCCCAGTCATATGCAGCTCAAATCCTCTTTGTTTTGTTTCTTGTTTTAGCTTTGTATCTACTGATCTTTGTAATGCGGGTTACAAGGTGGTGCGTACCGTGATCTGTAGGATATGCATGTTTGTGCTCTTAATCTTAGGATGATTAATGCAGACTGGTGAGTTGACTAGAAGCTGTTGTAGCTAGTCATAGGTGTGATTGAAGATCACTCAAGCACTACTAGCTGGTGGAGTACATAACGCTAGTAACCTTTAATTAAAAGCCAAGAAAATGTTTTGGCCGAATTTCTACGGCAATACAATGGACATGTTCTCGTGGATTTGTTTTTTGATTTCTTCGAAAATCAAAATAAATAGAGTGTTTTAAAAGCAGTTTTTTAAATGACTTCTCGAGTCTAAAAATATATTAGCCGTCCACGTAAATATATTTACCGTTCACTGTGGTATCAAAAAATGTAAACAAAAACCATAAGTACACACTTCAGTAGTTGCTCTCACATCACATCTAGAGACCCTGTTTTAATCGGCTTAGACCCCGTTTTAGTCGTAGCGCTAAGTTTAAGTTAATAGAGATGTAATTTTCTTTGCATTGTAATTTGTGAAATATATTACTCTGATATGTAACTATTGGATTGGTAAATCCGGCATAGTTCATTGGTTCTACTCTATTTGTTGTCTATATTGCCCCCTATATCTAATTACTGGTTCCGCCCCTGACGGGGGGCGATGCCTGCCTGACCCCTGTCATTTCCAATCCCCGGACCAAAATGGCGCGCTTTAGCACTGACAACAACATAACAACGCCTCGCCGGACGCGGCCGCGCGCTGTATCGACCGCGGGGGCCATGCCCACCCCGCGCGTCTGCACACCCACCCGACCGACGCCGCACAGTTCCGATCTTGACGATGGCCGCGGCGAAGATTCTCGCCGGCCGGTACAAAGCGCGCGCTGGTGCCGTCGCCTCTGGCCGTCAGTCCGTATCACACGCACACATCGCCGTTCGGCAGCAGCGCAGCGGCTGCAGCCCCTACCATGTGCAGAGTGCGTGAGTGCGCACCAGCTAGCGATGCGTACGTACGTTGCAGCACCGTACGTACTCTGCTCCATTAATCTCAGATAACATTTTTTTTGTTTGAAGCTAGGGTCATCCGATGTTGATGCGTGTTTGTGGAATATCTGCTGAGGTTGTGAACTGTGTAGCTTTACGTGATGATCCCCTTTCCCTTGCCATAGCTTGGCTGCATCAGCTGTTCATGTATTCGTATTTGAAACTGTATCTATGTTTTTTAAATTTTCGCCTCCACACTTCTTACAAAAATAGATCCTTTCGAGCTCGAAAGGTACAGCAGATAACATATCTCACCTGCCACTCCGGTAGCTCTGTAGGAGCCAGATGGTCTGGCAGGCCGGGCGAGAGTGGCAACCAAAGATGCGACGCGGTAGGTGGACGAGCCCACGGCACATGTCGAGCCGCCCATGCTCAGTAGGCGCTATTGAGCTGGGCCGGCTCAGCAACAGGCTGGGCAGGCGAGTGGGCAAGCATACGCATGCAGGTCGTGGGTAGGGACAAGGGCCAAGGGAGTCGCGGGCAGGACACAGGTGAGTGGATTGGTTGCTGGCACGAGGGAATCGCATGAGTAATGACGTGATGCGATGTGGCAATGCAACATTAAATAGGTATATAGACTTAACATATTTATAAAACACATTCGCAAACCAAAATAACATGCTACAAGAATTGTATACGAGATTCAACTCTTTGGAAAACAAATTTGCAAATATAAGTCTCATACTATAAGGAGTGAAAAATATGGACTTCGAACACCTACAAAGCACATTTGCAATGTATGGTCCCATATTATAAGGATTCAATACGTGAGCTTCAACTATTTGCAAAATACATTCACAAATACAAATATCATGCTAAAGAGAGTTATAGCAAGTCAGGTTGAGCTATCAATACATAATAAGACTCCAGCTACTAGACATGACTCTCTCTTAATAGTACGGCAACCTATACTGGCAACCCGGTCTTTCAAACAAACACCAAGATCGATAAAAGACTAGAAACACATTCTTAGCCCTAGCTAGATATACCCTTTCCTCGAGCATTCTCTTGAAGCTTAATGACGCACATCATCACTTCAAGTCTGAATCATTGTCTTGACGTACATCAACATATGATGCATTATTCACTTGAGCTCCATCAACACATGATGAGTTTTCGCTTGATTTGATGATCAACACATGATTATCTTCTCTTGGATATGCATCTATTCGTGGTGTATCTTCTACTTGATAGTCTTCAACGTATAAATTCATCTTCCATCACACATGTTGACATGATGATCTTCAACATATGAAATCATCTCAAGTCATCCTCATTTGTGGAATCTAACCTATTCATCCAACTCATGGAAAAAATATTAATTCACAAACCAATTGTCATCAATTACCAAACTTCACCATTATGTTAATAATGGAGAGATTGGATCTTATAATCCTCCCTTTTCGGTGATTCATGACAATCTCAATAAATAATTAGATAAAAATTGTATTGCGAGTATACATCATGTACACAATACTTGTATACTCTAGGATAAGTTTTCACAGCAAAGCTTGCTTATCTAGTTATCATTAATCATCTAACCATTAACACATAATGGAGAAGTTAGTCGATAACCTGATTGTAAATGAGTATATATGAACTACACAAGCTGTGTATACTCAAAGAATGTGTTTCAAAGTAAAGATACTAAATATGTGTATTAAAGAAAACGCATAGATCAATACCTATGAAACCTCAAAACGTAGAGTAAACTCTACCTAAATGTGTGCATATAAGTATGTGTAAGGAAGACATATGCACATATTTATTTTGGATTATTTGTGGAGTTCAATTTATATTTTGGATCCAAAGAACACACTAATATATAATAATGTGATTTCGAATGCATGCTTCTTTGATTTCACCTTTTTCATGCAAATGAGACTAAGTAATAATATACTGAAATGAACATATTAGTCTCACATATAAATTTATCTTTTAATCATATATTTGGATGTGAGGAATGCAACAAGATTATAAGAAAGATATCGAATATATGATAATCATAATCAATAAATAAGATTAGTCTCACAAATATATTTGTTATTATCACCAAAATCTTATAATAGTATTTGTAATTATTAGCAAAACCAACTTAAATAGAGCTTGATTTTTCACCGGACCAAGAGCCTTCCCCTTATAGTGGTGAATATCGAGTCAAATACTCATCTTTATCGAGTTTTTCTTGAAATTAATACAATTTGCTTTGATACTGTTTTAGTTATAGTTTGGGTGTATTTTTCGAGCTCGGGGAAGAAACTATTTTTGTTGAAATTGTTGTTGAGAGGCTAAAATGAAAAAAATGACTAGCATGACAAATACGTAAACAGTTCTCTGTCTGCGCTGCATGGTCAAGCCTGATAGAGGCTGCGATCATTGTGGCTGATGCTACAGTGGCGGAGGCTTATTTGACACTATTCACAAGTTTCGTCTTTTTCTGAAATTTTGGCTTTTTGTTGAGCTTTTTTGCCGGTTATTTTTTCCCGTATTCGTTTGTATTATACGTAATGGGCTAACATATTTTTTTATTTTTAAATTTTTTAAATTTAATTATGCAAAATAAGCCTCTGTCAGCTACAGTGCTTTTTTCAGCCAGCTACTGTGTTTTCAGCCATAAGCCACGGGCTTTTCAGCCATGTTGATCACAACCAGAGAGAGATGTGAAATACTCCGTATATTACACCCCAGGGGATTCGGCCCCACGCCATCTCCTTTGCAAAAAAGCCCTTCAACTTTTTTCAAATCGCGTACAGTCTTTGAATTTTGCAAAAAGATCCGAAACATCAGGATTTTTGTGAAAAAGACTTACCAATTTTCGAAATTGCGTATGAGTCCTTAATTTTTGTAGGAAGCTCACTATTTACGGGATAAAGCCTACGATTTTTCTGTTATTACATATAGACCCTTGATTTTTTTGCGAAGAAGCTCTCCGGTCTTCCCAAAGATATTCGGACCTTTGATTTTCAGAAAAAACTATGAGTTGCCGACTCTTTTACTTTTATCTTAGACAGTAGTTAGCGTGAATGATGGATGGGGTGTGCCACGCCGTGCTTTCGCAACTAGTTGTGAGTGATGGATGGGAGTGTGCGGTGCATTTGCGAGGACAGGGCCTTTTTCAGGGATGGTTGCAGCAGGCAGCGACCTCCATTGATTACCAGTACTCTCCTTTCCTACGTAGTTATTGCTTTGTTCAGTTTTCCAGCAGCTCGTCTCTCTCTCTCTCTCTCTCTCTCTGCCTCTTCGTTGTTCGTTGGGACTTGGGCGTAGTCCTCTGCCTCTGTTTGGCGTCGTGTTCGCTGCTGCTGGATGCATGGTGTATGGATTCCTTGCAGCATTCCATCCCCTGGCGTTTTCTCAGTACTTTCGGGCATGGCGATTGGCGACTTCTGACGGGAGATGGGCTAGTAACTAGATGATTCGTCATCGATCTCTCACATGCACGCTTCCTGTTCTCCCCTTATTCGTTCATTGCAACTCGCTCCGAAATCCCAACTGGTTTTTTTAGTAAACACTGTGCGCACATGCATGCTGCGCTCCAGTTCTAGTATTACACTACACATTGATTCTGATCACAATACCTCGAACGTTTCATCAGAGGAAGATGTGCGTCGCACAACTGTAGAGGATGGTGTAGCTCTCGCTCAATTGGGCGTTTCGTGTCCAGTTAGATCCGAGCCTGTATTGGACTGAACAAATAAACGTGATTTTTTCAGTAAAAATATGGGATTTCACATTTGCACGGACTTACGAGCTCCACCTAAAAGCTAGTAAAAAGTGCACTGGTGCGCCAAAGTGGTAACTCTTATCGTAAGAGCATGTACTTCAGAATCATAATAGCCATATACCTGGAAGGATTCCTGGCCAGCGAGCCGCGCCACGTCGCCCACTGCGCTCGGCCGGCCGGCGCGTGGCAAGAGAATTTGCGTACGGCCGGCCGAGGCACTTTCCTCATACTTTCTGAAAATTACGTAAATGTCCTTTTTTTCTCGCGAAAAGCTACCTGCAAGTTTTTTCTTTAAAAATTTTTTTTGGATGGCACCCCGCGGGTTTCCAAAATTACATATAGGTCCTTATTTACTTACGTACAGGTCCTTACAAGTCCTCGATTTTTTGCAAAAAAACCCTTTGATTTTTCCAAAATTACGCATTTGTCCTTGATTTTTTTATGAAACTCCCTGCGAATTATCGTCTCTTTTACTTTGGTCCGCACGGTAGCTAGCGCGGCGTGCGCCGCGCTTATGCAACTAGTAAATTCATTGTTGCACGAGTACGATTGAATCGGGAACATATCCAGAAGCAGAGCAATACCCCTTCAGTTTGTCTTCTGAAAATGACAAAAGCAGCGATAATTTTTCAGGACTTGTATTACAGTTTTGCTAATACAAGGATGCCCGTTGCAGAAGTTGGTAACTGTTTATATAAATAGTACTATAGTTATTTTTTCAAATTTAGTCTTCGGGCTCGTGTTTTTTGTAAATATAGCTTCCTCTTTGGACCTGCCGAGCTCGGCAGATGACTGCTTGCCGACCTCTCCTAGCTCGGCAGGCACGAGCCCCCACAGCGGCAGCATAATTAGCACTAATGAAACGCTTATGATTTGCACTAATTAAAAACAATTAATACTAATTAAATACAATTAGCACTAATTAAGTGTGGTGTGTCCGACCAGCGACCTTAGAGCTTGGCAGGTATCTACCAAGCTCCTTGTACCCGTCGAGTTCGGTAAATTTAAAGAGAGAGTTAGATTTATAAAAATAAATGTTTAAGAGCTAAATTCGAAAAATAAATAGCTACAGCCTACAGTGCCAAAAGTTAGCAGTGGGCACTCGCGGCGACGCTAGATGCGTGAGAGGGGCTCTTAACCGTTGGATCACATCTATTTCATCACTACGCCAAGGCAATGTCTAGCTTGAGGGCAGGCCACGGGTTCAACCAAGCTCCTCCCCGGTGTAATCAGCAGTGAGGGCACCGCTAGTAATAGGATCGGCAGAAAAACGGAAGGGAGAACATAATTTGTGTTACGATTACAAGGACGACGCCGGCAATCGAGAAAGATTTTAGATGATCATAGAGTGAATTTTTTGGCTGTAGCTGATGATTTATAGTTATAACTAATAATTTTTTATTTTAATATAAGTATTTGTAAAAATAAATTAAGTATCGATAAGAAATCCATTTATAAGCAGGCTGATTGGTGGTGGCATAGGTACGGCACCGGTCGAAGAAGGGAGGAGCGGTGGCGGCACCAAGCCAATGGAGGCAACAGGTGAGGCAGCGTGTCCTCATTTTTGTTAGCATACATATTGTCCTTACATTTCATAGAAAATGGAAGTAGAACCATATGTAGTATATATACTAAGTTCTTATTCGTATTGGTTTTTCAAAATTATTTTTTATAGTAAATTATTTTTATAGTATCTAATTTTTAAATAAAGTGTTTTTAAGACGATATTTATTAGTCGATTGTAGCATATATTATAGTGACTTTATTTATATTAATGAAAATCACATGTGAATATCTCTCTCTACAAATATTACTATTTATAAATCAAAACCAATATAAATAAGCACTAAGTAGGCACAAAACAAATTGAACCAACTTACCGTTTATATTTCAAATACTTTAATTACACCAGCCTAAAACGATTAGTTTTACAACGTAGCTTGAGGACAGGACCGAGGAGGCCGAGGTCGACCACTCCTGCCAGATGTAGGGGTGCGCTAAGTGGTTTATAAGCTGAAGCTTAATTATATTATGTATTGTGGCTGTTGATTTATTTTATGTAATTAAATATAAAAATGAAAAATACGTTATTTCAGTGTGGGCAATACAAAGAAATAAGAAAAAACAAAAAACCCTAAAAATCATAAAAGACAAAAAAAAACTATAACCTAGAAGTCAAAAACAGAAGCCGTTTAAAGCGGAGCGGTAGCGATGGCACCACCAGTAGATATTTCTTTTCCTACAAAATATAGGGTGAATCTCCATTTTCCAACGGGCCTTACTTTGAGTATTTGTTGGTGTCAAAATGCTTGATTTTCCAGCCCTTTTACAAGTAGAATGGGTGGTCCTCCTCATTTCAGTTTTTCTGATAGTCTTGTGGCTTTAGCTTCTAGTTTTTTAATTTTATTATTTTCTGATTTTTTTATCTTTTTCTCATATTACATTGCACTGTCAGTGATGAGCTAATTTTTTCTTTTTAAAATTTAATTACATAAAAATATCAGTAGCTATAATATAAAATAAATCAGCTATAATATCAAACAATAAAAAAAATCAAATGAGCATGGTCTTTTAAGACTAAAATGGACACTGTGAAATGGAGTCACACACGCTAAAGATTACCCACAGGGAAAATGTACGGGCAGAGTATTTTCTTCAGGAACAAAAATGCGAAGACATCCATCAATCTAAGCTCGGCGGTGACATCGCCTCGGGCAGCACAACGATCACCTCTCCGATCCAATCGCGATCCGCGTGTCGCTGTCGCGTCTGTCCGGCCCCTGGGCCGCGATCGGACGGCCGGTACGTGCGGGATCCCTCACCTCACGTACGGGATGCACAGGACTCAAAACGCGACAACGCGAGGCACCGTGTCCTACGGCTAGTGGTGCAAATGGATGAACATTTTTTAGATCCTTCGTCCGTCCGTATTAATTCAGAGTAAGTTTTTGGATATTCGAAGGTTTTATCGGATATAGAAACAAAATCGTATATTTTTTGTCAGATGCGAAAACAGATTCAAAAAAATATTATCCGACGGATACGGAACTATCCTGATATTTTTTCGGATAGGTACCGAATACGGAAATAGAGTCGGATACCTGGCCTCTCTGGATACCGGATACGAAGGCCTTGTGGGATCATTTGCTAAATGTAATGAAGTTAAATGAACTAGTGATGTACTTAAGTACTTGGCTATAGGTAATTCGTACTTTTAAACCATGTAACATGTAGCTAGTTAACTACTACTTGTTTAACTAGTCTCTATCATTTACTTGCTACTTTGTTAACTAGAATTTACTAGTTGCTTAACGTGTCCCTGTCACCATGTGAAATTTGTTTTTGCGCATCGTCCGATTAAATATTCGTAACCGAAACTAACCGTATTCGGAGCGGCATGTATTCGTGAACGAGAATGTCCGTATTCGTATTCAGTACTATTTATATCCGACTCCGATAAAAAAAATATATAAAAAAATACAAAATAAGTAATATCCATCCATATCCGCTCCGTTTGCACTCCTACCTACGGCTCCCGCGTACGTATATGCTACGTGCTAGTGGCCCAGTGGGGGCGAGCGAGACGGGAGGATGTCACTCATTTGTCCGTCTATCACGTGGGCCCGGCCGTACATAAATCCTACGTGTACTGCACGTACGGCGTAGCCTGCAGAACAGGCTACGTCCGAGCTCCGGTGACGTCATGAGTGTGCTGGTTTTCTTCTTTTTTTTTGGAAGGAGAAAAGTGTGCTGGTTTTCTGCAAGCCTGTTCTTTCGCGTTACAGTTTTGCTACTTCTCTACCGATAGATTTGTCACTCAGATCCATCGATTTTCTCGCCGAGTTTGATTTGCAATACTATTGGAGCTTCAGCAAAGATTACGTGCTCGATAGGCACTGACGGGCCAACGATCAGGAAAGGCAACCGGACCACCAATGGCACCACAGTCGCCGGTTTGGAGGACTCTCCGACAACCCTAAAAAAGAGGGTGGATTTCTGTCCTGTTCTTTTGATATTTTAGTTTTTATCTTTTGTCTTTTTAAAAAAGTTGAAAGAATGATATAAATTTTTAAAGTTGATTTTTTCATATGACTTTTCAGATCTAAAACTACCCGTATCATCTTCTGTTATCTCAAAAATCGAAAAACATAGGTAAAAAAGCCATATGCTTAAAGAATATAGGCCATATTAGTTTAAAGTGGTTTATACTTGTACTGTCTACAACAACTAGCGATCAAATTATGCTGCTTTTGTGCAAGCGTATGCATGACTCGTTGGCGTAGACGCCAGTGCCAGAAAGCTCGAGAGATTCCAATTTACTAGACATGAAAACGCGGTGTTACGTTGTGTTGGCTACTATATGAATTAAAGAAAAAGACGTATAATTCGTAAAAGGGGTTTTCAACAAAAATTAAAGTTTAATTACATAAAACGGGGTGTTTTACGAAAAGTGTGGTTTTATTCCATGAAAGATGGCTTTTATAAAAAAATCGAGAATCTACATGTAATTTAGAAGGGTTTGTATGTAATTTTAAAAAATCAAAGGGTTTAATCAAAATATCGTGATCATAACAATGTGGTCTGTGGTCGAAAGGTGTGGTGGCCGAAGTCGAAGTCATGTTCGAGGTCGACGCTATGGTTGTGGTCGAAGGGCCGTGGTCCGTGGTTGAGGTCGAGGCCGTGTTCAAGGTTGAGGCCGTGGTCGTTGTCGAAGGCACGTGGTTCATGGTCGAAGTCAACACCGTGGTCGAGGTCAATGCCGTGGTCGTGGTTGAAGATCCGTGGTCGTGGTCGAAGGGCCGTGGTCGACGTCGATGATGTGGTTGAAATCGATGCTGCAGTCGAAGGGTCGTGGTCGAAGGGCCGAATCGAAGTCGAAGTCGTAGTCAAAGTGGAAGTCCTGGTCGAAAGGGTCGTGCTCGATGTTGAGGGTGCGGTCGAATCAGGCCGTGGTCGATGGTCGACACTGAGGTCGTGGATCGTGGTCGAAGGGTGTTGTGGACGAAGCCGATGTCGTGGTCGAAGTCAGCGTGGTCGAGGGTCATGATTGAAGGGTTGTGGTCGACGTTGATGCCGTGGTTGAAATCGATTACGTAGTTGAAGGGTCGTGGTCAAAGGACCGGATCGAAGTGGAAGTCGTGGTCGAAAGGTCCATGGTTGAAGTGGAGGGCGTGGTTGAAGGACGCGGCTTCCTTGTTTCCTTTGCCAGTTCCCATCCATATTCCTTCCTAGGTAGCAACACGTTATTGGTTTTAACCGCTTGCTCACCTACTCGTAACCTCCTAACGAGTACTCCGATGATGGTTACGACCACGCTGTACAAGTTAAGACTACGTTACGTACTCGTAGTAACCACGTCTTACAGCTCTTAACGACCACGCTTTACTTTGACCATGAACACACACAAAGAAATAGAACCAATAGAGTGTTGCCACCTAGGCGGGAACAGGGAGGGAAACAAACAAAGGAAACAAGGAAGCTGTGTCTGTGGTTGAAGGGGACTGTGGTGGAGGTCAAGGGTGCAGGCGAAGGGGGCCATATTCGTAGTCGACGCCGTAGTCGAAGTCAAAGCCATGGTAGAAGTCGAGGCCATGGCCGAAGGGCGCCATGGTCAATGTCGAGGCCGAGTTTGAAGGGGGTTGTGGTTCGTTGTTGAAGGCGTGGTCGTGGTCGACGTCGACATCAGTGAAGTCGTAGTCGTAGCCGAAATCGATGCTTTAGTCGTCGGATTGAGTCGAAGTTTAAGTCGTGGTCCAAGTATGCTATGGTCGACATCGACATAGGCGAGGTTAAAGCTGTGGTCAAAGTCAAAGCCACGGTCCAAGTGGAAGTCGTGTTAAAAGGGTCGTGGTCGAAGTTGATGTCGTGGTCGAAGGCACCGTGATCGTGGTCGATGCCATGGTTGAAGGGCATCATGGTCGAGGTCGAGATTGTGGTCGAAATGGGCCATGGTCGACGTAAAGGCCATAGTCAAAGAAGTCTGTGGTCAAAGTCAACACTGTGGTCGAGGTTGACGTGGGTGACGTTGAAGCTGTGGTCGAGGTCAAGGCTGTAGTCGTGGTCGAAGAGCCGTGGTCATGGTCGATGTCTTGGTCGAAGGGCGTGGGGCCGTGGTCATGGTCGAGGGCGTGGTCAAAGGGCGCTGTGTTTAAAGTCGAGGCCGTAGTTGAAGAGCGTAATGGTCAAAGTCGAAGGCATGGTCGAAGTTGACACCATGGTTGAAAGGCGCTGTGGTTGAGGTCGACACCATGGTCGAAGTCGATGTGGGATAAGAAGTCGTGGTCATGGTCGAAGGGTCGTGGTCGACGTCGATGTCGTGGTCGACCTCAGCGACTACTTTGATTACGACGCTTCGACCACGAAGCCGTAGTCGAACGGATGTGATCTAAGCGGCCGTAAAACCAATAAAAGTGGTATAAAATTCGATAAAGATAGCACCTCATGTCCATAAGAGAACATAACAAATTCGGTAAAGACAGAGCTCGTTTGCGATATGTAAAAACTCATAGAAATATCAATTTTTTTGAATTTTTAGCAATATTCGTCATAGATAAAATTCTCCAAAAATTATAATGCAAGGAACGTTGTGTTTGGAGACTGTACATAATTTTCGTAATTTTTTAAGCTCATTTAATATATTTAAAAATTCAAATAAATACTAAACAGAAAAAAATTAGGTAGGTAATTAGGTCGGCTAATTAGCCGGTCTAATTACCTGCCGCTTGGTGGCCGGGTGGTAAACACCATGCATCACCTCACAAACACTGCTACCCACCACCGAACGACTAAAATGATATTTTTATCAATACTATCATCATACTACTATTCTAGAGCGACCGAGCCGGCCTGCTGGACGGGCAGCAATAGAAAAGGTCGTAATCACGTGTCCTGCACTGTCACGCCACCCATCCATCTCCATCCGGTCCGGCTCAGCTCAACTTCTTGTCCGTCCATCCAGTTGCTCGCTCTCGCCACGCATTGGTACTTGCAGCAAGAGCACATCGCCAAACACCACAGGGATAAGTCAACTCAGAGCTCGGCTTTGTTGAGAGACATGCTCCCATGCAGAGACATGCAGCGCTCGAGCGTCACAGAACCACTTTGCCATGCAGGGATATGCAGCGTCGACTGTCGCTGCCCATCCTGTTTGATCCGTGCGTCGCATCAGGAAAAAAAAAGGAGACAGATAATCGGATAATCAAGGATTAGTTTTATTCTGCAGAGCTGAAAGATGAAAGTTAAAACCCTGGGCAAAAGGGATGCTGCGACTTGCCGCGCTAGCTGAGCTGACATGACATGGTTGTATATTTGATAGTCCTGTACAGAGCTACTCGTGCTACAAAACCGATCATCACAATTTGGAACACGATTTTCTAGATTTTACGCGGAAAAGAAATGTCCATTCTCTGTAGGTGCAGAGCTTCTCGCAATTTTTTTGCGTTCTAAATTAACAATTAGTTTTCATTGCAAGGAAATTAACAGTTAGTTGTAGCTCATATCAACCACAGTACCATGCTAATTAAAAAGAATTAATTGATGGTGGACGCTAGTATGCGTGTGGGTACGTACGATCTCAACTAAACTATACGGCCCTAACTAGCTGTAGGCTTGTTCTTTTTACTTAATTACTTGTGTGTTTTTGGAAGACAGATCGATAGTTCCTTCGTACTGTTTGAAAACGATTGGTCGGTATTTAATTATTCTTATATAAGTATTTCTGTTAAAATCAAAAGCTATTTGCTACAGTAGAAAACGCATCGGTCCGTGGAGGTAGGTCGGTAGTACTAGAATGTATTACTGCATGCTTACACCGTACACGTTTTGCCCATGACCTGTCTCTCTACCAAGTACCAACAAAGATTAATTCCGGTCAAATCCGCGACTGAAACTGCTCTTTAATAGTTGTACCAAAAAAAGAAAAAACTCGTAGATGCGATCGATGCGAGGCCTACGAGGCTACAGGAAAGAAGCCGGCCATGGTTCAGACGTTGCTCGTGCCGCCGTGAATTATTGGAGCTAGCTAGCGGACCGGAGAACCATAACGGCACGTCGGCACGTCTCATAAAATGCTAGCTGTCCGTAGGCCGTGGCCAAGTCTCCGATTTCTGCGAGCAAAAGAAACTTAGGCTTTGCTGGGTTAGACTAAAAAGCTGTGGTTTATGGTTGATAATAGACTATAGTTAGCTAAAATTTCACTGTAACTAAAAGTGTCTTATTTGGTGTAATTAAATTTAAAAAATTAAGAATAAAAAATATGTTAGCTCATTTCGGACAACGTAAACAAATACAGGAAAAAAGAACCGACAAAAAAAGCTAAAAAAAGGGGAAAAATATAAAAGATAAAATTTATAAATAATGAAAAATAAATCAGAAATTAGAAGTTTAAGCTGAAACAAGTGAGACCTTAGGGTGTGTTTGGTTCGTGGATGGAGGTTGTATCGTATATCTTGACTGAGTGGATGCAGATTGAGTGGAATCGTATTTCAGAAAAAGAAGATGTTTGGTGAGGTTGCATGAGCGGATGCAAAAAAAACTGAGATGTTGTTTGGTTGCCTGTATGAGCGGATGCAGTCTACCAAACCTGAGAGGCTGACACGTGAGACCGCATAAGATACACTGCATCAACCTATCCAGAATGGCCAGTGAAGCTCATTTTGAGCGTATCCACCCATCCAGGATGAGGGTGTATTTTTGCATCCGCTCATGCAGGCTGCATCCACTCATACAGGCAACCAAACAGGCTCTTTCTCAGATTATACGGATCCACCCAGTTAGAACGAAGGAGATTCAGACAACCAAACACACTCTTAAGGAAGGAAGATAACGGAGGGCAATGAATGGCAGTAGAGCTAGGGGTACCGCCGTACCGGTCCGAGTGTTGGGCTAGCCAGGGAAAACTTTTGCCTACATGCCCGTGCAGAGCGGATGGGCTCGAGATGCACGGACGCCGCCCGCATCGACGTACGCGGTACGCCTCCATGCCGACGGATGCGAACCGCGCCGCGCGCGCGTTACAGGTTAATTTCGCGGTGCAACGGCGGGCGCGGAGCGCGTGCGCTGTTACGCTGCGGCGTCTGGCTAAGATACAAACGAGCCGCGGCCGAGGAGGACGGGATGCGCACGCGTGCTCGTGCGCGCAAGGTGCCGCACGGTTAGTCTGAAAAAGTGATTTATAGTTAAAATTTTACTATAGCTGACTGAAATTATATTGTAATTGATGGTGGTTTATTTGGTCTAACTAAATTTAAAAATAAAAAAAACAGGTTAGCCCATCACGGACAATGCAAACGAATACTGAAAAAAGAACCAGCAAAAACTCAAAAAAAAGCTAAAAAGTCAGAAAAGGCGAAATTTATGAATAGTGAAAAATAAGTCAGAAACCAAAAGCTCAAGCTGAAATGAGCAGACCCAAGTTGGGCGGATGAATCGGTGCCGCACGGTGCAGTTCTCCGAGGTGGAAAACTGCACATTTTGACCAGGTTCGCAACGGTGCCATGGGGTGGTCAGCTATGAGTGGCCCCAAGCCCCATCGGTCTACCAAGTCAAATATCTATTATACGTGCAAATACGTGACAGGTATAATATAGCTATATCGAGAAAATGACATAGTTATCCTCACTATTAGAGAATTTAAATGGTGCATTTATATAAACAATCTCTTATAACTATAAATATGACCTCTAGGTATCATTAAAAAGAGAAAGTATTTTTGTAAGAAAAGTTCGGAGTAATAACCCAGTGTCATATATACCGTTACACCTGTTCTAATGTAAGTTTTAAGCTCTAGGTATTACCTTGTGACCTTGTAGCACCATTATTCACTCTCTCACGTGTAACCACAACAATCACACAGGCTGAGCTTGCTCCGAGTCCGACCAAAAGAGGCGAGAGATCGCATGCACGGGACGCAGCAGAAACACGGTGGCCCAATGGCCCATGATGACAGCATTAGCAGTGCCAGTCATGTATATATCGACGTTGAGTTTTCACCCCTGCGGTAAAAGAGAGATTGGATCATATATCATCCCTTTAGTTGGAAAATTGAGGATTTATCCTTCACATCTCAATGACATATGATGTTTTTATAAGTCACTGACACGTGGATCAGAAGGATAAATCCTTAATTTCCATTTAAATAGAGGGTATATGATCAATTTTTTCGCAGTAAAAAGAAGAAGAGGCGTTGATCGGTGACTCACCCTTGCGGTTCGTCAACGTCTCAGGTCGCGACGAGACGTTAGGCGCCAAAAGCTCACGTTGCCGCCCCTAGCCGTAGGCGGGGCCTCCCCGGCGCCTGCACTTGGCCCCACGTGTCGGTGACGGCACGCGAACGCGCCGGAGCTCTCACCCGTCGCTTTCCGATCTTTTTGGTTTGGCCTTGCCTTTCCCCAGTGAATTTTGGACACTATTGGATCCATGGACACCGGAATTTCCATTTTTAGCCCTCAAATGAAAAAAATTCTAAATCTGGACCCCTCCCGAGCGCACGTTTCACCTGGAGCCGACACGTGTCCGGTCATGCGGTGTGGTACCGCACGACCGCACTGTAGCACGGGTCGTGCGGTACCACACCGCACGACCGCCTCGTCCTTGCGCCGACCGCCCGTTTCGATTTTTTGAGCGCACGACCGATTTTTTGACCGCACGACTCGGGTTTTGACCGCACGACCGGGACACGTGTCGCGCTGTCGTAAACGCGCGGTGAGGAGGGGTCCAAATCTGGAATTTTTTTCATTTGGGGGCCAAAAATGGAAATTCGGGTGTCCATGGGTCCAATAATGTCCAAAATTCTTTCCCAGTCGCAAGACGTGCCGATGGGCAAGTGCGGATATCCACCGAGGTTCTCGTTTAACCGAGTTTTTTAAAATTGGTATAGTTTAATTTAAGGGAGTGTCTATACAACATTCGACTATTTTTGAGGACAAAACAGTCAGATTTTGAACCGTTAGATGGAGATCCAACGCCCTAGATCATTATTTTTGGAGGGGGTCATTTTTTTAGAGGGAGGCTTGTATAGGTGGATCCGTTAGATGGAGATCTAACGTCCCAGATCAATTTGACTGTTTTTGTCCTAAAAAACAATCGAATGTTGTATAGCAATACTCTTAATTTAACATTATTTTATTGATAGTTTAAAATTATTTTAAGAATCAAGCTAACGAACTGAGTCAAAACAAAATTTAATTTCATCTGAAATAGAAACATTCAACATTTAAACAATTAATAAGTGTAATTGAAATAATTTTGAGCTGAGTCAATGAGCCTTACGAGTTTTTTTCCACCCCTACCAAGGGGTGGCCATATGCCATAGCGAGCTTTTTTAGGTACAAAGAAGATGTTACATAACTTATACACATCACACTTATATTGTACGTACACATGTACATATGTTTAACACACACTAAAAGACTAATTGTTGCAAGATCTTTAGAATATAGAAATATGCTGTCCCACTTAACACGTACATACATACATGTATCCGCAAAAATTATTGATGATTGTGCATATGGGCCGAGTCGAACTCGTCCAGGATGAATGCAGTTTCCCTGTTCTCATCCCTGTTTACTCACACGTGTGGGTAGTTTATTCGTTTTACTTTACCTTTTGTGAGGTTTACATAGCATTTACCTCTTCCGTACTACTATCACATGTGAAAAACACAGAAAAAGGAATAGGAACGCTTGATTTGTCCAGGATGGGACGCACGCTGTCCCAGCCAAGTAGCCAACAGATGCGCTCAGTTCCCGCCGCGGCGAGCTTTCGGTTGCAAGCGACACGATGACAGCAATCACGTTTTTTTTCACCTACATGTAGCCGGGCCCGCTGGTTAGTGGCAGTTACGTACATGTTTCTTTACCTGCCTTTTTTTTTTTGAGAAATACGGAGGGTGAAAAGCCTTTTTTGACAGTACTCGGCTCACCGGCCGGCCTCGCGAAGGTGCTCGTGCTCGCCCGGATTTGTGTGCGCCACCCATAAACGGATGTTGGTGTGCTTGTTGGATTATATGGGCCAAGCCCATATAATAAGAATAATTCCTATTAAATCTCAAAGGTCCACTCATGCAAAGGAGGTATGCATGTGACCTTTAGTACCATATTGCTACTTCTAGGAGAGGAAGACCACCTTAAAAGGGACGGTGCACTCCTAGCCACTTGATGCATGTGTGGGAGAGAACTAGAGGATAACACGCGCTCGCTCGCCTCGCCTCGCCGGGCCGGGCCGGGCGGGGGGCGCGGGCGCACGGCACCTGCGTGAATGGTCCGCCAAAATCGGCTCCAGGTGCTTGCGCAGACGCGGCTTCTTTTTGCTGTTTTGAGTGGCGGTGAATCCGGATCGGTTACGCGTGACTAATCCAGAACCGTCGCCTTCGAAGTCCTGCACCAGGAGAGGGCGAATAAGGTTTTTGGGAAGCGCTCTGCGCGACTGCTCGCTGTAGCTCTGGCTCGTCTTCCTCGTCGTTCGGCTTCGGCGAATCGTCATCGACTTCGTGTCATCCTCACCGTGCCTGCGGCGTCTACATCGGCAAACCGATCAGAACAGAACCATCGGTACGTAACAGTTATGTTCTCCGTATTAGATCTGTTCATGTACAGTTTCCTGGTTTACATGTCTAGATCTTTTATGCCTGTGATGGTTCTGTTATTTTGCGTGCATGATGTCATGATTTATTTATGGAATAAATTGAACCTACATGTGCTTATATTTTCAACAATCCAAAAACCTTATTGTAGGCACTGTGGTTTTACTATGGCTGGATTTGCCGATGCACTGAGGCCGGATAAATTCTCCGGTGTGCACTTTAAGAGATGGCAGATCAGGGTCACTCTGTGGCTTACTGCTATGAATGTATTCTGGGTTAGTAATGGCAAGTTTGAAGGTGTTCTTGATGCTGAAAAGCAGAAAGAATTCGAGACTGCCACTACTCTCTTTGTTGGATGCATTCTTAGTGTTCTTGCTGACCGTCTGTGCGAGGTGTATATGCACATGACAGACGCGAAGGAGTTATGGGATGCACTGAATTCCAAATACGGTGCTACTGATGCCAGCAATGACATGTATGTCATGGAGCAATTTCATGACTACAAGATGGTTGATAACCGTTCTGTAGTAGATCAGGCTCATGAGATACAGACCTTTGCCAAGGAACTCGAACTCCTGAAGTGTGCCTTACCCGACAAGTTTGTGGCTGGATGTATTATTGCGAAATTACCTTCTTCATGGAGGAATTTCGGAACAGCACTCAAACACAAGAGACAAGAGTACTCTGTTGAGAATCTGATTGGGTCTCTTGAAATTGAGGAGAAAGCTCGGGAAAAGGACGCTGTGTCTAAGGGTGATGGAGGGCAGTCTAGTGCCAATGTGGTACAGAAACCCTCAAACAAGAACAAAGGGAAATTTGTCAAAACCCAACAGACAACCAACTTCAAGAAGAAGAAGAACACAACAATCAGGATGATAGAACTTGCTTTGTGTGCGGTGAGCCTGGTCACATGGCCAAGAAGTGCCCACAACGCAAAGGAAAGAAGGCACCTGTAGGACAGACTTCTAAGTCTGTCAACGTGACCATTGGCAAGACTGGAGATGGGACTAGGTATGGTAATTTACCTACTGTTCTTTCAGTTAGTCAATCTACCAATTGGTGGATTGATACAGGAGCTAATGTACATGTGTGTGCTGATATTTCGTTGTTTTCTTCTTATCAGGTCGTCTGGGATTCCTCCGTCATAATGGGGAATGGGTCACATGCTACTGTTCATGGTGTTGGCACGGTAGATCTGAAGTTTACTTCGGGAAAGATCGTGCAGCTGAAGAACGTGCAGCATGTCCCTTCTATAGACAAGAATCTCGTTAGTGGCTCCCGTTTATGTAGAGACGGGCTTAAGTTGGTATTTGAGTCTAATAAAGTAGTCGTGTCTAAACATGGACATTTTATTGGTAAAGGCTATGAGTGCGGAGGCTTGTTCCGCTTTTCCCTTTCAGATTTCTGCAATAAGACTGTGAACCATATTTGTGGCAGTGTGGATGATGAGGCCAACGTTTGGCATTCACGTCTATGTCATATTAATTTTGGTTTGATGTCTCGGCTTTCCAGTATGAATTTAATTCCAAACGTTTCCATCACCAAAGGTTCTAAATGCCACAGCTGTGTGCAATCAAAGCAACCTCGTAAGCCTCACAAGGCTGCCGAGGAGAGAAACTTGGCACCACTAGAACTCCTGCATTCAGATCTTTCTGAGATGAATGGCGTGTTGACGAAGGGTGGAAAACGATATTTCATGACATTGATTGATGACGAAACTAGGTTCTGTTATGTGTATTTATTGAAAACGAAAGATGAGGCTTTAGACTACTTTAAAATCTATAAGGCAGAAGTTGAAAACCAATTAAACAGTAAGATAAAAAGACTTAGGTCAGATCGTGGTGGAGATTATTTCTCAAATGAATTTGACTTATTTTGTGAGGAACATGGCATTATACATGAGAGGACGCCTCCTTATTCTTCCGAGTCAAATGGGATTGCCGAAAGGAAAAACCGCACGTTGACTGACTTGGTGAATGCCATGTTAGACACTGCGGGATTACCTAAGGCATGGTGGGGGGAGGCTTTGCTAACCTCTAATCATGTATTAAATAGAGTTCCTAACAGAAATAAGGACAAAACACCATACGAGGTATGGATTGGAAGAAAACCATCACTTTCTTACTTGCGTACATGGGGGTGCTTGGCGAAAGTCAATGTGCTAATAACTAAGAAACGCAAGCTTGGACCTAAAACTGTGGACTGTGTCTTTCTGGGATATGCTAATCATAGCATTGCCTATAGATTTTTGATAGTTAAAACTGAGGTACCTGACATGCATGTTGGTACAATTATGGAGTCTCGAGATGCAACATTCTTTGAGAATATTTTTCCAATGAAGGATACACATAACACTACTAGTCAACCTTCTGAAATAATTCCCAGTTCAATCACACCACCTGAACCTTTTGAACATACACCTGAACTTGTCAATGAGGAGGATGACAGTGGAGCTTCTAGAAGGAGCAAGAGACAAATGATATCCAAATCCTTTGGTGATGATTTCACTGTGTACTTTGTGGACGACACTCCCAAGTCTATTTCAGAAGTGTATGCATCCCCTGATGCAGACTACTGGAAGGAGGCTGTCCGTAGTGAAATGGATTCCATTATCGCTTATGGGTGCAAACCTGTAGGGTGCAAGTGGGTGTTCAAAAAGAAGTTTAGGCCTGATGGTACTATTGAAAAATATAAGGCTCGACTTGTTGCCAAGGGCTATACTCAGAAAGAAGGCGAAGATTTCTTTGACACTTACTCACCTGTTGCGAGACTGACCACAATTCGAGTACTACTTGCTTTGGCTGCCTCACATGGTCTTCTCGTTCATCAAATGGACGTTAAGACATCTTTTCTTAACGGAGAGCTGGATGAGGAAATTTACATGGAACAGCCTGATGGATTTGTAGTAGAAGGTCAAAAAGGCAAGGTGTTAAAACTGTTGAAATCTTTGTATGGTCTGAAACAAGCCCCTAAGCAGTGGCATGAGAAGTTCGATAGAACACTGACATCTGCAGGCTTTGCTGTCAATGAGGCAGATAAATGTGTATACTATCGCTATGGTGGGGGTGAGGGAGTTATTCTATGTTTGTGTGTGGATGACATCTTGATTTTTGGGACAAACATCAATGTGATTAATGAGGTCAAATCATTCTTGTCTCAAAACTTTGATATGAAAGATCTGGGAGTGGCTGATGTTATTCTAAACATTAAATTGATTAGAGGTGAGGATGGGATTACACTTTTGCAATCTCATTATGTGGAAAAGGTCTTGAGCCGTTTTGGTTTTTCTGACAGCAAGCCTTCTCCAACACCTTATGATCCTAGTGTGTTACTTCGTAAGAATAAGAAAATTGTTAGGAATCAGCTGGAATACTCCCAGATAATTGGCTCACTAATGTACCTAGCTAGTGCAACAAGACCAGACATCTCCTTTGCTGTGAGCAAATTGAGCCGGTTTACATCTAACTCAGGAGATGATCACTGGAAGGCGCTTGAGCGAGTGTTGCGCTATTTGAAAGGTACCTCGAACTTTGGACTTCACTATACTGGGTACCCGTCGGTGCTGGAGGGTTACAGTGATTCCAACTGGATCTCTGATGGTGATGAGATCAAAGCCACTAGTGGATATGTTTTCACTATTGGTGGTGGTGCTGTTTCATGAAGGTCTTGCAAACAGACCATTTTGACGAGGTCAACCATGGAAGCAGAGCTTGCGGCACTAGACACTGCTACTTTTGAGGCAGAATGGCTACGGGATCTATTGATGGATCTACCTACGGTGGAAAAGCCAGTGCCAGATATCCTTATGAACTGTGATAATCAAACCGTTATCGCTAAAGTGAACAGTTCTAAGGATAATATGAAATCGTCTAGGCATGTCAAGAGACGATTGAAGTCTGTCAGGAAATTGAGAAACTCCGGAGTTATAACCTTGGATTACATCCAAACAGATAAGAACCTGGCAGATCCCTTTACAAAGGGATTATCACGGAATGTGATAGATAGTGCATCGAAGGAGATGGGTATGAGACTCATGTGAGTTATCTATGGTAGTAACCCAACCTATGTGATCGGAGATCCCGTGAATTAGGATCTGGGAAAAACAAGCCATTAGTTAACTGGAGGAGAGTAATTTCAACCCTCTCTATGTGAAGATGCAATACTCTCAGAAACTGCAAGGCAGGTTGATTAAGGTCTTAATGTGTTCCATTGGCTTTTAGAAGCGAAGACGCTATCCTGCAGAGCGTTCTTGAAAGAACACACCTATATGAGCCCGACTGTCAGTCGCAGTCTATGGAGATCTTGGGTAATCTCTTTTTAAGCTCATGAAGAGACCAAGGAGTATGACTTATACGCTCCAACCGAGGGGTAGCCTACTGGTGGCCTAGTATCAGTTAAGTCTTTAAGTGAAGCTTGCTTGCACCAAACTTGCAATTCAAGGCATAGTCCATTGTTCAAGTTGTGAGTAAGTGTAGCTTGGAGTTCTAGGTGGATGTTCAACCTTAATCGGTCTCCATCGAAATACTGATATATAAACAGTACATTGGAATTCAGGCAAATCTCTGTGGGACTTTGAGATCTGGTGGGGGATTGTTGGATTATGTGGGCCAAGCCCATATAATAAGAATAATTCCTATTAAATCTCAAAGGCCCACTCATGCAAAGGAGGCATGCATGTGACCTTTAGTACCATATTGCTACTTCTAGGAGAGGAAGACCACCTTAAAAGGGATGATGCACTCCTAGCCACTTGAGGCATGTGTGGGAGAGAACTAGAGGATAACACGCGCGCGCTCGCTCGCCTCGCCTCGCCGGGCCGGGCAGGGCAGGGCGGGGGGCGCGGGCGCACGACACCTGCGTGAATGGTCCGCCAAAATCGGCTCCAGGTGCTTGCGCAGACGCGGCTTCTTTTTGCAGTTTTATTTTGCTGTTTTGAGTGGCGGTGAATCCGGATCGGTTACGCGTGACTAATCCGGTTCGGTTACGAGTTATGGAGAATGTGCAGGCGTCTTGATCACGCGTCCTGGTTTTCTATAAATACGGAGTCGCCGCCTCCATACAGGATATGCGAAAATCAATCTAGGGTTTTGCCTCCTCCATCCATTGTGTTGCGCCGTCCCACGTAGTCTACTCCGTCCCGTCCGCCGGCGTGCACTGTCGTTCGGGAGAGCAGGTCTCCGGAACCGTCGCCTTCGAAGTCCTGCACCGGGAGAGGGCGAATAAGGTTTTTGGGAAGCGCTCTGCGCGACTGCTCGCTGTAGCTCTGGCTCGTCTTCCTCGTCGTTCGGCTTCGGCGAATCGTCATCGACTTCGTGTCATCCTCACCGTGCCTGCGGCGTCTACATCGGCAAACCGATCAGAACAGAACCATCGGTACGTAACAGTCATGTTCTCCGTATTAGATCTGTTCATGTACAGTTTCCTGGTTTACATGTCTAGATCTTTTATGCCTGTGATGGTTCTGTTATTTTGCGTGCATGATGTCATGATTTATTTATGGAATAAATTGAACCTACATGTGCTTATATTTTCAACAGTGCTCTGTGGTTAAGAAACAACATGGGTGAGAAAATAACATGCTCTCTTGAATTAGAGTACCTGTATCACTGCAATTTGGGCACTGTACTTGTACCTCCGGATCGTTCGTCCATCCGCCTGCCCATACAGAAAGGGCTGTATTATTGCTACTGTGGATACGGACGGTTCAAATCCATCGAGTGCATGAGCCCAGTTTTCTATCGGGAGCCACCACTGTTTCACCATCTCCTGCACGAGCTATGGAGCCAAATGATTTGTCTCCAAGCACTTCATCTCCTTCCACAATTCGGATCGTGGCGATCTGGAGAGAACGAGTGCGTCGTGCTCAATGTTCCATCAAAGCCAACGCATGGGGAGCGGGCGGGAAGGCGTCGTGTGCACGCTCATGTGCGACGTGTAAACCAGCAAGCATCCTCGGCGCACATGGCCAGGTATCAGCTCATTGTTGGTGATCCACCCGTGCATAAGCCGTTCTATGGCTTGTTTGTAACACGGGGATTTCATGGAAATTTTGTAGTATTCTGATTAAGAAACCTGAAGGAATTCCTATAGATTGCCATGGTTCAAAAGGGACCTGTGGCATTCTTTTCTTTCCGAATCTGTACAAAAAATGAGCTGTTTTCTATAAAAATTACTTACATTCCAAACAGGCTATGACCTGTTCCATTCCTGCATTCCAATTCCAAACATGCCCTAAGAATCCGCAATAGTTACGGACACACCCTGGCTCAGTCGCAGTGATCGGACAAAGGTTTACAAAAGTTTCACATTAGAAAGGGCACAGTACCAGAAATATAGCACAAGAATGCGCGGGGCTGAAACAATAACGGATAATGCATCGATGTTAAACACACACACATACAGATGAACAAATCGAGAAAAAACTAGGTCACAAATACCAGCTACAATCACCTTCATATAGCAGTTAAGACAGGTTTAATGTTCTCTCAAACATGACTTCAACACATCTTACAATCTTTCATCCTATCTTCTAATTAGCTCTATTGCTTCCATCTCTCTGCAATCCGTGATGTGCATTACACGGATTGCTTAACAGGTACAAATGCTACTCAAGATAATTCTGCATTACAGTCTTCAAAAGGATATATCTGCATCAAACAAGTGAAAATGTATCCCATGCTACATAAGAATTTAAACCCTTTCAAGCCTCTTTCCTAGTTATCCTGTCAAACGAAAACAGTGGTTTTAAGATATTGGTAATTTCCCAAATAGTAAGATAGCAAAGAGGCTTCCCGACCTGAAGCAATAGATTCCGAGAGCATCCTTGATTTCATGAACAACCGAAACGGCCAGATGCAGGTAAAGACCCACTGTCACAAATAAATAGAACGCTGAGAAGTAAATGTTGGTCGTGACCAGATATGCAAGCAGCAGGTAGAACTTAAGTTGACGTCAATCCAGAAGGTAAAAATTAATAAGGATTCCGCGGAGTATGCATCAAAGGATCAAGAAAAAAAGGCTTATGTTCTTGGGCAGGTGTTGCATGTGCTAACTTCAAAATGAAGTGTTACATGATATAAACATGACAATGAGTCACATGCCTGCATGTGGGTCCTGGACCATAGGGTTTTGGTTACCGGTTGGGAAAAAATACAGGAGGTCACCAAGATTGCCGGTTACCAGCAGTAGCCGGAAATCTTGGGAAAATCTTGGCCAAGATTTTCAAACAAATTTTGAATTCAAATTTGGTTATCGACCGAGATCTAGGTAGAATCTCGGCCAATTTTTTTGGCCTATTCAAAAATATACCGGCACCCACCGAGATTTCCGATTACCGGCTGGTAACCAAAACCCTGCCGGACCATACCCAGAAATCCAGCACAGCAGCTGATGAACAGTTATCGTGCTTGTGACCTACCTGTAGGAATTGTAGGAGTAGAGTAGGCTAGACACTAGCAAGTAACTAGGTTAAAAATCTATATGGAACTTTAGGTTCCAAGACATGCAAGGTTATCCAATTGAAGAGGCCGAACAGAAGATCGATGTCAACCAAGCTAACAAGTTTCCATAAAAATGAGTTATCATACAGCAAAAATTGAAAAGGTGAGTACTTCAGCATTCAACACTTCAAACCAAATGGTCGGGGTAAAGCAGTTCACCTGTGTACAAGCAATACAGAAAAAGAACCAGAAGCTCATCCGCTAAAGGAGTCCTGTCAACAATAACAACGTATCATTTAGCATGACTGCATAAAGGTTCACTCGAGATATTAGCAGCAACTAGGTGCAACGAAGATAAAAGAAATTACCCATCATTAATCTTTGCGGTGAGTGCATTTGCAATAGCAAAAGGAAGAAATACCAGAGACTGAAATACGAAATATTTAATTATTACTTCAAGTGACTCTTGCACTTGGTATGTGCAGACAGAAAGGAAACATGCAACTATAGGCATACCATGCACATTCCAGTTTTTAGACCTTTGGGCTCGTCACATAAATGAGCAAGTATCATCCTTCCCTGTCCACGCATGGCAATTCATTCATATTAGAAAGATGAGCAGTAATTCCAGAAAAAAGAAGGATGATAGTAGATTAGTATTATGAGCTATGTTTGCCACACTAACTCCATAGAAAACTGCTGCATCAATAAAGAACATGCAACCACACAAGTAACATCCAGTGAACTGTCATTACAAGCTTGTTCAAAAAACGAAGTGCCACTGAATGCAGCATGTGCATATCTGTATAATCTGTGGTCCATGTTAGTCATAAGGTGTTTTGCTTGACTCCTGAACTCCATATCCAGGTGCATAATGGGACCATCAAGTATATACAGAGATGACTTGGATGTAACCTGACTAGCGATTTGTGAGGTTGCAATGTCAATCAAACTGCCTTGAAAGGACTTCTAACACTCCTACAGATAGATTGGAGTCGATCATGTGGAAGTTTTGCAATGAACAAAATATGTGGGGATATTATGCTGACTGAAGACAGCAATCAAGGAACTGCATGTTGCTGTGCTTCACATTTGATGGACATAAGAAAATCCAATATGATGTACAGTTTGTAAGACCAAGCTAAATAACATTCACTTCAGCTCTCCTTTCAGACGCAAAGCAAGGTTAGTTGATCACAGCCAAGTTGGTAATGTCTAGTTCAACAAGTAAATGCTGCCTAGGGACGAACTATGATACAAGTGCAATTGCCTTGATGGTCTGTGTGTAGACCCAGAGTTATTTCAGGTGCTTCAATCTACACAATTTAGCCATACTGTCATATAGCTTAGTAATCTTATTTGGTTAGATGGGCTAATCATAACTTGAATGTAGAAGCTTACTGTCTTTCATTCGCTAGTAATGTACTAACGAAGTTCCACTTCAACAAATTTATCCACAGTTTCAGCATTTTTAAATTTCTCTCCATTGCCAGAGAAATTGATGTGCTCCCATCACGGAAAAGACAATCCTACGAGGCTGTAGAAGCAGCACATGACGCCCACTGATTTCCCTCAGAAAACTCAACTTGCACACCTTAAGTGAATTCCTCTTTGTACCATCTCCAACCATGGAGAAAGGCGAAAACTTTGGACACTCACATTAAGTAGTAGCCGTATCATATCTACACAGATCCATATTCTTAAAAGACAAATTTGCATTGAATACAGACAGAGATTGCAAGATTACAGGAAATGGGTATGGATTGCATTTCAGTATTTGTCTGATAATACTATCATTCTTATATTTGTTATTCACTTAATACAAAGTTAAACACTTTAGATTTCCAATGAGAACACAATTCAAATCAGTGAATCATACAATATAAAACAAACAAATTTGGACAAGATTTTCTATCCTCAATACAAAACTTTGATAATGAAACTAGACACAATCCAATCCTAGGTGCTTTATATACATATCAAATCTGGAATTAGATGTTCGAGGACATTGTCCTGCCAGGTTTAGATGGCATTGTGAACTCAATTGTCAAATTCAGATGATTTTTAAAGAGCGAATTGCTTGGTACCATTGCAAACATCACTCAAGTTGCAAAATACCATCGATGTGTCTTTGACCTTTGACTCTAGCCCCTCTTGTCAGCCTCACATACGATGGTATTTTCCCATTCGTACATCTTTGCGATGGTACCGAGCAAATTTTCTCATAAAACAGTGTCCCTTTTCATTCCATAGAGAGCCATCAAGACATCATGGGGAACTCTAGTCTAAGGGACAGCAAGATTGTACTAGGTGCCTAAGGTGTGTAGTCTTGTTCCAGTAGAAACGGCAAACGGGCCTCTAGCCTAGCGGTAGAGCGCTCTAGTAGCACCCCCCAGGTCCTGGGTTCGACTCCCAGTGGGAGCGAATTTCAGGCTAGGGGAAAAAAATCCCCTCGCTTGCCCCATAAGCCAAAGTACAGGTCTAAAGGCTGGCCCAGGTCGTTGGTCGCTCTCACGTGGGCTGATGCCGCTGTGTCAGGGTGGGGCAGGGGTTCGGGGATTTTCTTGATCTGCGTGAGAAGATCTCCTTCTTAGCTGTAATGCCTGGGGCCGTCTTACCCCCCGCAGGTCAAGTTTTTTTTTGTTCCAGTAGAAACTAGAACAGCTAGATAAACAGTTTATTTGAGAAATAAAGGAGACCAATACCTACAAACAATCATTTGGTCTGGCAATTTCAGTGCTTAGCCAGTTTGAGTTACATGTGTGCTAGGGACAAAACAAATAACAAAAATTAACATTAAATATAATTCTCTATGTTACTAAGCGAGACAGTGTCGAAAGAATCCAACAAAAAAAAAACTTACCACCAAATATCCAAAAGCAAAACCAGTTCCTATTACTAGCAAATGTGGCTGATTCCTCATAATATCTGAAGGAGAAAGATAACACCTGCACAACAAGTTACAGAAACCAAAGTATTTCATTCAGAGAATTGTATCCTATACAATAAACAATGAATAAGTTTTCTGACACCCATACCAGACAGCAACTCCAGCTAACAATGCAATAAAAGGTAGGAGCTGCAAGCCATATATAAAAATGTGAGAATACAAGCATTAAGTGTGCATGCTATCTGTTGAGATAAAAGCAGAAGTCAAATTTGTTCTTATAAAGTGATTTGAATGAAATATTAACAAATCATCAAATGCAAATTGACTGTATCCAAATACAACAAGGCTAAAACCGTTTGGGCACCTGTTCAAGATAAAGCAATGATGCAATAACATTGAACCTAAGATGCTCCAGGGGTGAGGGGCCTATAAGATTTGTAAGGAACTAGTTGTTTATCAACTTTTCTGCGTCTGTGTTGCAAAGATATATAAGCCTAACAGAAAAAAATCTATTCATAGACATAAATACAGAAACTGAGTATTCACATCTAACAATTCCAATTACTTCCCTCTTAGTGTCAAAGTTTTAAATGGGTGAATGGCTTAGTGTTTCCAAACGCACTCTAGCAAGACCAAGATGGCTTCTACAACTTCAAATAGTACCAGTTTCTAGTCTTCTACATATGAGAAATGCCAAAAGCTTACCATCGCTAATGCCAATACCATGCTTCCATTTCTCGCGACAACAACTTTTTGGACATTACTGACACTGTGCAACAGGAGAATCAAACATTTGTAAGCAAAGATGATTAAAAAGACGTATGTAGTACACTTTTGTTTATTACTCTTGCATTGTTTTATGGAAAATCCTACCAAAAAAAATCACTTGCAAAGGTATTGATTCGTGATACATGAAGAATCAATCATTTGCAAGCAGTTCCCAAGTGTTCTGGGTACTGAATAAACATAATAGTTATATAATAGGAGAATCAATCATTTGTAAACAAAGATGATTTAAAAGATATATGGCAGAAGAGTGCTATTTGTTAATCTTGCTTCATGTTATGGAACCGTCACAAAAGTTACATGGGGAAAAAAGAGATTAAAGGGACTTTAAACTCACTTGGATCCAATGGTAGGGATTACAGCAAACAGGATCATAAGAATCAGCACAATAACGTATAAGGGGGTTTCTGATACAAGTGAAAACAAAGGAAATCAGAAAGAATTCTCGTAGCAGTTATGTCGAGTATTTGTGCACTACGCTGGCAAACGATGCCAGTTGATGTAAGAAGCTGACATAATATTGCAGCAAAAGGTATAGAAAAATTATACCAACCCATGCTTGCAATCAAACAAGAGAGTAATACACAAATAGTAAATATGCAATCATGTTCACAGAAAATGGAAAAAGCATTTGATCATTCCTAAAGCAACATACCCGGAACAAATGGGAGTGGAACCCAACTAAAAAGGGGTAGTGATTTCCGAAAATCTTGTGCCCACCATTCAGCACCTAGATTGGAGAAGCAAATATCAATTTATTATACAAGTGATTATCCTAGAAGAATGTAATAAAATGATTATCCTAGAAGAATGTAATAAAAATCCACAGAAGAAAGTTATGTGCACATAGAGACTTGCTTATTAGGGAAAAATTACCAGTAAGAGAAGTAAAAAGATGGGATACATAGATCAGCATCAGGCCCTCCGTTGGTCCATTAATTACAGGAAGAATGAGCGTATTTGTAAAGAAGCTGGTGGCATGAGAGGTGTAAGTGTCAATAAACAGCAGGTGGACTTTTCATGAAATCAATGGATTAGCAAGTGTGATGAAAAACCAAACATGAAGAACAGCAGCCTGACACTTCAGGAAGCAAATTTTTAGTTACAAGCTGAGCCGGTAAATTTCTTAAGTGAAATAATTGTTACCACAAGAATTGACAGAATCAGAAGAAATGAGAGCCCACATGTCACATATACAGAAAAGGTTACATCATGAAATCAGGATAAAGCAGGATAGCATACGCAGTGATAAGAAAATGAACACATATGATGTGCCAATTGTTACCCAACTATGAAGGTGCCAGTCCAAGTTGGAGCTATTTTATTGCATTTCGCCATGCCATATTACTGTCTGATAAAAAAAAGTTTACTAGCAGAAACATTATAAAGCTAGTTCCTCAAAACTTTAGGATCTATAATTATCCTTATATGCCACTAAACCTTCCTGAAATGATTCACTGTGAGGTTTACATGATAGGTCCAGACCCACATGTCACCGATACACCCACTGGCATATAATATAAGGACACGCAGAAAAGATTCAGTGTCATCGTCCCACTAAATCAATCTTCATGCGACACCTGATGATATCTCGAGGCTGAACTAGGTACGAAGTCTAAATGTTTCTACAGTAAGCAACATCCTGAAATTTAATATTTTGATCAAGAACCAGAAAACAAAGGGACTTTTTGGATGAAAGATGAGAACAATTATTACAGAAATATAGAGTATGCAGACCAAATGAGTTCAAAGATTCTTACTGTTCCCACGTTGCGAGATAGAATGGGATAGCAGCAACCACCCAGAAACAAATTGTCAACCTTCCACACATCAAGGTGCTTCCAAGGGCCAAGGCTTCAATCTAACCACAGTATAAGGATGACGCCAGTCAAAATAAATCAGAGCAATATTTGATAGGCGAAAGGAGGACAAGGTAGAAAGGGCTTAGAAAATCCTTACAGCACAGGCAAGGGCATCACATCCTGTCAAAATGACAAATTTGCATATTGTAAGGCGGATACATTGATTGATTGATTGAGAGAGAGTGGAGAGAGTGAGAGAGAGAGAGAGCACGAGGGAGAGGAAGATAGGTGGAGGGAGGGGGAGAGAGAGAGAGTGAAAAAATATACCATGATCAAAAAGTTCTCCTAGAGGACTTGATGAGCTAGTGCGCCTCGCTTGTTTACCATCAACAGCATCAAAAGTCTAGCAGGGTTACAATATAATACTGTTCAAACAGATGCTATGAGGCAACATATTACATAGTTGATAAAGTCAAATCAATGAACAAGATAACATCATAATTCCCAGGTTTACTTAGACACCTTGAGAAAAACTAATGCATACCAGGGGATAAAGAACACATAAAAAATTCAGATTTTTTTACTTCCATAAGGGGATACAATGCAAAATCATTCATCAGGTAAATTTGGAACTGCTATAGTTTACTAAAAAGGGAATTGTTTGAAACTTCGGCGATTAGTAGACAACTCTATAAGCATAATCGTTACAAAAATTTTGATATTGCAACAAGTCAGCTCAAGTCATAAGCTATAACAGTGGCGGATGGAAGTATAACCAGGTTTTCTGGGGAAAGCAATCCCCTATAACCATTGATATTTATGTAGAACAAAGATTTGCTCTTTGGTAATCAGATGAGAGAGAGAAAAAAGAGAATAAGAACACATATGTAGTTGCCCATTTGGAATATCAAGGTTAGTTTCACACACCTGGTATAAGAAGAGAAGTAATCCATGGGCAAGATGGACCCACCTAGGGGGAGCTGTGTCGAGGTGGGGTGAGTATATCTGTGAAATTAGAATCCTATAAGTAAAGAAAAGAAGGGGTGCTACATAACATGAAACATGGGATGCATCGAAAGGTGTCAAGGTTGGGAAATTAGCAGCTCACTTTTTTAGCAGCTTCCCAAAATTACAACTAAATCAAGCAAGAAAGGCACTCACATAGCCAAGCAGTGCAGATACAACTAGGCACATAAATCCTGTGAGTGTGATCTGAAATTTCAGAAAGCATCACCATGGACAGCACCAGATGAAATAAATCCAAGGAAGAATTGACAATCCATTGATCAATCTCTTACCATATTTGGTCTATATGTGGATCCATACATGCAAATGTAGAAAATTGTAAGTTAGTGCAGAAACTTTGGTACGAAAAGAAAAAAAATGCAAATTAAAAGGATTTGTTTGCTGTTTGTGCAAGGCTTAAGCTTAATTTACTGATAATATGTTGCTAGGGAGCATCTTCCTGTGCAGTCCCCAATTGTTGGTCATACAAGAAGATCATCAAGTTAAAGCAGTTTCTTAGTACATATGGAGTAGTGTTTACACAAGGTAGTATATGAGCAGTCTTGATATTTATTACCTCACAACATGAAAGCTGCAATCATAAGCTTACAAGATTATTTACACAGTTAGACAGCACATGATTGTTTGAATTAAACCCCAACCACTCAGCCATTGGCCATACAAGTGAATCATCAGGTCAAAACATAACTTACAAGTTAAAATTAAGGTCAAGCATACTTGATAATCATTGCCCAAACATATGAAAAAAATTGCATAAATTAATCCATAGATATTTGAGCTACTGATTACAGCAGTTACGTCCACCTTGATCCTGAAGCGTGAAAAATACTTCTTAGCAACCAATGTCGATATCCAAAAGACGCAAATTGCGTGGAACAACACATTGTGTCGCTCCCCCACATAACCAAAGTCATTCACCCATGCGCACCAGCTCACGTACGTGGTTAAACGCAAACATCTACCCGCTAAGCCGTTACTAACCAATACTAGAGAATCAACCCAGGAGCAGAGTCGGAGGAGGCGTCGGGGGTGGGAGGGGACTCACGGCATCCAGAGCGGGAAGAGGGTGACGCAGCGGGTCCAGATGGGTTGGAGCACGTACTTGGCCACCACCGAGTGGTCCTGCCCGCTGTACCTGTACCGCTTCAGCGCCTCCACGCCGTGCGCGCCGATGTATCCCATCTCCGCTCGGGGCGGTCGTGGCCGGCGGGGGATTCGGAAGGTGGAGGGGTTTGGGGGGTTCGGGAAGCTTCTGGAAGGGTCCAGAAGTGTGGGATCGCGGGGTTGGAGACCAGGTAGTCGGGGCGGTGTCTGCAGCGGCTTGGCGAGATCGCGAGGTCAAGGGGGCAAGTGGAAGCTGATCCTGCCGATGGCGTAGTACGATCGACAGACTCGACACGACATCCCTGTGAGCTGGGAAAACAGGTGTACGGAGAGGGTTCACCCGAGGCCCAATCAACTATTGATTAGTGGGCCGAGCCAATTTTGAGTGCACGACTTGTTGCCGATCCGGCCCATTTCTGTTGGGGCTTACGATTTTTTATTCTAGTATAAATATTGGTGCAAATAAATTAAAAGTCGATGAGTCGTTTCTAAAAGGCTATCTCGATAAATCGTTTCGAAATGACGGCGAAGAAGCTGTCCCGTTTGTTTATTTGAGGGAAGCCATAAGCTGAAAAGAGCATGGCCAACATATTGAATCTGTTGAGGAACTATCACTAACAAGTCTAGTATGAGCGATTCTTTCTAAGTAAGAGAGATGGATCAAACACAGGTAATGCAAAATAATAAATTGAACACAGAAATAGAGGGAGAACTCCTTACTTTCTTTATTGCTTTTCTCCTTCACAAGTACACGAACAATGATTAGAACCCTTATATATAGACTAAGTGATGAGTTGCTCACCATGGGCCACGGCCTCAGGTCCAGACCCAAGTTTCTCAACACCCCCTGGACACTCATTCGACACATTCATGCCTCGTCAAAACTCCAAAAAATACAGTGGAAAAAATTGGAGAAAAAAATACATGATACATGTTATATTGTGTTGTACGAATTGTCTCATTAAAAATCTTGACCGAAAAACTTCAAGAAAATTTGTCAAGGGAAAAAAGAGTACAATTCACTCAATTTTATTTAATCTACAGGATGTATTCTTTTGGGTACTCGATCTTCATAATCAAGTTTTAATAGTGTGCTCGAGAAGAGTCTCCCCTGAGTTGTGCATTTCTCTAAGTGTCATCATTCCAACTCCACGTACACATCTTTCAAAGTTAGACGCTGAAAGTGACTTAGTGAATAAATCTACAAGATTTGCACGTAACCCGTCCGCACTTATACAACACAAGCTGCATTATCTTTATAGATAATTATGGAAGCTTGCACGATATTCAATCCACATGACTACTGGATATGGTGAATCATTCGTCGAAGCCAAGCACATTCTTGTGTGGTTTTATACAGTGTTATGATCTCTAAGTGATTTGTCGAAGTCGATACAAGACTTTGCTTAGACGATTTTCATGAAATTGTAGTTCCACCACACAGAAATACATAACCTATTTGTGACCTAGCTGTATGCGGGTCTGACAAGTACCTAGCATTTGCATAGCCAATTATATTTAGATCCTGATTCTTTCTGTATAATAATCTAAGATCTTTGCTTCTTTGGAGGTATCGGAATATACCCTTTATTCCCTACCAATATCTTTTGGTAGGTTCTACACTATACTTTGCTAATAGGTTTATGATAAATGCAATGTTCGGTCTAGTGCAGTTTGCTAAATACATAAATGCTCCTATTGCACTTAAGTATGGGAATTCCAGTTCCAGGACTTCCTCCCCCTCTTCTGTAGGTCTGTATGGATCCTTGTCTTACTGCAAAGATATTCTGACCATTGGCATTTTGGATGGGTATGCCTTTCAAAACCAAACCTTTCTAACACCTTTTGGGTGTAGGCTGACTGATACACTAATATCCCTTCAGGGGTATGCTCAAGCTGCAAACCTAAGCAATATTTGGTTTTTCCCAAATCTTTCATTTCGAACTCTAACTCCAAGTAAGAGCTTGCTTCCTTTATATCTTCCAGGGTTCTAATGCTATTCAGATCATCTACATATACTAAGATTATACAAAATCCATTCTGGCTTCGTTGTATAAATACACAATGATAATCTTCATTGTTCGTGTACTCTTTCTTACATAGAAAGTCGCTTAAGCGATTATACCACATACTGTCCGATTGCTTAAGTCCGTACAGTAATTTTCTAAGTTTCACACTGTACAGATTTCTATTTGCTTTATCTTGGTTTGGGACTGAAATAGTCTCAGATACCTTCATACATATGTTTGAATCCAAATTTCCATAAAGGTATGCCGCTACCACATCTATCAATTTCATTTCTAAATTCAAGTTTACTGCCATTCACATTAAATATCTAAAGGTAATACCACCCATGACCGGGGAATAGGTTTTTCATAATTAACTCCTGGACGTTGAGTGAAACCTTATACAATAAGCCTTGCTTTATATCTTACAACTTCATTTTTCTCAGTTCTCTTTCAAACAAATACCCACTTATATCCTACGGGGCGCACATAGGGAGGCGTGAGGCTTACAGGCTCAAACACCTCTCCTTTGTTCAGAGATAATAATTCAGTTTCTATTGGCTTTTTCCAATCCTCCTAATCTGATCTTTTGTTACATTCAGCGAGCGATGCAGTCTCTGGATCAAGATCGATAATTGTGGCAATCTTCTTTGCAAAATAAATATCAACATTGGCTGTTGTATTAAATCACTAAAGTAGTCAGACAGTTGATTTGCTAATGCTTGTAAGTCAATAATCCTCTGGACTTTTCTATTCGCTTCACTAGTGCACGAGTCATGTGCATGGATTCCCGTAGCTTGCCATGTAATTTTCTGACATTTTTCATCAATGGATTGATTTCCTTCCTCTAATGTCGGGAAATTATCCCATCAAATATACTATTAGAATGTAGGACTGCGTGTCCCTAATATGTAGTTGGTAAATTGCAATTCTGCAAAAGTGATCAAGCAATAAATTTAATTCTCTTAATTAATGCTTTTGCTAGTCCATTCTGAGTGTGAACATGCGGTATATAATGCTCAACTTTAATTCACATTGCTATGAATAATCATCAAATGCCTTTGAAGTAAATTCTCTGGCATTATCCATTTTGATGGACTTTATATGATGATCAGAGAAATTATTTTTAATTTGAATTATCTACGAGATCAGCTTTGCAAAAGCATGGTTTCTCATAGATAATAAACATATGTGCGACTATTTCGAGGAAGCATCGATGAGCACCATAAAATATTTAAATGGCCCTGACAGTTGCTGTATAGGACCGCAATGTCTCCTTGGATGTGTTCTAGGAGTGCAAGGATTTCATCCTTTACTTTCAAAGCAAAAGGTCTAGCAATTAATTTTCCCGTGTGTAAGATCGAGGAGGCCGACTAGAGGGGGGTGAATAGGCGGTTTAAAATTTTCTTCTAATTTAGGCTAACAATTACAATTTAACAAATTTTCTAAAGCAAGTTAGCAAGGCAACAATTAATCAAGATGATATGGCTCAAATGATCACTAGCACAACAAGAGTTATTCTAAGAGCAAATATACTTCTAGCTAGAATAAGGTATGCTACTCTAATTACACAAGCAATAAAATGATTCTATTGAAGTAAATTGCTTGAAGGAGAATAATGCACAAGAGATCAAACCACAATGAACACGATTACTTTTTACCGTGGTGATCGGATACTTGCCGATCTCCCCTAGTCCACGTTGAGGTAAGCCCGAACGAATCGGATCGGCTCCACGAATTGAGCCTAAGCACCTCGATCACTATCGGTAGCCCTTTCCCGCTCTGGGTAGGCGAGCTCCAAGCCTTCACAACCGTCTCGGGTCTTCTCACAATCTTCTTGAGAAGATCACCGAATTTCCCGCCAGGCCGTCTAGGAGTCGGCGAACTCCAAGAGAATGGATCGTCGCAGGGCTTGATCACGCTCAAGTGCCAAATGGATCAATCTACGGATGCTATGCACTTGAATTCACTCAACTACCTCAATTAAATGCAAATGTGTGAAAGTGAGGTGTGAGAGGTTGCCCTATGCTCAAGAATGATCAATGAGGGTCCAACAACCTGTCCTTGTGCTGGTGGGGTCGAATTTATACCCCCACCAACCTCAATTAGCCGTTGCAATAAACAATCCTGAAAAATCAGGGAAATCGGAATTACCGCAGTGCAATGTGCGGTACTTCCGGATTTCTGTAGGTGGGTCAGAACGGCTATGTCAGTGAATCAGAAGTATCCGTTGGACATTAAATGCGGTACTTCCGCCGTTGTAAGTGCGGTACTTCCGGATTCCCGGAAGTTCCGACTTGTCCCCGGTACTTCCGATCTCAAAGAGGCGAAGTGTGAAACGAGGTTGCTCCTGGAAATAAAGTTCCGCTCGGTAGGCCAGAACTTCCACCCATGCGGTAGTTCCGCAGTTCAACCCGCGGTACTTCCGATTTCTAGGAGACTAAGTCCAACTCCGTGCGCTCTCTGGAAATAAAGTTCCGCTCGGTAAACCGGAACTTCCTCCCATGCGGTAGTTCCGCAGTTCAACCCGCGGTACTTCCGATTTTCCAGCGGCTAAGTCGAGTTCCGGGCGCTCTCTGGAAAAAAGGTTCCGCGCGGGGCCCGGAACTTCCGACCTTACGGTAGTTCCGCGAATTACACGCCGGTACTACCGAAATTTCTGGGAGTGCACAAATTTTAATTCAATTTTAATTCCAAGTGCATGCATGATCCTAAATTGATCCATGGGGCATATTTGCATATGATCAAGCACTTAGCTATGATCCCTCTTAATAGTACGGCATCTACCCAATAATCCGGTCTTCCGCCTTTCTCCTAAGACCGGTAAAAATAAAAAGCCCTAAACTATTTACCTCGCCGTCTTGGATCTCTTTGAATCATGTGAATTCTTTTTATGTGCCTCTTCTCTCTGTCTTTGAGACTAATCTTTACAAACACTCAACACAAATTAGTCCCATAATCAAATAACGTCATTAATTACCAAAACAAATAATTTTAGGGGCCTAGATGCTTTCACCGTGGCACGTGCGGGGCACACAAAATCTTCTTGATTTGGGAAATTCTTTGCATCAATATTATGTCCATGTGAATTGTTAATTATATTTTTCATCATCCTAAGATTTGAGTGGCCTAATCTATCATGCTGAAGACAGAATAGTTCAGAACTTCTAAATATGGTTTTCAGGGCAGTATAGGCTACGGGTGCCTTAATATTAGTGTAGTATAACCCAACCTCAAATGAAAAAAAGTCTTTCTAATACCCTTTTTCCATTTGCCTCACGCTTTGTAATGACCAAGTATTCCTTACCATACTCTTATTCAGCTTCAACGTGGAAACCGTTAGCGCGAATATCCCTGAAACTTAGGAGAGTTCTAGTCGATTCTGGGTACAATAAGGTTTCTTGAATGATCAAAGTTGTACCCATTGGAAGTATAATTGTGGCTCTTCCGGAGCCTATTATATAAACATCGCTACCAGCGATTGTTGTAAGCCTGCCAGCGTTATTGCAAATCGACTGAAAGAATTTTGCCTCTCTCAAGATGGTATTCATTGTGCCGTTGTCAGCTAAACACACTTCCTCCATAGGGCGCCACACCGTTCTAATATAAAGTACTTTATTAATACATAGTAAAAGTGTGAGACCATGTGGAGGTCACTCCATGGTTGTGATGAGTAATTGACCTTTGGATTATAGCTTGTGTCAAGGTTGAGTTTGGTTTTTGAGGTTTGTGCATAAGTTGGCTCTCTGTCTGTAAGGCCTTATGACTTGGTGGTCGCAAAAGCCTTTACAACTTGGTGGTTGACTGGCTCTACGACTTCTAGCTTTACGACTTGATGGTCGCATAAGCTTTTACGACTTGGTGGTCATAGTCGATTTTATGACTTGATGGTCGGCTGAGGTCTTACGACTTGGTTGTCGGCAGAGGCCCTTACGACTTGGTGGTCGACAGAGACTTTTACAACTTCACGGTCGACAGTTGATTTTACGACTTGTGGTTGTCAATCGATTCTATGACTTGGTAGTCGTAGCTTCTGATGGTTGATAGTCATAGCCTTTGATGGTCGTGATCGATAGTCGTAGTTCTGCCTAGCTTGTGTTCGATAGTCGTAAGTCATATTGACCAGATGCTGTGAGTGATAGTCGTAGACTGGTGGATAGCTTTGTCTGTGCGTGGTCGATAGTCGTAGCTTTGTCTGCGTGTGATCGATAGTCATAGCCTGCGATCGATGGTCGTAGCTTTGGCTGGACAAGATTGTTAGTTGTAGCGACCTCTGAGTGATCGTAGCATTCTTCTGTGTGATCGATAGTCGTAGCTTGCGATCAATGGTCATAGGCTGTGGTGCTCGATAGTCGTAGTGATCGGGTGCAGAAGTCGAAGCATGTGTGATCGGTGATCGTGGCTATCGATTGTGGTAATCGTAGGTCGTAGCGACCTGGTTGGGTAAGTCGTAGCCGAAGTAAGCGATAGTCGTAGCGACCGTTGTGATAGTCGTATCGTTCTGTAAGAAGTGGTCGTAGCGTCTGCTACATGGTGTAGCGACCTGTGTGATGGTCGTAGCAGTCTATTGTGTGGTCATAGGCTGCTGGAAGGATCTCGTGGGCTACGAGTACTTCTTTTCTTGTGCATTTGAGTACTTGTAAGTCATATCAGACCAGTCTTTGTGCTGAGGTTGTTCACTGGATTTACTGGTGTTTTGGTCAAGGTTGACCATGGTGTTTGTTGCTTTGTGCACATGAGGATATTGCTTAGTTCTAGGATTAGAATCAGTAATTTAGGTGTATTCATTTTGTTTGTGCTAATTGATGATTCTTATGTATTGTGCGGTGCTATGTGATGGTTTGCTTGTTTGTGTTGGTTGCAAGACTTCGGAGCTAGGCCATGGTGAGGCGTAGGAAGATCGGGACTAGGCACAGGGAGGTGTTGATATCCAGAACGGTCAGGGAGACGCCGAAGATGATCGAGACTGATGAGGTGGTTGCAAGCTGGGACGACGAGGAACCGGAGCATCTAGAATGTAAAGTTGTACATAATAAATGCAATATAGATAATGATTCAATCTACAAGTGTCGTGCTTCGATGATTAACTTTCGATCGACCGGAGCGACTCGTGCTGATAATGTGTTGAGGAATCATCGCTGGCGAGTTTAGTCTAAGCGATTCCTCTTAGGCAAGAGAGATAGATCAAATACAGGTAATGCAAAATAATAAATTGAACATAGAAAAACAGGGAGAGAAATCCTTTCTTTCTTTATTGCTTTTCTCCTTCACAAGTACCAGAACAATGATTGGAACCTCCTATATATAGACTAAGTGGTGAGGTGTCCACTATGGACCAATGCCTCAAGCCCAAGCCCAAGTTTCCTAACAGAATCCACCGTAGAGTCTGAACTTGATATATTTAGTTTCAGCAGATGGAATGTTGGTTGTAACTTGTAACTTCCATGTTCTCGGGCATAAGTAACATAGGAGCAAATTTATCTCCAACATTTTAAAACTGTTACGATAATAGTCATACATTCTAAAAACTTATATAATCATGCACATGTGATGTGGATTATGAGGGAAGACTGAAGAGGGCAGTTTGGGGTGGTGATACAACAAGGGGATTATGGCAACAGAGGACGAAGATGGTGTCATGGTGGCTAAGGGCAGCGATGACTCCTCACCTTAGGGTTTCTTAGCTGTCTCCTTAAGAAGCTTTAAGGGTGTGTCCGTAGACCATGCCATTTCATAACTTTTCCCTGTAAATTTCCTAAAATTTCTCCTCAACCGTCCATTGGGCAATGGAACATCATTTATCTCCTTTAAATTCAGGCTTTGTTTGGAACACGAGAATTTTTCCTGAATCCTATTGGAATTAGACTGTTTACTGCGAAATTCCTACATTCCAAATGGATTTTTATAGCAAGTTTGATGCGCCAAGGTCCAAGGTTTTTGAAGGGAAAAAATGTCGCATTTTCATCGGTCAATGTGCACACTGGTGTTAATTAGAAATATAAGATGGCTATGGAAGTTGGGTTTCAGGGGTGTTCAAATCGGCTTCGATTTTTGGCTTCTGCTTAGAGAAGCTGGAAGTTGATTTGAACACCTTAGCTTCTAAAAGTTACTTCCAAAAGTGGCTTCTCCAGGCAACCTCCAAAAGCTGTTGGTCGGTCTTCGTCACCTCCTCCATGTTCGCGTCTTCCAAAAGTTGTTTTCTAAATTTTATTTCAAAAGTTACTTCTTTCAACCGTTACTATTCTATTTCAACTGAAACACAAAATCTCTAGCTAAAAGTCATCAGCTCCGGCCGATTAAAACACCCCTCGAACTCAAGCCATGTACCCAAAAAGAAAAAAAGGACAACTACAAGGATTATTGTCACAAACTCACAATATTGACATCACTACTATTCTAGTGTTTATGTGCTAATCTTTATCTTTACTACTACTTAAAAGGAAGGAACTAGTGGCCGCGGTCGCATTGGTACATCACACCTCCTAACTCCCCTTCCACTTTTTCTAAAAATCTCTTAACAAAAATAGAAAAAACAATCTAGTAACAAACAATTTCCACCTCTATAAAAATTCACTAACAAGAAAAATAATGAAACTCTACTAGGCATGTGGTGGAGCCAAGGGCGACGCGACACCACCCTTCTCGGAGCTCGACCGAATGCGAAGGTGAAGCTGAGGGTGTGGGCTAGGTAAGCTGATCCCTTAACTCAACATGCTTTGTTAGAGCTAATATGATCTTTTTATCGATAGCAAAACACTGTCATTCAGGTGGTAATTAGAAGGAATGGGGGAACACGAAAAAAATTATACGGGGCTAGCTATAGCACTTGAGGCCCATTCTTGAGATTACATCACGTTATAGGACGAATATCAAAGCAGACCAACCAACTCCTCCTACTCTCCTCTTCCTCCTTGTTCCCTACCTCCGAAGATACTTCTCAACTGGCCACAGTCAGCTTTAGTTTTTGGTCAATAATTTAGGAATTCAATCATAACAAGTAATTGCTGGGGTTATCTTTGGTGTGTGGCGTGAATCCATTGGCTTGCTCGATTGGGGAGAGCTCATGGAGTCTGGTTGGGTTGAGCAGCATGTAGGCCATGTCCAAGATGAGGATCAACGTGGAGGCTCGCTAGGTCAGCGACGTGGGGGTCGCTCGTCATCTTCGATGGAAGTATCACCAATTTCTTATGGATGGAAGTTGGAACTAGGGGAGGCGTCTTCCCTGCTTCCTCTGTGTCGTCATCTTCTTCCTTCCCCACGCGTCGGAAGTGGAACCAGTCAACGAATCCCATGCTGGGAGTGTCGCTCGCAACCGCTCTGACATCCTCTCCCCACAACTTCATCTCACTCATGGTGGCGATCGCGACGGGATCCATCCGACGAGCGGCGGCGGATAGCAAGTTTATGGGCAACAGTGGAGGATAGATGGCGTGGTGGGAGGGGGGACTAGAAGAAAGAAAAGAAATATGGGAGGTGATTCCTATTTTTTTCAAAGTGATTTATATAACTTTTAAAGTATAATTGAATGGTGGATAATGATTACTTTTTAGATAAAGGATATAAAATCCGGCCTCTATATCCACGAGGGATATATACAGCCAATGGTTACACGAGCTCTTAGGCTCAAAGCCTCATAACTGAGGAGCATACAACAACAAGAAAGAGAGTTTAAGGACTATGAAAAAAAGCTAGAAAGACTACGCTTTAGAACTTCTTCTCCGTCCTTGCTTTCAACCAAGACCCTATTCTCCACCGACTGCGCCATCCAAACTTCGGTCTACTTTGTGCGAAGAAGGACCTCCTAGGCGACGCCTCCAACAAGACGACCAGAATCGCCAACGCCGCCCGCCTCACCGAGGCAAGGTTTTCACCTGGAGATCAGAGCACATGAGAGCTGTGGAATGCCAAGACAACACCTCCAGGAAGGAAAAATGGCGCCCGAAGGCGTCACCGTTGTTAGGACCGGTAAGAACACCGGCAAGGCTTTCGCCAGCACCTCCACAGCACCCCACGTACTACCCACACGCAAAAAAGACCTCCACCAACACTCCGGAGTCCTGCACACCTCAATGCCATGGCATAGCCACCCTTGAACTCCACGAAGAACCGTTTTCTGCAATGTTCGACTCTGAAGAAACCACTAAGCGACGCCTATAGAGGACTAACTGCTGCCACGCCGGACATCAAGCACCATTGCCATCATAGCCTTCACCGGTCACCGCGGGATGCCTTAGACACCCAGCAGCCAAACCGCCTGCCGCACGACAGGACCACCAGCCAACCACCACCGCCAGCCGCAGCAACCGGCCTCCATCCAGACCCAAGCAAGGCTCCGGCAACCAGCACCGCCGCCGGCCCTGCGCTCTACCAGATCCAGGCGCCAACACGCCGGAGCCACATGCCGTTGGCCGGCAACCTCGGCGTGGACGAGGCTGACCGCCACCAGGCCGGGCTGCAGCACGCCGCCACACCTCCTTGACACCGCTCCACGCGGGCGACAACGCCGCCCCCACGCATGTGCGCATGAGAGACGGCGACGGCGGTGTAACAAAAGAGCAACTCCCAGTGGCCAGTCCTCCGGTAGAAGGTGACGCCCCTGCACTGCGAGCTCCGCGACCTCGGGCCTCGCCGGCTCTTCATCCCGCAGCACGGACGCCCATCAGGGCGCTTCCTCCGCCGGCGACGCCTCCAGCGGCACGCTCCAGCGGCGGCGAGGCGAAGGGGAGAGGTAAGGGGGGAGACGACGCTGGAACGCTGGGGAGAGAAAGGGTCGCCCACTCGTCTCCGGCCCCAACCGCCGCTTACGCCGTGCTGCCTCCGCCGGCGACCACCACGGGGGCCCGGCCGCCGCAAACCCGTCGCCCAGATCCAGAAGCCGCCGCCCATATCCAGACGAGAGAGCCCCGCCGCCGCCTTCCTAGCACCCGCACAAGCCTCCGGCGGCATGCTCCAGCGGCGGCAAGGCAAAGGAGAGAGGTAGGAAGGGGAGACGGCGCTGGAGAGGAAGGGTCGGGGAGAGGAAGGGTCGGGCGTCCGGGAGCAAAATATCTACTCAGGTTCTTTTGATCTAGTCCCTCTTTTTTTTCATATAAGACGTCCACATATTTTGAAGATGATTACTTATCTCTTCGTGTGCTTTGAGATTAATGTCATTCTTATTAGAGTAAAAATTATGGAAGCGCTACTCAAGAAATATTGCTTTGCTTTGAGATTGGTCTCATGAGTCGTGACGTGGCATAATCCTATGAAGGGCCTAAGATGCTGGTTTGGGTAACTCCTCATTCTGCGATGAGATAATCTTTATATCTTTGTCTGCTTCTTGCATATCACTTCTAAAATTCTAGTAGTGGAATGGCATGATTGTTGTTGCTTGAGTTAGTGATTAGGTTCAGTGACGAGACAATTTCTGTAACTAGCATACACGTGGATCTCAATTTTTTAACGTCTTGTATAATTCTCGAAGGAGCTTTTCAAGGGAAAGACAACAATGAGTCCCTTTGTCTGTGCTGCTATCTGGTTCAGACGTGAAATTTTGTCTGTGCTGCTATCTGGTTCAGACATGAAATTTTCAAGCACCCTTCCGACAAAAACACATGGAAATTTACATACTCCGTTTGCGTCTGCATCACTATACGTTGCAAACTATTCGCATGCTACAGCATGACTGCACTAGTGTATCTACTGCGGCAGCGAGTCATTGCCGGACGCAGCCATATGAGTTGCTTTTCACTTGACTCTGCGATTCGCTGCAACTCCAACTAGTCACCATCACATCACAAGTTTTCATGTATAGCTACCAGCCAAAGAGTACGAATCATCTCCTTCAGAAGAAATATCCATATAGCTACCAGTCTTGATTAAGGGCCATGGCGTCTGTGGTAGGCTGGTAGCTAGGTGCTTGTTTGTTTAATCTGAAGCTGGATTAGGATCATGTCCTGCATTTGAATTACGATTGTTTATCAAGATTTCACTTTAGCATTGGGAAACTGTTAGGATTCTACTCTGTTCTTACTCTGTACTTACCCCCCGCGTCATATGTATTTTCTTTGCACCCCTGTTATCCGAACATTTTTCTTTTGATTGGAAATAGTAGGAACGAAGTTAGTGATCCACGTATCAGAACCATAAAAAAGTTAGGGACGGTATTTTAGGCTCTTGTCTCCGATAGCAGGTTGTACGACTTAGAGTTTTAACATTGTAGGTTTTATTTCATAACTATATATCTCTTTGATCTTGAGAATGTTTCATTTCTAGTCTACCCTAACTTGTTTGGGACAAAAAACTTTATTGTTATTGTTGTTGTGGAAATAGTAGGAACGAACACTAAACAAATATTAAAAGCAAAAGAAATACACGACCCAAATATATCACAAATAATGTGTGTTCATACATACATACATACATACATACATACATACATACATGTATATATATAAGCCTCTTTTCTACTCCCGGGTGTAATTACACTCTATGTCGTATCTCACAACGTAGGGAGTATCTCGCGTAACGGAGGGTATGTACATATAGTATACGAGTATTTAAGACCATATAGGTAGTATGAACAATTTTCAGAGGTGGTATGTATATTTTTTTGACATACTCCTTTTTATGTGTGTGTGTATATGAAGGTATTTATAAAATACGCTAAAAACTATGGAGTCAATTGCAATTTTTTTGTATGGTTCATATTGGAGTATCTTATAATTAGTATATGACTATACCTAAAGTGATAAAGGAGTATTTCAAGTTTATTTAGGTGGTATATTAGATGTGGGTGTAATTACACCCGGGAGTAAAAATATTTTTCATATATATATATATATATATATAGTGTGTGTGTATGTATGTATATATGATTTTTCTCAGATATAGTACACCCAAATGTAAAATCGTTAATGGTTAATTTCTTTATTTTCCTTAGGTTATTTGTTTTTTAGAGTCTGTTTGGTTCTTTTGCAAGCCAGGATAAATCCATTCAGAAAGATATTAAACTACGTAGCATTGCATTCTATATGCGCCAGCAGTTTTTTTAATCATATGAGCACGGCAGCTAATTTGCTGTGAAGAAGCTGTGTAAATTCTCTACACGACATTATGTTGAGGTTAATACTCGGCAACTTGCAATGTGTGCACTCGTTCGTAGCTGTCGTAAGGTGGGACGGGTAAAGTTCAGTTCTTCCTCTCTCTCTCTCTCTCTCTCTCTCTCTCTCTCTCTCTCTCTCTCTCTCTTTCTTTTGAGAATGAGCTAACAGGAAAGACTTATTACGCGTACATGTTACAAGAGAGGCCATACTGCTGAGTGCTGACGAAGTGACGAGCACGGCGTGTCCAGGAACCAGGGGGTTCCTGACTTGCATTTCCATCACCATTAGCTCGAGAGCACAGGCAAGAGCATCTGCCAGTGCGCCATGCAGCGCTAGCTCACCCGTGCGCCACACTGACCTAGCCATCCCTCGCGCTGACCAGCCTGTTCCCACTGTTCTGCCCTTCAAAACCCCTTCCCCTCGCGCAAAACGGCAAAAAGTCCAGCACGGCCGGCCGGATGCGCACGGCACGGCACCGGCACGCGTAGGCCGAGTAAGCTCGAGTGATTTCTTTGTGTCTTTGCTCAACCACCCACGCGCGCGCGGCAGGTGCCAGCCAGCCTGAGCGCCTGCAGGCGCTGCGCTGCTGCTGCTGCTGCCACCGCCACCGCAGGCCGCGGCGTGCAGACTCTGCAGCGCGCACTCTGCCTGCATGCACCTGACCCTGAACACTGACCGAAGTGACCCATCCTCTGCACTGTCTGCAGTCTCTGCACCCACCACCACCACTCACCTTAACTCCAAGCCAAGCCAAACCCCACACCCCTTTGCCTGCAACCTGACGCGCTCATATGCGTGATGTGTGTTATCTTTCCCTGTCTCCTTCCGGCTGAGCCCTGAATCCTCCTGACACGGGCACAGAGCAAGGAGTATTAAACTCCTCGCACCTCCCATGGCTCTAGTCTATCTAGCTAGCAAAAAAACCACTTGAGACTGAGCTCTTGTAGACTTGCAGTAGCACTTCGTGCTGCTGCTAGCTACTGCACTGTGGTGGAGGAGATGATGCTGAGCGGGCGAGGCGGCGGTGGGAGATGCCTGTTCACGGCATCGCAGTGGCAGGAGCTGGAGCATCAGGCGCTCATCTACAAGTACATGGCGGCCGGCACGCCGGTGCCCCCCGACCTCGTCCTCCCCCTCCGGCACCGCGACGGCTTCGCCATCGACACCGCGCCCTCCCTCGCCTTCCCGCCACATCAGCCCTCCCGTACGAACGCAAACCCATGTCCCTCTTCTTGCAGCTGCTGGAAGTTCTTGCATTGATCGTTTGCTTGCTCACTCTTGAATCTTGATGGGTTGTACTGACGGTTGGTATGTGCGTGTATGCAGTTGGGTGGGGATGCTACGGGGCGGCGGCGCAGTATGGGCGGAGGGCGGAGGATCCGGAGCCGGGGCGGTGCCGGCGGACGGACGGCAAGAAGTGGCGCTGCTCTAGGGAGGCGTACGGGGACTCTAAGTACTGCGAGAAGCACATGCACCGGGGCAAGAACCGTTCAAGAAAGCCTGTGGAAACAATGTCCTCCTCCGCCGGCGCCTCCTACCGACCGTCCGCCCTCTCGATCTCACCCCCCGCGCCTGATGCGCCCAGCTACGGCAACCACCACCACCTCGGCCGTCCCGACGCCTCCTCTGCTCACGCTCCCGCTCAGATAAGCCCTCTCCAGCTCCACCTCGACGTCGTCGCGCACGCGACGTCGCCGCCGCCGTCCTACCACAGGTACGCGCAGTACGGCACTTCTCCCCTCTTCCCGAGCGGCTACGGCTACGGGTCGTCAAGGGAGCACGAGGAAGCGGAGGCGAGGCGGCGGCAGCACTTCCTCGCGTTCGGGGCGGACCTGAGCCTGGACAAGCCGGCCGCTGCCGACCACGACGCCGCAGCGGCGACGGAGAAGCCTCTGTGGCGCTTCTTCGACGAGTGGCCGCGCGAGAGCAGCGACGGGAGGCCGTGGATGGGGGTGGATCAGGATGAGACGCAGCTCTCCATCTCCATCCCCACGGCCTCGCCTGACCTCGCCGATGCCGCCGCCTCGCGCTACCACAACGGTACGTGTGCAAAAGAACAGTAAAATTAAGACACTGCTTTATTCGCCTATGTACAATGTGCTGATTGATTCTTGCATGGTTCTTTTTGTCTGATACAATCTGCAGCAGATGAATGATCAGTGTTTTTCGTTGCTGCAATCCTGCAATAGCTACAGCGTATCGTGGAAATGCTGCTTCTTCAGCAAGCGCTCATGTGCAGTGCAGACTGCAGAGGAGAATGCGGCTTGAGAATCTGAGCCTAGTGAAGTGGTGGTAGTGGTAGTACCCTGGTTTGATCTTCTTTGTAGTTTGCATCCAATCTTAGGTTGTTTGTTTAACTTTGTCGTTTAACGACCACAGTAATCCAGGGTGAGGTGACATGGTCAGGGTATGTGAAGAAGTATTACTTGTGTCCTCTGATTTCTTTCTCTGTTTTCCTTTTGGTACTTTTCAGTCTATGATCGATCAATGCATTGTGAGCACTTTCCTTTTATGCGTGTCTTTTCCTTTCTCTCATTCCTCTGCCTTTGATGGTTTGTCACGTCAGTGGATTCTTCCTATAAAGCTTTCTTGTAATGTCAGTAGAAAGAAAAAAAAAAAGAGAAGAACGGAAAATAATGCAAAGGAGAAAAAAAAAACTTTACCGTGAGATTGCTTTGGCTTTAGAACGCTGAATAGAATATTGCTTATTGAGGTTCCTAGCCTGTATAAGACCGGTAGAGGCCGATTATATATGTGGACATCATCATTCGGCAATAAAAACATCCAATGCTTACGTTTTTATCGATTTACCTTCCGCAGTAGAAAAATCAACAAATAGTGCTAAGAATTCCCCTATGGAAAATTTATTTATTTGCCACCCTTACGACTCTGGTGGCAACAGATTTGCCACCCAGGCCCATTGTCAGTGACTTAGGTGACCCCACATGTAAGTGACAGAGTCTCGGTATCAATCTTAAGGGTGGCAAAAAATTGAATCTCCCTTCCCCTATAGACCAACGGTCCTTGAGCAAACAACCGCATGAGAGAGCCAAAGAGATAAGGTAAGAGCAGCTCTGGCAATGCACAAGCCAACAGAGAGCGCCTCAAGGCCAAAGTCACCATACAAAAGGCAACCACGTCACAGAGAAGGTATCACTCCATTCATTCCCTTTACTAAGGCTGAGAGTAAGCTCAAGGCTCACCGCAAACTGAAGTCAAGCACAACCACAAAGCTAAAACTAAAACCACCACAACCCAAGGGTAGGGGTGTAAACCGAGCGGATACGGATGGATATTGGTTATCCCGTATCCTTTTCTATATTTTTTTTGTCAGAGTCGGAGTCGGATACGGATAGTGCCGGATACGAATATGGATATTCTCGGTCACGAATACGGAGCGAATACATGCCGCTCCGAATACAGTTAGTTTCGGTCACGAATATTTGATCGAATAATACGCGAAAGCAAATTTCACATGGTGACAGGATTAAGTTAAGCAACTAGTAAATTCTAGCTAGCAAAGTAGCAAGTAAATGATTGAGACTAGTTAAACAAGTAGTAGCTAACTAGCTACATGTCACATGGTTCAAAAATACGAATTGCCTATAACCAAATAGTCAGGTACATCACTACTTCATTTAACTTCATTACATTTAGCAAATAATTCCATAAGGCCTTCATGCCCCTTAAGGTCTCACATCAAGCTTTGTGAGAACATTTATTGCACTGCACCCAAAGTTATTTCTCCTTTCCATCATTTTTTTTGTGTCAACAGTCACTGTGTATTTAATATAGTAGTCCCAAACCTTCGAGGTGCACTTCTTCTGTTTTTTATCAAAAGGCTCAACTTCTCCGGTGCAAGTCACAGTCCCAGTAATAACCGTATGTTTATTGCTTAACATAGATTTTCAATCAGAAAGCATTCTATTTCTTACTGAACAAGCATAGAGTGTAAAGGAGAAACTATCCGGTAACTATCCAGTAACTATCCGTTTCTGTATCCGGTAACTATCCGGAAAAATACCCAGATAGTTCTGTATCCGTTGAATAATGCTTTTTCTGAATCCGTTTCCGTATCCGACAAAAAATATCCGACTCCGTTTCTGTATCCGACAAAACCTTTGGATATCCAAAAATTTGCTCTGAATTATATCCGAATTAAAACGGACGATCGGGAAATATCCGCTCCATTTGCACCCTTACCCAAGGGTAGTGAGGGACCCGAAACCAGACACCACCCCAGTTCACCGACCACACAGAAAGGAAGTAAGGAAGGGAGAAATGAAGGTAAGGAGCTTGGGAAGTTGGAGAAGACCAACAACGTGAAGACGGAGTCCATAGTGAATTAGTGATCACGAGCCACCTAGGATCACCAGAACCATGTCTAACCCAACCAGACAAGGAGGCGAGAAGGGCCAACAAAAACCGTGGAAAGCGCCATCACCACCACAGCCATTGTCATTGCCTTCTCATTCCCACCCAATCCGAACGAAGTAAGGTTCTCCTCAAACCCATTTTCCCTTCCGTCCATAGTGCGACACCACCGCACGACACACACCAACACCATCGACGACAAGTCCATAGGAGTTGCCGTGCACCCTTGGAAAAGAGAGCATGCTCCCCGATGCATGTCGGCATTCCCAAGATCGAGCATAAATGAGAGCAGAGCAAGACGCAAGTAGAAGCTAAAATGAAATGCATGTAGTAAAGGGAGGAGGAGTGGACCGTCCCGCATAGAACAAGAGGTGGTAAACCGACGACCAGGTAGAACCGAGGTGGATCACTGGCAACATGTTGGTGGGCCATAGCCGAAGCCATGGAGGGCCGAGCCGAGGTAGCAACCGAGGCCATAGAGGCAACGAGGTAGGAGGCCGCATAGGTTTGACGGAGGAAGTCGAGGCGCCTAACCTCGGCTGGCATCAAGACGGGGAGGATCACCCATATCCCAGCTGTGCCAAGACTCGACCCAAGGTGAGCCCAAGGGAATCGGCAGAGGAGGCGGTGCACTGTGGTCAACGAGCCGTATGGGGTTGCATCGCGGCGGCTGGCCCAAGCCCAAGGTACGATGGCCAGAGGCGAAGGGGCAACGTCATGTGGAGTTGGAGCCGAGGGAGATGCATAGGGAGGTCGAGTTGATCGACGATCGGATGACTGGAGGAGGCCGAAGAGGGAGGAGGTGAGTAGGGAGCTGGCCAGTGGTGTGAGGAACGACTGTGATTTGAGGGAACCGAGGAGGAAGGAGGAGATGAGGAGAGGAAAGGGGAGAGGATAAGGTGGGAGAGCCAAATGGTTGGAGGAGAGTTCAGCTTGGTGGAAAAGAAAATGGAAGAGAGAGAGAGAAGAGTGATTGGGTGAGAAGAGAAAAGAAAAAAGAGAAAAGAGAAAAGAGAAAAGAAAATAAAAGAAAGAGAAGAGAAAGGAAGGGAAAAAGAAGAGGAAAGTGAAAGAAAAAAGAAAGTGGGGAAGGAGATTAAGCGCACACAAATAAATATCATTCGCGAATATGGATGATGCCATCTTTGAAATATGGTCGTTTGAGCACTGAGACAGCGGGAAAATGACTGGTGAGAAGGGATTGTTTTTGTCAGTTTTGTGTGTAGAAACGATGCCATTTGTATGTGTGCGCATATATTGCTATGGTGTATTGAGAGGGGATGCTGCTTGTACAGGTGGAGGTTCTGGTTTAAAGCCATCCATAAGGAGTGGAGATTGAGTAGGATTAATTGTTAACGTTAGAAGAATACTGCATCATGCAAATCGCATATGAGCTAGGGTGGTAAGTCATATATCTAGTCCGGAGTGTATGTGTTAGGTCGATGAGAAAGCTATATGACTAATCCGAAGCACTCATGAGTAACACCTACTATGGTAGGTACTTTACGGGAGTGGAGTTCGAGACCCTATATGAAAGAGAACGGGGTAAGTGTGGTTCATCGATAGGTGAACACTCAGCTATATGGGTATGAGCTCAAAAGATGCATGTGGACATTGCATTGCATGAAAAAAATGAGACAATGAAACCACTACAGAGATTATGCTTGCAGTTCATGGATATGGGTTTTACTAACAGTTACAGAGATTGTGTTTTACAGTCCTCGGATATGGAGCTTACTGGATTGCTATGTTGTCGTCATTATTTTATTATGTACTTGCTGAGCCTCTAAAGGCGACATGCATGTATAGAAGTATCACATTTATTTCACGTGCAAATAGTATTCCATAGGTCACATTTAGTTGATATAATTAGACTTTAATGGTGTGCTTTGGTAGTTAGCATTGGAAGTGTCTTCATGGAAATGCTACACATTGTGTGTGTAACGCCCCCGTTTCCAGGGGCGCGTACGGACACGGCATTCCGCAACTATTCACGCATGAACAGTTATGGAGTGTCGCGCAAGAGTATACCATTGCATGCTTACAACAAAAGTCCAGCATATACTTTACATAAGGATTAACATCCAACTTTTGGCAGCGGGGCGTGCAAGCCCAAAGCATAATTACATTACAAAAGGCTCCAAGATCCGCTTGAGCGCGGCGAAGACCTAAAGCCACGGGTCCTCGTCGAAGAAGAGACCTTCCGGGACTTCCTCAACGGGGAGACAAACACCTTCGTCTTGATCCTCTAAAGAAGGGCAAAAGCAAGCCGTGAGCCAATCAACCGGCTCAGCAAGTCCCAAAGGGACCCTAACTTATTACATGTACGGAACTTCAAAGGAAGGGAATATATTTGGTTTATTAACTTTGAGTGGATGCAGTTTTATTTGCAAACATTTTGATAAAACGGACCCAAAACTACTTCTTAAGATCTCAGGGGTTTTTCAGGAAGAGTTAATTAACCAACCTAAACAAGTTAAAACATGTACAAAACTACTTAAGCTTTGCTGCTGGAATCACCCAAGTGACACAGCTCCAATAACCGGGAGCACGGCGTATTCAAATACCATTTATTTGACTCTGCAGAGTTTGCTCAGCTTTACCCACACAATCCCTTAACTCCCGCTAAAGAGTTAAGAAAGCTAGGTCATTTCACTGCTCAACTCTTTATATAGGCTCTACCCGGTAGAATCCACTCGGGTCTGGCTCACACACACACACCCACAAGAAGAGAAAACCAACGTCCGCTTCGAGTGAACTCTACCGTTGTTAGGCACCCGCAGCACGGCCTGCCTAACCTCACTGCTAAACCTCCTCCTCCTCCACACCTGTAGAGTTTCAATCGAGTTGAGCAGTTACTAGACCAGTGTTGACAAGTCAACTCCTGTGGTTGAGCGATCACTGTGACATTTGCTCAGCGTAAGGGTTTCAGTCCTTATATTTTCACATGGTCCGCAACCTCGCCAGGCCCGCGACCCAACCTAAGGTAAGCGGTGGGCGTAGACCGTCTCGCGGTTTCCCACTCACCCTTACCCTACTCCAAACCTAGGGTAACAAGATGGGCAAAGACCGTCTCGCGGCTCTTCCCCAACCCTTACCCTACCTTGTGCACGCCGGCACTCTCCGCTCTAAGGTACGGTGTCCCATACCACCCTACCTTAGAGTCGGGTTTTCCAAATTCTATTGGCCCACAGTCACAACCTTATTAGTGTAACACTTTGCATGATAATAATATATCCTACAATTATCTAGATTATCAAGTAATTAATTCTAGGGTTTCAAAGGCATGGCAACAAATTTAACAGGGCATTTGTCGGTGTTAGGTTTAACTACATAACATGTCATTCTAAACATTTTATTTTATTTTTGAACTAACATTTCAGAACTAGCTCAATGCAAATAGCATATTAACATAATTAAATATCATGGGTTGCAACATGATCAAAGGATTTGAGACTTGCCGGCAATTTGGACGAACTCGGCTAGCTCGAACGTAGAAGCTACTGGATCCTGCGGCTGCACTTGAACTTCCGAGATCTCCGAAACTAGCGCAAACACACAAAATAAATAAGTCCAGCTTGAAACTAATCAAGCGAGGGAAAAATAAACTAATTAAAAAGGAGTAAAAAGCATAAATCCTTCAAATTGGAATTTTAGGAATTTATCTGGGTTGAATTTGTGGGAGTGGAGGCCAAAAATGGGTTCAGGATATTATTTGGAGCAAAGGGGTGAAATTTGGGAATTTGTGGGATTTTCTGTGATTTTCTAGGATTTATTTGGATTTTTCTGGATTTAAGAAAAGATTAATTCGGGAAAATCGGTGTGAACAGTACTAGGCCGGCCCAGCGCTACAGCGCGGCCGAAGGCCAGCGCGTCCCACGGGCGGCGACGGACGGCCCGCACGCGCGCGCGCTCAGGCGACGAAGCAGGCCAGCGCGGCCCACTCCCACGCGCGCTCACGCGGCTCGGATGAGCGACGTGTGGCTCAGGTGAACGATCGGATGGGGAGGAGCGAAGCGGTACGGGGAAAGATCTGACGGAGGCGAAGGGATGCGGTTATGATGATCGGACGACGTTGGGGAGACGTCCATCCGACGCTCACGGACGAACGACACCGGCTGGGGGAAGACGGCTGAGATGCGGCCACGTAGCGGGGGAGGGGGGGTCTTCTTCCTCCTCCAGCCGCTACAGTGCTCCAGCGGCAGAGTCATGGTGGCGACGGCGGCCCGGGCGCTAGGGGGCTCGCCGGCGGTAAAGGAGGGTGCCAGTGGGTGGAGCGGAACACGGGGAACCCATTTTGGGGCTTTGTAATGGGAGGAGATCAATGGAGACAGCGGGAGGGAGAAGGGGATGGTTCGAATATTTGGCGGTGAGGGAGGTCACCGGCGGCGAGATAGCTCAATCGGCCGCGGCTACACGTTCAAGGGGACCAGGGGCTCACATTGGTGGCGGAGGTGTGAGTCGAGGAGCTCCGGAGCGTGCTGGCCACGGAGAGGGTGATTCGGTCGGCGGGGCGCTCCGATGACAGCGTTCCACGGGCAATCACCTGTCCAACCAACGACACCACGGGGATTAGCAGTAGGTAAGGATGCTCTGGGCGAAAGTAATTGAGAAATGGAGGGAGGGAGAAGGAGATTGGCTCTGGAGTGTCGCCGGCTCACAGGGCGGCAATGGCGGAGCTCGGAGCGGCGAGACTTCAATCGGCCGCTCTGGGAGGTGGCTGGGAGTGGTGGGAAGCGATTGAGGACAGTGGGGAAACTCGGGAAGCAAAGGAAGCAAAGGGGCAGGGGGAGGGGGCTTTATACCCGAGCGGAGGCTTAGGGGAGAAGGCAACGGGCGGGTCTCCGGGTCAACAGGAATGACGGGAGCAGGTAAGGGCGTCTCCTCCGCGGGACGGGGCGGTGACCGGGGTGACGCACGGCCCTGTAGCGGCTTAATGGCGAGGCGACAGGAGCAGTTGAGCTGCGCAGGGGCGGAGGCGCGTCCGCGCGGGAGAGGGAGGAGGCAGCGACTGCCAGGTAGGGCCGGAGCTGAGGCGGGGCGACGCGGCGCGAGGACGACCACCCGTTCGGACCGAGGCGGTCGGGACGGCGCCGGCGCGGGGAGAAACCAGGGGTGGCGCGGCCGCGGGCGCAGAGGCGGAGCGGCGCGGGCGCAACGCGCAACGCTAGCGCGCGTGCGCGGGGAGAAGGCGGGGAGCGGGGAAAGGCGCCAGCGAGAGAGGGGGAGGCGCCTGCAGGAGAGGGAGCCGGGCAGCGGGGAAAGCGGGAAGGAGCGGGGCGCCGGAGGGGGAAGAAGGCGCCCGGCGCAGAAAGGAAGGCGGCGCGAGGGGAGACTTTCCCGAAAGGGAAAGTTTTCAGAATTCACTCAAAAATCCAGCAAAAAGCACAGAAATTTCTGGTTTTGAATTTTTGGGGTTTTTCAGTGTGGTTCATGCATTTTTTCGATAGTTGGTAATCTGATACAGTTGCCTCAATGCTCGTCGGTAAGCGCATGTGCGTATTGTGTCGATGAGTTGAACAAAGGAGTGCTGCTGGATTCTATCAGCAATAAATGTAAAATGGTACAATTTGGAGTAGTGGTAGCATTCGAGACCCAATGTGTGGACTGGGGTGTTACATCTCTATGCTCTAGCACTTCCAACCGCGATCTTTTTTGGACTGTTTTTAACTTTTAACTATGATTTATTAGACTAATAAATAATAATCGCTGAGGAAAGTCAAAAACTAAAAGCCACTAAAAAGCACGTCACGATACGTTCACAGTACCGCAATATTTAGCTACCTAATATCTTGTGAAAACTACTACTAATTAGCTAGGTATCTACGGGAGGCCGTTTCGCAAACGACGAGAGCCAGTGAATAGAGTACAAAAAATGACGATCCTGAGAGGCTGAAACGAATCGTATCGGCAAACTGAAGCCTCTGAAGGATCGCTCCAAACCTGCACGGATTCTGGCTCCGTGGATGCTTGCTGGTGGCCTCTCGGTTGGGAAATGCCTCGCTGCCTTGCGTTGCGAGGTGAGGCATTGTTCTACTGAGACTGACAGTCTGACGCGGCCTGTCTCGCCATAACCTACTTGGCTGGACATGTTGCTCGTGTTGGTCAGGTAAAAACTGTAGAGGTGGTACAAATGTGCTATGCATCTCCGAGCTCTCCCGGTAATTTGACTGGTGCTCAGCGGCGGCGCAAACTTTGACATTAAAATGTGCTCACGGCCACATAAACTCGTATAGATTCAATTCGACGACCGGTGAATCACGCAGATCGGCATTTGCTAGGCAAAGAGAATAGAATTCGAGGTGGTTATGCTGTAGAAATCAGAGCAACGTTTTAAGAATCGAAGATGTCAATCACATCACAATTTCGACGAAAGCCCATGTGCCATCCGGTTACCATGGAATGAAATCGGCCTGCTGACATCAAGCTTGGTTGATGGGCCCTGTCACAAGGACTGGGCCGATATATTGGCCGGATTCATACTCATAGCCATCTTTTCTTTTCCCTAACAAACTGGCCGGATCTCAATGCTACCTGCACGTACCCCACCTCGTCCATCTGCCCTAATTGGCTCCCATCCACCCTCCACTTCACCACCAGTGCCTATACCACAAATCGGTATGGATATTTCCCTTTTGGATTCACCTTGATGTTGGCTAGGTTTTTTTGGGCTTAGTTGATAGGCCGTGCTATATGGACTAGGCTAATATATTGGTCGAGTTCATACTCAATGTCTTGTTGTCTTAGCCATCATTTTTTCCTTAACAAACCGATCAGATCTCCATGCTACCTACACGTACCCCACCTCGTCCATCTGCCCTAACTGGCTCCCCTCCACCCTCCGCCTCCCTACCAGTGCCTATACCGCAAATCAGTATCGATACTATCCCTTTTGGATTCACCTTGATATTGGCTGGGTTCTTTTGGACTTATGACTTGTCTTTCTACAGTAACTAGCTTTCAGACATAGTGTCTTTTTAAGACAGGGTTTAAAAGTTGATTATAATAGATACTACCTTGACTTCATCTATATCGGCTAAAATCGCACGCGAGTATCTCCCTTCATATTCTCTCACGCGAACAGTCAAATTTCAAACATTTAAGCCAAAAGATATAAGCCACAATTCAAAAAAAACATATCCAATTATCTTCCTAAGGGCATCTAAGTACTCCTATAAAGTACAAAGTTTGCCTTTTTCCTTCAACATTTAGCATCATCTCTCTCTAAGTTGAGATCTATGAGTAAATAAAATATCACATATGTTTTTTACACCCCACACTCTCTCCCCCCTATCTCTACTCCTTAAAAAAATTTAAGTTGGTAGTCGTCGGTGCGTTCTCCCTTCTCTCTTCTTAGCCGTCCGATCTAAACACAGGAATCTTAACCATCTATAACCCCTCTCTCGAGCTAATTGTCCCTCCTCTCCACTTCCACCTTTAGTTATTTTGTTATTTCATTTTCTCCAGATCTCTCTCCCACGCTCTCTCCCTCACAGACCCATCACCTCATCTCCCCTCTCCCTCCTCGCTGCCCATCATACATCTCCCCACTGCTACCACTCCATCTCCTCTCTCCCTCCTCCCTTTGACCACCGGGCCAGACTGGTGGGAACCGTGAGGCGGCACGACGCTCAGCGATAGTGGCCGGTGGATTCGAGAGAATGACGCTCGACGATGGTGTCCAGTGGATCTGAGAGGCATGCTCAGCGACAGTAGCCGGTGGATCTAGAAGGCAGCAATCGATGGTGACCAGTACATTCGAGAGATGGGTGCTCGTAGATAGCGGCCATTGGATCCGATGGCCACCCCTGCTCCCTCCTTGCCCCACCCCCATGGGGCTGCATTGCCATGGTTCTCCTCCCCTACCGCACCTACCCCCTACTGCTACCGTTGCTCGGTGCCGCGCGGTGGCGGCGGCTTCCTCTTCCTGTGCCCACCCACATGGCTCTCCCCCGCCATCGCTGCCCAGCGGTCGCATGCCCGGTGAGCCTCTCGGGGCCGTGGTCAAAGTTGAGGCTGTGGTCGAAGGGGCCCGTGGTCGAAGTTGAGGCTGTGGTCGAAGGGGCCCGTGGTCGAAGGGGGTCGAGGTCAAAGTTGCAGATCTGTGGTCAAAGTCGACACCGTGGTCGAAGGGGGCTGTGGTCAACATCGAAGGGTCGTGGTCAAAGTTGGGGCTGAGCAGGTCGGGTGGGCCTAGCAGGTTGGCACCGGTAGTCGGGCGATAGGGCACGGTCGAAGGGGGAAGTGGTCGACGTTGAAGGGCCATGGTCGTCGAAGGGCTACGATCCAAGGGGACAGTGGTCGAAGGGGTAGTGGTCGAAGGGGGCCGTGGTCGAAGGGTAAGTGGTCGACGTCGAAGGGTCGTGGTCGAAGGGGACAGTGATTGAAGGGGGTAGTGGTCGAAGTCGAAAGGGGCAGTGGCCAAAATCAAAGATCTGTGGTCAAAGTTGGTGCCATGGTCGAAGTGTGCCGTGGTTGAAGGGGGCTGTGGTTGAGGGGCCGTGGCCAAAGTAGAAGATCCGTAATCGAAGTCAAAGTGGTGGTCGAAGGGTGTGGTGGTCGAAGGGGAAAGCGGTCGATGTTAAAGGGTCGTAGTCGAAGGGGGCAGTGATCTAAGTCGAAGATCCGTGTTCCAAGTTGAAGATCCATGATCGAAGTCAAAGATCCGTGGTCGAAGTCGAAGCCGTGGTTGAAGGGGGCCGTGGTCGAAGGGGAAAGTTGTCGACGTCAAAGGGCCGTGGTCATCGAAGGGCCACGGTCGAAGAAGACAGTGGTCGAACAGGGCCGTGGTTGAAGGGGCAGATCTGTGATCGAAGTCGAAGTCGTGGTCGAAGGGGGAAGTGGTCAACGTCAAACGGCCATGGTCGAAGGGAACAATGGTCGAAGTCAAAGGGGGCAGTAGTTGAAGTCGAAAGGGGCCATGGTTGAAGTCGGGGCCATGGTCGAAGTTGCCGTCGTGGTCGAAGTCGATGCTATGGTCGAAGGGGGAAGTGGTCGACATCGAAGGGCCATGGTCGAAGGGGACATTGGTCGAAGTAGGGGCCGTAATCGAAGGGAGCTGAGGTGGAAGTCGACGCCGTGGTCGAAGAGGGCTGTGGTCAAAGAGGGCCAAGGTTGATGTCAAAGATCCATGGTTAATGTCAACGCCATGGTTGAAGGGGGCTATGGTCGACGTCGAAGAGCCGTGGTCGAAGTCGGGGCCGAGCAGGCTGGCACCAGCAGTCGGGTGATAGGGTACGGTCGAAGAGGGAAGTGGTCGATGTCAAAGAGCCGTAGTCGTCAAAGGCCCATGGTTAAAGGGGACAGTGGTCGAAGGGGACAATGGTCAAAGTCGAAGTTGTGGTCAAAAGGTGGCTGTGGTCGAAGGGGGTAGTGGTCGAAGTTGAAGTGGGTAATGGTCGAAGTCGGTGCTATGGTTGAAGGACCGTGGTCGAAGGAGACAGTTGTCGAAGGGGGTAGTGGTCAAAGTCGAAGATTCGTGGTCGAAATCGAAGATCCGTAGTCGAAGTCGAAGCCGTGGTCGAAGGGGGAAATGGTCGATGTCAAAGGTTCATGGTCATCGAAGGGCCGTGATCCAAGGGGACAGTGTTTGAAGGGGGCAGTGGCTGAAGTCGAAACCGTGGTCGAAGGGAGGCATGCTTGAAGGGGGAAGTGGTCAATGTTGAAGGGCCGTGATCGAAGGGGACAGTGGTTGAAAGGCGCAGTGGTCGAAGTCGAAGACGGCAGTGGCCAAAGTCGACGCTGTGGTTGAAGGGGGCCATGGTCGAAGGGGGCCGAGGTGGAAGTCAAAGATTCGTGATCAAAGTCGACGCCGTGGTCGAAGGGGGTTGTGGTCGAGTCGAAGGGTCATGGTCGAAGTTGGGGCTGAGCAGGTCGGGCGGGTGAGCAAGCTAGCACTGACAGACGGGTGGCAGGGCATGGTCGGAGGGGGAAGTGGTCGACGTCGAAGGGCCGTGGTCCAAGGGGATAATTTTCAAAGGGGTAGTAGTCGAAGTCGAAGCCATGGTTGAAGGGGGAAGTGGTTGACGTCGAAGGGCCATGGTGGAAGGGGACAGTGGTGGAAGGGGACAGTGGTCGAAGGGCCGTGGTCAAAGTCGGGGCTATGGTCGAAGTCGAAGCCGTTGTCGAAAGGGACAGTGGTTGAAGGGGGCAGTGGTCGAAGTCAAAGGGGGCTGTGGTCGAAATTGAAGCCATTGTCAAAGGGGCTATGGTTGAGGGGGGAAGTGGTCGACGTCGAAGAGCCGTGGTTGAAGGATGCAGTGGTCGAAGTCAAAGGGGGCAGTGGTCGAAGTTGAAAGGGCAGTGGTTGAAGTCGAAGGGGGCAATGGTCGAAGTCGAGGCCGTGGTCGAAGTTGGGGTTGTGGTCGAAGGGGACCGAGGTCGAAGTCGAAAATCCATGGTCGAAGTCGACGCCGTGGTCGAAGGGGGCTGTGGTCGACGTCGAAGGGCCATGGTCAAATTCGGGGCCGAGCAGGTTGGGTGAGCCGAGTAGCCTGGCACCGACAGTCGAGCGACAGGGCACAGGCGCACTAGAGGCTTGCCAACATACGACCACCAATGATGGTTGTCCGCTCCGAACCACGATTACGCGTGATGGTCGACAACTTCTGACTTACGACCACGAGGTGTGATCGACAGCTTTCAATTTACGACCATGAGTGCTGGTCGATGTGTTACGACTTATGACCATGATGTGTGGTCGATGTCTTCCGACTTATGACCACAAGCGCTGGTCAATGTGTTCCGACTTACGACCATGAGGTGTTCACGATGGCTTCCAACTTACGACCCTGAACAATGTTGTCGGCTTCCGACGTACGACCACGAGCCATTGTGGAAGGCTCCCGATTTAGGACCACGATCGATCGTCGACCGCTGCCAACTTACGATCACCAGTGATGGTTGACCACTCTCGACCTACGATCACGTGTGATGGTCGACGACTTCCGACCTATGACGACGAGGTGTGCTCGAGGGTTGTCGACCTGTGCCCATGAGGTGTGGTCGATGTCTTTCGACTTACGACCACAAGGTGTGATCGACGGCTTCCGACTTACTTGACGGATTTAAAAACTTATAGAACATGTTTGTATGCATATTCTAAAAAATTTTGATCACTCGTGAGTTTCAGAATATGTAGTATGATAAATTTTAAAAATCCATATCAATATATGGGTATTCAACTAGTCGCACTAAACAAGTGGACCCAAAACCTTTTTTCATGGCTTTGTACCGGAGCAAATGTTGGTCCTGACGCTAGCAAAAATTCTTTGGTACCCTCTCTGTCCAATGCTTAGTAGCGGTACCAAGACCTCTCTCTCGTTGCTTGGTACTGTTGTGGGAGGACATTGGTGATCGTGTTGATTTTTACTAATGCCTATGGTTTTTTGAAGCGACTAAAAATGAATAGTGCTGATAGAAAGAAGTTATTTTTAGGAGTGGGGCGAACAGTGAAAATTAAGAGAGAGATACGTACGCATAATAGGAGCGAGAGGAATAAGATGCATGATGTATCCGTGATCCTTTTGTCTTATCCCTTGGAGCGAGATGATGGCGATAGAAGTAGAGAAGCTACTTTGAAAAACCAAATATTCATATTAATTTTTAGTTTTTTTAGTCTTTTAAATAGAAGTCCAAAATAGAAATCTATACGGACATATCCTAAAAATGCTCTAAGGCCTTTAGTGGCATATCACCGCCTGACTCGCTAGCATTTACCACCCGCTCTTCCTGGGACCATACTCCATTTCTTCACTCTGTGCGCTGGCATTGGCCTCTATCACCCACCCCATCCTTCCAGGCTGCACGGTTGGCGGTGCTGCCATTGGGCACCTCGCCGCACTATCGCTCAATGTTGTCCTGCCAAGAACATGTGGTTCACTCATAAAACCTGTCTACTGATGAAGCCCTCACTAGAACACAAATTACTTTGCAAATCAAAAGTTGAGGAGAAATCTATCCGATCTCTAGCATATCCAAGAAAGTATGTCCCAAATTCAAGATTAAAAGCTGCTTGGAAAGCTACAAATATATGTTCCCCGTAATTTCAATGGGGACTCCACCAATGTCGACTGTCTTTGGCATTTTGCAAAAACATTTCCTAAAAGTGGCAAAAATATTAAACCCAAGAGACGATTTACCGTCAGATGCTTACACCGGATTTCGATCTAATGATCCGTTTTAAACCACATGTTGAGGGCTTTTGAACAAAACATTACCCAAACGGGATCGATTTAGCATCAGAATCCATCAAATCGTCCGCTCCGGTTTCCCATCGGACAGGAAATCCACCAAATTCTTCCGTATTCCCGCTTCCTCACCAATCCGACGCAACTCCCAACCCAAACTCGCCTCTTCAAGGGTTGCATCCTACAAAGTCCTCCTTACGAGGGCTTTCCCGCAAATTCCCCCCTCCGTCGTTCCCCTCCCCTTCGGCGATGGCCGCGGAGTCCGATCAGAAGAAAGGTTCGATTTTTTCGCCTCGCTTCTCTTTCCTCGTCTTGTTCGTCTCCCTCCTCCGTTCTGCGCTTACTCCTCCCATGGTTTGCGAATCCGCAGTTGTCGCGAACTTCCAATCGGTCGGCAGCGCACCGAAGCTGAGGCAGTCCAAGTTCAAGGTGCGGCCTTTCTTTTCTTGGTTGTAATTCGTCGCGAAATATCTTGCCTTAACTCAGGTTTTAATCTAGTCTGTTCGTGTGGCTGATTCGATTTGGTGGTTTGGCTGGCCTGTGCCTATCAAACCAGTAGTTGGGGCCACTTCAACATCTCTGAATTATTCTGGGAAGAGAAGAATACGTATTAGGGATGTAACTAGGCCGTACTGAATGTTGTTAGTTGGGGACTTGGGGTGTCTTGCATCATTCAGAAACGTGGCCGTACCTGTAGCCATCAAGAGCAAAGTTGTGATGGGGAAGCAAGTTCCTGCTTGGCTCATTAAGTCTTTGATAGATGTAATAGCACCAGCGCTTGGCATGTACCAAGAATAAACATGTGCACACCAAGACACCTAGCCCCACACATACCTGTCCATGCCAGTGGTTTTTCCGGATGGGGATGAACTTTCTTTTTTCCAAATGGACTAATCCACCAATATTGCGTCAAGATGTAGTTGATTAGATTGTTTGCGGAGTGTTGTCATGATGTCGTGTGATTGTTTAACTCTTGAGCTAGTCTTGTATAGCCTGGTAGAGGGTGATAGCATGCAGTTTTGGGATCCAACATAGCTTAAGACGCGTTAGTATTTGGTAGTTTTACAGAATATTTTCTGCTCAACTTGTAGAAGGTCTTGCTTTAGTGAGTAGACAAACCACTCATAAAGTGAAACTATGCGTTAATTTGAGACTGAAATTTGACAGGCTGTGCTGGCCGTGCCTTGCCCTTGAACTTTTTCTAACCTGCTTATGCGTTCAGATTGGTGGAAACGAGAGGTTTCTGAAGGTCATTGAATTTCTTCGCCGCCAAATTCACCAGGATACAGTGGTAATAATATAATTTGACAGTTTGTAGATTCATCTAGAGTAGAGTCGCACTTCGGAATTTCATATTTTTATTGATGATCTCTCTCTGTTTTGCCACAGTTTCTCTACGTGAATAGTGCATTTTCACCGAACCCAGATGAGTTGGTAATAGACTTATACAATGTAAGATTCGACGGTCTCAGTGCTTGTATGTGTCCTCTTCAATCGTACATCTCTTGAAATGTAGTGCCAAACAGCCTTTTGATGTTGAGTGTGTTTACCAGTTTTGGAAAGAAGTACGAAAGCATTGTGCCTACAAAGTTTGCAATTATTTCTATTCTATCAATTTAATTCTGTGGACAAACTGAACAATAGCATGAATAATTCAGTGACCTAATCTTATTGTCCTAACAATAGCTAAACATCTTGCTTTCTTTTCATCACAGAACTTTGGAATCGATGGGCAGCTGGTGGTTAACTACGCATCATCGATGGCATGGGGTTAAATGGTGCACTTGATCGAAAGAAACTTCAACATGGAAAAGCCTTCGGCTAGCAAAATTAAGTTTTTTGCACACTCCTAATGTAAAGTGCTGTGAGTTGAGCTTCAAATCGAAGCTCTTCCGTATACTTTGATGTCTAACATAATGGCAATCGCAATATCAGTATTCCCAGCTTTCATCTGCAGTGAAAAACTGAGACATCTTATAATTATCTTCTTGCATCGGCCAGTCCATTTTTGTTCGGTGGATCGCAGGACTTGGTAGGCATCTTTCCCGGTGCTGTACGGCAGGGGTGCTATGAGAGCGGATACAAATAGATATTGTTTATTCTATATCCTATTTTACTTTTTTTTTTCTCGGAGTCGGAGTCGGAAAGTCGAATATAGATAGTGTTATGTACCTATTTCTCTATTTCATATTCGCTTCACTAGTCTCTGAATAGTTGGTCGGATGAAAATTATTCGTTTCTTTTGTTGAGGAACCGTCGCTGGTGACCAGTTCGATCGATTCCTCTGCTATGCAAAAGATAGATCAATTACAGAAGACACAAATAGTAGATTGAAACACAGAGACAGGGAGTGCTCCTGGTCTTTCTTTATTGCTTTATTTTCTTTATGCCGTGTATAAAATAGCTAATAGCACTATCTATTTATAGCTTAGTGGTGAGATGCCCACCATGGTCTAAGGCTTCAAGCCCAGGCTCAGGTTTCCTAACATCTTTTACACTCCTACATAGGACATTAAACAGTAGGAATATAATCAGAGCGAATACGGAGAGACTAATTATTGAGTTGTTGAAGAAAGAACACTTAATATTCTTCGTCTGTTTAGATACGACAATCTGCCTATCTGCCTATCTTGTTTTTGAGTGAAGTCACAAGACTTACTCATATCACACGAATATATATCATTCATTTCATATCCTATTCTGTATTTTTTTTGAAGTCGGACTCGGATATAGATAGTACTAGATACCTATTTATCTTTTTCGTATTCGTTTTATAAATCTTCGATCGGTCAGACGAAAATTATCTGCTTCGTTTGCATCCTACCGTGTATAGCTAGTGTTGCCGGGGTAATACTCTCTTTGGCTGTAGCAAGATGCTTGATTTGTTCTCTGGGATTCGATGGTCCTTTTTTCAAGTTATCATTATGCTCGTCATTAAGGCAGTCATCAATCAGCTTCATCTAGACGTTAGCAATTAGCACATGTTTCTATATTTGGTGAATAATACGTACAACTGGCTAGCTTGGTGAAACAATTAAGGATAGGGAATGATGCGGCGCAGTTTTCCTCCACGTTGATGTCGCTCTGTCCATGTGTTCGAACTGTGAGATTCCTAGTACGGACATGCACAGTAATTTGGCATTTTTTTTCGAATCAGGAGGCGAGCCACCTGTTTCATTAACAAAACAGCGTAATGCTACAGCATAGAGTTTTAAGCGACACCACTCACACCTAAACATAGTGATGATAAACACACGCTGTCATCACCCAGAATTTAAACTTCAACAAAAACAACCACCAAAAATCTCCCCCTCCATTTCTTGAAGGTGACAAACGGGGCCACATACTATATATAAATACGGCAACCAAGCTAGAACGAAAGGCCCCGCTGCACACACACGCAGAGAGAGAGAGAATGGGGAGGAGGGCGTGTTGTGCAAAGGAAGGGGTGAAGAGGGGGGCATGGACGAGCAAGGAGGACGACATGTTGGCCTCCTACATCAAAGCCCACGGAGAAGGCAAATGGAGGGAAGTCCCTCAAAGAGCAGGTACTTACACTGCTCGATCCCTAAGACCCTATTTAACCTTAAAAACTTTATGAACCCTTCAATCAATGGTGCATGTTAATTTGCAGGTCTGCGACGGTGCGGCAAGAGCTGCCGGCTGCGGTGGCTGAACTACCTCCGGCCGAACATCAAGCGCGGCAACATCTCCGACGACGAGGAGGAGCTCATCATCAGGCTCCACAACCTCCTCGGCAACAGGTCTCAGCACTGCACATGAACATGCGTGCACGCATGCTGTTTTTCTTTTGGTTTTTCGTATTAAAGTTGAACCATAGGCATGCCTGTGTGCAGGTGGTCTCTCATTGCAGGCAGGCTGCCTGGGCGAACAGACAATGAAATCAAGAACTACTGGAACAGCACGCTCGGCCGGAAGGCCGGCGCCGCCACCGGCCGCGGCGGCACGAGGGTCAGCACGCCCGACGGCGCCTCCCGAACCACAGGCGCCCCGGCAGCGTTGTCCAACTCCGAGGCGGGCCAGGCTGCTCCACTCGCGGACCCTGACGCCGGCGCTTCCCGGAGGGCGCTGCCGCCGGCCTTGTGGGCGCCCAAGGCCGTGCGGTGCACGGGCGGCCTCTTCTTCCACCGGGAAACACCGCCCCCACTCGCCGAGGCGCAAACCGGGGGAGCGGACGGAGATGACTGCAGCGGCAGCAGCTCGGCGACGTCGTCGACATTCCCGGTGACCGAGCCATGCTTTTCCGGCGGCGACGACTGGATGGACGACGTGAGAGCCTTGGCGTCGTTTCTTGAGTCCGACGAGGACTGGGTCAGGTGCCAAATGGCCGAGCCGCGAGTGCAGTAGCACTCGTGCGAATTCAAGGAGCCAAGTATACGTACGATTGTAGTATGTATGTTCGTAAGTTTCTCAAAAATAAACTATACCTATATACGTACGAACGTACGTATGTGATCATGGCTAGCTACTGGTATAAGGTAGCTAGCTAGCCTGGGTTGCTGTGGCTTGCAAAAACCAACGGAGACTAAATTTTAGAAAACTGAAGGGAGTGTATAGGTATTATTCGGATGTTTTCTTTTTAATTATTATCTAAATTTGTGATCTTTGAATTAGAGATTAATGAGTCCCTTGTTTTTAAAGGAGATTTTTTTTTTCAAAGGGAAGGGGTAGAATTCAAAGGAAAGGAGAAGAATTTATGGTCATTGGATCTCTAATCCAATGATCATAAATCTAGATGATAGTTAGAAAGAAAATATCCGGATGACGTTTAACAAAATCCAAAACGGGATAGAATGATATTCGTGTGCTCAGTTCGTAATTGTTGCATGTGCCACGTAAGCATACTCCTGCATCGACCAATCCGTACGTGCGCATGCAAGGCAACGCGATAGGAGGAGGCAATGAATGGGATTGATGATTTGATGTTGCATATATACCGATCGAAGTATAGCATTCCTGCTAGTACCAAGTTGTAAACATGATCAGGCTTAAATGAGGAGCTAGCAATCAAGATCCATCGTATTAAAGTTGACCGTACTGTTGATTCAAGACGTACTCCTGCTATCTTTCAAATGGACCAGTTCTGGAGATAGATACTCTCTCTCTCTATATATAGAAAAATTATATAAGGCACCTGGGTGCCTAGGCACCCACATCAAGAACCGTCCGATATACGTGTATGATTGATAATTTTTTTGAGTTTGGGTATGAAAATGTTTTATACCCTTGATATATTTATGGTAAGTGTTGTGGCTACAGACCAAACAGAGAGAGAATGGGTCTGGTATCTGAGGAAGAGGAGAGCGAGGTCTGGGAGAGAGTTGGTAAGAATGAGAGGATATGTCCCCCTTTGCCCCTCCTGGGGGTTTATATATATGAGTGGGGTAGGATGGGAAATCCTCATTCTACCCCTTAGTACATACAAAGGATGAGGGTACATTGGTATATTTATACTGGTATATTCCTCTACACCATTGGGCCTATTACATGTTGAACCAGTTGCACGACCCAGTCATGGGGGGTTGGGCCACCCCCACAACAGTAAGTAAGTTTTGAACTCAGTTTAAACTAGTTTGAACTACTTTTGAGTTCAGTGCGACTACTATGTGTGTGTGTGTGTATATATATATATATATATATATATATATATATATATATATATATATATATATATACTCTCTTTAATTTTGACCTTTCTTTCGTTCTCATTAGTTTACGCCGTGATATGTACTATATAGTCCATTTGAAAGCATGCACATGCCTTGATTTCACTAGCAGGCAAGGAGGTGAGGATATGGTTGTCATATTGTAATATTGTACATTTGTACTACACATGAAACTAGCAAGGTGAGGATATGGCTGTCATATTGCCATCCACACACGGAAACAAGCTAGTTATTTTATAAGGCCCAGAGATATTTTACGAGTATGCCGGTTGAGATTAATTTCCTAGATTACCCTTGCTAACTGCATGTATGCATCATACAGGTTTCTGGCTTAGATCACTACAGCTCATTGTCATCAAACGTAAGAGAGCTTCGGTTATTGAGGACCAGCCTAGTTTGTTAATGCTCGTCTTTGATAAGTTTCAACAATTAAGACATAATTTGGTCTAATTATTTTTAACTCATGTTTTTCTTCGAATAAATAAATAAAATAGTTTTGTTGTTGTTGTTTTGAAGCGGCTTATCGGGATGGATTTTTCGAAGAGGCTTATCGGTTTATTAGCATTCGATTCGTTCATACAAACGCTTATATTAGAATCAAAAGTTATAAGCAGTAAAAGAAATGGGCCCCACTCTTTTACTAAAAAGAAAGTTTCAAGTCAGACTTTGTTAATGCTCGGCCTTGCAGACGCACTTAATTTATTGACGTTTTCTCAAGGTGGTACTAGTGAGCTGGACACATGTAATTTTCTTAATTTGTACAATGAATCATTAATTGTTTCCCTATTGCATATATATGTTATTTTTCTTATATGAATTTCTTGCAGTACTGTTTGACAAAACATCCCAATGCTGCAGATTTTTAGAGAAGTGTGAAGTATAGAGCAAAAACCATTTTAGACTTTTCTACAACATTTGTTTAACTACAATATGTGGCATTAATTTGCAGTAGAATCAACATTGAATGTTGCAACAGTATTAGAAAAATATTGTGATAAATATTTTGTCATTTCATAATAAAATATTTTAATAATTTCAGCAACATTAGTTGCAAGTAATAGCTTTTACAAGTGCCTGAAGTTTTTGTGGAAAATCAAGGACCCATTTTTCTATCACTTCCTTTTTATATTTGTATTTTTTTTTAAAAAAAATCTCAGTGTGCAGTATTACCAACGAGATCCCACAAGATCCCACACCGTGAACCATCAATCGATCTGACGTCCGATTTGTATCAAAAAGCGATGAAAAGTACTGGCGGCTTGTGTACAAATGGACCAACGTATCCCTGTCTATCTACTTCAAGATGTACTGTGATAAATGAGATATTGAAGCGTTAGCATTACATTGCTTAGCTGTGACCCCATTCCCGAGCATGTACATATGTACACATGGGCCATATCTAGGGTGATCTGCAAGTGAAGTTAAAAGGTGCAAGACCACGTGGTGACCGTCCAAGATGGTGATAAGTATTTGATCTAGTTCTTACTGAGTTGTCAATGGTTAAGTTTGATTTTGTTTCTTTGATTCTCTGATTTTTGCTATTAGAGTGGCGGCAGTCTGATCGACTTTTGGCTAGCAGTCAGACCGACCAATGGTCTGGTCGGCTGTTGTATGGCGGTCAGACCAGTATGCAGTAGTACTGGCTTGTAGTTGACAGTGGCAATTTTTCAAAGATGTCTATATTGCAGTGCGTGAAGAATTTAAGAGTAGTCTGACTGGGCTTGTCATGACAATTTGACCAAAGTGTGTTTGGCAAGCTTTGTGGTTGCAGTCAAACCGGCCCTTCTGTCAAGTTGAGTTGGGTTTGGTTGCAAGTCATGTTGGAGTCGATGCAAGTGTTAGAGCAAGTACAATAGAAGAGGTGGCTGCCACCTCTAGGACTAGCCACATAAGCAAAAAGAGTATATGTGGCTCATGTGGAGGTAGCTAATACAATAAGTTGAGTAGAGGTTACCTCTACTAAAGCACTCAAACATTTTATACTTGCATAAATATATCAGGGGTCACCTCTTGCATGAGGGGCAACTTGACTCTCTCTCCTCGTATGATGTGCTAGAGGTCACCTCTTGCATGAGGGACAGCTTGCCTCTCTCTCCTCTTGTCTCTCTCTTCCACATAGGATTGTGTTGACGTGGTGTTGTGGCTACAGACCAAACAGAGAGAGAGATGGTAGTGGAGAGTGATGAAGATGAGTGTCAATGGCCTGGGTCCTCCCCATGGCTTGTGCTCATATATATATACACATGAGGAGTGCTTTTACAGTTATACCCTTACATCCGGTTATCCCTTCTGGGGTAGTTATGTCATTACACATGGCCTATTCTGGGCCTTATAATCTCCTACCAGGCCTGCTGGGTTTAGGTGGGGGCCACCCCTACGACAGGAGCCTCTCATGGTGAAGGGCTTCACAGGGCCGAAGCCATGTCGTCGAGTCCTTTGGCCCCCTCTGTCCCCTGCGGCCTGTGAATTCCTCCAAGTTCGTGGTTGGGGAGCCTGAAATTTGGGATGGTGGCAGCAGAGGGTGGCGCCAAGTCGAAGCAGAGGCGCGCGCTCCGTCCCCTATCCTTCGAACGGGTGGCAGCGAAGCTGGCGCCCACGTCGAAGTAGACGCGCGCGCTCCGTCCCCTACCCTCCGAACGGGTGGCAGCGAAGCTGGCGCCCACGTCGAAGTAGAGGCGCGGGCTCCGTCCCCTACCCTTCGAACGGGTGGCAGCGAAGCTGGCGCCCAAGTCGAAGTAGAGGCGCGCGCTCCGTCCCCTACCCTCCGAACGGGTGGCAGCGAAGCTGGCGCCCAAGTCGAAGTAGAGGCGCGCGCTCCGTCCCCTACCCTCCGAACGGGTGGCAGCGAAGCTGGCGCCCACGTCGAAGTAGAGGCGCGGGCTCCGTCCCCTACCCTTCGAACGGGTGGCAGCGAAGCTGGCGCCCAAGTCGAAGCGGAGGCGCGCGCTCCGTCCCCTACCCTCCGAACGGGTGGCAGCGAAGCTGGCGCCCAAGTCGAAGCGGAGGCGCGCGCTCCGTCCCCTACCCTTCGAACGGGTGGCAGCGAAGCTGGCGCCCAAGTCGAAGTAGAGGCGCGCGCTCCGTCCCCTACCCTCCGAACGGGTGGCGGCGAAGCTGGCGCCCAAGCCGAAGTAGAGGCGCGGGCTCCGTCCCCTACCCTTCGAACGGGTTGCAGCGAAGCTGGCACCCAAGTCGAAGTAGAGGCGCGCGCTCCGTCCCCTACCCTCCGAACGGGTGGCAGTTGTGACCTTGTAGTCTTGTAGTGCGCTTTTAATGGCGGCTGGAATTACGCCGACGCCTGGCCTGGCAGAAGTCAGGCTGTCGCGTCGTGCAGTCTGCCATGCTGCGGGTGGGGCACGTGGCGACTCACGACTGGTGCGTCGTGGGATGTGAGCGGTTGCGTGACCGCGGCCGTTCGCCTCGTCCCCCGAGAAGTTGGACGCGTGTTGAGGAGGTAGGGGCGTTGTGCGCTGCTTGGCCACCTACCATGCGCGGCCTTCTGGGTCCGGGCGGTTCTTCTTTCCAAATCCTGGACAGCCGAATTGCCGGGAATTTGATCCGTCTGTGCGCTGAGCCCCAGAGCAGGCGAGCGGCCTTTATAAGGTGCTAGCGTTGGGGTGGAGGCACCCTTCCTCGTTTTGCTTTTTGATCTGCCGCTTCGCTTGCGCCCGCGCTAATTGTTAGGCCCATTGCTCCTTTGCCTTCTTCTTCTCCTTCCCCTATCGTGAAGAGCAAATGGCTAGCCACGACGATGCCAGCTACCACCCCCGCAGCGGTTCCTTGCCTAGCCAGGGCGGGGGGACCCATCCTTCCTCAGGGTACAAACTGGTGCCGCGAGGGAGCTCGCGCGCCAACAAATTGTGGAACGCGGTGGAGCATTCGGGAGGCTCTTGCTCCCGTGTGCTGGGGAAGAGCCGCATGACGGAGGGGACGTTGCAACGGCTCGTGGATGAGGGGAAGATCGTGTATCGCGACGGGGCTCGCTTACCCCGCCGGGACGAGACGGAGCCGAAGCCCGAGCCCTTAGAGGCAATTGTTTTTGTCGCTTTCTTCGATGCCGGCCTTCGGATGCCCTGTACGTTGTTTGTGGGCGAAGTCCTGCGGGCCTACCAGTTGGAGCTAGCCCAGCTGACGCCCCACGCGATACTCCGCCTAGCTGTCTTCACGTGGGCGATGCGGACCGAGGGGTGGCGCCCTAGTGCGAGCCTATTTGCCACCCTGCACGATGCACACTGTCGACCCAGGAAGGTTGGCGACGCGGTGTCCAACTTCGGTGGTGTGGACTTCGTGCTCCGGGCGTCCTGCGCGACGTTGTTCCCTGTGCTAGCCTCGGCAGGGCAGTGGGCGTCCGGCTGGACGCGGTGGTGGTTCTACTACACCGTGACCGACAAGAGCAGGCTGCAGTGCCGAGGTGGGCCAATCTCGTTCAACAGCACGCCGAGTCTGAAGGCGGAGATTGACGACACGCGAAAGCTACAGAGCCTCGTCGGTGTGGCTCGTCACATGAGCGTGCGCGACCTGGTCGAGGAGTTCACGATGCATGGGGCGGCGCCACTGTCCTCCCGGGGGAAGTATGTTGCGCCGAATGGCCCCCGCGGGGACGGGTTCGATCCGTCTGTGTCTCGGCTGCTTCCGCCCTCCGCACCTTGTAAGTCTCTCAGCACGCCATTGCCTCTGCTTGGGTTCCACCTACCTGACGTGATTTCCTGCGCAGTGGCTCAGCTAGAAGATGCGGAGCGCGCGGTTGCGGCGCTTCTCGGCCCGTACACACTTGAGGAGCACCGGGCTCGCGAGGCCGCGGTCCAGGCGGCTAAACAGGGGCGGATAAACCGCACCTGCGAGGCTATAGGCATTGCCGTGCCCGAGCGCATGGTGCCGGAAGAGCTCCCCGCCGGGACTCCTGGTGCCCAGGAAGGTGATAGCCCCGCAGGGGGGCTGTCTTCGCGACGCCGGGCCCGTTCCCCGGCTGTCGTATGCAACCCGGCAGCCCCCCCGGCGGCTAGCTCGGCTGAGGCGGAGCGTGCGACCGGCGGTGGGCCTGGCCACGCTGCTTCGGAGGGGCGCGCCGCTGCGGATCCCCCGACACTTTCTGCTGCTGCCCACGAGCCCGTGCTCGGGTTCGCAGCCACCGCTGAATTGGAACCCGTCGACCCGGGGGGGTAGCGCCGTCCCCGGCGAACAAACCACGGGGGGCGGTGCGTTATCAACCGTAGCGGCCGAAGAGGGCGTGCCCCCTACGGAGGAAGCCGCGGGGGCGGCAATGACTGGAGCTGGTTCTGCCGTGGAAGAATCGCTTGCGCTACCGCAGGCGAAACGCCCTCGGACGCAGTCCCCCCCGCCAACGAGGGGTCGGTTCACTGTTGCGGGGCCTTGCCGCGGGATTACGGCGGCTGGCGCGGCCGAGAAGACCTTCTCCCCAACCGTCGAGGCCCCCGCGTCCCCCTGGGTGGTCGACTCGGTGCCGCTTCCTGCCGTGGCGAGGGGCGCAGGAGGTAGGTGTGAGTCCCTTTCCTCCCTTGACTTCGCGAGACTTTCTCCGATCTGCTCGCTCATTCTGCCGACATCAGGCGAGACGACGTCTCCCGTGCGCGGCGAAGGATCGAGCAGCGGAGGTGTGCGCGAAGTCGGGAGCCGTGTGCAGGATGCCCCGCCGGTGCCCCTTGCTGCTGACGTGGCCGTGGCCGCGGTAAATCCTGGCGTGCTGGGGCCGGGGCTCGCTCGCTCGGACTTCCTCCCTCGCCCGGAGATATTTTGCGACCTCACCGCCGCCGCCGAGCGTGCCGACAACGGCCTCAACCGAGAGGTGCTGTCGTCATGCGCTGGGGACCTCCTGGCGCTCGCGTTGCAGGCCTCCGAGATGAGGGTAAGTACGTGCACTTCAGCTTGTACGGTACTGTTAGCCGCCTGCTGATTCGTTGTTCCTGTCAGACGCTTGCCCTCAGCCGGTCCTTTGACGAGGCCCGCGTTCGGGAGCAAAGGGCCCTGGAAGCCCACCTCCGCGAAGCAAACACTGCTATCGCCGCGAAGGATGAAGAGCTTCGCGCGCTGGAGGACGCCCTGGTGGCCGCACAGGTTGCAGCCACGGAAGCGCGGGACGCCGCGGCTGGGGAACGCGCCGCCTTCGTGCAGCAGATCTCCGTCCTAGAAGGGGAGAACACCCAGCTGGCGGAGGCTGCTGCTGAGAACCGCCTTGCCTTGGAAAATGCGTCTGTGTCGGCGTGGCGGGCCATGGAGTCTCTGAACCAGGCCCTTCGGGATCTGTGCGTCCGAGTGCCGGATACTACGCACAGGCCGGACGCCCTGTCGGAGACGCTCGGGCTGATCGAGGAGGGGGCCGGCGTTGCTCTTCGTGGCGCCAGGACCTTTGGCGAGCACTGCAGCTATGTTGGTGCGTGCTTCGCCCTCGCCCTGCTTCATACTCGTGGGTGTAGGCATACCCATGAGCTAACGAATCCTCAACTGGATCTTCCCGACCGACCAGAGGTTATGTCGGACGCCATCCGCTCCGTCGGGGCTGGCCTGCAGAACTTCCACCAACGGATCTGGGGCCGCTTCGGGGAAGGTGCAGCGAGAGTCGCCGTGCAGCAGACGTTGCATGGGGAGGGGGACCTCCTCCGATGGCTTGAAGGGGTCCTTCAGCGCCGTGGCGACGACGGTGCGGGCTCGTCCGCACCGCGCCAAGGCTGAGCGGTTGGTCGGGTGGTGCCGGGGGATGATGTACTGGTTCTTACGCATGTGACCATGTAACCCCTCTGCTTTTGCAATGGAACCAAGTAGTACTTTATGCTTGGTGTTACCTGTCGCTGGACGTGAAGGACAGGTGTATGCATCTTGTTTGTGCTCCGTGGAGCGGCGCGTGCGGATGCCAATCTCGACGCTACGCTTTCCTTTATAGTCCAGAGACTCGCGCGTGCGGAGCTAGGCTCGACGCTACGTCTTATTTAGAGTCCGTGGACTATTGCGTGCGGAGCTAGGCTCGACGCTACGTCTTCTTTATAGTCCGGAGACTCGCGCGTGCGGAGCTAGGCTCGACGCTACGTCTTATTTAGAGTCCGTGGACTATTGCGTGCGGAGCTAGGCTCGACGCTACGACTTCTTTATAGTCCGGAGACTCGCGCGTGCGGAGCTAGGCTCGACGCTACGTCTTATTTAGAGTCCGTGGACTATTGCGTGCGGAGCTAGGCTCGACGCTACGACTTCTTTATAGTCCGGAGACTCGCGCGTGCGGAGCTAGGCTCGACGCTACGTCTTATTTAGAGTCCGTGGACTATTGCGTGCGGAGCTAGGCTCGACGCTACGTCTTCTTTATACTCCGTAGAGTGCGCGCGAAGGCGTCCCCCCGCTGCGTCTTATTTATACTCCGTAGAGTGCGTGCGGAGCTAGGCTCGACGCTACGTCTTATTTAGAGTCCGTGGACTATTGCGTGCGGAGCTAGGCTCGACGCTACGTCTTCTTTATAGTCCGGAGACTCGCGCGTGCGGAGCTAGGCTCGACGCTACGTCTTATTTAGAGTTCGTGGACTATTGCGTGCGGAGCTAGGCTCGACGCTATGTCTTCTTTATAGTCCGGAGACTCGCGCGTGCGGAGCTAGGCTCGACGCTACGTCTTATTTAGAGTCCGTGGACTATTGCGTGCGGAGCTAGGCTCGACGCTACGTCTTCTTTATAGTCTGGAGACTCGCGCGTGCGGAGCTAGGCTCGACGCTACGTCTTATTTAGAGTCCGTGGACTATTGCGTGCGGAGCTAGGCTCGACGCTACGTCTTCTTTATAGTCCGGAGACTCGCGCGTGCGGAGCTAGACTCGACGCTACGTCTTATTTAGAGTCCGTGGACTATTGCGTGCGGAGCTAGGCTCGACGCTACGTCTTCTTTATAGTCCGGAGACTCGCGCGTGCGGAGCTAGGCTCGACGCTACGTCTTATTTAGAGTCCGTGGACTATTGCGTGCGGAGCTAGGCTCGACGCTACGTCTTCTTTATAGTCCGGAGACTCGCGCGTGTGGAGCTAGGCTCGACGCTACGTCTTATTTATAGTCCGGAGACTCGTGCGTGCGGAGCTAGGCTCGACGCTACGTCTTATTTAGAGTCCGTGGACTATGTTTTGCTAAGCGCGGTCAGGGGATGCTCTTGGAACGGCGACCTTTATTGAACTCCCGTTTGCGCGGGCAAGCATCGCCTAACAACGGGCCGGTGGCTCTACGCCTACCGTGCCGCTTCTAGGCGTAGTACCGCCGCAACCTGTCCGCGTTCCATGTGTGCCGGAAGGCTTGCCCTTCAAGCGTGGCGAGGCGGTACGCCCCCTTTGGCAATGCCTCCGTTACAATGTACGGGCCTTCCCACTTGGATTCCAGCTTGCCAACGGTTTCCGCCTGAAGCGCCACCCTGAGGACGAGATCCCCAGGCTTGAACCCCCGCGGGCATATAGAGCGGTCCCGAGTACGCGTTGTCTGCCGCGCGTACTTCTCGACGTGGTGGGCTGCGTCTGCCCGTATCCCGTCGAGGAGGTCCAGGGACACACGGCGCTCCTCTTCGGGTGCTTGGACGAGGACCCTTCGCGAGCCGGCCTTAATTTCTTCGGGCGTCACTGCTTCGTCGCCGAAGAGGAGCTTGAACGGTGTGAATTCCGTTGGGCGCGTTACCGTTGTGCGAAGCGACCATAAAACACTGTGAAGCTCGTCTGGCCACTTGCCCTTCGGCAATCCAACCAGGCGCTTTTTGATGGCGGCAGATATGGCGCTATTCGCCCGTTCGACCGCCCCGTTGGACTGGGGATGCCCTACCGAGGCGAATCGGAGGGTGATGCCCATGCTGTCACAATAATCCTTGAAGAGGGCGGCGTCGAATTGCAGGCCATTGTCAACCGTGAGCTCCCGAGGTACCCCGAAGCGACATATGATGTTTTGCCATAGGAAGCGCTGTATGGCTGCAGAAGTTACTTTGGCCAGAGCGATCGCTTCCGGCCACCTGGAGAAATACTCCAGTGCGACCACCACGAACCGAAGGTCCCCTGGAGCTCGGGCGAGTGGTCCTACTATGTCAAGACCCCAGCGCGCCAGTGGCCACACCGGGGGGATTGGGTTAAGGCTTGTCGGGGGCCTGCGGATGATGCGCGCCATCCATTGGCACCCTTGGCACCGACGGACGAGGTCCTGGGCGTCGGTAATGGCAGTCGGCCAGTAGAAGCCTTGTCTGAACGCCTTGCCGACTAACGACCTTGGCGCCAGGTGGGATCCGCATACGCCCGCGTGGATTTCCGCCAAGAGTTCCTTTCCTTCCTCAGTCGAGAGGCAGCGCAGGAGCGACGCGCAAACCCCCTTCTAGTAAAGCGTCCCTTCAAACACCTGGAAGGACCGTGCACGGTGCTGCAATCGTCGCAGCTCGGCAGGGTCCTCCGGCTCGGCGAGGCCTTGTAAGAATTTGAAAATGGGCTCCCGCCAATCTCCTGGCCGATCAATGCGGTGGACAAGTGCCGCGTCCCGGTTGTCCTGCGCGATGGCCGCCTTTGCTAACACCTCGTAGAATGCCCCCTCCGGGGGGGGGCAGTTGTTGGCTGGCCGCCTTGGCGAGGGCATCTGCTTGCTCATTCTCCGCCCGAGGGATGACCTTGACGGTGACACCCAAAAAGTGCCTTTCCCTCGCCCGTACCGCCGCGAGGTACTTGGCCAACTCAGGGTCCTTGGCTTGATATGACTTGTCCACATGGCCGGCCACCAAGCGCGAGTCGGTGCGGACCAACACCCGTCTCGCGCCGGCTGCCTTGAGCTTCGCCAGGCCAAAGAGCAGCGCCTCGTATTCGGCCGTGTTGTTGGTAGCGGGGAAGGCAAGGCGCGCCGAGTACAGCAAACGCTGTCCCTCAGGCGTGACGATCACCGCCCCTACGCCCGCACCGGCGACGCTGTAAGCTCCGTCGATTGTAAGCGTCCAGACGGGGTCATCGTGCGCCCGGCCGGGTTGGGCCGGCGGGGTCCATTCGGCGAGGAAATCCGCCAGGACTTGGGATTTAATTGCCGTTCGCGAAGCATACGTCAAGGAGAAGGGAGCGAGCTCGGCGGCCCATTTACCGATACGCCCTGTGGACTCCTTGTTGTGTAGCATCTCGGCCAGGGGGAATGAGGAAGGCACTGTGATCGGGTGAGCCAGAAAATAATGCCGAAGCTTCCGGGAGGCCATGACCAGCGCATAGGCGAGCTTCTCCAGCTCCGTGTATCTTGTCTTGGCACCTTGAAGGGCTTCGGAGACAAAGTAGACAGGCCGCTGCATGGCGCCTTCCTCTAAGACGAGGACGGCACTGACCGCGGTGGCTGACGCAGCCAGATAGAGCAGGAGGGGAGCCTCTGGTGCTGGGGCGACCAGAGTGGGGAGGCTTGCCAGGTGCTGCTTGAGCTCGTTGAAGGCCTTCGCGCAGTCTCCGTCCCAACGAAACCCATCGCACCCGCGGAGTGTCTTGAAAAACGGCAGGCCCCGCTCCGCCGCCCTGGATAGGAAGCGGCTTAATGCTGCCATGCGGCCCGCCAGCCTCTGGACCTCCCTCGTTGTCTTGGGCGGCTCCATACCCAGAATAGCGTCTACTTTGTCGGGGTTCGCCTGGATGCCCCGCCCGGACACGAGGAAACCGAGGAGTTTGCCCGCCTGCACCCCGAAGACACATTTGTCGGGGTTGAGCTTGATGCCCGCCTTCCGGAGGTTGTCGAAGGTCTCCTGGAGGTCCCGACCGTGTAGAGCGAGTTGCCGAGTTTTGACCACCACGTCATCGACATATGCCTCGACGTTCCTCCCGAGCTGGGCGGCCAGGGCAATGGCAACGAGGCGGGTGAAGGTAGCGCCTGCGTTCTTCAAGCCAAAGGGCATTCTGACAAAGCAGAACGTCCCAAGTGGTGTGATGAAACTGGTCTTCTCCTCGTCGTCTTCGGCCATGTATACCTGGTGGTAGCTAGAATAGGCGTCCAAGAAACTCATGAGTTCGCACCCAGCAGTGGCGTCAACCAGCTGATCGATGCGCGGCAAGGGGTAGTTGTCCTTCGGGCACGCCTTGTTGAGTGCCGTGAAGTCGATGCACATGCGCCAGGCCCCGCTGGCCTTTTTGACTAGCACCGGGTTAGCGAGCCATTCTGGATGGTGGACCTCGCGGATGACCCCGGCGCGAAGAAGCTTCGCCACCTCCGCTTTGGCCACCTGCTGCCGATCCATCGACATACGCCGGAGCCTTTGCTTGACCGGTTTGGCGTCGGGGCGGACCGCCAAACGATGCTGGATTACCGCGCGATCCACGCCCTTGATGTCCTCCGGGGACCATGCGAAGACGTCCACGTTGTTCTGAAGCACCCGGAGCAGCTCCCGTTCGACCCTCGGTGGGAGCCCCTCGCCAATGGAGACAAACTGCCCCTCCGCTTGGAGCGGCACCTTCTTGACGCCGCCTTCGGGCCGAGGCTTGGGCGTCCATCCGGGGGCGGAGGGCCCAGCGCCGGGCACGCCGGAGAGGGCATGCACCGGGCGATGCGAGACGCGGCTGCCGCCTGCGGCACGTCTTGCCAGGTCCTGGTCGCCGAAGATGGTGATGACACCCTCCGGGCCCGGGAGCTTTACACACAAGAAGGCGTGGTGCGGGATTGCCTCGAAAGAGTTGATGGCGGGTCGCCCCAGTATGGCGTTGTAGGGGTGCTGGATATCTACGACATCAAAGGTGACATGCTCGGTCCGGATGTTACCTTTGTTGCCCTCCTGACGGAAGGTGACAGGAAGGGAAATGTGCCCCAGGGCCTGCAGCGGTTGACCCCCGAAGCCTTGAAGTGGAGCTCCCGGCTGCTCCAGCTGGCTTCGGGGGATTGCCATGCGGTCGAGGGCGTCTGCGAATAAGATGTTCGCGGAGCTTCCCCCGTCGACAAGGACGCGCTTGACTTCGCAGCCTGCTATGTGGGCCTGGATGACTAGAGGGTCTTGATGAGGGTACTCCACGCCCCTAGCGTCGTTCAAGTCGAAGGTGATGTTGCGGGGCGGCATCCACATCTGCGGCTGCTCCCCAGGGGTTTTTGAGGAAGAGCCTCCGGTGATGACGTTGACGGTGTGATGCTGCGCGCCTTCCACTGCGGTGGCCCGTGTGGGGCTATCCCTTGGGTGCCCCACATGGGCTTCGGCGGGGGGCCGAGAAGGCGGAGACCGAGATCCGGCCTTCACCCTCCGCAACTCCATCACCGCGATGCATGCCCTTGTGTAATGATCGCCGTAGCCGTGTACCTCGCACCACTTACCATAGCGCAGAAGCTCCTGCTCTGCGCGGGGTTGGCTGGTGTAGTCAAATCCACCCTCCGATCCCCGGACTCCCCTCCGCGAGGTGGGGTCGGGTCCTTGGCGGGTGCTCTCGGTGGCGAGGACGTGATGGGCCGTCTGTAGCCGGCGCTGGCGGCGCCGAGGCTTGGGCCTACCCCGTGACGAGCCTTCCTGTACTCCGTCCTCACTGCCTCGGGGAGGGCTGCCTCGGGGCTTTCGGCTACGGCCCGGCTGTGAGGAGAGGCCACCCGCCCCGACCTCGCGCGGGGTCCGCTCCTCACGGGCGAGGCCGAGAGCGGTGGTGCTGCATCTTCGCGCATCCTCCTCCGCCCGCGCGTACTCGTCCATTTTGTCGAAGAGCTTGGCCACTGTCGTAATTGGCCTCCGCGCGTTGTATTCGGCCATCGGGCCCGGGCGAAGGCCCTGTATGGCTGCATTGATGACTGTGATTTCATTAACATCATGTACCTGGCTTCGAATCTTGGCGAAGCGCTTGAAGTAGTCCCGGAGCGTCTCCGAGGGTCCTTGCTTCACAGCGAAGAGTTGGTCCGCATCGATTCGCTCGAGATGATACCCTTGAAAGTTGGAACGAAGCCGGTCGCGAAGCTGCTCCCACGCATAGATGGAGCCCGGCTCTATGGTAAAAAACCAAGAGAGCGCCGCTCCGTGCAGTGCGAGGGGGAGTCCCTTCGCCTTCGTGGTGTCGTCTCCGCCCGCGGCCTCGATCGCGGTTTCGTACACGCGCACGAATTCGCGAGGATCCGTGTCGCCTTTATACGAGTCGATGGCGCTAGGGAACTTGAAGTCTTCGGGCCATGCCGCCTGCTGCAGCCCCGCCGAGAGCGGGGACTCCGGATCCGCGCGTCGCAGCGGCACGCGGCTGGACGCGGGGGCTTCGCGACTGTCCGCCCTTCTTGGCGCGGGCTCGGACGCGGTTGCTGGCGCAGCCGGCTGACTCCGAGCCTCTTGTATATCTCTGACGGTTCCGCGAAGGTCCCCCAGCTCCCGCTGGAACGCGTTGAGGGCCGCCAGCAGGGCGCTTTCCATCCCTGGTGCGGTGGCGGCGGCGGGGTCGGCTGTCGCCGCACCCGTGTCGACGTCTTGGGCCACCGCGACTGCATCGCCACCCGCGTCCACCGCTGTCGATGGCGAAGCCCTGGTACTCGTACGGCGCTCCGGCCCGGCCGCCTTCTTTCCCCTCGCCGCGGCTGAGGAAGCTTTTTTCGGTGCCATCTTTTTCTTCGGTCTTCAGGCTTGTCTTCGTCCCCCCCACGGACGGCGCCAACTGTTGTGGCTACAGTCCAAACAGAGAGAGAGATGGTAGTGGAGAGTGATGAAGATGAGTGTTAATGGCCTGGGTCCTCCCCATGGCTTGTGCTCATATATATATACACATGAGGAGTGCTTTTACAGTTATACCCTTACATCCGGTTATCCCTTCTGGGGGTAGTTATGTCATTACACATGGCCTATTCTGGGCCTTATAATCTCCTACCAGGCCTGCTGGGTTTAGGTGGGGGCCACCCCTACGACACGTGGATTTCGCTAGAGGCGACCTAGTCAGCATCATTGTACTTGCTCTTAGTCATGTAAAGTCTATAAAAGTGTGAGTCGTGGTGAGCATGTGTTGATTTACCGATGAGAGTCAAGTGCATGTCATTTGTATTCACATTGATTGCTTGTTCTTTGATGTGCAGGTGCTTTTATGATTATTGTGGCTAGCGGCAAGACCGAGGCTTGGTGGCCGTGACATGTCACGTAAGTCCACGTGGAGCATCATCTCAAGTTGAAAAACACAAGAGAAAGACAAGGATTATGAGGAGGCAAGTGTGTGCATGTGGTATGCCAATTGGACTTGTGCGTTTCAAGTGGTGACGGTTCTTGGAGCAAACGTGCGATCTTGGTAGCAAGTAATTGGACATTGCAGATTATGGTGTGATGTGGTGTGCAATAGGATTCAAGCGTTTCAAGTGGTGGCGGCCTCAGAGCAGGCGTATGATCTTGGCGACGAGGTATTAGGTATCGCATTTTTGTGTGAAGCCGATGGGTGGCAATTGAGAAAATTACCCAATACTAGGTGGAATGGTGGTTTTGTGACATTGATCTAAGTGGTTTAGATCACATTTTTAAAGATAGAGTGTCTTATTGGGCTATTGGAATCTTATGTAAGTCACGCTTTTGAAAAACATGCAAGTGCGTGTGAATATAAAATCTATTTATGTATGGGTTATCGGGTTTTCCTATTTGTAGGTGGTGTGATCCACTAAAGAGTGGCTGGTTGTTTAGGGTTTGGTGTGAGGTGAGGAGCATCCACTATATAAACCTTGTGTGAGTTGACTCTTCTATGACTTGACGAGAGAGATTAGGGTTTCCTTTGTGTGAAGCCTTGTGTGTACTCTAGAGTTAGAGCTCTGCCATCCATGAGGGAGTAGCTATAAAATATTTCTCTCTAAGTGAAATGAACACCCGGAGTTTGCTCAAATGAGGTGTGCAATGGACCCTTCCCTATGCTTTTAATTTGCTTAGTATTCTTGTTTGGATTTCACTCTTCACTCTTCTTGTTCGATTTAATCTTGCCTCTATTTGCATGTCGGGAATGCTATTCACAGGTCACATGCAGGTCCAACCAAGTGATGTCCACTTAAAGTAAATCAATGATGCAAGAGTCTCTATACCAAGTGTACGTGACAGCTTAGCAGTCGAGGGGACTAGTGGTTGGTTTCTGCCAAATTTTATCATGACAAAATTCAATTTGACCAAGAAAGCATTGACATATCCTAAAATGAATAAAATCTTGGCAATAGGTCAAACACATGCCAGTCTAATCAACTAGCTAGCTGGTTAATTAATTTGCCCATGTAATTGTAACGCCCCCGTTTCCGGGAGGAACAGGAGCGTCACTAATTCGCAACCACCCAGGAGTTTAGTTACGGACCGAACAAGTATCATACCTACTTACGAACATTTAAGAAGAGTTAGCTTGATTGAATTAAGACCTAACGGTCAATTTTTACAAAAGACGGGCGAGCAAGCCCAAATATACTTACATTGCAGAAGAACCGCAAGGGCACCACAGGAAAGCCTGAGTGCGGTCGCAACCCTAACACGAAAACCTGAATTGCCTTCTCTTCCTTCTGGTATCTGTAGATTTTGCAAGCCTGAGTACTCCAACCCCGTACTCAGCAAATCACAAGGGAAATCCTAACTTACCACATGCACGGATCCACAAAGGAATGGAGTATACTTGGTTTATTACTTTGAGTGGATGCAGTTTTATTTGCAAATATTTTGATAAGACGGACCCAAAACTACTCCTCAAGAACTCAGGGGTTTTTTAATGAAAGGTTAATTAACCAACTGAACAAGTTAAAGCATGTACAAAACTACTTAAGCTTCGCTGCTGGAATCACCCAAGTGACACAGCTCCAATAACCGGGAGCACGGCGTATTCGAATACCATTTATTTGACTCTGCAGAGTTTGCTCAGCTTTACCCACACGATCCCTTAACTCCCGCGACAGAGTTAAGAAAGCCAGGTCGTTTCACTGCTCAACTCTTTATATAGGCTCTACCCGGTAGAATCCACTCGGGTCTGGCTCACACACACACCCACAAAAAGAGAAAGCAAACGTCCGCTTCGAGTGAACTCTACCGTTGTTAGGCACCCGCAGCACGACCTGCCTAACCCTTGATACTCAAACACCTACTCCTCAACACCTGTAGAGTTTCAATCGAGTTGAGCAGCTACTAAACCAGTGTTGACAAGTCAACTCCTGTGGTTGAGCGGTCACCATGTCATTTGCTCAGCGTAAGGGTCTGGTCCTTATATTTTTCCCTCAGGGGTCCGCAACCCCTGCCAGGTCCGCGACCTGCAACCTAGGGTAAGAGGCGGGCGAAAACCGTCTCGCGGCGCACCACAGCCCCCCTTACCCTATCCTGCGCATGCCAACAAGCTCCGCCCTAGGGCACGGTGTCCCATACCACCCTGCCCTAGAGTCGGGTTTTCCAAAGTCTATTGGCCCGCAGCCACAACCTTATTAGTGTAAAGACTTTGCATGATAATAATAACCTACAATTATCTAGATTAACAGATAATTATTTCTAGGGTTACAAAGGCATGGCTACAAGTTTAACATGGCATTTGTCGGTGGTAGGTTTAACTACATAGCATGTCATTCTAAACATTTTATTTTACTTTGATCTAACATTTCAGAATTAGCTTAATGCAAATAGTATATTAACATAATTAGATGACATGGGATACAACATGGTCAAGGACTTGTGACTTGCCGTTAATCTGGACGATCTCGGCGAGCTCGAACGTAGAAACTCCTGGATCCTGGGACTGCACTTGAACTTCCGGGATCTCCGAAACTAGCGCAAACACAAAAATAAAATAAGTTCGGCTTGAGCCTAATCAAGCGAGGAAAAATAATCTATTAAAAAGGAGTAAAATGCATAAATCCTGAAATTGGAATTTTAGGAATTTATCTGGGATGAATTTGGGGAAAAGGAGGCCAAAAATGGGTTCAAGACATTATTTGGAGCAAAGTGGTGAAATTTGGGATTTTTTGGAATTTTCTGTGATTTTCTAGGATTTATTTAAATTTTTTGGAATTTTGAAAATTGGGAAAATCACTGGAAAATGGTTGGAACAGTGATGGGCTGGCCCGGCGCTACAGTGCGGCTCGGCCCGAGGAACGGCCCACGCGGCCGGGCGGCCAGCGTGGCCCAATCGCACGCGCGCGCGCGGGAACGCAGCAGGCTGAGGGGGCGCGGCCCAACTGCGCGGCGCGCCCGCCCGATCAGATGGCGGACACGCGGCCCACGCGGACGGCGGGGATGCGGGGTGGATCGAAGGACCGGATGAGGCGGGAGGAGATCGAACGGCAGCGAAGCAAGGGAGGCGGCGAAGCGGTACGACGGAAATTGGATGGCTGAAGTTATATGGCATAGATGCGATGGACGGCGAAGAGGGGGCCACGTCGCGGGGGAGGAGTCGTCTTCCTCCTCCAGCCGCTACAGTGCACCCAGGGCAGAGGTACAGCGGCGACGGCGGTCCGGGCGCGGGAAGGGACGTCGCCGATGGTCAAGGGCACCAGGGTGAAAAGGGGAGAGCGGGGAATCCATTTTGGGGCTTTGGAAGGTGAGGGGATCAAAGGAGAGGGCGGGGGGGGGGGGGGGGAGATGGTAGTGTCTCGGCTATTTGGTGGCGGAGGGAGTCACCGGCGGCGAGAGGGTCCAAACGGTGGGGATTACACAGGCAGGGGGTCAAGGCGCTCACATTGGCGGCGGTGGTCGAAGCTCGGAGTCCCGGGAGTGAGCTGGCCACGGGGAGGGTGCGACGGCCGGAGGGGGAGTTTCGGTGCGGGGACTCCTCGAGTGATCTTTTGTCCAGAGGCAAGCATCAACGTGATCAGTGATTAGTGGGGGTGGTCTGGACGAAAGCAATCGGGAAAAGGGGGCGGAGAGGAGGGGATCCGCTTTACGGGGTCGCCGGCGCAGGGGAAGATCACGGCGGAGCTACGGGCGGTGGGACTCCAATCGGCTGCACGAGGATGATCCTCGGTGTGGTGGGAAGTGAATGGAGGTAGCGGTAGCACTTGGAGAGCAAAGGAGAAGGAGGGAGCCGTGGGGCGGTTTTTATACCCGGGCAGAGGGAGGGGAGCCTTAGGGGAGAAGGCAACGGGCGCACGCCGGGGTCAACAGGGGCAGGCGGGGTGTCGCCTCGGAGTGGAGGGGGCGGTGACGGGGCGCTGCAGGGGTGTAATGGTGAGGCGACGGGAGAGGGGAGCAGGTGAGCGGCAGCAGGGCGGGGCGCGTCCGCGCGCGGAGGAAGGAGGAGACGGGGACTGCCAGGTGGGGTCGGGGGCAGACGCGGGGCGACACGTGGCGCGGTGGAGCTGCCCGCTTCGGACCGGCTGACGTCGGGCGACGCGAGCGCGGGGAAGAATCTGGGGCGGCGCGGAGGCAGGCGCGGGCGGGGCGCAGCGCGAGCGCGAGGGGGAAGGCGGGGAGCAGAGGAAGGCGCCAGCGGGGAGAGGGAGCGGAGCAGGCGGTGAGGAGCAGAGAGAAGCGGGGAGGGGAGCGGCGCCAACGGAGAGGAGGCAGCGGGGCGCCAGCGGAGAGGGGAAAAGGACCGGCGCTGGCGCAGGGAGGATGGCGGAAAGGAGGAGGGCGCCATCGGGGAGAGGGAGGCGAAGGAATGCGGGGAGGCGCCAGGGAAAAAGGTGGGGCGGGAAAAGAAGAAATGCGCCACCGAGAAAGAAAAGCGCACTGCCGAGAATGGAAAGCGGGAAAACGGGGAAACTTTCCGAAAAAGGAAAGTTGCCGAAATTCACTCAAAAATTCAGGAAAAAGGCTCAAAAATTTTGAAATTTTCTGGGGTGTTTCAGTAATTGCGTGGCCAAGTTTAGTGAAGTTTGTGTTCGTAATATATAAAGCATGCATATTAAGAAATACAATTGTGTTTGTGTATATATGTTCAAATTGTATTGTCGTCTTCTATATGATTCTGAATACTTCAGATGATCTGATAGCTCTATCAAATGTTTCTCTCAGTTCTGGCCGTTTGAGTTAGGTAATGCAATGCATGCTCTGTGTTTTCCTGTGATTGCTAGCCTAATAGCTAAAGAAAAATAAGGTTTAGATGTCTGAAAGTTTAGATTTCTAGTTACTTTAAGAAGGGTGCGTGCGTGGCTGTTCACAAATGAATGGCCATTTGTTGTAATGCAAAAGACAACCGGAAGACATGCCTTGTACTTGGCATAATAATAACATGCATCACACTTATTGGTAACTTGGAAGTGTTGTTGAGCTTTCAAACTCTTTTTGTTGCTATAGCTATATATACCATCTTATACATTATAGAGTCTGAGTTAATTTTTAGCAAATATATCACAATATTAAAGCTCTACTTGTACAGTTATACTACATGGTATGCATGCTATACAGCATACATATACATATGATCTAATTAAACAGTTAAAAAGCTACTACAGCATATATATATATATATATATATATATATATATATATATATATATATATATATATATAGTCTGATCACAACTTATGTAATGTACATCTGAACCATTACAAAGTGCTATTATGACTTACTTTTAGGCCTCTTTAAATAGAGGACAAAAGAAAGAGTTGACAAATCCATGGTTGCACACGAGCTGCTCTTGAATTGTTATGAAAAAACTTGTCCGGGGCCTTTGGAAAACCAATATTTCCCAGCCAGTACACACCTACTCTAGATCTCTAGGAACCAATCTTTCCCAGGCAGTACACACCTACTCTAGATCCCTAGGACTTCAACATTTTACCAACAAAAAGAGAAGGCATACTATCCTTATTCCACTTGAGACGTGAGATTGGCCTGTTTGGATTTGGGGTATTTGGATGGATTTAGTTCAAATTTGTACTAAACTCCAACCAAATACACCTAATCCAAGGCTCCAAGGTTAATCTAATAAGTTTTCCAATCACTCACAAACTTATTGCTTATTATCCTCTAAAGCCAAGTGAGATTACATAATAATACACATTTTTGAATGCAAGATGTTGAGAAGGATTATCTTTTCCTTTATTTTTAATTACCAAGTGATATATCTAATTAATAACTTATAAGGGCTACTATAATTAGGTCCTAATTAGGTTCCACCATATTGAGGACCATATTTTTTTTCCTTTTCTTAGAGCTTATAGCATTTTTTACATTTTTTTAGCACCCACGATTCCACGAACCACTGTCATGGGTTATTATTGTTGTTGTTGTTATATAATAGAAAGTGTGACCAATTTTTTACAACCATTGCCTTTAAAACAAACTTCCCTTGGAGTCCATGTTATAAAAATTGGAAACATAGCCAGTTTACATAACAGCCTAATATTATCTAGTCTTTTATCGAGCTAAGTTCCCTGAAATATATTTTCTTACTTCACATGACTAGAGTCAGTAATCATAGATCATTAGTCCGCCTTTCGATGAAATATTTTTTCTTACTTTACATTATCAAGCTAAGTTTATATACTATTTTTTAAAAATTATATAAAGAATTGTACAGCTCTCCGAATACCAGTTTCTATCAGGTACCCAACATTTACATCAATCGCTACCTGGGCAGGACACTTGGGCAGGGCCGGGAATAAGAGATATAAAGCAATAGCAGGACCAAACAGGGAAGCCGCTGGGATTTGGGCGATCAGGGGCTCAGGCCCTGGAACAACATATTAGAGATCGAGAGCAAAAATAATGCCCGATTGGACCAAAAGAGAAGGGCATGGGCATCATATAATACCTATATTATAGCCGGGGATTCCCCCGCTCTCACCGTGTCCACGTCATCATTTATGCAAAAAGGTCCCTGTATTTTCCGAAATTACGTAAATGTCCTCTGTTCTCGCGAAAAGGTCCCTATCAGGGTTTTTTTGCGAAAACCCCCTGCATTTCACCGAAATTACGTATTCTTTGTTGGATAGCACCCCGCGGGTTTCCAAAATTACGAATAGGTCCTTATTTACTTACGTACAAACCCTTACAGGTCCTCAGTTTTTTACGAAAAAGGCATTTAGTTTTTCTGAAATTACGCATGTATCCTCGATTTTTTTTATGAAACTCCCCGCAAATTATCGTCTCTTTTACTTTGGTCCACACGGTAGCTAGCGCGGCGTGCGCCGCGCTTACGCAGCTAGTATCTTAATACCTATATTATAGTCGGGGGGATTCCCGACCCCCGGGCGTGGCCACGTCAGCTTTTTTGCGAATAAGCCCCTGTGTTTTTCGAAATTACGTAAAGGTCCTCCGTTCTCGCAAAAAGGTCCCTGGCAGGTTTTTTTTTCCGGAAAACACCCTCCACTTCACTGAAATTGTGTATTCTTTGTTGGATAGCGCCCCGCGGTTTTCCAAAATTACATATAGGTCCTTATTTACTTACGTACAAGTCCTTATAGGTCCTCAATTTTTTTACGAAAAAGACCTTTGATTTTTCCGAAATTACACATATGTCCTCGATTTTTTTATGAAACTCCCTGCGAATGATTGTCTCTTTTACTTCGGTTCACACGGTAGCTAGCGCGGCGTGCGCCGCACTTACGCAGCTAGTATAAATAATAGCAGGACCAAAAGAGAAGGGCATGGGCACACAAATATCTCAGTTGTAAAAGTTACTTTTATAATATTATAATTTGACCAATTTTGCTACCATACACCAACACAAATTAACAATCAAATTTGTACGGCGAAGACAATACCAAATTTTTGGCAAAAATAACATTGTTGATCACCGAAATACCAAATCTAGTCCCCAAACATCAGCATTTCCATTTATAGCCCCCTCCCCACCGCACGATTTAGCAGAGAGCGACATGTGGTAATCGTGCGGTCCCCAACTGCACGACCATTGTTCATGAGCTAATCGTGCGGTCGGAGACCGCACGACCACTGTTCATGCCCGAGTCGTGCGGTCCCTGACCGCACGACCTGCATCTGTACTGTGTATTTTTGGATTAGCTGCTGCGTGCGTTTGTGTGCTTGTAATGAGGTATAAATTTTGTATTTTTGTGTGGATAAGACTTTATTTAGTTGTGCAAATTTTTTGTAATTATAAATATTACGCATATTCACGTGTAATTTAATTTGTTTGGAGTTTACAACAATTTTGTAATATAGAAGAGGAGGTGCAAAATATTATGAAATATATTTTGAAAACTCCTTTTGTAGTGTAGATGATACATGTAGGAAATATTTTTTTAGATTGTTATTTTTTTTGAAATATTTTCGTAGGTTCTTAACGGTACGATAGCCATGCGTTGTTATAGTGCGGTTAATTTCCAGAAATGTTTTGTAGGGACGATTGAGCCCTGAATGACTCGTACGTACAGAGGTTATAGTGCGGTGTAATGGTTGATCCGTTTGTGCTTTTTCGCACATTGTGAATGGTAAAAAATATGTTCGATTCGCTAAAACATTTTACGATCATGGTATATTGTTGTAGTGCAAGAAATTTCATGAAAAGTTTTATGTGGACGACTAAGATGGGAACAACTAGTTAGTAGGAAGGAAAGTGATATGGAGCACGCGAAGAATTGAATGCGAAAAGACGACGACAATTTATGTTGCTAATTAAAATAGATTTCATAATAAACTTGGGAATAACACGACGCACAGGATTTGGTTACAACAAACTGAAGTAGCCGTACGATACATATGTGTTTTGTTGACATGGAAATAAATTGGACATTTAGGGGAGTAGTGCGGAATGGCCTGACCTACTGCATAGACCTGGGCCATTTTCCCTTTCTTACGAGCTCGACGTTGAAATCCTTGGAAGCCTCTTTCGCCTTTGCTGCCATTTCTCTTTTTCTCGTGCTCCCTATCGCGAGCCTCGCACTGCCTGCATGTGCACGCCTCGAGATGAGCTTTTGTCTCCCGACATATACGCTCGGTTTGCTCATCTTGGCGGCGCTCCTCCTCGCGGATCTCACATGCCCTTTTGTCGTTCTACTCCTCATAGTCCAGAGTCAACTGGTCATGTGGATGGATCTCCAGGTCAATCCATTTGCGGTAGGCACATAGCGGCTCCGGGACTATGGGTAGATGAAAGAGTTTGTTATTGCGTACTTTTAATTAGAAATAGTGGGGAACATATTGTAAGTGGTCCTTACCGGCTATCAATAGCTGATCGTGTCGAAACGATGGTCAGAATAGTCAGAGGAGTAATTCGCACAACACCAATAACGCATGCCTAGAATGAGGCGCTGCTTAGACTTGAAGAATTTGCATGGGTCTCTGCACCAGCAAAGGGGCAGTGTCTCACCCATCTCACCCTGGGGGGTGGTGTTGTGACGAACATTCAGTTGGAATGTTTAGTACGGACATGCTCCTACGGGGGTGTCATTAGGAGGGTGTGACCTCCTAGCACGCTCTGCTTGCTTAGCCCAGGCCGCTGTGGCCTTTGCTTGTTCGTTGCAGGCGACAACAGACCTTTCTAGGTCACGGGTCTCCTTCCATTGCTTCATCATGTTTTCCCATTGTTTCTTCTGCCTCTTGTCCTTCTCGACGTGGTGAAAGAAGGGTACGATGTAGTGTTTGGTTGTGTATTGCTCCCTCGCAGATCTATTCCATCTTATTTTATAAGGCAAGGGGTTGGCATGATGAGAGTTATTTGAAGTTAGTGTGCAGAGCTGCCCCTTTAGTCTTGTCACTACGCAGAGGTGCCCAATTTGGTGTTGTCACTGCGCAAAGCTGCCCTTTTGTCTTTTCACTGAGCAAAACTGCATTCTTTGGTCTTGTCGTTGAGCAAAGCAGCCCCCTTTGGTCTTGTCACTGGACAAAGCTGCCCCTTTGGTCTTGTCATTGTGCAAAGCTGCTCTTTTTGTTTTGTTACTGAGCAAAACTGCCAGTTTAGTCTTGTCACTGTGCAAAGTTGCCCCTTTTGTCTTGTCACTGAGCAAAGCTACCCGTTTGGTCTTATCACTGCGCAAAGCTGCCTCTTTTATCTTTTCATTGTGCAAAGCTGTTCCTTTGGTCTTGTCGCTACGCAAAGTTGCCCCTTTGGTTTTGTCACTTGGCAAAGCTGTCCTTTTTGTCTTGTCACCGCGCAAAGCTGCCCCTTTGATCTTGTCACTGCGCAAAGCTAGCCCTTTTGTCTTGTTACTGAGCAAAGCTGCCCCTTTTGTTTTATCACTGCGTAAAGCTGCTCCTTTGATTTTGTCACTGAGCAAAGCTAAATTTGATATTTCGGTGATCAACATTGTCATTTTTGTTCAAATCTCGACAATACCATGAAAAAACCCCACCCTTTTTAGACCAGAGGCATAGCTGGCATGAAGCTTGATTTGATCAATCGTAATTCTGCCTGTACTCTGTCTGCCAGATAACGAGCATAAGTGCATATAGCTCATAGCCGCCCCTAGGCCAAAAACAGCGAGTGATGGCACCAAGTTGACAAGCTAGCACAGTCTGCTAGCTCTTGTTGATTCTCGAGATGTTGAAGTTCTAACCAAGTACTATATAGAAATGTACTATTGATCAAGTTATTAACTATTTGATGGTAATTATTAAGGTGGGCTTTTTTATTTAAGCAAAATGTAAAGGAAAAGGTAACCACGCACGGATCTCGGAACACAGGATGGACGACCAGGGCAATGGGTTCATTTGCACATAGGTTGATAGGCAGTGACGGAGCCAGGATTTATCAGAGCCTCGGGCCCAAAACTAAAGATGACATAAGTCTATAACTAGTATAAAATACTATCAGTACTGAGATATAACAAAAGTACAATACAAATACATAATCAAAATAAAATTTGAATTCCATGTTGAACGATCCGCCAAAATAGATAAAACATAACAAAAAGAAGAATGTAACATACCACTAGCACGATGTAATTTTTGCGTAATTAACAAAGATTTGGTTTGTTTGAGCCTATCATATCTTCATCAACAATAGTACGAGAACCTAAACCTGCAAAGATAAAATTGCATATGTAAATCAAGGAAACAAGACCACAACGTTATTTTTAATGCAAATTACGAAATAAGAATGTAGCATACCACTAGCACGAGGTAGTTTATGCTAGTCTAATAAACATACTACACTATTACACTAATAACACTATCACAGTATCACTCAATGACTAAAGTCTCAAACAGACAGCCAGTGATGCAGAAGCTCAGCTATCACAGATACTCTATCATAATTCATAATTTCATATGTATCAGTATCATAGACTTCAAATGATCAAATCACACTATCACAGTATCACTCAATGACTCAAAGTCACACTATCACAGATACTCATACTCAGATACTCTCATACTCTGATTCATCTTAGAACTTAGAAGCTCAACCAATCACAGAAACTTATTACTGATTACTGATACAATTAACTTATACTTATGAACAATCAGTCAATGAGTCAATCACAGATTCACAGAGGCAGTCAATCACAGAAAGTCAGAAACTCAGCCTCACCGGGAGAGCTAGCACCGGCGGTCGGCGGTGAGAAGTGGGGCCAGCGTCGCGGAGACACCGAGGCGGGGGGGGGGGGGGGGTGCCGCGCCGCCGCGGGCCGAGGCGGAGAGGAGGCGGGCTCAGCGGAGAGGAGGCGAGGGGCCGGGGGGCAGTTCCTCGGCGGAGATCGGCGGAGCTACGGAGAGGAGGTGCCGAGGCGGGGGCCGTGCCGCGCCGCCGCGGGCCAAGGCGGAGAGGAGAAGCCGAGGCGGTGGGGGGTTGGGGGCGGTGCGTCGCGCGCGGAGGCGACGGAGATGCGGCTCTGCTGCAGGCGGCTCGCGACGCGGAACCAGGCGAGACGGGAGATGCGGCAGAGATTGGGCGCTGCGGCTGCTGGAGACGGGAGGGCGCCTGCGGTTAGGGTAGGCCGGAGACGGAGTGATTGGGCCACGGGGGCGCGAATGCGAGATGGGCCGCTCATCCGCTGTTGGGCTGGCTGCTCGCGCCGACAGAATAGACTCGGGCCGGCCGAAAAGCCTCGGGCCCAATCATTGTACAATATTTTTTTTAGCTACAGTATCAAAAATTTTGCACTGTTATTATTTCTGGGCCTCGGGCCGTTGCCCAACCGGCCCGAGGCCCATCTCCGCCCCTGTTGATAGGTACATAATCCACTTCCTAAGGAGTACATAACTACTATCGCTGAGCGATACACTATTGAATGCTAGCGAGCGAGTGGAGTAGAGAGTAGAGTCCTTGCAGAAACGACGTCATTTCTGAAGATGAAGCTTCAACATCCCAAGATATGAAATCTTTCTGTTCATAGGAAGCCGAGAGCTTTCATTCCATATCATTCATCAAATTACAATCAAGACGGAGGCTTGATAACAGGAAACGCGGACTCGCACCGAGCCACTCCTGTGCCCCAGGTTCAATGCAACCTACCATAGCGCGGTCATGGGGAACAAAATCAGCCTCAAGTTTTACAATCATTTTTCCATAGCCCCTTCATCTGGCAAATATAGATCTTCATGAACCCACCAATGCTAAGAAGCAACACGTGTTATACAAAGTCTGTAACTTCCCATTTTCATGGCCCAACGACGACGAGTAAAGGAAACCAGGAACGAAAACAACCGTAGCACAAACTCTCATTTCATACGCTGCTGATGCTGAGACATTCTTTATCCGGTACAATTGAAACCGCAAGACGCTAAGCATGTACAGAAATTTTCAAGAGAACTTCAGTAAAGGCTACAAAACTAGTCATCCGTTGTCAGACTCTTTGACCATCATGGTATGATCGTCAGTTAGTTGTTAGTCTCCCCGCGTTCTATCTGCTCTGGGCAACAGCAATGGGCAATGGATTTGGACCAACATAGCTAAGCTCAACATTTTGGGGGCAGAAGGTGGTAGCTAATGAACGTCTCCTCAAATATTTTCTTTAGCTCAATGACGAGCTCAGATCTCCTGATGTTCTTCTCCCGGATATTCTGGAAGTTCATCGTGTGCTGAACACTCAGCAACATGTTGATCTTGTTCACGTCCAAGATGTCCTTTTAAGTTTACTGTCAGGGCCCTGGGACTTCAAGGCGTAACGGTGGGAGGCTGGGAGATGAGCTTGGCCTCGACGGCGGCCAGGCTTTCCCTGATCTTGAGTCGCCAACAGAGGAAGAGGCAAAACAATTGAACTCTTTTGTTATTACTTCTCATGTCCCAAAACCCTCAGATAACAATGCTATATAAACTATTACAAATCCAGGTCCGACTCATACTTAGAGTCCTATCCAGAAAAGCATATGACTTGTATTAGACTAGGAAAGAAACTGCATTAAGACACTAACGGAAACATGACTAAGTCTTGGGCCGGCGGTGGTAGACTATAACATCTCTCCTTTCCTCGCGAAGCAGCTCGTCCTCGAGCTGAAAGCCAGGATAATTCTCTTGAAACCATACCAGCGGAACCCAAGATGCATCGGCAACAGTAGTGCCCTCCCATTGCACTAGGACATGCTGCTAACCCTGACGCCTGGCTGACTTCAAAACACGCAAGGGAGTAGGAAGCACCTGACCCTGGTGTAGCAGCGGCAAGGGCGGCGAAGTGGATGGCGGATCACCTTGAAACCTTTTCAATAATCCAACATGAAAGACATAATGTATTTTAGCAGCCTTTGGTAATTCCAACCGGTAGGCTACAGACCCAATACGCTTAATGATCTTATAAGGTCCAAAATATTTTGGCACCAGCTTGCCACCCATTGAAAGGCCAAGAGAAGCAGCTGGCCGATGAAGAAGTCGTAACCAGACCAAGTCGCCCACAGCAAAAGAAATGTCATGGTGATGTTGATCATAGTGCTTTTTGGCATACTCCTGTGCCTGAAGAAGACGATCTCGAATATCGCCAAGAAATTGATCACGAGCCAACAAAGAGACCTCCACAGTTTGAACTGTAGCTTCACCCTTTTCATAAGTACGCAAGGAAGGTGGATCCCTGCCGTATACCACCTTAAAAGGGGTCTCATGAAGCGCTGAGTGAAAAGACGTGTTATAGAAATACTCGGCCCAGGGTAGCCATTCCAACCACTGACGAGGTTGATCTCCAGTTAAACAGCGCGAATACATTGCAATCACCTTATTAACAGCTTCAGTTTGACCATCAGATTGCGGGTGATAAGCTGAACTGAGGTGAAGCTGAATCCCAGCTAGGCAAAACAAATCTTGCCAAAAATTGCTTGTGAAAACCGGGTCTCGATCATTTGAGAAACGGTCAATGACGGAGAGAATGACTGTTTTACCATGAACACGCGGAAGTCCCTCGATAAAATCCATCGCAATATTAGACCACGGCTGGGCCAGAACGTCTAGTGGTTGGAGGAGGCCCGCAGGGTTTAAATGCTCAATTTTGTTGCGTTGGCAAATAAGACAAGTCCTCACAAAGTCGTGAACAAGACGTTTGGCCCCTGGAATATGAAAATCTTGACGCAGGCGACATAATGTCTTCTGAATTCCCTCATGAGCTGCATGAGCAGAAGTGAGGATCATATGCACAGACGGAGATGAGGCTGGCACATACACCCGACCGGTATGCAAAATGAGCCCATCCCGAATGGACCATGGGGTGCCCAGGTTACCCGAAGTAATTTTAGATAGAAGATGCTGCAAAGCCGGATTATTCAGAACTTCGTCGCGTAATTCCGGAAAGAGTGAAAGAGCCGGTGAAGAAATAGCCAATAAACTGGTCAGAAGACAGTCGCGGCGAGACAAAGCATCAGCGACTGTATTGAAGCGGCCCGCCCGGAATTCAACTGTGAAATCATATCCAAATAGTTTGGTCACCCAGTGATGCTGTGGGATAGTTGAAAGGCATTGATCCAACAAGAACTTTAAACTATGATGGTCTGTACGAATAAGAAAGGCGCCCCCATAGATATGGTCTCCAATGACGAACAGCTTGGACGAGACCGATTAATTCACGCTCATAAGCTGGTAGTTTGGAATGACGAGGCACCACAGGTCGACTAAAGAATGCGATCGGTCCTAGACCCTGGTGAAGAATAGCCCCAACCCTTGACCCGAAAGCATCGCACTCAACAATAAACTTTTGCGTGAAATCGGGCATATGCAAAACCGGTGCAGCCGACAAAGCTTCCTTAAGGGCTTCAAAAGCATGCTGGGCGGTAGGTGACCATCCAAATGCCTCCTTCTTGAGCAGATTTGTAAGGGGTGATGCGATTTTCCCGAAGTCCCTAATAAATTTGCGATAATAGCCACCGAGACCTAAAACCCCACATAATGCTTTAAGCGTCTTGGGCTGTGGCCAATCAGAAATTGCTTGCACTTTGGACGAGTCCATGGCTACTCCACCTTTTGAAATAACATGGCCCAAATAAGAGACCGATGATAAGCCAAAGGAACACTTAGATTTCTTGAGGAACAATTCATGCTGACGCAGAAGCATGAAAACCATGCATATATGTTGTAGATGCTCGGACCAAGAGGAACTATAGATCAAAATATCATCAAAGAAAACCAAGACAAAGCTTCTCAAATATGGATGGAGAACTACCTGCATCAAAGCTTGGAATGTAGCTGGTGCGTTAGACAATCCAAAAGGCATAACCAAGAACTCAAAAAGACCTTCATGTATTCGGAATGCCGTCTTAAAGAAATCATCTGGGTGCATGCGGACTTGGTGATATCCGGACCGAAGGTCGAGCTTGGTGGAAAACCGAGCACCACGTAATTCATCCAATAATTCATCTACCACTGGAATTGGGAATTTGTCTTTGATAATCAACTCATTAAGGGCATGATAATCCACATAGAACCGCCAAGTATCGTCATGTTTTTTCACCAACAAGATTGGAGATGAAAAGCAAGAGTGGCTACATCGAATAATGCCACGGCGGAGCATGTCGTTGCACTAACGCTCCAATTCATCCTTCTGATGATGTGGATATCAGTATGGCCGCACGGTTTTGACACATGACATGAAACATTGTAGCACAGGAACCCCCCCAAGAAAATTGTGAGCCCAAAAAATGGTTTTTTTGTAGTGATACAATGTTTTCGCTGCAGTGCTACAGTGTTTTGGGCCACATGTGATCACTTGGTTGGCTCATTACACAACTTGGTCTGTGCCACCGTTACACAACAAAAATTTTCCCACCACCTGTAGGGGAAGCAAAGATCACCCCGTGCGCAGTAGGTAAAGTGACTGCGAGGCAATGTTTGTATTGATTTCTGGTTGGTAAAAAGCTAATATGAATATTTGTTTTCTCAAAATGGTTTCTCTACTCTTCTCACTCTTGTCTCATACAAGGGTCATAGGAGCATTACACATCCTATTCCTCTCGTTCCCGTCTCACGCACGTATCTCTCTCACTTTCTCTATTGCTCACGCCTTTCTTCTAAAAGTTACTTATTTCAACAACTACTATTCATTTTTAACTAAAAGCTATCAGTCGCAGCCAATATGAACGTCCCTAACTTAAGTCTGTTGCACTAGTGACCGTCTGATCTAAGGCCCCATTCTACACAGCTTTTGGCTTCCAGCTTTCAGGAACCAAAAGTCATTTTGAACGTAATGGCTTCTTAACACGATTTTTTCTTTTTGCTTTGCATTGTTCGTGGACATATAATAGTTTTTTTATTTTTTTGTCCCTTTTTCTTCATTTTTCTTTAATTGAATATCTTAACTAAAATCTAATAGCCGTTACTATGCCATTTCAATCAAAAGGATAAGCCAAAAACCATGAGCTGTAACTAAATTAAATTGGCCTAAATCGAGCGGCTAAAATTAGGCCGAAATACTATTTGTACACTATAGTGAAATCGCTTCCACGTAGTGAAACTAGTTGTAGTGAATTAAACTTGAAATGGTGTATCCACGGATCGATGCACGGTTCTGAGATGGTTCAAACTAAAGTACTACATTATGTACCTATAAATAAATTCTTCAAATTTCCGTCCAAACAACTTTTTTGTAGTGTTTTATTAAATTCTGTAGGATTTTCATGGAATATGACATCTTGTAGTTCTTACTTATGCTTTGCCTATTACTGGTTCCTCTCCTGTGTTCGAAGCAGGTGCAACCAAGTAAACGAAAAATGTGCAGTACAAAAGTAACATGGAATGTACATTTTTATTTAGCAGAGAGTCCGGACGCAACCGGTTGATGCCCTAGCTGTCACTCGATTGGGCTAAAATAAGCTAATTTATAGCTGAAATTATACTGTAACTGATAAAAATTATACTGTAACTGATAGTGGCTTATTTGGCATAACTAAATTTAAAAATAGAAAAAACAGATTAGCCCATAATAGACAATGCAAATGAATACGGAAAAGAACAAGCAAAAAAGCCAAAAAATGAGAAAAAGATAAAATTTAGGAATAGTAAAAAATAAACCAGAAGCCAGAAGTTCAAGCCAAAATGAATAGGGCCTTAATATGATCGATCTATTCTTTGTGGATGTGGATTTTTATTTTTTGTTAAATTTTTTGAATTTTGGCTGTTTACGACAGAAATTACTAAAATAGAGATACTCGCACATGATTTTTGCTAGTACAAGTGATAGACTTTTAACGTGTACTACAATTAACTTGTAGATCCCATCTTAACAAATACTCCGTTTAAAAATTAGGTACTGTATCAAAAGCCAAAAACTGCCCATAAAAGCCAAAAAGAATAGGGCAGAAGAACGCCATTCAAATAGCTTAAGCTTCTGAGTTCTGGTTTCTAGCTTTTGACTTTTAATTTCATCTTTTTTGGTTTTTGGGTTTATTTGCTTTTCCTTTTTTCCCTTAATACTTTGTGTTATCCGTGACTATATAACTTTTTTATTTTTAAAATTTAATTACACAGAAAAGGTAACAATAGCTATAGTGCATTCTCAACCGCTATAGTGCAAAAAAGTCAGAAGACTTGGCTTATAAGCCCGTTGGAGCACCGCCTAAAAACATATGTATGTTTTTTTGCAATAGTTTAGGAGTTCGGTTGTAAATAGAAAGAGTATTATGTCTACTCATGAATATTTAAAAAGAATAAGTTTGATTAAAATATAACCTATTGGCCAAACTCCAACAACTTTACAGGTAGGGGTGCAAACGGGTCGGGTTAATCCCGACCGATCCGGCACCGAATCCGATTGGTACCGAATCCGGAGAAAAAGGATATGATAACAGCAATATCCGTCTGAATCCGATACGTCTTCAAGTTTGATTTCAGGTTAGTGCTACTATTTGACGTTTCATTTTCTTTTGCAATGGTAAAATAAAATCTTCCACGTCAGCTATTAAGTAGTAACATCAAGTTCTTGATAGTACGTCCTCCTACTCCATTTGCTGTACTGCATGCATTCCTTACAAACAAGTAGGGGTGCAAACGGGTCGGGTTAATCCCGACCAATCCGGCACCGAATCCGATTGGTACCGAATCCGTAGAAAAAAATATGGGTTAGGATATGGTAACAACAATATCCGTCCGAATCCGACCCGTTTGCACCCCTACTTACAGGCATGTAATTCCAAAACTTAACTTATATTTAGAAGAACCGAAGATCGGATTGAGCAATAAACTAGACCAGGTTGATAAGTCAAACTTGTGATTGGGCGAGTCCGGTAGACATCGCACTCCACTTGATCAACATAGGCACCAACTAAAAAATAACACACACAGCTTGTGGGTTTATTTTCTACTTCTTGGCCTTTCAACTATTCCACATAATGATGTTTAGAATGCCTCCATGAGGACAGTCCCAACACATACACCAAATCCTTACTAATCATATTGATGAACTTCCACCGTTGATAATCAGCATGCACGCCTTGCCCTTGACTTCACATTGGTTTTTGAAAAGACTCCAACACTGTCCTTTGGTCATCTTGTCGACATCGTCACCTTGCACCTTCTTGACTTGGATGTTCTTCCCACTAGATGGTGCATTATCTTTCTTCTTGTCAGGGGTAGAAACATGTTCAGCACCCTCGGCTATGAGTTTCACCTCTTCTTTTTGTGGCTGAAACACCTTTGCTAGCAATAGCAAACTCCTTCATCGTCTTCCTTATGGGCTTAGCGAGGACCATGTAAATTGGCATCGCATCAACTCTTTCATCTCCTCCCATGTAGTGCAGATTGGATAATCCTGTCGGTCCTGACTCCACTGCATATTAGTCCATCAACGTAGCGTGTTTCCGGTCAATGCCATCCTGGCCAGTCTCATCTTCTTGTTAGAAGAGAGTCTTTAGCCCCAACAGAATTCCTCCAGCTTGAGGCGCACCACCCTGGGCTCGGTTTCTGGCTTGAATTAGCACGACTTGGACTCAGTTTGGTTTCTTTCTTCCCTAGCTATTTCTTTATGCACAAGAAAGAGGGCCCTTGGCTTTGCACGGCCAGCACCTGATTCATGCGCTTGCTTTGCACACTGCCTCCTTGGATCAAGCACCCTATGCGGTCCTCCTTCATCATGCAGCTGGATGCATGGGACGTTCCTCCCATGCACTCGAGTTTGATTCCTTGGGCTGAAACCCTTTCCTTTATAGCCTGGTGCTAGTGTTTCAATTTCTCTCTCTCTCTCTCGACCTGACTCTCCTCCCTCTTGGGCATTGCTTGCTGCTCCAATTCTCCACACAAATTAGCACTATTTTGCAAAGCGATTTCATATTGTGAAACTGATTCACAACTCAAAGTGACAATGTCAATTGGTGCTGCATCATGAGCATCCCATTTTGGACTTGCGCACAGGTTAAGGTGATATGGGGAGGGTTGGCGGCAGCTGTGCTTGGTCGGAGTAGGACCATGGCACGGTGGCCCTATGACACGGTTCCAGCTAAACTAAGGGCAGCTCGAGAATCTACGAGGCAAGTAGAGTCTGGCAGTGATAATGCCTCAACTTGGGGTGGCTCGTATGGTGCTGGCAATGGTGACTATGCATGGCTAGGCAGTGGCGCATGGCGCTGGCGGGCTAGAGATGGCGAGATGGGTTGGGAGGTTGGAGATAGTCTCGTGGTGCTAAGGAGGTGCTATGGCACGATTAATTTTATCGAAGTTGAGGCTATCAAGAGAATTTGGTTTCGGGGCTCACCAATGAGATTTCGACGGTGACGGTGAGTCTTGGCCAGATAGGAGAGGAAAAGCTTTAGGGTTGAAATGTGGCGCAAATAGTGGCGATGGAGCCATTTGGCTTGGCTTTAAAGTTGATGAAGGTGGTGGTGCCAGGAGAAAGGCGACCTCGTGACAAGCACGTGGATGGCCAAGGTGTTTTGGCAGTGCTAGCAGTCGTGTTAGTAGGGAAAGGTGCATTGAGTCTTCACTGGCATGAGAGCACAAGCTGGCGAGGTAAGTTGTGGCACCGAGCGCGTGTCGAGCAGCTAGCGGCAAGAGGTAGTAGCACGAGGTTCGGTGTCACAGAGGATGGCGCATGGCTTGGAGCAACGTTATGTAGTACGGTGGGTTGGTGAGGTGGTGCAGTCGCTGTGCCTCCGTTGATGGGTTAGTAGCGGTGAGTAGGCGCGGGCGAACTGGCAAGTGCAAATGGCACCTGGCACATGGTAGAGAAAGCAGTGGAGGTGGCACCAGGGCAAAAGGCGCCAAGGAAAGGTATAGGCGGATTTTCCCAAAGGAGAAAGCGAGAAATTGAGGAAAGTTTTCTAATTTGCCAAAAATTTAAATTCAAACAAATTTCAAATAAATTCAATTATTTTTAAAAAATTTGAGTTGTTTGAACGTCTAAACAACATATAACCTGAAGTGGGTTTTTGGATCACATGGAGTAGAAATAAGTTTTCAAAAAGCAAGTTTTATTAGAAATTTTAGAAAAAATAGGTTTTAAGTTGTTACCATGTTAAGATGAGTTTATAGATTAATTATTTGTATTACGGCCCCGTTTGGCACAGCTCTAGCTCCGAGATCTATGCTGGATCTGTAGTTTGTTGACTAAATTAAAGTGATTTAAATATTTTTATTTAATATATAATATAAATGAAATGAGTCATGTAAATGCACTTAACATGCCTGCAACTCTAGATCCAGAATTTCCTAGAGCTACAGATGACCAGCTCTAGAAAATCTACAGATTTTCTAAAGCTAGAGCTCTGCCAAACGGGGCCTACATCAACTAAAACGAGTTTTAAGTACATCAGTGTTTGGTTAAGATATACGCCAATATATAATAACACAACCAAGATGGATTTAAGGGCCTATTCTTTTCGACTTCTAAAAGCTGTTTTTCGGGTTTTTTTTACAGTAATTAATTTTTAAACGGAGTATCTTTTTAAGATAGGGTTTACTAGTTAATTGTAGTACATATTGTACTGATTTCATTTATATCGGCAAAAACCGTATGTGAGTTTCTGTTACTCTGTAATCTCTGGTACAAACAGCCAAAAAACCATAAGCCGTAGTCGAAAACCATAAGCTTCAGTCAAAAAAGAACAGACCCTAAGCAAACTCAACGTTATGTTAATGGAAATACCACACGTCTACGTTTCTAGTTAGTCACAACTCCCAAAACACCAAAAAATCGAAAGAGAATAACATACTGGAAACACAGTATATATGTTACATGTTGATATCTGTGCTTGGTCTTTTATTTGCTAATCACCAGGCCACGTAACACAAAATATTCCGTACTCGACACGCCATGCAACTTCCAACTGCGCTTGGCCGAAAATTTGGGGTACCCTTGAGTTTGAAAACATGGATGCGCAAAATTGGTTTTCTTAAAAACAGTTAAAATTTTGGGTTTTAGCAAAAACCAGTCTTTATTATCCTATGCTGCCAAACATGGCTTAGGTTGTTGGGCCCGCAACCGTGTTTAACCAAAACTAGTTTTGATAAAACTTGAGGTCCAAATAACCCCGAAGTCAACAGCCACCGCCTGCCTTTCCTCCCTTCAGAGTTCAGATCCCTGATCGCCCAGCCTCGTTGCCATCACAAGCATCGATCTGTCAGCAATGGCTGCCTCAGTCTCACCGCGGCCAGTCCCACCTCCCCAGGCCAATATCAAGAAGGTAAACCCCATCGGTCTCGTCGTTCAATTCCAACTTGATTCCTGATGCTGCAAATTGCGGATCGCTTGTTACAGTAGTTCCTGCTCCTTGCGTTCAAAAGTCTTGTTTTGTTGGCAACTTGGCATGTCCAGTACAAGATTGCGCTGTGCCAGCTGCTTGTCTCCCCGGACAAGGACGGCAACATCGCCCGCGCGCGCTCCCGCATCGAGGCCGCCGCAGCCGCCGGTGCCAAGCTCGTCGTCCTGCCGGCAAGTCTTCCTCTTCGTCCTTTACTGCCCTTTTGCACTTAATTGACTGCGTTCACTGTCTCAAATGACAAACCGTTAACCGCTGAACGGACTATGGCCACATGCTAGGCTTCACCTGATGCGTTGGCCACAGAACTGAGACTAGAAAGTGTAGAAGTTCACAAGGCATTCATCTTTTTTTTAGACCAACACGAGGCATACATCTTTGATATTGTTGTTTTGTTTCAGGAAATATGGAACTGCCCCTACACAATGGAGACCCTGCCGAGCTATGCCGAAGATATAGACGGCGGAGCGTCACCGTCGATCTCAATGCTGTCGGAGATAGCTGCTAGCAGAAAGATCACTATCGTAGCTGGATCCATACCCGAGAAGGCGTCTGGTCAGCTTTTCAACACTTGCTGTGTGATCGGACCGGATGGAGAGAGGAAGGCCAAGCACAGGAAAGTAAGGGGCGTGATGCATCTTATCTTTGCATCCAAATTTTGACATGTAATTTGCAATAACTGACTGGATTGGATTGGCCTGTGTAATGACTACTGAACAATGGGCAATTTCAGCTGCATTTGTTCGAAATTGACATCCCAGGAGACATCACTCTCAGGGAATCTGATACCTTCACTGCTGGACAAGAACCTACCGTAGTTGACACTGGTAAGTTCTGAGCTATCATGAAGTTGCGTGAGTTCCTCTCCTTCTCACACATGCTGTATCGCATTGTATTGTAAATTTAATTTAAGATGCATGTTCTCTAAGATTCCACATTTTTACTCTGTAGTTAAAATGCTACTAGTACAGCTACAGAAGTTCATGTGCGGTGCGCCGTTGCACACTTCTTTCGTCGTCTGTTTTCATGATAACTAAAGCTGTATGTGCTGCAGATGTTGGGCGGATCGGTATAGGAATATGTCATGATATCCGCTTTCCGGAATTAGCAATGTTGTATCGTTCAAGAGGTACGCTTCATCATTTCAGTAGGAACTGTTGTATTGATTTGGAGCAATGAAAGTCTCTCAAGTAACCAAAGTCAGTCTCGTCTTTTGGCTTCCGACGAACCAGGTGCGCACTTGATATGCTACCCTTCTGCGTTCAACATGAGCACCGGGCAGCTTCTATGGGACCTGATGCAGAAATCCAGGTTCCATCATCTCTCTTTTCCAACTGTTTTGTCATTTCTGTATCATGATGCTATTAGAAAGAGGGTGTTGCTCTTGTTCACCTTTTAATTTTATCTGTATATAAGTATGTTTGTTCAAACCGGGATGGGACCATCCTTTTCTTCAGATAGTTATCTAATTCTCGTTGTTTTTTCCCCATCTGCCCACTTCACTCCTTCAGGGCTGTAGACAATCAGGTAATGCTCATCAGCACATGAGTTCTTGATTAGGATCTTGATTACTCTTTGTGAGTTGCTTCAATTCCCCATTCGTACTGAAACTGATGTAGACGCAATCCTAAACTGTCTTGGTTTCAGTTGTTTGTGGCGACTTGCTCGCCTGCACGAGACCCTAACTCAAAGTCGGAATACATGATCTGGGGCCACTCTAGTCTCATTGGACCAGTAAGAACATCAGTGAAGAAAGCTCTGCTCCCTCGTGGTAATTTGGATTCCACAAAGGTTGGATGCTAACTGAACTCGTATTCACTTTTTTTTTTCTAGTTCGGTGAAGACCTTGCAACAGCAGGGCATGACGAAGCAACTGTCATCGGCGAGATTGATCTTTCTTTGATTGAAGCTGTAAGGTACAGGATTTTCTTTTCTTCTAGTTGATTTTGTGCTCGTGCGTTGTCTGATCAAGGAAAATATGTGCAGGGAGAACCTCCCTTTGGAGATGCAAAGCAGAGGGGATCTATACCAATTGGTCGATGTGCAGAGAGAATCTGCAGGCAACGTTGCTTGAGGAAATGCAAGTGCATTGAGGTGAAAACAAGTCGTAGTCAATGAAATAATGCTCACGAGTATGCTTATTTCAGAAATGACCTATGCCGCTCACGAGTATGCTTATTTCAGAAATGACCCATTAAGAACAGCAAGTTGATCCTTCCGATCAATCTGCCAATATAATTACTAACGGAGCTCCGACCTCCGACCGCTGATGAAGTACATATATCTTCATCGATTTACATAAACACACAACCGATGTTAGTTTTTCTAGCGCATTAACATAGCATGTTTGTCTCAAAACTGTATGGGAACTGCTCCAATGCTCTTGAAAACATAGTTTTCAAAGCAAAACGAGGGCCGGATTTACCACCACCCACTGCTCTGCTACTGAGACGATATAGTTTTGAAACGAACCATTTTACTGACAAGGGTCGGATTAGTAATTAGCAATTTAGCATGCATGTTTTAGCTCAGATTCCTCAGGTACCGTGCTCACCATTGATCGATGCCTCTGCTGCCGCCTTAGCCTGTATTTGTTGGAACCGCCCAAGGATCGATCAGCTCGACGCAGCAACGAACTCATCCGAACTAACACACACAGGAGCTGATTTTGTAATGGATAGACACAAGAAGATTTTGCAGCGACGAACACCTCTTTTTCTCTGTATTCAACTCAGAATGAACATGCAAGTACACGACTCATATAGCCCAGCTTACATGCACAGGGAGCCTCAACTGCCCGGGTCTCACGCGCACGAGCACACGCTCCACACATGCACACGCCGCATGACACGGTCCACTCACCTGACCTCAGGCCACGCCTCGAACGTGCCCAACTAACCTGCATACAGCTAACTACTCGCCGACTTATTGACCTGACCATTAGCTAATCTCGTTGCAACAAACACACTGCCGATTAGCACAGGCTAACATGCTAACTCTACATGTATGTGACTAACACAAGACCATGTACTAATGCACAAACTAAACCTGGCCACAACGTGAACACATCACATTTCAGACCCCATGCTCATGCAAAACGTTCAACACATGAACGTGACTGACACATCTATCCTATATGCAAGAACCAAACACGCATCAGTCAAGATTATTCTTAACAATGCCTCCCCTAATCTTGACTCTCTTACTTGACGCTTCATCACAGGAGGCACGGCTCGTCGTCGACCGTCGCGAGGAGCGCCGCCTCTTCCTTCTTCGGTTTGCGGCACTCGCTAGCAAAGTGCCCACGAACTCCGCAGTTGTAGCACTTGCCTTTCTTGGTGCGGCGCGAACACCTACTTGCATCCGAGCTCATGCTGCTCACGTCGTCGTCATCGTCGCTCCGGCCGCCGCCCTTAGCACGGCCGCTGTTCTTGACGTTGTCCATGCGCGCTCGCTGCTTGCCGTTGCACTGACGCCGGCGCACCTCCCACTGCTCCTCGGCAAGCAGCAACTGCCCAACGCCGTCCGCAATCACCTCGGCGCCGCATCGATCTTCAGCCACTCGGAATCGTCCAACTAGCTCCTCGAGCGACATCGTATTCAAGTCCATGAGCATCTCGATGGACAAGGCGACTTGATTGTACTTCGCCGGCACCACGCGAAGCAGCTTCTTGACGACGCACACCTCCTCGATGTTCTCCCCCAGCTCGCGCAGTTCCGCAACGAGGGAGCCAAGACGCATGGCGAATTCGTCGATGGACTCACCAACGTTGAACGCCACATTCTCGAATTGCTTGAGGAGCTTCTGCGCGTTCGCCTCCTGCACGCGCTTGTCGCCCATCCGCATCGCCTTCACAGCCGCCCATGCCTCCTTGGCGCTTTTCTTCACGGCGAGACCCGAGCGCATCTCCGTCGGCACCGCGCGCAGGATAGCGGCCAACGCCAGCCGATCCTCGCGACGCTCGACGTCGCTCGTCTCCACGGCACGCCAGAGCCCGAGCGCCTCCAAGTTCACCTGCATCACCAACGCCCACTCGTGGTAATTGGCCCACGTCAACACCGGGAACTCCACTGACCCGCCGGTCTCCTTCACGACGCGTTCCACCATGACCTCACGCCGTGTGTTGCTACCGCCGGACTTCGGGTCGTCGACGCGATCCTTCGGAGACGATGGCGGCGTACGCTCGTCACCGGCCATCAGCTTGCTATCGAACTTCACTGGCTCTGATACCAATTGTTGGAACCGCCCAAGGATCGATCAGCTCGACGCAGCAACGAACTCACCCGAACTAACACACACAGGAGTTGATTTTGTAATGGATAGACACAAGAAGATTTTGCGGCAACGAACACCTCTTTTTCTCTGTATTCAACTCAGAATGAACATGCAAGTACATGACTCATATAGCCCAGCTTACATGCACAGGGAGCCTCTACTGCCCGGGTCTCACGCGCACGAGCACACGCTCCACACATGCACACGCCGCATGACACGGTCCACTCACCTGACCTCAGGCCACGCCTCGAACGTGCCCAACTAACCTGCATACAGCTAACTACTCGCCGACTTATTGACCTGGCCATTAGCTAATCTCGTTGCAACAAACACACTGCCGATTAGCACAGGCTAACATGCTAACTCTACGTGTATGTGACTAACACAAGACCATGTACTAATGCACAAACTAAACCTGGCCACAACGTAAACACATCACGTTTCAGGCCCCATGCTCATGCAAAACGTTCACATGAACGTGACTGACACATCTATCCTATATGCAAGAACCAAACATGCATCAGTCAAGATTATTCTTAACAGTATTCTCGTGGTGGCTGCTGACGGCCACCGCAGCGCGTCCGTTGAGGGAGCTCTCAGCTGACGAGCCATTGGCATCAGCGCGGGAGGCGCCACCGACTCCAAGAAACCACGGCACCATTGCAACGACCAGCACAATGGAGAGGTAGACTCCAAGAGCGCACACCAACCGTGTGGTCAGAAGGACAGTAGTCGCAACGAGCACAAGAGACACGACGGCATGCGCCGCGGCGACGACGTCGAGGGCCCGCACTGCGGCGGGATTCGGAAGCGCCAGGTCGAGCATGACCGACGCCAGCGACGCGCAGAGCACCGGCATTAAGCTGAGGAGGAGGAGCTGCCGGGAGTGTGCTGGTACGGCGACGACTTGGCTCCCCGGGGTGGTGTTGCTGCTGGTGGCTTGGACAAGCAGTGGGATGAGAAGGTTGAGAAAGCTTAGGGATCGAACCTGAGGAGCTCCTTGTTGGGGGAAGGCATTGGCCAAGCTGATCACTAGCTGCAAGTTCTTCAGTGCACACGCCAATGCACTAGTTATATATATATAGGCACTGGACTTGCCCTATTTACGTTCAGCCCCTCTAAGTTTCTCTCAGTCCATTGTACACGACGTTTTTTTTATGGTCTTCACAATACGATTTTAACCGCTACTTTTTATAACTTTACATTAAAATATATTAATAAAATTATATTATTATGAAGGTATTTTTAGTGATAAATCTAATAATATAGCGATAAACCTAATTAAAATGCAAGAATTATTGTATAAAATAGTTTAATTTCTATAGAAATCGGGGAAAAAAATCCCTTCGGGGATTAGAGTTTAGACAAAGGCACCAGGACGTACCTAGCCAGATGTGACGGACTGACGGTCAAGGAAGAGAGACATGTCACTTCTGAGTCTTAAGATAGCAACAACAGAGGCTGGGGTTAGCACTAGCATATCAACCGATCATGGTTAGAAAAGGGGGAGAAAAGGAGGGCGAACTGAGTTTCCTTGCACATGAAAGAGTGAATTGGATGGACAGAACAGAGAAAAACAAATTCTTCGGTTGAACTCTCGCACGGTACGCACGTATATATGACCCAAAGTTGAGGATTTTCCTCGGAGGCCCCTGATGAAACCAAAGCAGTTATGAACCCCCCCTCCTGGGGAGGAGCGAAGTTATGGTGGTCTTCTGATGCTCTGTTGATAAGTGTAGTGGTGCTCTTTGGGAGAATTGTATCGTACGTAAAAAAGGATGGTCCGGAAACATAGATGTCTCGTACCTGTTGGTAAGTTGTGAATATATTCTTTTCTCCATGTGAAATTTTGATGAATGTGCCAGAGCAAAACCAATTAGCTTTGTAGCTTAGTCGGACATCTATATCTAGCCACGTAATTGCACGGTTAATTCCGCTAATTAATATATAGTAATCATTGGTATATAGGCACTGGATCTTATTAGACAATGGCCATGTTCTTTTTGGCTTTTGATTTCTCTGAAAGTCAAAAGGCTAAACATCGAAACAGGACAGCCTTTTGAAGCGGGTTCTCTAAACGGCTTCCTGAGTCTAAGACCGCATGTGACATCCACATTGGCATCTCCATCGTCTGCTGCCATATCGAAAAACGTAGCAAAAACTATCATTCGTAGCCAAAAACTATCAGCTACAGTTCCAAAGAACACCCAATGTTATCACTGTAATATATGCATGCATAGTAAACAACTAGCTAGGCCTCTTAACCTTTTATTTTTTTTAGAACTGCTAGGCCTCACTTGTACCCCAAATGTGCATAGCAACACGCTTTGACTGCAAGGTCCGGCCCACAGTAATTACCCCAAAATAGAATGACAAATAGCCCGCTGAACCACCAAAGTCACGCTTCACCCCCTCTTCACCCCGACCAACCCTAGAGACCCTATCACACACGTGCTCCCCACCTAAGAGTAAATCTGTCATTTCTAATCACACTCCCCGTATTTACCAATTCTCCGCCCTCGCCGTAAAGAGAAAAACTAACCAACCTTATACTATTCCATACCGTTTCAATGGGATAGCCGGTAGCCGTTGGATCTAAACCGCATGAATCTCAAAGCACTCTATCACTACGCTCCGCCGCTCCTGCATCCGACCCAACTCCCTTCTCCCCGCTCTCTCTCCTTTCTCACCTGCTTCCTCTCCTTCACCCTCCCTTGCCGCTGCCATCCCCTTAACTTTCCTCCACTACCGGCCTTGCCACGTGCTGGATTGGGCTGCTTTGAGGGGCATCGCCATCGGATCTGGCGTCGAAGGAGGTAAATCCGCCTCCCCTACTACGGATTCACCTTCCCCTCAGACATAGAAGGAGGTCGGGAGAAGGCGGTGGCCCGGCAGTGGATGGCGGCGGGGGCAATGGGCGGGGTAGGAGGGCAGTGGTAGTGGTGGCTGTGGTAGTGGGAATGGTCGGGGGGCTGCACAGCGAGGTGGCGGCGACGCCACTAGCTGCGAGTGGTGGTAGAGGTGGTGGGGGCGGTGGAGGAGTCATGCGAAGCTGCTCGAGACAGCACAATGATGAAGTACCACCTATAATATTAAAATTTTTTTGAATGATATACCGTTCGCTAGTTGCTCTCGCCGTAAAACTTGTGTACAGTGCCCGCCCCTCTAGCAAACCCAACAGCGCCTTTTGATTTTCAATTTAATTTAAATGTTTTTTCTTGCCACCGCTTGCCTTTGAAGTGAACTACGCACCCACGCAGCCCAGCCAGCCCCAACTACCCCCACTTGATTTTCAATTTAATTTAAATATTTTTTCTTGGCACCGCTTGCCTTTGAGGTGAACTACGCACCCACCCAACCCAGCCGGTCCCAACCACCTCACTCATCCTGACCAAAACCCAGGGCCTCGCGTTGTCTGATGCGATTCCGGTGGTGATCGCAGGCGGTACCACCAACACCCACTCCTCGGGCGTAGCGTTCGGCTACCTCCCTAGCGAGCATGGCCGGTGGCGGCGGCGGGGGATGCCCCTCCAACAAGGCAACGCGCGCGACGGCGATGATCCAGTTCATCAAGGAGGTCGTCGGTGGCCACTCCGATGATGACATCTACGCCACCCTCTGCGAGTCCAACATGGACCCCAACGAGACGGCGCAGAAGCTGCTCAACCAAGGTCCCCCTCCTCTCCCCCCGGCATCCCTGATCTGGTTGCTTCGATTTCACTGAAAGCTTGGGTTTGGGTGTGCGTGCGTGCGGTTGGCATTGGGTCGGTGCTGCCGTTGCTCGTGTAGTTTCAGGGGGCACGGAATTGTGATTGTTATTGGCGGCTAGGGCTTGGGAACTAACGCGATCTGTTGCGGTTGCAGTGGTGCCACTAGTCACTTCGCGTTTGATTTGAGCTTGCTAGATTGATGTTTCAAGGGGTATATCTGTGTATCTGGGTGGGTCTGTGTGGGCTTGTTTATGCAATAGGATTAGCGACGAGAGCGTTGGTTTTGCTGGTGATTTTGATAAATCAACCATTTAATCATGTAGATTTGCCATTGATCTGTCACTGGGTTGGGTATTATCCCGTGGTTGTGTACGAGAAGTGTTAAATTGCTTACTTTAGTTATGTTAGTTTTCAATTTCAGGTTGGAAGAGAAAGGTAATTTGTAATGGTAGCCCTTAGACCTTAGTGATGTTTGTAGGGTTATTTGCTTTATAAGCTTAGTACAATGTAAATTGTTGGATCTTGATATTTCCGTTAGTGTCATGGACGTGGACCTTAGAGCTAGGATACTGGGTTGGAAAAGACATTGGGCTGGCTCTAGGGCCCATTCGGTTGAGAAGATGGTATCACTATTTGGTACAGCTCCTGCTTCTAGCTCCTTCTTCGGATCTCATGAAAATGAACTAGAAAAGCAGTCTTGAGGTGGATTCTCGTGAGAAGCCAGTATACAAGTGTGAGATCACGTGGAGACCCTTTCCATGTTGTGATGAATATTTGACAGCATTTAGGACTTATCGGTGAAGGTTTGAGAGATTTGAGAGTTGAAGTTCGCGAAGTCGAGTGTTGTGTTTAAGCTAGGTTGTTTGGGATGTTATGATGCATGTATTTACTAATGATGGTCAAGTGCGCAGCACTTGTGCCAAGGAAACAACTTCTTTGTCTTTGTTGATTGCAGGTTGACTTAATGGCTTGAATAATTATCGACAGGGATTGGGAGAAAACTTGAAGAGCTTGGCATCTAGAACGATCATAGAGGTCGAGGAGATCATGGGGAATCAAGTCCAGTCATGAAGATGGACTCTTCGTGAAGATGGCGCAAGACGAATCTATGCAATGACTCAAGGTGACTTGGTAGTGTCCAAGTGTTAACGAGGCAGTTCAAGGGTGTTCGAAGCTCGAGACACAAGGTGTGGATGTGACAAGTCAACGAGGAATCAGGACCGTCAAGGTGGAGCAGCGTGGCAACTCCAAGAGGAAGGGCATTGAGGTAATTGGCATATTACCGGGAATCTTTGAGATGGAGAATACTATGACACACTCTTGGAGATGGTTTACGGTTACATAAACTGCGTGTGTTTAGTTATGTAGAGTCGAGGGCTCAGATTTTGTAATAGCCGCTTTGCAATGCATGCTAAGGACATTGATGTAATTGTAGCTAGCCTAGAAGGGTATTCTATGAAGAGTTGGTTAAACCCTAAGTGGATATGAGTGAGTGGAGAGAGTTAAACTTAGCCCTTGAGGTGATTCAAGGGTTAAGGTTGCTCCCAAAGGGCTATAGAGGGGTGGGGGTATGCCTCCACTACTAAGTCTTTGAGAAGGATTTTATGGTTTTTCTTATGTTCCTTTGAGATTTGCCCACTAGGAATTGTGACTTTGAAATTCTTTCTCTCAAAGCAATACAAGTTCTAAATTCATTCATGTTCTAAAGTTTATTTTATTTCTTACATGTCCCAACCCAGCAAGATCCATTAGAATTTATTCTTGCTCAAGTTGTGTTTGCATTACCCGAGTTCTTGTACTGAAATCGTTATTTTTGGTGCAGTTTGAACTATTTGCATGATGGGTTGAGATTCTGGGCATACCTTTGCAATTCCTTTTGAAATATTAGCCCTAAGATAATTTCCTAGCCATGATTCAAGTTTCATTATTTTTGGATGAGGTCGGCCAAGTTGTTGAAATTTCAGATTTGATGCAACGTAGATCTTGAACAAGATAGGTCTCTTTCTTGGGTTTTATTGTGCTGTTCCTTTTGGAATTGTGACCCTAAGGACCTTATCTTGCTGTGGTTCAAATTTCATCAATTTTTTGGTTGAGTAGATTTCGAGTTCTTGATTTTTCTTGTCGGCCAAGTTAATGTTTCTTGCAGGTCAAATTGCTGAAATTTCAGATTTGATGCAACATGGATCTTGAGTAAGATAGGTCTCTCTCTTGAGCTTTATTCTACAATTCCTTCTGTAATTATGACCCTAAGGACCTTATCTTGGTATGGTTCAATTTTCATCAATTTTGATTGAGTAGATTTCGAGTTCTTGATTTTTCTTGTCGGCCAAGTTGCTATTTCTTGGTAGTCAAGTTGATGAAAATCTTGTTTAGCTCATCGTGTTTTTAGTGGACTCTTGGTGGTCTTGAACCTAGTGTCTTTCTAATGGCATTAGAGTTCAAGAGAGCAAATATTGGATCGCAACGGGCTTAATTATGGAAGATCTACGGTGGAGAGCGGCCCTTACCTCTTGATCAGCATCCAATGGCTCATATCAGGGGCGTAGCCAGCAGGGGGGCTTGGTGAGGCTTGAGCCTCACCTCCCCCCGATGACAACCAACAAGCAAAGTAGAAATGATTTTATATATTTACTTGTTGCCCTTATATTATTTGCTGCTTGCCATTTTGCTTGAGCAAAGTAAAGCAAAACATGCAATCAAAAGCCTTCTGCCATTGGTAACAACCAACAACCTACTTTTAGTAATGCTTGCCATTTTGCTTACTACTTGCTTACTTCTTGCCTTTCTCTGCGCTCTAAACATTTTCGTTGCTCGAGAGCAAAAGTTACTGCTGATTTCCACGGCACGATTCCTTCCCAGTTTATCATAACCAAATTAAAATCATAATAAACTTGTTTCAAAAATTGTACTGCCCAGCCGTATCAATAGGCATCACCCACAAAAACAGCACCAATGAACATTGTCTCCTTCATCTTGTTCTATACTGTCTCCTCGGGCAAACCTTCCAATGACCTATTTTCTGCCATCAAAACTCTAAATCAAGTGGTTCAAAATTTTAAATTCATCTACATTTATATTATACTTCCAAGTACCTATTTTTATACATTTTTATTTTATTTGATTTTATTTTGTTTGGACCGCTTTTCACGTTTAGACTACGATATTTCCGAGTATGACTTCGCTAATCTTTCTCACCACCAGTATGCTTTGAGCCTACCCTCTATTTTCTTTCTGGCTTCGCCACTGGCTCATATGAAAAGTAGTAGTTAATATTTACCGTTAAACTTGTTTCATTAACTGTAATGCTACTTTATTGCTGTAATGCTTGAGTGGCTGGGCAATGCATAGTATTTAAGCAGCCACCTTTGTAGCTGAACTCACCAGATGAAAAACCCTAGCCATTTCATATGCAATATACTTTCCCAATTACATTTTGCATTTACTTGTTCTAGTATCTTTTCTTCTGTGATCTTTCTTTCTAATCTCAGTCGGAATTTGGAGTAAGAACTTCGGGTCTTGACAAAATGGTATCAAAGCTCTTCGTTCCTCGGAGCTGCTCGATTTGGGAGTGATTTCAAGAGGGTTGGCGACTCAGTCGTTCATAAAATCCCCAATTGAATCTTCTCGAATCCATGGTGTGCTCTACTACGGACTATGGTGAGTTCGGGCGCATGGGAGTTCAGCACATGGTGCACTCTTGCCCTGGGTATGGAAACTTCACCACCAGTTCTTCGTCAGTAGCAGGACATGGTGGCATAAGTGGATTGCCATGGCATCAACGGAATGAAGATTTCTATGGATGTCGTGCCTACCAAGTGTTTGGCCAAATGCCAATGACGTATAGTCTTCACAACCTTGATCACCGAAGCATGCTCCTCGCTGATGGCACTGAGTACACCTACTTCACCTTGCCCGCTGATTACCCCTTGGAGTTGATCACTTCACTGGCATTACCTGCAGTGGAGTGCGATGTCAACATCACAAACTCAACGTCTCCAGCAGCATGTTTGACAGCGGGTCTCCGTCGTGACTCCAGCATCAAGGCAATTCCAGAGCCGATGGCCAAGATGATGATGCTGTTTACATGGATTTTGCTGATACTGTTTCAGTTTCTGTCAAGCAATTGTTCACTGTTGGGGCATCTGGGTGGCATCTTGCTGGGGTTTGCATACACTTATGGGTTGTTCAACTACTTGCTATCTGGACCATCATTTTATTCTTCTATTGAGGGCTTGTCAGTGCTATCTGTTTGTGTGAGGTTTCCTGGCTTTATTCTTTGTACTGGAGGGACTTCATTTGGCCAGCTTCCTACATACTATAACACTTATAGCACACCCAGTGCTCTGATTAATGGGAATTTCCTGAGAAATATTTCATCATGGATGCCAAGTAGGCAAACATTCACTACTCTGGAACATGAAGATCCCAGGTTCTCAGGAAGAGGACAGACACTTGTTTATATAGGAACTGAACCAACTGCAAGGGACGCAAGTGCAAATGTGAATGCTACGTTGTTGCATAAACTATCCATGTTGGAAAAAGGGTTATTCTGGTTTGCAAATATTGCTAGAGGAACCAGTCAGCAACCTATTCCCATTGTGAGGGACGATATTGTTATGCTTTACCTGTTGGTCAGATTGCTACAACCAAATGGTGTCTGCCACATTTAGATCTGTAGTGCTCTAAGTGAGAAATATGCAAGCTACGTGATGTTTCTTAGCAACCATTTTTGTCCTGAACAATATGCCATGGCAAGGCTCTTCTTGGGAATTGTTATTTCTATGGAAATCATGGAGCCAATTAGCAGTACATGTATGCTGACTATTGGAGCACTCACTGAGGTCATAGTTAATTCTTCCTTTCAAGTGTGGCATGGCTGATCAGGTATGTGATTGCTTAGGGGACCTACGGCACGGTGTATCGCGACATGGACGATGCCCAGGATGTTGCAGTGAAGCTGTTGAATTGGGGAGAAAATGCTTTTGCCACAAAGTTTGTTGGTGCATCGATGGGGACCAGACCTTAAGATTCCAGCCAACAATTCCAACAGTGGTACACGTACCAACTTGCCAGCTAGAGCATGTTGTGTTGTGGTAGAATATCTCGTTGGAGGAACTTTGAAGCAGTATCTGATAAAGAACAGTCGACGATAGCTCACATACATTGCATTGGATCTGTCCAGAGGATTGAGCTATCTACACTCTAGAAAGATTGTACATCGGGATGTGAAAACTGAAAACATGCTTCTAGATACACAGAGAAACCTTAAGATTGCTAATTTTGGTGTTGTTCGCGTTGAGGCTCAGAATCCGAAGGACATGACTGGTGCGACAGGCACACTTGGTTATATGGCCCTAGAGGTTCTTGATGGTAAACCATACAATAGGAAATGTGATGTCTACAGTTTTGGCATTTGTTTGTGGGAAATCTATTGTTGTGACATGCCATACCCAGATCTTAGCTTTGCTGATGTCTCGTCTGCTGTAGTTCATCAGAATTTGCGCCCAGACATACCTTGTTGCTGCCCAAGTGCATTTGCTAATATTATGCGGAAATGCTGGGATGCAAATCCCGATAAACGTCTTGATATGGATGAGGTGGTGCAGCTTTCGGAGGCTCTTGACACAAGCAAAGGCGGTAGTATGATACCGGATGGTCAGTCATCCAGATGCTTATGTTTCCCTTAGCTACATTTTGCCCATCTACAAGTTGGGAGCTCCACAAAAAGGTTCCTATTGTCACCAGTGTAGTCGGTGCTTACAGTCCTCCACTTCACCAGTGTAGTGTAAGTTAAAATTCTGGAGTACCGACCACATAATCTTAGAACAATTTATTTGCACTAATTATGTACTTACAAACATTTCGAAACAAATATCTAACAAAATGATATAAGATTAACGCGCGGAAGTAGCACATGCTCACAGCAATTATCAGAGTTTTTGTTTGTTGACATGTAGAAGTAGCACAAGCGCACCTGAAAGCAGCATTCCTAAATTTGAAATAATTTAGTTAGATTGAAACAGCATGAGGGCCACTGACCACCCAGTAGCACTTGAAAGTAGCATGTGGTAAAAGAATTAGTCTATTTCAAAAACCCATGGTTATTAAGGCGGTGCGGCGAGGCATGGTGATTCACCATCTTCACACAACAATATCGTTTATGGCGCGCGGCGTGGTGACACCATACACACTACAATATCGGACTTCCGGAGGGCTTAAACAGAAGAAATACAAAGAGAAGGACTTTATTGCAATTTTAGAACATTGAGAGAGCTAAATTGTAAAATGCCAAATCCCCTCATAAGTCATAACAAGCCGCCGCTGCAATTTTCTTCACCTCCGGCTATTCTTCGTCCTCATGGCTTCTCTCCCTCTCCTTCCCCCATCTCCTCCACCTTTGGCGCCAGCGAGGCCGAGCCAGCTCTCCGACGCCGACGAGGCCAAGCCAGCTGGCCGACGGCCGCTCTCTCTTCCCGCCGCTACTCTCCACCTCCCCCAAGCGGTAGTCGGTAGACCGGAGGAGGCAGCGGAGAGCCGGCCGGCGAAGCAGGAGGCGGCAGAAGATCAACGCAGGAGCCGACGAAGCAAAGGAGGCCCGATCTGGCGGAGGAGACCTGATCTAGCAGAGGCAGTGGACCGATGGCAGCGACGGTGACGGCGGATTCGGCTGCGGCGATGGCGGAGGTAGTGGATCCGACGGCGATGACGGTGGATCCGGCTACGGCGATGGTGGATACGGCGCACCTCAATGCCGTCCGGACGGCATGAACCTCCGGTCCGCCACGGCTAACCATATGTCAACTTCCAAACCAATATACACAAATGATGGACTTGCAAGTCAGATAGGTTTGTTTCTACCATTTCATATCACTTATTCCCCTGTTCATGTCAAGTTGAGGCCTCTGGGATCGGCTTGCGCCACCCCCTCAGCTCCATTGCGGAACCCAATAGCTGAACTCTGTTGTGGCCGAGCTCCTCTGTGGCTTGCGTTGTGCCTCTATAGTCATGCACTCGAGCTTGGCCTAAGTTGCAACCTTGGTCCCATCACAACACTCTGCCTACATCATTGCCCCCACATTATGCTGCTCGTGGCCAAATTGGGCTCTCCGTCACAGGGAGGGTAGCCTCTATAGAGATTTTTAAGGGAGCTTGTTGTGACGCAAAATTATTTTAGCTCATGGTTCTCTACCTTTGTGGGTCTGCCCCTTCCTTGCCCGTAGCCAATGACACCATCACCATCCATTAATTGTGCTAAAATTTATAAACAACCGGAGACCATAATTGCTTCTGAGAAAACTCAATAAAATGTTGTTAAGATGCATCATGCCAAATCTAAAAAATTAATAGAGAACACAAGCTATTTGATGACACACAGTAATTACTCCTACCGAAACAAATATGAAATACTTAGGTGATTTTACCTTTTCATCTCTTAAATCACATGAACCACAGGTATTCTACTTGCTTCAAAACCAATACTGGTCATTGTGTGCTGTCTGGATTCGCGTCTGGAGCCTGTAGTATTGAACGGGCAAGCCGCTGTCTGGTTCTTGAAGGCGACAGAGCCATGTCCAGTCCGAGATCGAACCACGCAAGGATCCGTGCCACTGACAGGCCCACTCCAACCTGGCATCCTCGTCCTAGCGCGCCGCCGCCAAGTAATCAGAGCCCATCGTCCAGTGCCTCCACGCCATGCACATGCTCGTCAATCTCCATTCTCTCCCCCACCGCCATAGCACCGATGGCTCTGAAAAGATTATTCCGAGCAACACATCAGAATAGTTAACATATGTTTCAATTGTAATTTGGACAGTGAAACCAAACAACAAAAATATTTGAACGGAAATTTCACAAATATTTGTAGCCTGATTTTTATCTCCTTGTTCTGAGTTGCAAGCCCAGCATAGTCCCTCTGCAAACGATACTACAACAGTAACTAAGATTGTCAAAACTTAAAGCCCAAATAAAAGATACTACAACAGTAACTAAGATTGTCAAAACTTAAAGCCCAAATAAAAAATGCTCACCACCTTCAGAGAACGCACCTGGACCATTGTCACTTGTGCAGACAATGTAGTAGCCTCCATCTGCAGCACCTGAACCTTACACTCAAGCTACGACATGTATCTTACCTCGCGCTCCTTTGACTTCACAGGAGAAACCCGATTATTTAGAATCCTGGAAATTTTTATAAGAAGATGCTCAATTTCAGTAACGAAACCACTATGTCGACCCTCCCAAATGGATCCCCGACACTCCGAAGAAATTCACACCTCTTGATCCTCTTAGGATCTGTCAACACAATCTCTGCGAGGCACTCATTCGCCATGATCTTCTTCTCAGCCTCACTGAATTCCCCATTGGCGAACACCGTCGCAATGAGAGCAGCGGCACTGCCAATGGACCCACTTCCACTGCAGGATAAGAAGCCAGAAGCACCCGCCCCTGGAGATGGCCGTGGCAGGTTGGACGACTCCTGGACCGCGGCTCCAAAGTTGAGCTTCCCTATGAAGCTGTCCACCGACAAGTTGCGGCAATGACGGGGCATGCTTACGCTTTTGCTCTCTGTTTCATTCTCGCTGCTGTCAGCGGGGCTCCATGCGCGCTGATAGAGCTGGCCAATGGGCCGTGCCGGGCCGGCACGGCACGGGCCCGGACTCGGCACACCCGTTTAGGCACAGCCCGTTAAGGCCCGTGTATTAAACGGGCCGTGCCGTGCCGGCCCGCGGGTCGCGGTGGGAGCCTAGGCACGGCCCGAGGCCGTGCCGTGCCGGCCCGGGCACGATTTCGGCTAAACGGGCCGTGCCGGCCCGCTAGCCCGTTTAGTCGGAAAAAAGAGAAATTGAGAAAAATTAAGAAAAATTGTAGAAAATTCAGAAAAATATAGAAAATTGTAGACATTGTTAATCACAAAAATAAATATTTCCAATGACATAATGAGCTTTATTAACTTATTAAATTACATGGGATGACTGGCTCATTAAAAACTTTACCAAGTAAAAACTCAATTTGAGAAAACCTTGGTAAAGAAAAAAGAGTACAGCCTATAAAGCTCATTAGTGAGAAAAATATTGAAAATCCTATTCATTGCTATCTAAATACAAATTCTCAAAAGACTCTTCTAAATCTTTATTATCTGCAGTATGTTGGAGTCTTGATTCAGCTTGTTCCCAGTCTTTGACGGTCATAAGTACTTCGACCATCTCGTTGGAGAGACTTGTTCGTCGCTCCTCGATTATTCTTCCGGAAAGACTGAATGCTGACTCCGAGGAGACTGTAGAGACAAGAACAGTCAACACATCCCGCGCTAATATGGATAGCACTGGATATGATACCTTATGGGTTTATCACCATGAGAGGATGTTCAACTCCTGCTCGAAGCTGACACTATCACTGTTGAGATAGCTTGATAGGTCTCCAGTGCTTTGTCGCCTTCCTCCTCCTAACTGCTGTGTACCTGCACCTGCACGAGAACTAGACGAAGAACCAAAAATCTTGCCCCATTGCATAGCCCCCCTAGAGGTGCTAGGGACTACCGGGGGTCTTTCCAAACGCACAGATCCAAACTTATTTTCATATTTATTATATACCTCATATAATTTATCCTTAACTAATGTAAAGTATGAACAATAGTCTAAATCGGTAGCCTCACTTAAAACTTGTAAAACATTTATAAATCCTTGGAGTTTGGCCCTAGGATCCAAAATAAAAGCAAATGCATATAAAATAGGAATTTCTCTCCAATATTTTAAAAGCTTAGATTTCATGGCAACTACAGCATCCCGTAGTATAGGATCATTTTCAAAAGCCTTTAGGTGAGTGACAATTTCAACAATATTATGAACAATCATAGGAGATGTAGGGTAGTATACTCCAGAAATACAAACTGTAGCTTTATGGAAAATTTCTAGAAAGGAAAATATTTTTTCACCAACAACCCAATCGTCCTCAGTAATTTCAGGGTCTCTAACTTGGGTTCTACTGGAGAAGCTACGAGATTGATGACTTTGGGTGTGAAGGAAAACAGATAAAGTGCTCTTATATAGCAATATATGTTTAAGCATAAGGTAAGTAGAGTTCCATCTAACAGGCATGTCTAAACCAAATTTTCTAGGACGAACATTCATTGCTATGCAAAAACTCTTATATGCGGCTATTCGTTGGTTAGAACAATTAATAAATGAAATTGCATCTCTAAAAGAATCAATACAAGCATTTAATCTTTTTAAACCGGATTTAACAATAAGATTAATAATATGACAAGCACAACGTTGATGCAATAAGAAAGACTGTGCATAAGTATTAAACAAAGGAGTAAGAATTTCCATAGCTTTAGTATTTGCAGCTGCATTATCTAAAGTTATAGAAAAAATCTTATCCGTGAGACCAAAATCTTCTACAACTTTAATAATGCTTTCTGCAATATTTTCAGCATTATGTGAAACATTAATTAATTTAAATCCTATAATTCTTTTTTCCATTATCCAGTCATCATTAACATAATGAGCAACAACACTAATATAATCCTCTCTAGCCCTACCACTCCATATGTCGGATGTCAAAGCAATAGAGAATGTACTGTATGAAACATTTCTTTCAATTTATCACGACAATTGTTATAATATTTAATTAAATCTCTAGTTGTTGTTTGCCTAGATACAGTACTAAATCGAGGGTTATGAGCAGTCCTAATATATTTTTGGAAAGCATCAGATTCACCAAAATTTAAAAATAAATCTTGAGAAGCAATTAATCTACAAAGAGATTCCCGAGCTACCTCTGGGTTGTACTCCCACGTACGTACCGAGCCGTCGGGGTTATATTGCAGCTGTGTCTGGTGCATTTGTATTCCTTACCTTTTCTTGCAGCTTGCAGCATGTCGTTGTAGATGACCCGTCCCACCTGAAGATTTTGCACTCAATTCATTACCACAAATTTTACAAACAGCATACCTCACTTCAGTTCCATCATTGTCGGTCTTGATCTTCTTGTCGAAATCATTCCAAACTGTTGATGTACTAGCTCTTGTTCTTTTTGCACCCGTGCTTTAGGTCGTGGATGCACTTGTTGAGCCAGCAGAGGATGGATCGATTGGACCCTGCGCCACCGGGGCTGTCGGTTCTTCGGCATCTCCAGTTTGTACATGTGGACCTTCCGTGGATGGATATGCTTGTTGAAACGATTGCATATCCTCCGCCGAGAGCCCGAATTCGGAGAGTTGAAAATTGTAGTTCTCCATTAATCAAGTAATCAACTGCAAATTGAAATAGCAAAAACGATTAACTTACTATTAAACCTACAAATAATAGCAAAAAATTAATCCAACAAATAATACCAAAAAATTAAAATAAGACAGCATTATTACCTCCTTTGCAGCTCTCACAAAAAATTTGAAGATTTTTGAATTTTCGGAATTTTGCTCGAATTTTTACCAAATTTGCGCTAACACTTTCAGATTTTTCACAGCTAAACCGAGAGAGAAGAATGAGATTTGAGGTGTGGAAGAAGGAGGCCGGATGCCCCGTATTTATAGGAAAAATTTCAGATTTTTTCCGAAATTTTTACCCCCCAACGGTCACAAAAAACGGTTATTTTTCAAACTAATCGGGCGGGCCGTGCCGGTCCGTCGTGCCGTGCCTTCGTGGGCCGGGTCTACAGTGTCGGGCCGCGGTGCGGCCCGTCACGGCCCGGCCCATTTGGACAGCTCTACGCGCTGATCGCTGTCCTGGTGGTCGCGCCGCTCCCGGGTGCCATCCCCACAGGAGCCGAGCACACCCAGGCCCTTCAGGTTCATGTACGAGCCGATGAGCCCGCCGATGGTGTTTTTGTCCACCGATTCATGGTCCTCGGCTGCGGCGATCTCCCGCTTCACGGACGACGGAGGTGGCAAGTGCAGGTTCGGCTGTGAGAACCTAAGGAGGATGTCGCTCTGCGACCACGGTGCCCCGCCCGCAGCGGCGGCAAGCCAGACGGCCCCCGGTCGGAGCTCGATGACGGTGGCGAGGAGAGCGGGATCGCTGCCGGCGTAGCCAGGTTGGTAGGCTATCCAACTACACAGACGCAACAAAAAAATAGTAAAATAGAAAACCCCATAGAAAACACAGGTTCCAACAACCCCACAGGCCACAACCCATTAGATCGAAAGAACCCCAAAACTTACCTTCTTCTCAAGCGCCGACGAGTGCGTGGCCTGCGGCACTGCCTGGCGCTCATTCGGTCGAAGTCAGATGACCGGATTTCGATCTAATGAACCGTTTTAAACCACATGTTGAGGGCTTTTGAACAAAACATTACCCAAACGGGATCGATTTAGCATCAGAATCCATCAAATCGTCCGCTCCGGTTTCTCATCGGACAGGAAATCCATCAAATTCTTCCGTATTCCCGCTTCCTCACCACTCCGACGCAACTCCCAACCCAAACTCGCCTTCAAGGGTTGCATCCTACAAAGTCCTCCTTACGAGGGCTTTCCCGCAAATTCCCCCCTCCGTCGTTCCCCTCCCCTTCGGCGATGGCCGCGGAGTCCGATCAGAAGAAAGGTTCGATTTTTTTCGCCTCGCTTCTCTTTCCTCGTCTTGTTCGTCTCCCTCCTCCGTTCTGCGCTTACTCCTCCCATGGTTTGCGAATCCGCAGTTGTTGTGAACTTCCAATCGGTCGGCAGCGCGCCGAAGCTGAGGCAGTCCAAGTTCAAGGTGCGGCCTTTCTTTCTTGCCCTCTTTTCCTCGTCCTTGCCCCCCCCCCCCCCGGGGGCGCCGTACGATCCGCAAGTTCATCAATCTACCTCTGACTATTCGTCGCGAAAGATCTTGCATTAACTCAGGTTTGGCTGTCCGTGTGGCTGATTCGATTTGGTGGTTTGGCTATAAAATCAGTAGTTGGGGCCACTTCAACATCTCTGAATTATTCTGGGAAGGGAAGAATACGTAGTACTTAGGGATGTAACTAGGCCGTACTGAATGTTGTCAGTTGGGGACTTGGGGTGTCTTGCATCATTCAGAAACGTGGCCGTACCTGTAGGCTGTAGCCATCAAGAGCAAAGTTGTGATGGGGAAGCAAGTTCCTGCTTGGCTCATGAAGTCTTTGAATAAACATGTACCAGTGCTGGCATGTTCCTGCTTGGCGCTTTTTTTTTTGATAAGTCCTGCTTGGCTCTTGAACCAGCGCTTGGCATGTACCAAGAATAAACATGTGTACACCAAGACACCAAGCCCCACACATACCTGTCCATGCCAGTGGTTTTTCCGGATGGGGATGAACTTTCTTTTTTCCAAATGAACTAATCCACCAATATTGCGTCAAGATGTAGTTGATTAGATTGTTTGCGGAGTCTTGTCATGATGTCGTGTGATTGTTTAACTCTTGAGCTAGTCTTGTATTGCCTGGTAGAGGGTGATAGCATGCAGTGTTGGATGGGGATGAACTTTCTTTTTCCCAAATGGACTAATCCACCAATATTGCGTCAAGATGTAGTTGATTAGATTGTTTGCAGAGTCTTGTCATGATGTCGTGTGATTGTTTAACTCTTGAGCTAGTCTTGTATTGCCTGGTAGAGGGTGATAGCATGCAGTTTTGGGATCCAACATAGCTTAAGACGCGTTAGTATTTGGTAGTTTTACAGAATATTTTCTGCTCAACTTGTAGAAGGTCTTGCTTTAGTGAGTAGAAAAACCACTCATAAAATGAAATTATGCGTTAATTTGTTACGGTTCATGCAATTTGAGACTGAAATTTGACAGGCTGTGCTGGCGCCAGAATGTGGCGCCAAAGATACAGGCGCTGTTTTTAAGTATCATGGCGCCAGAGTCTTTGGCGCCGTAATACGGAAACCTACAGAAAACAGCAAAGAGCTGTCTGTTTCTGCATATAAACACATGCACACATATACATACATTCACATATGAAACACATACGCATAACTCTCAATAAAGTCTCAAATCATACATACATACCTACATCAAATCATAACTCTCAATAACTCTCAATAAAGTCTCAAATCATACATACACACATACACATACATATATACACACATACATCGTCATGCACACATATAAAATACACATACACATACACACAACTCTCATCATCATGGGTTGGAGGACGCAGTATGGGAATCATCGTGAGCTTGCCGCGGGGCTCTCTGTCGTAGAACTCGTCCACCAGCCGGTACCTCGCCATCCTGTGCAATCAAAATTACGTTAGTGATAAAAATAACAAAATATGTAAAAATTATGCTCTCTAGACCTAACGCTGCTAACCTGAGTGGAACGACGTCGACACGTCCGTGAATTGTGACCCATTAGACCACACATACCGCAGTGTGTCTCCTGTGGGTCCTCAACGAAGGGATTTGCCCTACCCCTCTTGGTGCGACCAGGTATCCGATCCATATCCATCTTGTACCTTGACCGCTTCCTGCTGCCCCTCTTGTGCCAACGTAACCCCGCGTCCGCTATGTATCTTGGACCCGAGTAAAGTGGCCACTCGCTTTCATCACGATATGGCTCGAACCGTGGGGCCCATGTCCTCACCAACGCATCCACGCTGAATAGTCTCGGGATTTTGGTCTCAACATCGACATTCCGGGCCCTACATGCGGTCACCATGTGGGAGCATGGAAAATGGAACTTGTCGGGAACACCGCATGTGCATGTGAAGGATGTAATCACGACCTTATGCTTTCGGGCCTCTCGGAGCTCTCCATTCTCGGTTGTCCCTCCACCCTCAACAACCTCATACGTGCTCGTCACATGGTCAAAACAGTGGTACTCCTGTTCATTGGCTTGCATATTCGCTTTGGTAATGAAGCCGTGAGGACGAGGTGGCCAACGTGCATGTGCCCTTAACATGTCTGAGGCTTCCCGGTGCCGGTTGACAAACCATGCAACACACTTGTAGAAAGTGAACGCCGCAATTGCGGTAACTGGCAATCCGCGTGCCCCCTTAAGCAGCCCGTTGAAGCATTCTGCCATGTTGCTAGTCATAAACCCATACCTCCTTCCCAATGGGTCATGAACCCTTGACCATTTGTGCACATCTCTCATTAAACCTCTTATCCAATCACGACCCTCGGCATTGGTTTTCGTTTTCAACTCCTCTAACTTCTCATCAAACAGCTTTACCTCCCTCTGGCGACATACCTCCTCGAAAAGTGCAAAGTTGGCCTTCACCCCATCTTTTTTGAACAAGTTCTTTGCAAGGTGCCTTGTGCACCAACGATGATGCACAGGTGAATGTCCTGGTATCACTTCCTTAACGGCGCTCAAGATCCCAGCGTGCCTGTCAGACAACACACATACCTCCCTCCCCGGGCCAACCACATGGATCCGTACAAGCCGTAGAAACCAAGCCCAGCTAGATTTGTCCTCCTTCTCCACCAAAGCAAAAGCCAACGGCACAAGCGAGTTGTCCGCATCACAACCAATAGAAATCAACAACGTTCCCTCATACTTGCCCAACAGGAACGTCCCATCAATTGACAGAACAGGCCTACAATGTTTGAAAGCCTCGACACACTGACTAAAGCACCAGAATGCTCGAAAAAATATCTGTCTTCCATTAATCCATACATTGGGCTTAGGCACGTACTCATACTGCATTCCTGCATTGGCCGCTTTAATTGCGTTCAACATGGCCGGCAAACGCTCATACGCCTCCTCCCAATCACCATAAATCAACTTTAAAGCACGTTGTTGCGCCCTCCATGCTTTCCCATACTTGATTGTGTAGTGCCACTTCAGTTTAACGGCCTCTATCACTGCTGCCACGCGCATCGTCGGCATGTGCTTTATCATGGGGTACAGGCGGGTTGCAATGAACCGAGAAGTCAACTGACGATGTTTCTGGCTGGGCTCGGAAGACCCACAGCTGTGCGGTCCATCCACAGTTGTAATCTTAAACCTCTCCGTATCCTTCACCTTCCTGGCACAGACTTTCCATGCACACCCTGTGCTCTCACATTTGATGGTGTACCGACGTTTGGCGTATGAGTTCTTAACCCGGTATGGACGGTTGTGCACGATCGAGTACTCTTTCAGCCACATCTTCAATGCCGACATATCCTCAAAGACATGACCCTTCTGAATTATGATACTAGCCCCAGGCCTAGGTACGTCCCTCTGCATTTGCCCTCCATCCGCGACAGCCCTATGTGCGTTGCTTAGGTCATTATAATCGGACACTAGTGGATCACGGCCAGGAAACATTCTTCTCAACATCTCAATTTCGCTAGACGTCAAACCTGTGACTGGTCTGTCATCATCTGAGTCCACAGCCCTCGCATCCTCATAAGCAGCCTCGTCTCCTGCAAGCTGTACATCCACCCTGTTAGATGCTACACAAACCATGGGTTCCTCAAACACTGTCTCCTCGTCGAATCCACCAACAAAGCGGTCATCGACATCCTCAGAGTCAGCTTCTACCTGAGTCAATGGAACCTCACATACTTGAGCCGAGGATACAACTTGCACCTCGACCTCTTCATGATCCGGTGACCCAATCAACGGTGAGTCATTGGGATCCAATGCAGCCCTAGGAGGTGATTGATCTCTCACCACCCTCTGCACAAACAAGTCAGGTGCTCTGACCTCTGAGTCCAAAACAATGGCCACATAGTTATCCCATTCACCGTCGCTGCCAATCGAAACCAATCTCTTTATACGCGGCCCCTTTGACGACCCAACACCAATCAATCCTTCCATAACGACATCACCATGCTCATCTGTCCATCCCAACCTCTCTTTCAAGCGATAAATGACCTCACCATACGATGGACGTGAACTAAATATCAATGTGGTCTCTTCCATGCCCTCCAAATCAACACCCCCATTGTCATTTCTCTTCACAGTACCACCATGGTGTAAAGTCACAACCTTATCCATCTATAGCACAACAAACAAACATATCTCAGTCATTACGTACAATAATCAAACCCTAGAAACGGATCTATACACATTATTGCTAATACATTACGCATATCTATTGCGAATCGAACCTAAAACCGAGCCAAATCCAACTAATCTCATCTAGGGTTTCAAATTTTGCCCTACGAAATGTACCTCAACTAATCCATATCTACTGCAACAAATCAAAGGAGGAGAGGGAGCTCACCTTGCTTGCTCGGTTTGGAAGCAAAATCGCGAAAAAATTCGATGGATTGGGATGGATTTGGGGAGGGGAGAGAGGGGCGGCGGCGGCGGATGTTCTCTGCTTGGTCTGTTCGAGCAGAGCACTGAGGGGTGGTGGGGGGCCGGGGGCTGCGCAGGGGTTAAGTCCAACGAAACGGCGCCACGACCGTTAGCGCCGTTGGTACACGTGACGGCGCCATGTTAGTTGGCGCCGTGCTATGCCACCGTGGATCCTACGTGTCCACTCACGGCGCCGACGAATATGGCGCCGTCACGTGTACCGTGGGTGCCATGTGCATTGGCGCCGTGCTAGGGGTCCATTTTTGCAAATCTTTTCTCCAGGGGTCCATATGTAAAAAACTTTTAAATTTTAGGCTAAAAAGTAAAAATTTTACGCCGTGCCTTGCCCTTGAACTTTTTCTAACCTGCTTATGCGTTCAGATTGGTGGAAACGAGAGGTTTCTGAAGGTCATTGAATTTCTTCGCCGCCAAATTCACCAGGATACAGTGGTAATAATATAATTTGACAGTTTGTAGATTCATCTAGAGTAGAGTCGCACTTCGGAATTTTATATTTTTATTGATGATCTCTCTCTGTTTTGCCACAGTTTCTCTACGTGAATAGTGCATTTTCACCGAATCCAGATGAGTTGGTAATAGACTTATACAATGTAAGATTCGACGGTCTCAGTGCTTGTATGTGTCCTCTTCAATCGTACATCTCTTGAAATGTAGTGCCAAACAACCTTTTGATGTTGAGTGTGTTTACCAGTTTTGGAAAGAAGTACGAAAGCATTGTGCCTGCAAAGTTTGCAATTATTTCTATTCTATCAATTTAATTCTGTGGACAAACTGAACAATAGCATGAATAATTCAGTGACCTAATTTTATTGTCCTAACAATAGCTAAACATCTTGCGTTCTTTTCATCACAGAACTTTGGAATCGATGGGCAGCTGGTGATTAACTACGCATCATCGATGGCATGGGGTTAAATGGTGCACTTGCTCGAAAGAAACTTCTACATGGAAAAGCCTTTGGCTTGCAAAATTAAGTTTTCTGCACACTCCTAATGTAAAATGCTGTGAGTTGAGTTTCAAATCGAAGCTCTTCCGTACACTTTGATGTCTAACATAATGGCAATCGCAAAATCAGTATTCCCAGCTTTCATCTGCAGTGAAAAACTGAGACATCTTATCTTCTTGTATCGGCCAGTCCATTTTTGTTCAGTGGATCGCAGGACTTGGTAGGCATCTTTCACGGTGCTGTACAGTAGGGGTTCACAGATAGATATCACTTATCCTATATCTTATTTTAGTTTTTTCTTGAAGTCGAATATAGATAGTGTTATATACCTATTTCTCCTTTTCGTATTCGCTTCACAAGTCTTCGAATAGTCGGTCAAATGAAAATTATTTGTTTCTTTTGTTGAGGAACTGTCGCTGGCGACCAGTCCGATCGATTCCTCTGCTATGCAAAAGACAAATCAATTACAGAAGACGCAAATAGTAGATTGAAACACAGAGATAGGGAGAACTCCTGGTCTTTCTTTATTGCTTTCTTTTCCTTATGCCGTGTACAAAATAGCCAATACCACTCCCTATTTATAGCTTAGTGGTGAGGTGCCTACCATGGTCAAAGGCTTCAAGCCTAGACCCAGGTTTCCTAACATCTTTTACACTCCTACATAGGACATTAAACAGTAGGAATATAATCAGAACGAATACGGAGAGGCTAATTATTGAGTTGTTGAAGAAAGAACACTTAAATTCTTCGTCTGTTTAGATGCGACAATTTGCCTATCTGTTATCTTGTTGTTGAGTGAAGTCATGGTGGACTTACTCATATCACACGAATAGATATCATTCATCTCATATCCTATTCCGTATTTTTTTTCTCGAAGTCGGACTCGGATATAAATAGTACTAGATATCTATTTATCTTTTTCGTATTTACTTCATAAATCTTCAATCGGTCAGACGAAAATTATCTGTTCTGTTTGCATCCTACCGTGTACAGCTACTAGTGTTGCCGGGGGGATATTCTCTTTGGCTGTAGCAAGATGCTTGATTTGTTTTCTGGGATTCGATGGTCCTTTTTTCAACTTATCATTATGCTCGTCATTAAGGCAGTCATCAATCAGCTTCATCTTGACGTTAGCAGTTAGTACATGTTTCTATATTTGGTGAATAATACGTACAACTGGCTCGCTTGGTAAAATAATTAAGGATAGGGAATGTTGCGGCAGTTTTCCTCCACGTTGATGTCGCTCTGTCCATTTGTTCGAACTATGAGATTACTAGTACCGATATGCACAACAATGTGGCATTTTTTTTTTCGAATCAGGAGGCGAGCCACCTGTTTCATTAACAAAACAGAGTAATACTACAGCATAGAGTTTTAAGCGACACCACTCACACCTAAACTTAGTGATGATAAACACACCCAGAATTTAAACTTCAACAAAAACAACACAACCCCGCCAACCTACTGAGTTTTACAAAGACACCACCAAAAAGCATTCTCTGCTACAGAACACACATAGCCACCAAAAACCGCAGAACTAGAGCTTTTCTTCCAGCTTCAAGCATCTCCTATTCTTCTGATCCATGGATTCCATCCACGAGTCTTGCTGAACACCTCAGTTGCCACCAGCAGAAGCACCTCCTCCGAGCTTCCTTTCTGCAGTGATGCCCAAAATTCAATCCAGTGAGAGAGTAGAAAAATAACATCAGTAGGATCACAGGGTATTCTCCTTTGAAAACAAGCAGCGTTTCTTGTTTTCCAGAGTGCCCATAGCATAGCAGCAATCCCCACTGCCATCATACTTCTAAGTTCTAACATTCTTAGGAATGACAGCTTTGATGTATCTGCACCGGGAATGCTCTATTGCCTATATATTCCAACGGAGGGAGTACATCATATTTAAGGAGTAGATCAAGCATTCTGAATATACTCTAGTCTTTTCTCTTAAACACATTATAAATTCTCTCTCACATTCCTATTCATCACGCGAATATTAATTGTAACACTTTACTATTAGTGACATTTATTTACTCCCTCCATTCATATAACACCCCAAAATATTATGAAACCAATATAATTATTTTTAAACCATCATTTATGCATATTGGGATTTTCATAATTTTTAGCATTTTCTTGAAATGTTTTTTTTCCTTTTTAGCAGATGGAAATGAATTTTTAAAGTTTATTAAAACTTGACTAGAGCCTAGAAATGATTTATTTGAGCTATAAATATTCTAAAGTGCCTCTCTACAATTTTCATGAATTTTAGAGTTGGTCTGATAATTTTGAAAATTCAAACTTGATTTCTATAATTAAATTAATTCAAAAACAAAATCTAAAATTCATCTTCGTCTTGGGCCAAATCCTCTCCTGTTGACCTGGCCCATCATTGATCTAGACCAGTGCCAGCCCACACGCCATCCCCTCCGAGCCCCTGCATCTTTACCTTCTCTGTACGAAAGCGCCTCCTGCCGAAACCGTTTCATCTCTCGCCGCTTCTCCCTCTCTTTGTCATGCGGGCCTGGGACCCACTTGACAGGGGTCATCTTCCATCTCTCATCGTGCCATAGTGCTCTTGTGCCCATGCCATGCAAAGCACGCCATGACATGCTCTGCCAAAAATGTGCCCTCTGTCGCTGTGTCGATAGCGTCGCTGTCGCACCCTTATCGCCTGGTGCGCCTGCCTAAGCCGTCCTGTTGGCCATAGAGCTTGTAAGCACCATGCCTGGGAGCACCACCGATGCAAATCCACTCACTCCACCTATTTAAGCCCCATTGGAGCTCACCATCTTCCTTGCCATTGCTCGCCGTCACAATTTTGCCCCTTGGACGAGCTTCTCCCGCACTAGTGCACTCGGAACAACCCCTTCATTCTCGAAATCGATGCACGCCTACCATACTCTCTTCCTGATGAGCTCTTGGCCTTCCGTCTGTGTCACTTCGCGCTAAATTCCTTCAATTTTAAATCCCCTCAATTGATTTATCTTACCTTGCAGTAAGCCGCCAGATCTGTGCCATCTTCTTCAACTATGGTCATCATCATTGAAATATTGCTCTCTGGTGAGCCTTGAGCCCCGTCATGGTCATTTCTAGCTTCGCCTCACTCCCCTCTTTCTCATAGCATGCCTAGTTGCAACTTTATCCCTTCGAGGAGCTCTATCACTATGAACAACCTCGTTGATGTAGTTCTCCGCTGTCCAGCTACCTCAACGCCTCACCGCCATTGCCATCCGCACCATCGCCTTCCTAGGGAGCTATTGATGCCACCATCGTTAGCACTATGCTGGACCCAAGAAGCCATCTCGGTGTTCCTTTGCCTCGTTGTTTTGCTTTTTTACCATTGTTACCACTTGCTAGACTTCATCGTCGCTTCATGTCATCGAGAGCCCTCCTCCAACCGTCTCTCTAGCTGCCATCACCACTAATGGACTCTCATGAGCCCCTCTACCTATCCCTGACCTTATCATAGCCTCTCTGGCCCTCCTTTCATCGCCAGCGAGTTCACCAATGAGCTCGACCGAGAGCGCCGCCACACCTCTGTTATGTGTCACTAACAAGTGGGCCCCGCTAGGAGATTAGTTTAACTTAGTTAATCTCAGTTAAACTTAATAAGTCTATGATATGTGGGCCCAAGTAGGACAATCAAGTTAAATTTATAATTCAAACTGGCTTTAAGTATTGAGTCACTGACACCAGGAACCAACTTGTTAGTCATTTTATAAATTAATAAAATCCTAACAAGTAGGCCCCACTTGTCAGTCTAATGATGTAATAAACCTAGAATTTCCTTTACAAATAAAAATATAAATTAAAATGGAAATTTATGCATAGTTTTTCTTTTATTTTTTTAGCATTTTTAATTCAAAGCAAATTCAAATGCTTATAATTCTTGCCTATGAACTCCAAATTGAATGATTTTGTCTCCAAAATTTTATAAAATTATGCTCTTTGATATTCTATAAAAATATTTGAAATTTATCTATGTTTGATTTTATGTTAGCTCTTATTTGTGATATTTGATATTTGCCAATTACATACCGATGTTCTAGAAAATTTCGTCGACGAGGCAGAGCAAGACTAAGAGTTCAACAAGCAAGACAAACATCCTCTTTGACCATGTTTATCCTATATTTTTACTATTATGTATGTTGTGTTCAAAATTATTATGCATGTGTATATTTTGGTAAAAATCGCTATATTAGTAAGGTTGATAAATTATTACATTGATCCCACCTTGATAAATTGTTACCCTTGATGTTACCACATTCTTATTAACATTCACTATTGGTAAAATGTGGAAATTATAGAATAAATGAAGTAGTTGATGCTTAGCCATGCTCACAACGGTACTAGATGTGCTAGGTTAAAAATTGGTCGAAATATTCAAAAACATGATATATTTGAGAAATGATCTAGAGGAGATACCTCTATTATTTTGGTTAGCAAATAAAATGAAAAACATATTTTAGACTTGGGTGAGTGGTTGTGGAGACCAGTGCTGTTAGCATGAGACTGTGTTTTGTGGATAACTTGCCCGAGTCACTAAGGACTGAGCCTATGGTGTAGTTAGACCCAAGGTGTAGTGTACAACTATACGTGCCTTTATGAAAAGGGCTTAGTATAATAAGTTATTCGGTTCTAGTGTGGTAGATTGTAGGTGAAATTGGGCTAGTGCGGGCATGGAGGGATTGCATGATCGAAGGGACCTTACCGAAAAGGAAGGTTTACTAACAAACCGTATAAGTGTTGGGACACTAGAGGGCACTCTCTGTCCTAAGAAGGGAATCATAGCGTGGTGATTGCTAGGACCGGTAATGTAAAAGTTTCATCATGAACTCTCAAATTGGATACCGATGGTATCGTGTGACATGTATAACATGGTGGGATGTTTATGCCATATGGGTAAAGTGTATAACATATGCAGAGTGTAAACCTATTCGAACAGCCATGTCCACAGTCATGGACAACTTGGTGAATCCTCCACCTTAGTAGCGTTATGTTTCATAAAATGATTCGGGGAATGTATGAATGGGAAATCCATGTATGGCTTGGTTCAACAAGGTTATTAGCACTCTTTCAAAATCCTAGGGCAGCAAGCCTCTTATGCTAAGTTGTGCTATTTATGCTTTATTATTAATTATTTATCAAATTTAAATGCTCTTACAACTTTCGTTGCAATCTATTACTCGTTATTATAACCAAAAGCATGTTTTTACAAATTGAACTAGACTAGACAGGTATCTTTGTCTCTGCTTGCATACTATATAACTTTGCTATAAAGTCTTGTAGAGTATGATTTTTGTACTCATCGTTGCTTGTTGAACATATTCAGTGGACACTGAAGAAGATTCATCCCGCGTACTCACCTGTGGCAAAGTGTTCTATTTGGCCGGTCGGCTCATGTGTTGTATACTCCGCCATGCAGGCTTATGTACAATTACTTCCTATATACACTACTTTGTTTAAATTTATCATATATGGATGTAATATAAATGTTGTTGAATGTGTGTGCTAGCAACTGATCACGAGACTAGCACGTCAAATACATAGGCTTTGGAATGCAAGTTCCAGGTTTTGACAGTTTTTTTTGTTTGGCACCTTATAATTCATGTCATGTTTAAACCTATATAGATTGATTGCATGAGACTATATCGTTAGATTTGTCATCACAATAATTTTATAATATTGTGATTTTATTAGTATATCTTAATATAAAGTTATAAACTAATGATCAAAATTGTATATCCGAGACCGTAAAAAATCAACAACGTCAAATAAAAAACATCAGAGGGTGAGAGACCATGTGAAGGTCTAGAATATAGTTGTGATGAACAATTGGCACTTTGGTTGAGTTGAATTCAAATTTTGTAAAAGTTTCAGAAAATTCAGATTGTAGAGTTGTTGTCATTCAATGACAATGTGACCGGCCGGGGTTGGCAGTCTGACTGCAATCCAATATGACTAGATTCTGGTTGGCAATTGGATTCTAGTTGGAGGTTGCTTTTTCTAGAGAGCATATTTTGGAATTGGGCACATGCGATCCGACTGAACAGTGTTGGTGGTTGGACTAGAATTAGGTTGGGCAGTGTGGCCAGCATTAAAGAGGCAGTCACATTGGTGAGCTGGTAAACCAGCTATTGGCTTGCGATATGACTGCTACAGTCCAACCGCCATGGGTGCGGCTAGAGAACAGTAAAAATGGTTTTTTTTGGATTGGATGAGCATGTGTATGGCATGGGTGCTGTTGGTTAGTTGTATTGTGTTACGTGATGCATGGTTTTGAATAATGTGAGTCAAATGCATGGAACTTGCTCAAAAGGGTATATCTTGGTGAGGCTACGTGGCTTAAGTAAGAGCATAGAGAAGACAAGGATTATAAAGAGGTGAGTTAGTGCATGTGGTGCGCTAAGTGATGAGGTTGTTGCACGTAGAGACAGTTTGGAGGAGGCTGAATGTGTTAAGACATGATGGCTAGTCATTGGGCACTACGAGCTATGTTCCATAGCATGTAGGGGTGAAAATAGATTGAATACGGATGGATAATAACTATGCCATATTTGTTTTCATATTTTTCCCAGACGCGGATACAAATGCAATACTTCAAATATGAATATGGATACGAATAATGTCGAATACAAATACAAAACGAATACAAATCAAAACAAATATTGCCACGAATATTTTTTAGAACATGAAAAACCCTTAAATTATTGCAAGAAATTAATGAAAACATATCTTGACACTTGAGGAACTGGGATTGCTCTACAACATTCTGTTAATTGATGAATTAATCTGAAGTCTCTAAACTCATTGGATCACTGGTTTACCTCCATGTGACCATGCATTGTACTACACTGTTATACATGCTGAAGTGACGGAAACATTAGAGGAGCTAGTAGACGTGTGCTACTATTCCTTTCCAATATGATGATAAAAATAAGGTTAAGAAACAGTGAAACAAACTGAAACTTTGAAAACAATTTTGATTCCTTTGATTCTTAGCCCTAATCTCCACCTTTCTCCACCATTCAAGCCTCAATTCCAGTCGCAGCCTCCTCTCCATTCTTCTAACCATGACACAGTGAATTGACACTGTTCATCGTGCGAAAATATCCCACCGCCGCCTGATATTTTGCCGTCGCCCGAGCTCTTGTGCCTTCTCGCACTCTCCCCTCATAGCCACAAATTGCATCGTGGACTTCTTGATGCCCAAGGCACCATGCTACGACCACAAACCCCTCCTCAAGCCGCCAAACTCTCCAGTGCCTCCCCAACCCAAAATATCTTCTCTCCCTTGAACCGCCTCAAGACACCTATTTAACACCTTGAACCCCCTCCATTGAGACGCACTGGTGCCCAGACAAGTCACCCATACCCCCAATTTCTTCGGTGATCGTCCCATCGCCGTCGATCGTCGGAATCCCTCAAGTAAGCCCTAAATTCAATTCTTCTAGTATAACCAATTTCATTTCAATTACTTGCTCCCGTAGCTCCCTCATAACCCTAGAAGCACGATCAAAGCACTGCCATGTCTAGCCAAACTCTTCAGCTCATCGGCCACCTTCTCTTTTGTCGACCGTAACCACCTCATCGTGGACAGCTTACTACAAGCCCTCACGACCTAAACCGCACCTCCCAAGTCACCATGACCACCCCTAGATGGTTAAAAAGTAGCCAATTAGAAGAAAGACCCTCCCTATAGCTTCCATGCCATGAAGAGAACCGTTGTGGAGCTCCCTCGTCGTTGGCAAAGCTCCTGCCAACCCCAACCCTACCCAAGGCCAAAAATGGAACCCCCTCGTCCTTAGGAGTCCACCCATATCCCTGGTTTTCATTTATATGCACCACAGCTCAAGATTTTCTCGGTTTTCAATTTCTCTATTTTCCGGCTACTGAGCAGCGCGAGGAGGAAGACGATGAACAGTACCAATTCGGTACTGTAGCGCCAGCCCATTAAGGAACAGTAACCAGACCCGATACTATAGCAAACGGACCTCGTATGAACAGTAGCTAACCTGTTGTGAATAGTAATCGACCCGAAGTGAATAGTACCAGACCGGCAATGAATAGTGCATACCCGTTATTGTTCATCCATACCCAAAAATACAAAATACATCCATTTTGACCTTACAAAGTCAAATTTCTGTCCCATTAGGTCAAACCAGACACCAATAAAATTTTAATTAGCTCAGATGCCATTCCAAACCCAAATTCAAATACTTTTCAAGCCTTCTTTATTCACCGAAACCCTAAAAATATTTATACATCCATTTCGATCGTTCTGAACCCATCTACCCATTCCTCAGTTCTGTTTTCTCATATCATATATTGATAACACTCAAAACCACAAACACATTTCCAAACCCTAAACCCTAATACGGTCTGAACTCTTATCATTCGCCAAAACCCTAAAAACGCATATGCCTTTTTACCGCCTTGAGCCCGTCTATATCTTTTCAACTTCGCTCTCCCATCTTTTCAACTTCGCTCTCCCACCATGGACTCTGGTAAAGATCTAAACAACCCAGATAAATATTCCAACCCTAAAATCTAATACCATCCACACCTTCCATCGTTCACCAAAATCCATATGACACCTATATACATCCTCGGCCATCTTGAACCCACCTAACCTAATTACAATCCTGTTGAGCCAAAACACCCGCCGCCTAAACCTTGATCTCACCACCTATCTTGTTTAATTCTTTTTGGTTATTTATTTGTATTTTGTTCCCAGCTTGTGTTCTGTAAAGCAGGAACTGATTTGTATTCATCTTCCACACTAGTACTCGGACCACACGAGTTGGTCAACATAAGGACTACAAGAACTGTTAAAGAAGTCGGTATCCAATCCGAAGAACACAGTAAAGATAACAATAGGCTATGGATAAAGAGGCAAGTCACATATTTTTGATCATATTGATCCTACATTCCTTTTATTATTTATTTATCAGTATTTTCATTATGTTATTTACAAGTTGTTATTTCATGTACAATAACTGTTTAGAATGACATGATATTAGTTATGTCCTACCACCTGAAAAAGCCCGGTTTAACTTGATAGCCATATTCACTTTGACAACACATAGTGATATTAAATATAATAATATAATCATGATAGTTTAGAAACTCATCAAAATTTTCCACTGTTAAGAAATTTGGCATTTGTTGATAGAATTTTGAAAAGTGGATCTAGGGTAAGCAAGGATCGTAGAAGGCCATAAGCGGGCCAGATCCCAAGACCTTATCCTAAGGTGGAGGCTTGGATGCGAAATGGTGGTAGTGTAGTGGCACTGAATATGGGTTTGTGCGTGGAAGTTGCCTCAGTTAAAAATATAAGGACCAGACCCTTATGCTGAGTAAAGAACATAGCACCTGCCCAACTATAAGCATTGACTTTGTCAAACCTGGTCTAGTAACTGCTCAAGTTTGATTGAACCTCTACAACTGGTAGGGGGAGACCGAGGGTGAGTCTGTATAGGAGGTGGTTAACAAATCAGGTGAGATCCGTGGGGTCATCTGAGTTTGTTGAGATCAAAACCTATTGAGCAGTGAAAAGCCTTGTTTTCTTGAACCCGGACGCAGGAGTTGAGAAATCTTGTGGGTAAAGCAGGGTAGCTCTACAGAGTCATAGTTAATTTATTCGAATACGCCGTGCTTTCGGTAAATGAAGCTGTGTTTAATGGGTAAATCCATCAACGAAGCATAAGTAGATTTGGAAATGATTTGGAAATGTTGAAGTCTGGTAATCAAGTTTTGAAACCCCAATTCATTAAGAAGTTATTGTTCTTTTGTGTTTAAAAATGTTTACAAATAAAACTACATCCATTACTACTTAATCAAACATATGTATCCCCACCCTTTGGAAACCCTAGCAAGTAGTATACTAGCATATCCCCATGTGACTTGTTGAGAACGGTTGGTTGTACTCATTCTTGCTTTATTTTTTCCACCAACATAGAGATCAAGAGAAGAACAAGATGTTACAAGTTTTCGTGCTAGGGTTACGATCGCACTCAAGCGTTCTTGTGGAGTTTCCTTTGGTTCTTCTGATTGTAAGTTAAGTTTTGGGCTTGGACACCCTTAAAATTGTTAAAATTGATTGTTAAGTCTTATTTTAATCAAATTAACTCCTTTTAAATTTTCGTGAGCAGGCATAATACTTATTGTTGGATCGAAATTGGCAACAGAAGGGGGTGAATGTTGCTTCTTAAAAATATCCCCAAAAAGTATCCAAATAAAATGTTCTTCTCCGATAGCAACAAATGCTATGAAGAAAAAGAGTTAGGCACACTGGAGACTCAGGTACACAAAAGGAGATAACAAGGCAATACCTGCTAAAACAAAGCACCAAGAAAACTCATCGAACATCGAGCATCAGCTGCCAAAACCACCTGGCCGGTCTGACCGATTTGCAACGGTCGGTCTGACCACCTGCACACCGCCGGTCTGACCGCCTTGTGTGGGCCGGTCTGACTGGCCGGGTCCGGTCAGACCGCCTGCAAAGAGCCGGTTAGACCGCCCTTTCTCCTCCGGTCAGATCGCCGGTATGAAACCGGTTTGACCGGGCTTCGGGTCTGAGCGCAGAAAGGGCAGATTTTCAGACAGCCAATTCTAAAAATTCCACACAGCAGACCAATTGAAGAGCTTTGGCTATTTCTCTAAGACCAAATGAAATAGACTCTAATCCAAATAGCAAGAGCATCCAAAGAACTGAGGCATTCAACCAAAAAGGGAAGGGAATCAAGATTTGGGTAAAATCTGAAAAATGAAATGGGATTGAGTCCAATTCTCAGATTTCTCACAATTTATCCATCCTATGCTCAAGAGCTTTTGCAACCCACTTAGCACTGTTCTCAAGACTTAATAACCCAAATCTTATGCCATCTTGAGAAGGGAAATAAAAGATTCAAGAATCCTCTGCCTCAAAACCCTAGAATAGGAAAATACAGAGAAAACATGACGAGGGCAAGAGTGAACACAGGGATTAATGGAACTTCGATTTGACCTTGAAAATGGAATGCTCAAGGGACCTTGAATCACTCCCCATCTCAGAATTTCCAAGAATCAAACAAGCAAGCAAGAAATTTACTCAACCTCATTCCAAACTGAGAAGAACAGAGAGAAAAAACTGAAAACGAAATTCATCACAGAGAGCAAGTAAGATTCAATCCATCTCAAATAAAACCATCTCAGATTGATATTGAGGAAGAGAGATGAATGATTACATAGAGTATCAACTCATACCATCCCTACGGCCCCATACATGATTAGATAAATCAAGAAACGATACACCTCACACAGGGAAGAACATAAGCAACAGGCAAAAATCCTCTCCTGCTCTCACCCACTCCTCACCAACTAAAGAGAAAAGCCTAAAGCCATCAACCCCTCATCCAAGTCATACTCCATGCAGGAGACAACCATCCATTTATACCCTTGGCATAATGGGTTCACAATTGCTTTGCCCATTAAGCTTTTGCGCTTTACCCACTAACTCTAACCAAATCCACCTCCTTTAGTGCAGCTTTGCGTATTCACCAAAACGCCCCTCGTGCACCTTCCGGGAAGTTTCCTCCTTCCTTGTCTTTCAAGCCTCGCAGCCACCTCTAGTCCTCGCCGTCTTCGGCACACCTCGACCGTTCTAACCTCGGCACCGCCTGCGCCTAGTCCAGTCATCCCGTGCCTCGCCACGACTCCGCCTCGACGTCCTGCAGCCATCACAGACAAGAAACACATCACATAGCACCGCTCGACATAATGTAATCATCAATAGCATTAAGAGTAATCTTAAGCATGAAATAGCCAAAACCTGTCGAATCAAGAGAGTGGACATCCTAAGCACTTCGACCAAGTTTGACCAAATCCGACCGAATCCGATTGCACCGTGCAACGACATGGTCCAAACCACACAAACCAAACTCTACTTTTCTAAAACGGATGTCAACTACTCATCATACACACGGGGTCACCTCCACATGGTCTATCACTTATTTTGTCTGTAACTGAACTCCTGGGCTGTTACGGAAGGTAATGACGTTCCTATTTCCAAAAATGGGGGCGTTACAAACAGTTGGATGTGTTGGCGTCTGAGCTTGCGATGATATGCATTTTGTTTTGTGCAACAGTGCAAGTGCTTGATTGCATTAGGGCAATCGATCGACATGTTGGATGCAGGCAAAAACACCTCCCTGGTAGAGATTTCTCGTCTCTGTCAGCCCATGGGCTTGAAAAAGTGCCTCTCTTTTTTCTCTAAAAAATAAATGAAAAGTGTGAATTGCGAATGTGACACACACACACACACACTAATGAAATTGAAGCTCTTAAAAACACACTTGAATATAAATGTAAAAAATGAAAAACCCTTATCCATGACCGCATCTAAGAAATCCATTGATTCTATTGCTTGTGCATTTTATGGTGAGATTAGAAATGATTTAGATGAGATGCATGAAGCTTTGAGAGTCAAATTTGATAAAGAACTGAGTAGCATTAAAGATGTTGTGTCTTATGAGGCCTTGAAAGTAAAGGTATCCATCCATGAAGAGAAATATGCTATGGCAACCAAGAACATTGAGTGTACCACATGTACCAACCTAGCCAAAGAAAATAACTACCTTAAGAAAACATTCAAAAAAATTTCTAGTGGCAAGAAGAACTAAATATGATCTCAGATCAATCCAAGTTGAGTGTCAAACATAGAGGTCTAGGGTCAACTTTATTGAGTATTCTAAGAATCACCTTTCTCAAATTGTTATAGCCTTGGATAGTGGTTAGTTTGAGGTAAAATCACGAGAGCCAAACAACAATTTTTAAGTCAGTTAGATTTACCCAAACCCCTTCTAGCATTATTGTTACTTCTACTTTATCAGGTAAGACCCCTCAAAAGGTCAAATATCAATGTACCTTTTGCAAGACGGATGGCTACATAGTTGAGTTTTGTTTCAGGAAAGCCAAGCATGAGCGAAAAGAGCATGTGTGAGCCTTGAAGGACATTAGAGGAGTGTCATCAGTCCATAGTGCATCTAGAGCTAGGCTTATGTCAGACCCAGATTTTGCAATCCGGAATCTACTGTGTTTAACTGCACTATTCCCTGGATCAGTAGATAGTGCACACAGTTACAGTTCTGAATATCAAAGTACATATCATGCGGAAACGTAATTAAAATAATAAACTTACTCATGGGCCGATTAGGCCGAAATCAATAAATTGCAGCAGCGGAAGAACGAAGCACACAGGTGGGACCTTCAGGACATGCCCACAGGCAGCCAACTGGAGGTTCGCGACCTACTTCTCGACATCTTCATCCTCCTCGCCATTGTGATCCATAAGTATTATTGAAGAGTAGTGATACGATTCCTGCTTCTGAATTTGTTGCAAAAGCGAGCGTGAGCACTCCGACCCCGTGCTCCGCGAGCCAACACACAAAATGCAATATTTAACATGTATGGCTAATCAAAGGAAGGTTGGGGCTCATTTTATTTTTGCGTAGAGTGCTTTTGAATACAATTATCTAAAAATTCCTAAGACCTAGCGTTTTGAACAAAAGCATAATGTTCAAGAATGTGCAATAATAATAGCGATCCAGATTCCATCCACCGTTACATGACATCTGCACCATATATCAATTCTTCAGCGTTATAGCCGCTTAACTTACCACTGGGACGACACCCAGGACAATTTCAAACCAGGGCAGTCCATCGCCCTTCCACTTTTCCATTCCCACCCACAAAGCATTTTGAAATAGAACTATATCTGGTTAAGTTCCCATGTCCACCCTTGACCGTGGGCACGGCTATTCGAATAGTTTTAACTCTGCAGAGTTTGTACACTTTCACCAAAAGAGATAATCAACTCATTGCCCCACATGATACCTTAGACATGTGGTCGAGCAGACCATCACAGTGACTTTTCAAAGTATCTAGACCCTTTTGTCATCTCACCTTTATGGGAAACTGCCCACTTGCGGTGGGTCCCATCTGTGCGCGGGATGTTTCTCACTACTACTAGCGTACGGGCTTCCTTCCCCTCTGTGCTAGTACGACTGAGAAACTTCACCCTACCTGGTGTCCCTTCGGGCCCCCTTGCCATAGCATAACCCCATCAATCCACTACCAGTGAGATGAGTCCGGAGTTTCGATAAATTTACTTAGCCAAGTTGTATTTTACAGACTTGTGGTTGTACTGTTTTACCCGGGAGGTCATGACAAGATTCAGTCTTTATTGGTATCTGGGCGGTCTACCACTAACCCATTTTGTGCTTCCACTGCACCACACTTACACACCATCAATCCAGTCCGCCCAGATATTTAAGCAAGTTGGGAATTTTGGGAGGTATAAAATAGTCATGTCCAAAATATACCAGTCATTCCCACTATGACTGCCCAAAACAATTTTCCGTGATTCAAAAATGACAATGATGTTTGGGGTATTTCAGCGCCCCCTGAGTATTAATGCAGCACTAAGCATAGCATATCGTTATGGACTTATTTTCGAAATATTAGTATTATACTTTTGCTAGGGCGACAAGGTTTACACATTCAATCATTCCAAAGGAGAGGTAATATTATTCAAGGTAAACATTGGCATATAACTAGAATATCAAGTTTAGCATGTATTTGCATAAAAATAACAGCATGCATTTTGTTAATTTAAAACAAAGTAATTTGCAGAAAATGTAGGTTCAACATGATCAAAGTATTGACTCGCCTGGCGCGGTTTACCGCGATGCTTTCTCTTGGGCTTCTGGTCTTAACCTTCGATTTGCTCTTGATCACGCCTGATCCTTTGATTCTTCAAGATTCCCATATCTAATTACGTGCTAAATGAATGATTACAAATAAAGGCAAATAACTCAAAAGATTCAAATAAATTCGAATAATCTCAACTTAGTTTTATTACGAGTTAATGGGTGATTCGGTGATTTGGGGGCAAGGTTGGTAATAGCATACGATAACTTGATCTTTTTATTAATAATCTCTTTTTATTATTTTGTTATTTATCAAAGAAGTTCCATGAGTTAGGTTAGACCTATGGACTGGTGCAGGAGTTTAGTGTCCAAATTTTATCTTTTGGGTATGCATTCCTTGCAACTCAGGTTATGGTAAGGGTAAACTGGACTGATGGATGAGATCTGTGCTTATTCTATAAATCTTCAATAATCCCATTATCATGTTTTATGTATCTTCGTTTATCGTTAGTTTAAGTTTAATTTAAATTAGGATCCATTGGTACGAGTCCCAGCTTGCTTTATATACCATTGTACTTAATTTTATTATGTATCATGTACCAAAGCTAGTGTCAAGACTTAATTAATGGCACTATTATTAGCTTGCTCCTACTTTAGCTACTATTTAAGATTTTACGGTTGGCAGTATGCTAATGATAGGGTTTATATTTTCAATAGGGTCTAAGGTGTACAAAAATTGTACTAACATAATTGCTAATGGGTTGCATACATGCTATCCATATTTCTCTAACCGCTTACTTACATATACTTATAGATGCTTATATACACACACACACACACACACACACACACACACACACACACACACACACACACACACACACACACACACACACACACATTTGCTTAGTAAGGCTCTACATTTTAGTTGTTACTAGTTTTAATATAAACGTATCTGTCTAGCAAGGCTTGCTTTACAAGGTTGTATTTCAATATTTACTAACTAGCAAAACCTACGGCTAAGATTTTATGTAACGGAGGCATGTCGAATACGGGCATAGATTTTAATTATAATTATTGGTAGTCTTTAAATTTGAACATTTGACCAAAATAGATTTCTTTTATTACTTCCCTTAATTAGCATTTAGCCTTTCAATTCAATTATGCAAACCACAGTAAATATCACCAAAATTCTAATGAGCTCTAAAATTCATGATTTTAGTTCCATTGGACAGATCTTGATTTTAGATGAATTTAGAAATTTGTCTCATCCAATTTGGAGTTAAAATGAAAAAGTTATGATTATTTGAAGTTCTCAGGTTTAATTAATTCCAGAAAATATAAAATATCTGATAGGTGGGACCCACTGGTTATTTTTAATCTCTTTATCTTTTTCTTTATTTATTTTAATTCCTTTCTTGCTGTGTCACTGACAAGTGGGCCCAGCTACTGTTCAGTGGGGTCTACCTGTCAGTAGGATCCTGTGCAGGCGTTTCACTGACCAGCGGGGCCCAGCTGTCAGCGGAGATAAATAAAAGAAATGCTCGACCGCAACGCGCGGAGCCGGGCTCGAACACGCGCCGCGGGAGCAGGAGGGAGGAAGAGAGAGGGCTGAAAGCCACTCGGTCAGCCCGAGCGATGCTTACCCTATAGGGGTAAGTAATCCCCTTGAAGTAGCTCCGGGAGGGAGCCGGGCAGAGGAAGTCGGGGGCGACAGTGGCCGGCGGCGAGGGTTGCCGGGGAGGTCCTGGAGTTGCGTGGAATACAACCTCCGGGTGCCGGGGAAGACGTGGGTGCAGACGGTCGGGGGTGACGGTCACCGGAGAGGGCTGGTGGCGTGCGACGGCGGAGGCTCGGGCGGGAGCTCCGGTGACGGTGAGGTACGGGCTTCGGGAGGTGCGGGGGAGACCGGGGGTAGCTTCGCCTTGCTTCCACGATGCTCTGGGAGCAAAGGATTGCCTGGAGGCGGCCGGAATCGGCGGGAAGGGCGGCGCCGGAGTTCGGGAAGAAGGAGGGGCCGGCGGCAATTGGGGGCGCTACGGCTCAATTATTTGCAGGGGAAGGGAGAAGGCAGTAGTGCGGCGCGTTTGGGACTCCCGGGCGGAGTTTTTATAGCCGGAATAGGGGGGCACGCGGCGAGGCAGCGGCGGCCGCTGCTCTGTTCACGCTGGCGGGGGAGATGAACCAAATCTCTCCGAGATTGTGTGGGGGAGAGGTGGCGGGAGAGGTGCGTTCCCCCTCCTGTTGGTTCTTTGAACTTTGCCCTTGAGGTGAGAGAGGGAAGGAGGAGGATTTGCTGCGCAGAGGGAGTGAGCGCGAGGGAAAGCGACGACGCGGGCGCGTGGAGGAAGAAGAGCCTGACAGCTCGGGCCCGCTCACAGAGGGAGAGGCGCGGGGGAAGGCGGGTCCACGGCGCAGGCGCGGCCGAGACAGCGCAAGGGGGAGCCGGGCGGCCACGCGGCAGCGGAAGGAGAGGCGCAAGCGGGGGCGCGGGCCCGCGGCGCAGTGAGGGCGGGGCGCAAGTGGCGACGGGCTGGGCCGCGGAAGGAGACCGCGCGTGCGCGCTGGCTGCGTGTGGAGGGAACGGCTGGGCCGGGATGACGGCCGGCCCGACTGTGTTATTTTCTTTTAAATTCTTTTTCTTTTTGTATTTCTTTGATTTTCTTTTTGGGTATTCATGTGTGTATACATAGGTATATGTATATACTATATATTCACTTCCGTTCTCCCTGTAATCCTATATCTACCATTTTGTTGATACTTATTACGTAAAGATTATTTTTCTTGTTATATTCAATTGTATGCATACATATATTTGTAAATGTTATTATTTTTACTTTTATTTTGCTTTTACATTTGAATATGTATGTATATATATATATACATTTACACATATATCCTAGGGGCATATACATGTATACATATTTTCATTTCTCTCTGATTTTTGTGTATGTACGTACATGCTTATTTATATATGTATTGATATTCATATGTGTTTGCATATATATGTAAATGCTAGCCTCCTTTAATTTGCTTGCCATAACTTTTAGGGATGATATTTCATGCTTATTTACATTTCTCCTTTTTGCTCTTATTCTCCTTAATACCCTTGTACATTATTTCTCCCCTTTTGTTCACCTCCTTGTCATTCATGCCCTTATGTTTAGAGATGGGATTTCATGTTTACACCCAATTCCCTTTTGGTATTTTATGGATCATCTTTTCATATTCTTACTTTAGATTTTAATTTTCTAATATTTAGACCTGCTTGTTTTCCCCTTGGTCCTTTTGACTTGTTGGAACCTTCATTAAGTTATTCAGAAAAATACCATAAACTCCAAAATCAAATAAACCACATTTGCAAAAGAAATTCAAAAACTTCACATTTATAGATTTAAATTTTCAGGATGTTACAGCTTAGAGCCATATGGTTCCGATTGTCAAATCCAAGGCTAGGTTTGTAGATGGCTTCTATGACTCCTTTGCTAGTGCTCGGCAAAGTAGGGGTATAAGATACCATGATGATAGGATTAGATCACAAGGCATCTACTAGACAGGGGAAGTGTAGGTCTTTTGCTAATAGACCTAGGAGATAGCCCAAGAGAGGTCTAGGTAGTGCTTGTGTGCATTTTGATGTTTTTCATGCTAATCCCTCTTATGGTTCATATATTGCTGTCCCTATACGTCGTATGTCCCACTATTGGATTCCCAAGTCTCTTATCACTAACGCTAGTACTGAGACACCGATGGCTCTTGTCTCCTTGAGATAGACTTTTCAGGTGATGAGGATATTACGAATATCTTGGATGTTGTTTTGGATCTTCCTCACATAGATTTCTGGTGATGTCTATCACCTTTGAGATTGCACCGTGCTCTGGCTTCCTCTTCATCAACTATGGTAAAATTGCTTGAGCTTTTTCAGATTCTCAATTCTCATTTTCATCATTGCATATCATCTGGGTTTTAGTTGAGGATCTAGTCTTGGATAGGATTGTCTCTTTGAGTTGTGTCTTTCTCAAGAGTATCTCCTCTTCTTTAGGTCTTCTAGCATCTCATATCATATCTACGTTGAGCTCGCTTCTTCAGTCAATAGTATCAGTAGTAGAGATACTTAGTGTTGTTGATTCACTTCTTAGCTTGAGTTTTTATTGGCCTAGAGGCATTTGGAGTAGTGGTGGTAATTAGGTCTAGGTGTTTTGTGCTTGTTATTTTATTTTTGATGACCTAGTCTCTTCCTATTGATTATAGTTTATTATCTTTGTATCTATTTCTCCAATTGGTTTACTTCTTTCCTATAAGTGGTATCAATTCTATAATTGATATCTTTTTGTCTTGCTTTGGTTCTCCTCCCTTAGAAACCATGTTGAGAAGGGTAGTGTAGTGTTCTTATGTCGAGTTTTAGTTTTAACTCATTTGCACTCTTTTAGCTTTTTGTTTCTCTCATTTTACTTCTCGTAGGAAGTTTGAGGTTATTTGTCTTTCTTGCTTGGTTTGAGGGGGAGGTCACCCCATGTTGTGTGATGAGTATTTAACTGTGCTTGTGCTTCATTGTCAAAGTTTGAGTTCACTTTTATGTTATTTGCACTCTCTAGTTTTGCTGTTAGGTGATCAGTGGCTTGACCGGCTGTAGGCGATGATCTGGCCGATGCGGTCTAACTGGCCGTGGGTGGCGGTCTAACCAGGGAGTGGTTGTACTGGCCTGTAGTTGGTTGTACGTTTTATTCCAAAGGGGTTCTCGTTTTGTTGAGCCAAGGATTTGAGAGCAGTGTGATCGACCGAATGATGGCAGTCTAACCAGAGCTATGTCGAGCAGTCTAATCGGCATGGTTGTCGTGGTTGGACCAACTCCCCTGTTACTGGGTTTTGACCAGGATTGACTGGGGCAGTTTGACTAGTCGTTGGTTAGCGATCAAAGCGGCCTATGTTGGGTAGAGTGAGCTGAGTTTTGTCTTGGTTATGTTATTGCTCTAGGAGCTTTTTAGGAGTCCTTATAAGGTGCTAGTCATGATGGGAGTCTAAGTGTTAGTCATGGTGGAAGTCCATGCACTGTGTTAATTATGGCTAGGAGTGCCATGTGGTGTTTACTAACTAGAGTCAAATGCATATCACTTGTGCTCAGGATGAGTATTTGTTGTTTGATGTGCAGGACGCTTAGTGATTGTTGATGGTCAATGCAAGATCGAGGTTACGGGAGGAGCCCAAGGCTATGGAGGGTCTCGTAAGTCCGGGTGAGGCTACATCTCAAGTGGAGAAGCACAGGAGAAAGACGACCATTGTGATGAGGCAAGTGTATACATGTGATGTGCCATTAGACTTCGGCCATTTCAAGTGGTGACGATCCGGGAGGAGGCTGAAGGCTTATATGCTTCGCGGGAAGTTATTGGACATCACATACTTCGTATTGGAGTTTGCTATAAGGAGAAGCGTCATAAAGTTCGGTGCGTGGCAATTGCATAAATTATCCAATACTGGGTGGAGAGGCGGTTTGCAAAACCGCGACAGTGGCCTAAGGTGGACTAGATCACATCTTGATTGATAGGGCATCTTATCGAGGCATTGGAACCATATGGAAGTCATGCTTTAAAAAGCATACAAGTGTGTAAAATTCGTTTGTGTGTGGGTTGCCAGGTTTTTCCATTTGTAATTGGTTGTATCCACTAAGTGTGGGTTGGTTGTTAGGGTTAAGTGTGAGGTGAAGGGCCTCCACTATATAAGCTCTTGTGTGCGTTGAGAGAAGATACCTCTTATGCTAGATGAGAGGGAGTTAGGGTTAGGTTTCCTTGTGTTTGAAGCTTTATATGTGTGCTCTTGTGAGAGCTCTATCCTCCAAGGTGTGAAGTGGCTGTAATTCTTGATCCCTTCGTGGTAATAGGAGATCAAACTTGTTTATTTTGCTCCTTTTGTGTTCTTGTTTGATTTTCATGCCATCTTGAGGTGCTTTGAGGAGTTCTTGGTTTCTCTCGGTTCCTCCCTCTTCTGTACTATGAGAACCCATTCAATGTCATCTAGATCAAAACCCATCCAAGGTTATCTAGATCAGCAAGGATTCACAAGCAAGTGCAGATCAGAGTTTTTCTTTTACTCGATTTTGGTGCAATCTTTCTTATTTTGGGTAAAGGTCAAAGGTTTGACTATGATCTTCACGATCAATGATTGGAATAGGTTCCTGACATCCTAGAGAGAGTTTGTACCAAGTTTCATCTTATTTGGATCAGTGGTTTAAGAGTGCCCTTTTCTTGGTCATGGGTAGTGTCTTTTTGTCTCTATTCATGGAGCGGTCAAACCACACCTAACATCCGGTGCGACCGGCCGAGCGATTTGACCACCAGCTGGCCGACAGTTAGACCAGTGATACTAACTGGGTTTGTGTTTTTACTGTATTGTGTTGCTAATACTCAGGAAATTTTTTAAAAAGTCATTCGATGCCTCTGACTCGCGATACCCGCCATACTCGATCCTACCAATACAAATCGAATATTAAAAGCAACAATAACACCGATATTTTCCCAAAAACTATGTAGATTGCTGGGTAGATATTATCTCCACCGTGGGTGTACCTAACATAATTCATGGGTATTCAGCTGAATACTCAAAAGTTTTGGTAAAAATCCACTATATGCAAGATATAATACATATGTATATTAGTAGTTGGGTCAAATTCGTCCTATTCATACTAGTTAGCTCAAATTGGTGCCAGATCCGTTTGGCCCATTTTCCTCCCATCAACACTGGCCCATGCCCACTGTAGGATATATGATAGCATGCAGATTCATTCTGTTCATACCCAGTTGTAATCTTTCAGCCATGAAGGATATATGACAGCATGCAAATCTATAGCTTGTATGTACACAATAGGGCTGGGATTTAGAAAACTACTAGAGAACATCAAACGCTTAGCCTCCTAGAAATTTTGCTGCTAAATACCACATGACAATTCTATTATTTCCCCTTCTTAGACCACCACTGTTGTTCAATTCTAATGGAGTGAAAAGAAATACTAGTTTTTTCTTCTAGGAAATTGTAGCCTTGACTATCTACCATAGATTGCATGCCTGTTATTACTTTTCTTTTGAGAGGGAACACTTTCAGATACTTTTCTGAAAAATATAGATAATAAGAAAACAGTGCAAGTTTGTAGGGATTTCTTGAAGAAAACATGTAATAGAGAATCCTGGAGATTTCCACACCCTGATTCGCATACTGAGGTAAGTATGTGTATTTTTCCTTTGTCATGAATTTATGTTAGCTTACAAGCTACTAACTAGCAAGTTTTTCCTCTGCAATTTTTTTTCAGGTGATAAATAACAAGGTTGAAATTTGCCGTGATTTTAAACGAGGAGAATGAAATCGATCTCTCTGTCGTTTTTGCCATTTATCTACAAGCTCAAGTTGTGTTAGATAAAGTAAAGTAAACTATATCTAGTGATTCTTTTTTTAAACCCAGATTCAAATTACCATACATGGCTGCCAAATACATATATAGGAGGGCATACACCCCAGAAATGCCTCATCACAAAGTTAACCTTAACCTTAATTCCTTTCGAACATTTCTGTTCATTCAAAATAGCTAGAACAATGGTAGAATAATGTTTAGGATTGCAATTTTTTTGTCAAGTACTTCTGTCATTTGGGCAAGCTAACATATATCCCTTTACAATGGAATATATTATTGTCTATTTAAAATAAGTATAACAATGTTAAAAGTTTTTTGTAACTTGGAATACGCATTCTGAAATTTCCGAGTCCACCACGGATCCGCACTATTTTCACCCCTGTCTAAGATTGATGTATAATGACAGAACAGCCATGGTCCCTAATCCATTTACATTTATGGTGACTTACTAGCTCTTCTAGCCTTTTGCTCCATCGAACTTTCAACACTGTCGTTCCAATGGCCATGGGGGTTGAACTGTTGAAGGTGATAAACGGGGCCACGTACTATGTATAAATACGGCAACCAAGCTAGAACGAAAGGCCCCGCTGCACAGAGAGAGAGAGAGAGAGAGAGAATGGGGAGGAGGGCGTGTTGTGCAAAGGAAGGGGTGAAGAGGGGGGCATGGACGAGCAAGGAGGACGACATGTTGGCCTCCTACATCAAGGCCCACGGAGAAGGCAAATGGAGGGAAGTCCCTCAAAGAGCAGGTACTTAAACTACTCGATCCCTAAGACCATAATTAACCTTTAAAACTTTACGAACCCTCCAATCAATGGTGCATGTTAATTTGCAGGTCTGCGATGGTGCGGCAAGAGCTGCCGGCTGCGGTGGCTGAACTACCTCCGGCCGAACATCAAGTGCGGCAACATCTCCGACGACGAGGAGGAGCTCATCATCAGGCTCCACAACCTGATGATGAGCTCCTCCGGAGAAGGCAAATGGAGGGAAGTCCCTCAAAGAGCAGGCACTTAAACTACTCGATCCCTAAGACCATAATTAACCTTAAAAACTTTACGAACCCTCCAATCAATGGTGCATGTTAATTTGCAGGTCTGCGACGGTGCGGCAAGAGCTGCCGGCTGCGGTGGCTGAACTACCTCCAGTCGAACATCAAGCACGACAACATCTCCGACGACGAGGAGGAGCTCATCATCAGGCTCCACAACCTCCTCGGCAACATGTCTCAGCACTGCACAAGAACATGCGTGCCCGCATGCTGTTTTTCTTTATTTAATTCATTGGTTTTTCGTATTAAAGTTGAACCATATGCATGCCTGTGTGCAGGTGGTCTCTCATTGCAGGCAGGCTGCCTGGGCGAACAGACAACGAAATCAAGAACTACTGGAACAGCACGCTCGGCCGGAAGGCCGGCGCCGCCGGCGGCCGCGGCGGCACGTGGGTCAGCACGCCCGGCGGCGCCTCCCGAACCACAGGCGCCCCGGCAGCGTTGTCCAACTCCGAGGCGGGCCAGGCTGCTCCACGCGCGGACCCTAACGCCGGCGCTTCCCGGAGGGCGCTGCCGCCGGCCTTGTGGGCGCCTAAGGCCGTGCGGTGCACGGGCGGCCTCTTCTTCCACCGGGAAACGCCGCCCCCACTCGCCGAGGCGCAAACCGGGGGAGCGGACGGAGATGACTGCGGCGGCAGCAGCTCGGCGACGCCGTCGACATTCCCGGTGACCGAGCCACGCTTTTCCGGCGGCGACGACTGGATGGACGACGTGAGAGCCTTGGAGTCGTTTCTTGAGTCCGACGAGGACTGGGTCAGGTGCCAAATGGCCGAGCCGCGAGTGCAGTAGCACTCGTGCGAATTCAAGTAGCCAAGTATACGTACGATTGTAGTATGAATGTTCGTAAGTTTCTCAAAAATAAACTATACCTATATACGTACGAACGTACGTATGTGATCATGGCTAGCTACTGGTATAAGGTAGCTAGCCAGCCTGGGTTGTTGTGGCTTGCAAAAACCAACGGGGACTAAATTTTAAAAAACTGAATAGAGTGATATTCGTGTGCTCAGGTCCTAATTGTTGCATGTGTCTGATCACACGTAAGCATCCTCCTGCATCGATCAATCCGTACGTGCGCATGCAAGGCAACGCAATAGAACGAGGCTTCACGCCGTGATATGTACTACATAGTCCATTTGAAAGCATGCACATGCCTTGATTTCACACGACTGAGAAACAAGCTAGTTAGTTTATAAGGCCCAGAGATATTTAACAAGCATGCATGGTTGAGATTAATTTCCTAGATTACCCTTGCTAACTGCATGTATGCATCATACAGGTTTCTGGCTTACATCATTACAGCTCATTGTAATCAAACGTAAGAGAGCTTCGGTTATTGAGGACCAGCCTAGTATGTTAATGCTCGTCTTTGATAAGTTTCAATAATTAAGACATAATTTGGTCCAATTCTTTTTAACTCATGGCTTTTTTTGAATAAATAAATAAGGTAGTTTTTTTGCTACTATTTCGAAACGGTTTATTGGGACAGCTTTTTTGAAGAGGCTTAAGAATGTTTCAAGTCAGACTTTGTTAATGCTCGGCCTTGCAGACGCACTTAAAATATTGGCGTTTTCTCAAGGTAGTACTAGTGACCTGGACACATGTAATTTTCTTAATTTGTACGATGAATCATTAATTGTTTCCCTATTGCATATATATATATATATATATATATATATATATATATATATATATATATATATATATATATATATATATATATATGTTATTTTTCTTATATGAATTTCTTGCAGTACTGTTTGACAAAACATCCCAATGCTGCAGATTTTTAGAGAAGTGTGAAGTATAGAGCAAAAACTTTTTTAGACTTTTCTACAACATTTGTTTAACTACAATATGTGGCATTAATTTGCAGTAGAATCAACATTGAATGTTGCAACAGTATTAGAAAAATATTGTGATAAATATTTTGTCATTTCATAAAGAAATATTTTAATAATTTCAGCAACATTAGTTGCAAGTAATAGCTTTTACAAGTGCTTAGTTGGGCTGAATTTTGGTGGTTTATGGCTGAATTTTTACTGTAGTTGGCTGAAATTACACTGTAGTTGATGGTGGTTTATTTGGCATAATTAAATTTAAAAAATTAAAAATAGAAAAAAAGAGTTAGCCCATCACGTATAATACAAATGAATACGAAAAAGATTAACCGGTAAAAAATCTCAAAATAAACCGAAAAATCAGAAAAAAAAACAAAATTTAAGAATAGTAAAAAATAAACTAGAAGCTAGAAGTCTCAGGCCAAATGAGTAGGGCCAAGTTTTTTTTGAAAAACCAAGGACCCATTTTTCTATCACTTCCATTTTATATTTGTATTTTTTTTAAAAAAAAATCTCAGTGTGCAGTATTACCAACGAGATCCCACACCGTGAACCATCAATCAATCTGACGTCCGATTTGTATCAAAAAGCGATGAAAAGGACTGGCTGGTGTACACAAGAACCAACGTATCCCTGTCTATCTACCTCAAGATGTACTATGATAAATGAGATATTGAAGCGTTAGCATTATATTGCTTAGCTGTGACCCCATGCTACAGTATATATATATATATATATATATATATATATAGACACACACATGGGCCATATTGGAATCAAAGTCAGTTTTGACATTGTTTCGCATCGTATTTATAAAATTAGTAGTATACGAGACGAATTGATAAAAATATCATTTTTGCCGTCGACGGGCCGGGAGGTTTTCAAAAATGACATATGTAATAAGTTTTCAAAAAGCAGGTTTTATTAGAAATTTTAGAAAAAAATAGGTTTTAAGTTGTTACTATGTTAAGATGAGTTTATAGATTAATTATTTGTATCACATCAACTAAAACGAGTTTTAAGTACAGCAGTGTTTGGTTAAGATATACGCCAATATATAATAACATAACCAAGATGAATTTAAGCAAATTGTGTTAATGGAAATACCACACGTCTACGTTTCTAGTTAGTCACAACTCCCAAAACACCAAAAAATCGAAAGAGAATAACATACTGGAAACACAATATATGTTACATGTTGATCACTAATGTTACTAGTAGTGTGCCCGTGCTAACGCTACGGTAAAATACAAAACAAAATAAAATTTGTAAAAAATAAAACGAACAATCAGATTCATTAAGATTCACGTCTCATATATTGTATAACCAAATATTTTTGTCACATAATAAATATCACATAACGACTGATCCTTTGAGGAGGCGACAACATGATCACAGGGCAGTGGATTTTCACTTTGAGCTCATGTGGATGCAGACCATTTGGAGTGATGGAAAAATCATAAACCGCTTCCAAGGTATGAAGTCGCATATAATGCATCCCCCCTCCCCCCAACCAAAAAACGCAATTACTCAAACAAAACAAATATCCTACAGAAAAAGGTGCATGCCAACATAAGCAGATTCTATGGACTATGCCGCAAACTATAAGAAAATATAACATAATCAAGCCAACTGCAGCAATGGACTACTGGCCAATTGGCAACCTACAGATGGACAGCAATAACTATCTTGGACAACATCCTCCAACAAGAATACACACAGATTCCCCATTGGCAACCACAAAACCATTATCTCCGCATGGAAAATAATTTTTTTTCTCACACTACAGGTACAAGTAGCTCACCGATTCACCGATTTTTTCGCCTCTTTCAGCAGCAACTCTTTCAGAAACAGCAATAGCTGATATTCGTCTAGGTTGAGTGCAAATAATATTGCAAGTAGCACCACGAGCAGCATCTATTTCCGATTCTAAAATGTACTGCAGCAGCTGTGTTGTCTTGCCATATCAAGGAAGTCATCAAAGCAAACCTTTGTGTGATACACAGATGTTGTATCTGTGTATGCATAATCAAGTCCAGGAAGACCAGCAACTTCCTGATATATTTGAAAATCAGTAGAAGATTTTATTGCTCCAGAATGAGAAACATCCTGCAATTACAAGTTTTGAGTTATTTCCTATTTGTAATCTGCAAGGAAGACAAACTATAAGATTGACCTATACTGGTTGAGTAATATGACATGTGTGGAATCATCTTCATTCACTCTAACAACAGGATATCAATTGATTTGTTTTAAGTTCAATGTTAGCACCAAACAAGTGGGTGTGAGGTGACTGAGAAACAATCATACCCATCTTTTTTAATGAAGGGCTACTTAATAGTGTTTCCAAAATTGAAAGGAAAAAAATACAGAACACTCAATTCTACTCTGAGCTGCTTGATTATCAGTGATGCTGGAAACCTGACAATGTAAGTTACAACATTTATTTGTTACGAACAATGTTCCCTGCTACCGGCCAAGATATGATGTTTCTTTTTAAGATCATCTGCTTGCCCAACAATACCTTGGAACAGGAAAATCACTCAAATTTCTAGAGCAGGACTTCTTATAAATGTCAATTGCACCTACTAAGGGAAATGAACCTCTTTCTAAAAATTGTTCGTTCTAAGACAGCTAAACTCAGAAATACAAAAGAAAACGATGTGCCACCTGTGAAGCTATCTGAGAAGATGGGTATTTGGCTACAGCAGCGAAGCTCTCCAAAGCCCAATGGTCAGTACCCTGTTATATGGGAAAAGTTAATAAACTAAGCCGGTTAGGTTCGAAATCAATGTTTCAATTAGACATGGTAATCCACAGCATTTAAAACAACAGTAAAAAATATATTCGGGTGTATAAATTTGAGTACATGCAAAATAGCCTAGGATGCTTATTTTTTTATTTTCTGCCATATGCAAATCCAAGAGTGTCGTAGCTACGGGCTAGACAGGGAAAGAGGGGACTGGTAGGAGAGGAAGAGGAGAGCCAGATCTGTGGAGAGGTGGTGAGAATGAGAGGAGGCCCCCCTTTTGCCCCTCCTGGGGGCTTATATATATGTGAGTGGGGTAGAATGGGAAATCCCCATTCTACCCCTTAGTATTTTACAAAGGATGGGGGTACACTGGTATATTTACACTGTTATATTCCTCTACACTATTGGGCCTATTACATGTTTGACTAGTTGCACGGCCCAGTCACGGGGGGTTGGGCCACCCCTACAATAGTACTCCCTCGACAGCAAGCGCTGAGGTCCCGATGGGCGAGCTGACGTGATCAACCACCCCAGCCCCCCGTTCCCTGACAGCAAGCACGAGGGTGCTGATGCAACTGATAGCTCGCAGACCCTAGAAGGAACCGGTGAAGCGCCGGAGACGTCGTCGAGCGCCGAAGACGTGCCGTCCCGCCGAGGCGATGCCTACCAGGCGGACGGCGGAGTCAAGCGCCGAAGACGTGCCGTCCCGCCGAGGCGATGCCTACCAGGCGGACGGCGGAGTCGAGCGCCGTAGACGTGTCGTCGAGCGCCTAAGACGTGCCGTCCCGCCGAGGCGATGCCTACCAGGCGGACGGCGGAGTCGAGCGCCGAAGACGTGCCGTCCCACCGAGGCGATGCGTACGAGGCGGACGGCGGAGTCGAGGCCGAAGGCGTGTCGTCGAGCGCCGAAGACGTGCCGTCCCGCCGAGGTGATGCCTACAAGGCGGACGGTGGAGTCGAGGCCGAAGGCGCGTCGTCGAGCGCCGAAGACATGCCGTCCCGCCGAGGCGATGCCTACGAGGCGGACGGCGGGGTCGGGCGCCGAAGACCTGCCGTCCCGCCGAGGCGATGCCTACGAGGCGGACGGCGGAGTCGAGCGCCGAAGACGTGTCGTCGAGCGCCGAAGACGTGCCGTCCCGCCGAGGCGATGCCTACGAGGCGGACGGCGGAGTCGAGCGCCGAAGACGTGCCGTCCCACCGAGGCGATGCCTACGAGGCGGACGGCGGAGTCGAGGCCGAAGGCGTGTCGTCGAGCACCGAAGACGTGCCGTCACGATGCCTACGAGGCGGACGGTGGAGTCGACTGCCGAAGACGTGTCGTCGAGCGTCGAAGACGTGCCGTCCCGCCGACGCGATGCCTACAAGGCGGACGGCGGAGTCGAGCGCCGAAGACGCGCCGACACTGTTGTTCTCCTTCCTTCGAAAAGATTGCCCGCGGAGGGCGGGCGCTTGCGGCGCAGGCCGAGGGCGCTACGCACACGGAGGTAGGGAGGCGAAGCCGCCGTTCCCCTACCTTCGAAACCGCTTGCGGCGTAGGCCGAGGGCGCTACGCACGCTGAGGTAGGGAGGCGAAGCCGCCGTTCCCCTACCTTCGCAAAGAGTGCCCGCGAAGAGCGGGCGCTTGCGGCGTAGGCCGAGGGCGCTACGCACGCTGAGGTAGGGAGGTGAAGCCGCCGTTCCCCTACCTTCGCAAAGAGTGCCCGCTAAGAGCGGGCGCTTGCGGCGTAGGCCGAGGGCGCTACGCACGCTGAGGTAGGGAGGCGAAGCCGCAGTTCCCCTACCTTCGAAAAGAGTGTCCGCGAAGAGCGGGCGCTTGCGGCGTAGGCCGAGGGCGCTACGCACGCTGAGGTAGGGAGGCGAAGCCGCCGTTCCCCTACCTTCGAAAAGAGTGCCCGCTAAGAGCGGGCGCTTGCGGCGTAGGCCGAGGGCGCTACGCACGCGGAGGTAGGGAGGCGAAGCCGCCGTTCCCCTACCTTCGAAACCGCTTGCGGCGTAGGCCGAGGGCGCTACGCACGATGAGGTAGGGAGGCGAAGCCGCCGTTCCCCTACCTTCGAAACCGCTTGCGGCGTAGGCCGAGGGCGCTACGCACGCTGAGGTAGGGAGGCGAAGCCGCCGTTCCCCTACCTTCGCAAAGAGTGCCCGCTAAGAGCGGGCGCTTGCGGCGTAGGCCGAGGGCGCTACGCACGCTGAGGTAGGGAGGCGAAGCCGCCGTTCCCCTACCTTCGAAAAGAGTGCCTGCTAAGAGCGGGCGCTTGCGGCGTAGGCCGAGGGCGCTACGCACGCGGAGGTAGGGAGGCGAAGCCGCCGTTCCCCTACCTTCGAAACCGATTGCGGCGTAGGCCGAGGGTGCTACGCACGCTGAGGTAGGGAGGCGAAGCCGCCGTTCCCCTACCTTCGCAAATAGTGCGCGCTAAGAGCGGGCGCTTGCGGCGTAGGCCGAGGGCGCTACGCACGCTGAGGTAGGGAGGCGAAGTCGTCGTTCCCCTACCTTCGAAAAGAGTGCCCGCTAAGAGCGGGCGCTTGCGGTGTAGGCCGAGGGCGCTACGCACGCGGAGGTAGGGAGGCGAAGCCGCCGTTCCCCTACCTTCGAAACCGCTTGCGGCGTAGGCCGAGGGCGCTACGCACGCTGAGGTAGGGAGGCGAAGCCGCCATTCCCCTACCTTCGAAAAGAGTGCCCGCTAAGAGCGGGCGCTTGCGGCGTAGGCCGAGGGCGCTACGCACGGAGGTAGGGAGGCGAAGCCGCCGTTCCCCTACCTTTGAAACCGCTTGCGGCGTAGGCCGAGGGCGCTACGCACGCTGAGGTAGGGAGGCGAAGCCGCCGTTCCCCTACCTTTGAAAAGAGTGTCCGCGAAGAGCGGGCGCTTGCGGCGTAGGCCGAGGGCGCTACGCACGCTGAGGTTGGGAGGCGAAGCCGCCATTCCCCTACATTCAAAAAGAGTGCCCGCTAAGAGCGGGCGCTTGCGGCGTAGGCCGAGGGCGCTACGCACGCGGAGGTAGGGAGGCGAAGCCGCCGTTCCCCTACCTTCGAAACCGCTTGCGGCGTAGGCCGAGGGCGCTACGCACGCTGAGGTAGGGAGGCGAAGCCCCCGTTCCCTACCTTCACAAAGAGTGCCCGCTAAGAGCGGGCGCTTGCGGCGTAGGCCGAGGGCGCTACGCACGCTTAGGTAGGGAAGCGAAGCCGCCGTTCCCCTACCTTCGAAAAGAGTGCCCGCTAAGAGCGGGCGCTTGCGACGTAGGCCGAGGGCGCTACGCACGCGGAGGTAGGGAGGCGAAGCCACCGTTCCCCTACCTTCGAAACCGCTTGCGGCGTAGGCCGAGGGCGCTACGCACGCTGAGGTAGGGAGGCGAAACCGCCGTTCCCCTACCTTCGCAAAGAGTGCCCGCTAAGAGCGGGCGCTTGCGGCGTAGGCCGAGGGCGCTACGCACGCTGAGGTAGGGAGGCGAAGCCGCCGTTCCCCTACCTTCGAAAAGAGTGCCCGCTAAGAGCGGGCGCTTGCGGCGTAGGCCGATGGCGCTACGCACGCGGAGGTAGGGAGGCGAAGCCGCTGTTCCCCTACCTTCAAAACCGCTTGCAGCGTAGGCCGAGGGCGCTACGCACGCTGAGGTAGGGAGGCGAAGCCGCCGTTCCCCTACCTTCGCAAAGAGTGCCCGCTAAGAGCGGGCGCTTGCGGCGTAGGCCGAGGGCGCTACGCACGCTGAGGTAGGGAGGCGAAGCCGCCGTTCCCCTTCCTTCGAAAAGATTGCCCGCGGAGGGCGGGCGCTTGCGGCGCAGGCCGAGGGCGCTACGCACACGGAGGTAGGGAGGCGAAGCCGCCGTTCCCCTATCTTCGAAACCGCTTGCGGCGTAGGCCGAGGGCGCTACGCACGCTGAGGTAGGGAGGCGAAGCCGCCGTTCCCCTACCTTCGCAAAGAGTGCCCGCGAAGAGCGGGCGCTTGCGGCGTAGGCCGAGGGCACTACGCACGCTGAGGTAGGGAGGCGAAGCCGCCGTTCCCCTACCTTCGCAAAGAGTGCCCGCTAAGAGCGGGCGCTTGCGGCGTAGGCCGAGGGCGCTACGCACGCTGAGGTAGGGAGGCGAAGCCGCCGTTCCCCTACCTTCGAAAAGAGTGTCCGCGAAGAGCGGGCGCTTGCGGCGTAGGCCGAGGGCGCTATGCACGCTGAGGTAGGGAGGCGAAGCCGCCGTTCCCCTACCTTCGAAAAGGAGTGCTACACTCCCTGGTGTAACGCGCTCGAAGGTGCGACATCCAGGTGCCGCATCACTAGGGCGAGGCACTCCCTAGTGTCTCGGCCATCGCGCAATTTTAATACTCCGTAGAGTGCGTGAGGGTAATTGGTGCGTGCGGAGGCGGACCTCGGCGCACGACTTAATTTATAGTCCGCGGACTCTCGCGTGCGGAGGCAGACCTCGGCGCACGACTTAATTTATAGTCCTTGGACTCTCGCGTGCGGAGGCAGATCTCGGCGCACGACTTAATTTATAGTCCTTGGACTCTCGCGTGCGGAGGCAGACCGGTGCGTGCGGAGGCGGACCTCAGCGCACGACTTATTTAGAGTCCGTAGACTTGCGCGTGCGGAGCTAAGCTCGACGCTACGTCTTATTTAGAGTCCGTGGACTATGGCGTGCGGAGCAGAGCTCGACGCAACGCCTTCTTTATAGTCCGGAGACTCGCGCGTGCGGAGCTAGGCTCGACGCTACGTCTTATTTAGAGTCCGTGGACTATGGCGTGCGGAGCAGAGCTCGACGCGACGCCTTCTTTATTGTCCGGAGACTCGCGCGTGCGGAGCTACGCTCGACGCTATGTCTTATTTAGAGTCCGTGGACTATGGCGTGCGGAGCAGAGCTCGACGCGACGCCTTCTTTATAGTCCGGAGACTCGCGCGTGCGGAGCTAGGCTCGACGCTACGTCTTATTTAGAGTCCGTGGACTATGGCGTGCGGAGCAGAGGTCGACGCAACGCCTTCTTTATAGTCCGGAGACTCGCGCGTGCGGAGCTAGGCTCGAAGCTACGTCTTATTTAGAGTCCGTGGACTATGGCGTGCGGAGCAGAGCTCGACGCGACGCCTTCTTTATAGTCCGGAGACTCGCGCGTGCGGAGCCAGGCTCGACGCTACGTCTTATTTAGAGTCCGTGGACTATGGCGTGCGGAGCAGAGCTCGACGCGACGCCTTCTTTATAGTCCGGAGACTCGCGCGTGCGGAGCTAGGCTCGACGCTACGTCTTATTTAGAGTCCGTGGACTATTGCGTGCCGAGCTAGACTCGACGCTACGTCTTCTTTATACTCCGTAGAGTGCGCGCGAAGGCGTCCCCCCGCTGCGTCTTATTTATACTCCGTAGAGTGCGTGCGGAGCTAGGCTCGATGCTACGTCTTATTTAGAGTCCGTGGACTATTGCGTGCGGAGCTAGGCTCGACGCTACGTTTTCTTTATAGTCCGGAGACTCGCGCGTGCGGAGCTAGGCTCGCTGCTACGTCTTATTTAGAGTCCGTGGACTATGGCGTGCGGAGCAGAGCTCGACGCGACGCCTTCTTTATAGTCCGGAGACTCGCGCGTGCGGAGCTAGGCTCGACGCTACGTCTTATTTAGAGTCCGTGGACTATGGCGTGCGGAGCAGAGCTCGACGCGACGCCTTCTTTATAGTCGGAGACTCGCGCGTGCGGAGCTAGGCTCGACGCTGCGTCTTATTTAGAGTCCGTGGACTACGCCGAGGCGCAAAGCCGTCGTGCGATTTAAGCCAAAAGCCGATCAAACACCGTTGCACGAAAAAGGACGCAACAGTAATAAAAAGCTCGAGGCTAGGCCAGTAAACACGCAACGACAGCAGTGAAAGCAAGGGATAAGCCAGACAAGCAAAAATTGCAACAACGGACCCTGGCAAGGCGCACAATGCGTCATCTGTCCCGACGACACGCAAGAGTCACTACAGAATGGACTGCTACTTACATGGGTGAGTATTCCGCCTCTTCGTCTCCGCAGAGGTGAGGTTGAGGTCTCTATGGCGTGGCCTCCTCGCCCAGTGCGTACGGGGCTGAGAGAAGAGCTGCGGAGGTTGCTACACGAATAGTGTTCCGTCCGCGGCGAAGGCTCCGCAGGCACTAGCGGAGTCCCCAGAGGGCTTGGCGAAGACTCCAGGAAGTTCGGTGAAGACCGTTGACGCAGAGGAACACTCACGCGGGGATAAAGATTCCCTGCCGCGTGCACATGTACGTGCGTGGGTCATGCAGACCCGCGCGGGGTCTCGACGAAGAGCGGAGGCTCGGCGCAGACTGTTGCGCGGAGACTCGACGAAAAGTGCGCGGAGGACGGAGCGGACTTCGCTGCGCGGAGACTCATCTTCGCGGAGACTCGCCTTTGCGGAGACTCCGACTCGGAGGGCGGAGGTTGCCGTCGCGGCGTGGACGAAGCACGGACCGCAGGTGCAGGCGGAGTCAACCTCGCCGCGCGTGAAGGCACGCTGTCACGGACTACCGCTCGGAGCCGTCATCGTCGCTGCACTTGGATCCCGCGTCTCGCCCGATGAAGGGAGCGACCTCCAAGTCGAAGGCCACCGCCATGATGAGGACGCCGGCGGCCTCCGCGCCGGCTCGCACCCACCCAAAGAGGGTACAGATGCGCTACGTGAGGAGAGCAGCTGTCCGCGCCTCAGAGCCGAGGCGCGCTTGACGTAGTCCTCGTACGTGAAGGAGACGAGGTCGTTGTCGGCGCCGCGGCGATACACGCGGTAGTAGTAGTCGTCCCGCAGGCAGCGACGCGGCGGAGTCCGGCGAAGACTCCTGGAGCACTCGGGTCTGGAGCACCCTGCACGGAGGCCGGCGGAGTCTCACCAGACGTGCGAAGGCCCGAAGAGGACCTCGCCGGGCATGGCGTGGTGGTGGCTGCCGCGGCCACCGCGTCGATGGAGACAACCTGCACGATGGCGCGCACGGCGCGCCAGGTCACCGCTCTCGAACATGCCGGAGTCGACGAAGAGCCATCGCACCCGAGCTGCATCATGAGGGCCACGTTGACTGGGGTGACCCCCCCGCCTGCGGCGGACTGGACGACTGGGCGGCGTCCCAGCTGCTTAGCCTGCGCGATCAGGTCGTAGGGCCGCAACGACATTGCCGGTGCCGGTTGCGCCTGCTGATGCAGTGAGCGTCGTCGGCGAGCGTGAGGACGCGAGCACCGCGGCAGCGCAGGCCCCAGCCTCCTCGGCGATGCGCGCGTTCTTTCTTGCGAGCAGCACAACTCGGCGTCCAGGCTTCGGGTGTATCCTCGTCGAGGACCTTGGAGACCCCGCCAAGACCTCGCCAACGCGGCTGTGGCGCGGAGGCTTGGGCTGCTTCGGAGGAGACCTCGCCGGACGCCGCGAACGGTCTGTTTGGGCGGTCAACCTCGAGCCTGCAGCTTCCGGTTCCATGGCGCGGAGTCTGGTGCCACGAGGTAGCACGCCGCGTCGGCGTGGTCGACACACGTCCAGCGGAGGCTCGGTTCGTCCCTCACCTGCATGCCAAAAACCAAGGCGGAGAGAGAGAGGCTTGCGCATGGATGGATACCTGGGTGTTTAGGCTGTACGCAAGCATGAAGTTCGCAGGTGGATGTGCCCTGCATGGGCCGATGGCTATTTCATGCACGCACGTGAGCGGGGCAGCCGCGGAAGAATCGCCTGAGCCCGGGTGCGCTGATCCGTCGCTCGCTGCAGACGGCCTGGGTCATCGCTGTCCACACGACGGTCTGCAAGCTGGGGCGGCTGTAGGCGGAGGGTTCGCAAGCAAACGCGCTCCTATTTATACACTGCCCCCGTGCCGTACATTGCTCCCGGGCTGAGCTGCATGCATGCTGGGCAGATGCTCTAGGTGCATGCATGTATGGATACACATGCACAAACGTGAATGGATGTGCATGCAAGGATGGACACGTGAATGGATGTGCACGTGGGCTCATGGCATGCATGGATGGCTATAATGAACGCATGCAGGGATACGTACGTGAGTGGATGACTTGCGTGAGTGCGTACGAGACTCCGCCCGGCTTTGCACCCCGTGGAGCCTTCGACCAGTGCGCGGAGACACCGCTCGACGAAGACCTTGGCGCGGCGCGAAGTTCAGCGGGGTCGGCGCGTAGACACGACGTGGCGAAGGCCATCTTCGGGAAGCCCGGCGTCGCAGAGTCGAAGCGGTCGTGCGGGCGCAGAGGCGACGCGAAGCCAAGAACATCTCGCAGAGGCTCGACGTTGTGCGAAGACTCGACGCGGGGGCTTCGGGAGCTCGCATGCACGCGTGCGGATGGATACTCCCACGTAGCATCAACTCCTGCTGCACCCGTGAAGCTTTCATTGGCCTCCTTTCAATTTGTACGTCGCTCACTGCGGAGGCTCGCGAGAGAAGACAGGCGACGTAAGACTTGATGGAGCGTAGGCTTCAGAGATGAATCGTCAGAAGGGTTATGCCACCAAGTCATCCGAAACATCGCTTCCCTGCATAACTACCTCGAACAGAGCGGAGATAGCAGCAAAGTAGGCATAAGCGATTCAATCGGATCTATTCAACTCATCATCTACGAAAAATAGCAAAGTATACGGGCAAATCTCGTACACCTTACACGACCAGATCCGCTAGATCTGGATCTGGAAAGGAAGTAGCGACAAGATAAACTTATCTGTGGTGCTTCCATTCTGCGCTAGGAAACTCCTTCGGAGGTAGCCACCTCTAGCGCCCTCGTGCAGCTTCTCGTTCGGTCCCCACGGACGGCGCCAACTGTCGTAGCTACGGGCTAGACAGGGAAAGAGGGGACTGGTAGGAGAGGAAGAGGAGAGCCAGATCTGTGGAGATGTGGTGAGAATGAGAGGAGGCCCCCCCCCCTTTGCCCCTCCTGGGGGCTTATATATATGTGAGTGGGGTAGAATAAGAAATCCCCATTCTACCCCTTAGTATTTTACAAAGGATGGGGGTACACTGGTATATTTACACTGTTATATTCCTCTACACTATTGGGCTTATTACATGTTTGACTAGTTGCACGACCCAGTCACGGGGGGTTGGGCCACCCCTACAACAAAGAGAATTGTAACTCTTGATTTGCTTAAAATGTTCAGAAATCCCGTCTACCAGCACTGGAGAGAAAGTAAGATAAAAACAAGGACCTGATACCTTTGTTACAACTGTAAAGTGCAAGTGTAATTTTGCCAAATAGTGAACAGTACAAGTTTAGAGCCTTACCTGAAAAAGAGTGGATTTTCCACTGATACCCATAGCTTCCAGATCAACTACAAAACGAACTGAGTTTCTCCAGCGGTGCTGCACAAATATAGTAAATAGAGATTTGAGATGGTAGTGCTTACATTGACAGAATAGGAATTGCCGGTGAGGACAAACACCATGTCCATGCAAATATGTGAGCATATTGTTAGCGAAGCATCAAGCTTATAACAGACAATGTTAAAAAAAATAGACAGAAAAATAAACACAAAAGTCTCACAATCACCGAAAGAGTACGAACAAGAGCTTATGTATAGTAAACAGAATACAATATATCTAGCACCAGAAAATATGACATGCTGACATAATTGTGCATGCAGCAACTCAGAAATTTTAGACCTACAAAGAATCTAGTCTCATGAAAGCACTTTTCCTCCCATTTTCTTCTAATTTATATATAAGAAGCACCTCCCTTTGTTATAATTCCAAATTATCAGTAAAAACCACCTGATCCTCGTCACATGTAAATATCAACAATGGAACCTGTGTAATATTTCCATGAGCAATTCTGCAAATTGAGTGTTTTACAAAGAGCGTTAAAACTTGAACCATCCCAATGGAACTGGGAATGAACTCTAGATCTATGTGCAGAAGAGATGTACTTAAAATGCTGTACAACATGACGCAGGGCATATGTTCAATTCACTATAGTGTCTAACATGGTCTACCCCCGACATCTTAAGAAGAAAATAGATAATTCTAAATTACGAATTTCTGCTAACTACGTTGCTTCCAACAGGTCATATGAGTAAAAATCATGAAAGTAAGTATAAGTTGCAAAGGGAACAGAAAAGATTGAATAAGCAGCCGCATACCCATAAGATTGAAAAGCCAGAACAATGAAAGCTCAAACTTAATCTTTGGAAGGAATACAAATACCCAAGATACAGCTCCCATCCATGGTTCTGTTGGTATAAGCCTTAGTTTAGACCACAACTCCCCATCGATATCAAAATCTCGAACCCAAACTGGCACAATGACCGGTACAGCATTAAACTTTAAGGAGAGGGCCAATGTCATGCGTGAACCACCAGCATAACGAAGGCCAATTTGGTACCTAAAATACAAAACACACTCAAGAACTAAGCAGTGCAATGTCCCATGACAACAGGATGGGTAAAAACTAAAAAAGCAATCTCTTTCCTGACTCTTGCTGAAATAAGTTACTGCACCCTACCCACTTCGATACGAAAAGGAAGCCCAAGAACTTACTGCAGGTCGTTGGCTCGCCGGGACATGCAGCGCTCGACATTCCTGACTGAGTGCGGCTCCTCGCCGAGGACGAACTGCCTGATCTCGACCCGTTTGACGTAATGTGACTTCTGGAGGTTGTCGATGACTGGCTGCAGCAGGCCAACGATCCAGTTCTCGATGCCCAGGCGGTAGACCTTCCATAGCTTACCGAGCACCATGTTGACCCACTCGACGGACTCCTTGCGCTGCAGGTCCTCCTCCTCGAGGAAGAGCGAAAAGGTCGAGGTGGGCAACTGCGGCTATGTGCCGTTGACCTTGACCTCAAGCTCGGCGCGGCGGCGCTTGCGCAGCTTCGCAGAGCTTGTCGAAGGCGGCGCCGATGAAGAAGAAGACGGTGGATCCGGCGGCGGCGCCCTCACGGCTCCACGGCGGAGCGGTGTTAGGCGGCGCAGTGCTAGGTGGAGGCGGCCGGGCTAGCCGGGGCCGACCGGAGGTAGAGGGGCGGAGTGGGACGGAGCGGCGGCGCAGGGGGGCGGCGCGGGGGCGGAGTGGGACGGATGTTCGGCGCAGGAGATCGGCGGCGCAGGGGGGCAGCGCGGGGGCAGAGTGGGGCGCGGCGGTGGAGAAGCGAGGCGCGGCGTGAGGGTTTGGGGCCGGCTGCGGGCTCAGGAGCCGGGGGGACGGAGCGGCGGCGCGGCGCACGGGATTAGGACGCGAGGGTTTGCGGGGCAGTGGGACGGGAGAAAGACGTGGTTACGGGGACGGTGGCTGTGAATTTGGATTTGGATTTGGATCGTTGGATATAAGTGGGTAAGGAGAGAGAAAGGTGGGAATTGATTCTTAATCGTTGATTTAACTGGTTGGTTTTTCTGGGGACACAAATTGGTGTGGACGTAGGAAAACTCATGACTGCTAGGGGCACAATTTGGAGTGGTCGTAGGAAAGAACTGAACTGGTGGATTTTAGGGGTAGAGACACATCTCGATATCTGTGCTTGGTCTTTTGTTTGCTAATCACCAGGTCACGTAACACAAAAATATTCCGTACTCGACACGCCATGCAACTTCCAACTGCGCTTGGCCGAAAATTTGGGGTACCCTTGAGTTTGAAAACATGGATGCGCAAAATTGGTGTTCTTAAAAACAGGTAAAATTTTGGGATTTATGCAGCCAAACATGGTTTAGGTTGTTGTGCCCGCAACCGTGTTTAACCAAAACTAGTTTTGATAAAACTTGAGGTCCAAATAACGCCGAAGTCAACAGCCACTGCCTTCCTTTCCTCCCTTCAGAGTTCAGATCCCTGATCGCCCAGCCTCGTTGCCATCACAAGCATCGATCTGTCATCCCAGGAGACATCACTCTCAGGACAAGAATTTGACATGTAATTTGCAATAACTGACTGGATTGGATTGGCCTGTGTAATGACTACTGAACAATGGGCAATTTCAGCTGCATTTGTTCCAAATTGACATCCCAAGAGACATCACTCTCAGGGAATCTGATACCTTCACCGCTGGACAAGAACCTACCGTAGTTGACACTGGTAAGTTCTGAGCTATCATGAAGTTGCGTGAGTTCCTCTCCTTCTCACACATGCTGGATCGCATTGTATTGTAAATTTAATTTAAGATGCATGTTCTCTAAGATTCTACATTTTTACTCTGTTGTTAAAATGCTACTAGTACAGCTACAGAAGTTCATGTGCGGTGCGCCGGTGCACACTTCTTTCGTCGTCTATTTTCATGATAACTGTTGGATCGGAAACGGCGACAGGGGGGGGGGGGTGAATGTCGACTTTTAAAATCTCCCCTCACAAGTATTTCAAGAAAATCTCAACTTCTATAGCTATGAGAAGCTATGAAGAAGAAAAATATTTACTTGCTTGAAACCAAGACCGCAAACAGAGCAAACAACAGGGAGGCACACAAGAAGTTGTTGCTGCTGCTGAACCAGTGAGATAAAGTAAAAGTAACAAACTGAAAGCAGAGTAAGAGCCAAGAATAAAGACTGCAAACGTAATCTTTTACTGCTGCCTCACCAACCGAAAACAGTACTCAAATACTACATGAAAGTCGAAACCAAGAAATGCATTAGGCTCAATCATAAATAGCCAAACAGGAGTCTCTGTAGTAGCAATAAATGCTGATCGGCAGTAATACTTGGCTCCTGTTGGCCGAAATGCTTTTCTGCCCAATCCAGCCGAAAAGTACAAATACAAATATTCCTTCCGTGACCAATTTTCTCGCTGGGAGAGAGAGAACTTAGGAATGAAGAAGTGCTGCCAACTCAAAAAGAATACCAGGAAATGATGCATTGGAGTTTGGCCATGACACAAAGAACCATGCACTGCTCACAAAGAAATAAATGCCATTAAACCATTGTTCCCACAAAAAAATGTTCACGGGAAGGATCAATAAATGCTTGTCCCTTTGATGCAAAAAGAGGAAATTAAAGCAGACTTTTGGCTTGGTCGCTAGCTGCAAGAGCCAACAGACTTTGGCCGAGAGATACGCAAAAACAAAGATCACGAAGAAGTACTGCAGAGAACTGGAAACAAAACCAAACCAAGAGAAAATAAACTTCAGATTTCCATTCCAAGAAACATGAGATATAAAGAACTACGTTCCCATACGCATGGACATTCGGAGGAATAATTACAAGAAATCTCAATCCATCCTCTCCCTCTCAATCCTCAAGAACACTAAGAGCTACACATGCTTCTTGGGAGGAACACACACATACACATATGGAGAGACCCAAATGGAACCCCAACTTTTACATTCACTCTCTTAAAATTTCAGCACACATCTCCCTCTCTATTTATAGTCTCCACTAATGGGTTTGCACTATGCTTTACCCATTAGGCCTTCAACAACTCGGCGCTTTATCCAAACCCGCTTCCTTTTGTGCCGCTTTGCGTTTTTACCGAAACGCCCCTCGCGCACCTTCCAGGAAGCTTCCTCATCCCTTGCCTCGCAAACCACGCAGCTTCGCCGTCTTCGGCACACCTCGACCGTTCTGACCTCAGCGCCACATACGCCTAGTCCGATCCATCGTGCCTCGCCACGACTCCACCTCGAGTCCACGTCGTCTTCGACACATCCTGACCGTTCTGACCTCAGCGCCATCTGCGCCTAGTCCGGTCCACCGTGTCTCGTCACGACTCCACTCGATGTCCTGCAGACACACAGACAAGAAACACGTCAAATAGCACCGCTCGACACATGAAAACGTAAATAACATCAAAACACCTTACTTACGCATGAATAAGTCCAAACATGTCGAATCACTGAAATATACATCCTAAGTCCATACGATCAAGTTTGACCAAGTCCAACCGAGCCCGTTGCACTACGCAACGTCAAGGTCCGAACCACTCCAAACCAAACTCGACTTTCCTAAACCTATGCCAATTACTCATCATACACACGGGATGACCTCCACATGGTCTCTCAATAACTAAAGCTGTATGTGCTGCAGATGTTGGGCGGATCGGTATAGGAATATGTCATGATATCCGCTTTCCGGAATTAGCAATGTTGTATCGTTCAAGAGGTACGCTTCATCATTTCAGTAGGAACTGTTGTATTGATTTGGAGCAATGAAAGTCTCTCAAGTAACCAAAGTCAGTCTCGTCTTTTGGCTTCCGACGAACCAGGTGCGCACTTGATATGCTACCCTTCTGCGTTCAACATGAGCACCGGGCAGCTTCTATGGGACCTGATGCAGAAATCCAGGTTCCATCATCTCTCTTTTCCAACTGTTTTGTCATTTCTGTATCATGATGCTATTAGAAAGAGGGTGTTGCTCTTGTTCACCTTTTAATTTTATCTGTATATAAGTATGTTTGTTCAAACCGGGATGGGACCATCCTTTTCTTCAGATAGTTATCTAATTCTCGTTGTTTTTTCCCCATCTGCCCACTTCACTCCTTCAGGGCTGTAGACAATCAGGTAATGCTCATCAGCACATGAGTTCTTGATTAGGATCTTGATTAATCTTTGTGAGTTGCTTCAATTCCCCATTCGTACTGAAACTGATGTAGACGCAATCCTAAACTGTCTTGGTTTCAGTTGTTTGTGGCGACTTGCTCGCCTGCACGAGACCCTAACTCAAAGTCGGAATACATGATCTGGGGCCACTCTAGTCTCATTGGACCAGTAAGAACATCAGTGAAGAAAGCTCTGCTCCCTCGTGGTAATTTGGATTCCACCAAGGTTGGATGCTAACTGAACTCGTATTCACTTTTTTTTTCTAGTTCGGTGAAGACCTTGCAACAGCAGGGCATGAGGAAGCAACTGTCATCGGCGAGATTGATCTTTCTTTGATTGAAGCTGTAAGGTACAGGATTTTCTTTTCTTCTAGTTGATTTTGTGCTTGTGCGTCGTCTGATCAAGGAAAATATGTGCAGGGAGAACCTCCCTTTGGAGATGCAAAGCAGAGGGGATCTATACCAATTGGTCGATGTGCAGAGAGAATCTGCAGGCAACGTTGCTTGAGGAAATGCAAATGCATTGAGGTGAAAAAAAGTCGTAGTCAATGAAATAATGCTCACGAGTATGCTTATTTCAGAAATGACCCATTATACTGGGAAACCGAAAACGTACAGACGTACAGTCATACACCATCCTCAGAACTGAGAAGTTCAACATATAGAGTGCACCAAAGAGGGTAGAGAAAGCAAAAGTTCGAATAAATAGCGAGATAGTCTCTTTTTTTCGGCTTCTAAAAGCTATTTTTTGGTTTTTCTATAGTAATCAGATTTCAAACGGAATGTTTTTTAAAGTGGAGTCTACAAACTAATTGTAGTAGCAACTCCAAGAGAAGAGCTAAATCATTTTCTAAAGGTAAATTTGGCTATTATTGGAGAAAAAACGTCTCCAATAGACTCTGTAAATGACTCTCCAAATTTAGTAGCTCTCCATCCCTCCTCCTTCGCTCTCTATTTTTGGATAGTCTACCTCGCTCACCATCCAGCCTCTTGGCGCGGTCGGCGTTTCCTTCCCGCACGCTGCGCCCCATTCCTGCGCGTACGCGACCCACCGCGCGCCCTCTAGTTTAGATAGCCTGTTGGAGTAGTCTTGTATTTTTGGGTGAGATTCATTTTAGAGAATAGCTAAATCACTAAATTTAGATACTTCTTTTGGCTAATCTCTTGGAGTTGCTCTAACAACTTCATTTATATTAGTCAAAACCGCACGTAAGTTATTTGTATAGAGAACAACTATAAGCCATAGCTATAAGCCTAAGCTGAAGCAAAAAAAAGGATAGACTAGAGAATCTTTGTAAGCAGCACATTTCAAGCGTTCCATTTATTTGAAGTTGGCTACGTACATACGGTGATACACATCATGGTTCATGGCCGTACTTGGTCATAAGAACAGCAAGCTGATCCTTCCGATCAATCTGCCAATATAATTACTAACGGAGCTCCGACCTCCGACCGCTGATGAAGTACATATATCTTTATCGATTTACAGAAACACACAACCGATGTTAGTTTTTCTAGCGCATTAACATAGCATGTTTGTCTAAAAACTGAATGGGAACTGCTCCAATGCTCTTGAAAACATAGTTTTCAAAGCAAAACGAGGGCCGGATTTACCACCACCCACTGCTCTGCTACTGAGACGATATAGTTTTGAAACGAACCATTTTACTGACAAGGGTCGGATTAGTAATTAGCAATTTAGCATGCATGTTTTAGCTCAGATTTCTCTGGTACCGGGCTCACCATTGATCGATGCCTCTGCTGCCGCCTTAGCCGGTATTCTAGTGGTGGCTGCTGACGGCCACCGCAGCGCGTCCGTTGAGGGAGCTCTCAGCTGACGAGCCATTGTCATCAGCGCGGGAGGCGCCACCGACTCCAAGAAACCACGGCACCATTGCAACGACCAGCACAATGGAGAGGTAGACTCCAAGAGCGCACACCAACCGTGTGGTCAGAAGGACAGTAGTCGCAACGAGCACAAGAAACACGACGGCATGCGCCGCGGCGACGACGTCGAGGGCCCGCACTGCGGCGGGATTCGGAAGCGTCAGGTCGAGCATGACCGACGCCAGCGACGCGCAGAGCACGGGCATTAAGCTGAGGAGGAGGAGCTGCAGGGAGTGTGCTGGTACGGCGACGACTTGGCTCCCCGGGGTGGTGTTGCTGCTGGTGGCTTGGACAAGCAGTGGGATGAGAAGGTTGAGAAAGCTTAGGGAGAACCTGAGGAGCTCCTTGTTGGGGGAAGCCATTGGCCGAGCTGATCACCAGCTACAAGTTCTTCAGTGCACACGCCAATGCACTAGTTATATATATAGGCACTGGACTTGCCCTATTTACGTTCAGCCCCTCTAATTTTCTCTCAGTTCATTGTACACGTCGTTTTTTATTTTTTTTATGGTCTTCACAATACGATTTTAATCGCTACTTTTTAGAACTTTACATTAAGTTATATTAATAAAATTATATTATTATGAAGGTATTTTTAACGATAAATCTAATAATATAATTTTCGTATAGCTAATCTAGATAGTTTTAAAACTATTAGTGATCAAACTTTAGAATATTTGATGGCACAGATTCTAAGAAGTCAAAAAAAAAGAACGGAGGGAGTATATACGTGCAATTTTTTACCGGTTCAAAATTTTATCGGTAACAACTATTCATAATCGATGGTCATGATCGTGCATCGTGTAATTATGAATCAGGCATGGGACAAGTGGATTTTCCCCCACAAAATTTATTGATATTATAGACTACTCACAGTTAGCTCATTGGCGAGTGCTGAGACAACAAAGCCCTTTTTAGATCCTATTTAAAATGCAAGAATTATTATATGAAATAGTTTAACTTCTATAGAAATCGGGGAAAAAATATCCCATCGGGGATTAGAGTTTAGACAAAGGCACCACGACGTACGTACCTAGCCAGATGTGACGGTCAAGGAAGAGAGACGTGTCACTTCTGAGCCTTAGAGCATCTCCAACAATCCCCCTAAAAACCCACCCCAAAAGACACCTTTTAGGGGCAGCCTAAAAAATTTATTAACCTATTTTAGTCCCCTCCTCCAACAGCTCCCCTAAATATATCCTAATAGTATTTTGAATCTGGCCCAACATTAACAACCGGCCCATTTACTTTGCTCGATACCTATTTTTATTAGTGATCAAGTCGGTCCATCCAACCGAATAGAATAGGGAGATTGAACCAATCCCGTGCGTGTGCGTACGCGGACGACGGCCGCCGTATAAATATCAAACGGTGATTAGCCGCAATCAATAATTGAGATGGTGCATGTACGTGACGCGGCGCAGGAATACTCGGTGTCGCGGGAAAGGAAAAATGTGGCGCGAACTTTTTTTCCCAGCGCGCGTTACGGCGGGAGCGAGGATAGGGGACCCCTGAAAGTTCCCGGTTTCTACCTGGGTTTTGGGAGAGTTTTGGGGAGGAATAGAAATAGGGGGGTGTTTAGGGGAGTTGTTGGAGAAGACTTTTTACATAATTTCCCAATAATTTGATTTAGGGGGAGATTTAGGGGGATTGTTGGAGATGCTCTTAAGATAGCAACAACAGAGGCTGGGGTTAGCACTAGCATGTCAACCGATCATGGTTAGAAAAGGGGAAGAAAAGGAGGGCGAACTGAGTTTCCTTGCACATGAAAGAGTGAATTGGATGGACAGAACAGAGAAGAACAAATTCTTCGGTTGAACTCTCGCACGGTACGCACGTATATGACCTAAAGTTGAGGATTTTCCTCGGAGGCCACTGATGAAACCAAAGCAGTTATGAACCCCCCTCTTGGGGAGGAGCAGAGTTATCGCGGTCTTCTGATGCTCTGTTGATAAGTGTAGTGGTGCTCTTTGGGAGAATTGTATCGCACGTAAAAAAGGATGGTCTGGAAACATAGCCCTGCTCGTTTCAGTTTCAGCTTCTGACTTCTGGCTTATATTTCATTATTTATAAATTTCGTCTTTTCCTGAACTTTTGGCTTTTTTGAGCTTTTTTGCCGGTTCTTTTTTCCCGTATTTGTTTTCATTATACGTGATGGGCTAATATGTTTTTTCTATTTTTAAATTTTTTTAAATTTAATTATGCTAAATAAGCCTCTGTCAGCTACAGTGTTTTTTCAGCCAGCTACAGTGCTTTTCAGCCATAAACCACTCAAAAAAACCATATTGAGCACAGTAGATGTCTCTTACCTGTTGATAAGTTGTGAATATATTCTTTTCTCCATGTGAAATTTTGACGAATGTGCCAGGGCAAAACCAATTAGCTTTGTAGCTTAGTCGGGCATCTATATCTATACATTTTAAAAATAACGGGCGATATTCAAAGTACATCTTTCGTTTTAGAAATTAAAAAAAATCGTACAATAATCCTTAAATAAAAATTCTAAAATTTTTCTCATTAATCGAGAAAAAAGAAGACAATCTACACTACTTATTTCGGTGGACCACATTATAATAGTGCAGATTAAATTATTACAATTGTATAACAAATACAACTATATTTTTCAAAAGTATTAGAGTTATAAAACAAATTTAGTATGTTCTAATATCTAGCCACGTAATTACAAGGCTAATTCCGCTAATTAATATATAGTAATCGTTGGTATATAGGCATTGGATCTTATTAGACAATGGCCATGTTCTTTTTGGCTTTTGATTTCTCTGAAAGTCAAAAGGCTAAACATCGAAACATGACAACCTTTTGAAGCGGGTTCTCTAAACGACTTCCCAAGTCTAAGATTGTATGTGACATCCACATTAGCGTCTCCATCGTTTGCTACCATATCCAAAAACGTAGCAAAAACTATCATTCATAGCTAAAAACTATCAGCTACAGTTCCAAAGAACACCCAATGTTATCACCTGTAATATATGCATGCATAGTAAACAACTAGCTAGGCCTCTTAACCTTTTATTTTTTTAGAACTGCTAGGCCTCACTTGTACCCCAAATGTGCATAGCAACACGCTTTGACTGCAAGGTCCGGCCCACAGTAATTACCCCAAAATAGAATGACAAATAGCCCGCTGAACCACCAAAGTCACGCTTCACCCCCTCTTCACCCCGACCAACCCTAGAGACCCTATCACACACGTGCTCCCCACCTAAGAGTAAATCTGTCATTTCTAATCACACTCCCCGTATTTACCAATTCTCCGCCCTCGCCGTAAAGAGAAAAACTAACCAACCTTATACTATTCCATACCGTTTCAATGGGATAGCCGGTAGCCGTTGGATCTAAACCGCATGAATCTCAAAGCACTCTATCACTACGCTCTGCCGCTCCTGCATCCGACCCAACTCCCTTCTCAACTCTCTCTCTCTCTCCTTTCTCGCCTGCTTCCTCTCCTTCTCCCTCCCTTGCCGCTGCCATCCCCTTAACTTTCCTCCACTACTGGCATCGGATTGGGCGTCGAAGGAGGTAAATCCGCCTCCCCTACTAGGATTCACCTTCCCCACAGACATAGAAGGTCGGGAGAAGGCGGCAGCCCGGCAGTGGATGGCGGCGGGGGCAATGGGCGGGGTAGGAAGGCAGTGGTAGTGGTGGCTGTGGTAGTTAGATTGGATGGGGTGGCACGGAGGGGAATGGTGGGGGGCTGCGCAGCGAGGTGGCGGCGACGCTGCTGGCTGCGAGTGGTGGTAAAGGGGGTGGGGCGGTGGAGGAGGCATGCGGAGCTGCTCGAGACAGCACAACGACGAAGTACCACCTATAATATTAAAAGTATTTTGAATGTATACCGTTCGCTAGTTGCTCTCGCCGTAAAACTCGTGCACAGTGCCCGCCCCTCTAGCAAACCCAACAGCGTCTTTTGATTTTCAATTTAATTTAAATATTTTTTTCTTGCCACCGCTTGCCTTTGAAGTGAACTACGCACCCACCCAGCCCAGCCAGCCCCAACCACCCCACTTGATTTTCAATTTAATTTAAATATTTTTTTCTTGCCACCGCTTGCCTTTGAGGTGAACTACGCACCCACCCAACCCAGCCGGCCCCAACCACCTCACTCATCATAACCAAAACCCAGGGCCTCGCGTTGTCTGATGCGATTCTGGCGGCGATCGCAGGCGGCACCACCACCACCCGCTCCTCGGGCGTAGCGTTCGACTACCTCCCTAGCAAGCATGGCCGGCGGCGGCGGGTGATGCCCCTCCAACAAGGCAGCATGCGCGACGACGATCCGGTTCATCAAGGAGGTCATCGGTGGCCACTCCGATGACGACATCTACACCGCCTCCGCGAGTCCAACATGGACCCCAACAAGACAGCACAGAAGCTACTCAACCAAGGTCCCCCTCCTCTCCCCCCGACATACCCGATCTGGTCGCTTCGATCTCACTGAAAGCTTGGGTTTTGGGTGTTCGTGCGTGCGGTTGGCATTGGGTCAGTGCTGCCGTTGCTCGCGTAGTTTCAGGGGGCACATAATTGTGATTGTTATTGGCGGCTAGGGTTGGGAACTAACCTGATCTGTTGCGGTTGCAGTGGTGCCACTAGTCACTTTGCGTTTGATTTGAGCTGGCTAGATTGATGTTTCAAGGAGTATATCTGTGTATTTGGGCGGGTCTGTGTGGGCTTGTTTATGCAATAGGATTAGCAACGAGAGCGTTGGATTTGCTGGTGATTTTGATAAATCAACCATTTAATCATGTAGATTTGCCATTGATCTGTCACTGGGTTGGGTATTATCCCGTGGTTGTGTACGAGAAGTGTTAAATTGCTTACTTTAGTTATGTTAGTTTTCGATTTCAGGTTGGAAGAGAAGGGTAATTTGTAATGGTAGCCCTTAGTGATGTTTGTAGGGTTATTTGCTTTATAAGCTTAGTACAATGTAAAATGTTGGATCTTTATATTTCCGTTAGTGCCATGGACGTGGACCTTGGAGCTAGGCTACTGGTTTGGACAAGACATTGGGCTGGCTCTAGGGCCCATTCGGTTGAGAAGATGGTATCACTGTTTGGTATAGCTCCTGCTTCTAGCTTCTTCGGATCTCATGAAAATGAACTAGAAAAGCAGTTTTGAGGTGGATTCTCGTGGGAAGCCAGTATACAAGTGTGAGATCACGTGGAGACCCTCTCCATGTTGTGATGAATATTTGACAGCATTTAGGACTTATTGGTGAAGGTTTGAGAGATTTGAGAGTTGAAGTTCGCGACGTCGAGTGTTGTGTTTAAGCTAGGTTATTTGGGATGTTATGATGTATGTTTTTACTAATGATGGTCAAGTGTGTGGCACTTGTGCCAAGGAAATGATTTCTTTGTCTTTGTTGATTACAGGTTGACTTAATGGCTTGAATAATCATCAACAGGGATTGGGAGCAAGCTTGAAGAGCTTGGCGTCTAGAACGATCATGGAGGTCGTAGAGATCATGGGGAATCAAGTCCAGTCATGAAGATGGACTCTTCGTGAAGATGGCGCAAGACGGATCTGTGCGGTGACTCAAGGTGACTTGGTAGTGTCCAAGTGTCAGCGAGGCAGTTTGAGGGTGTTCGGAGCTCGAGACACAAGGTGTGGATGTGACAAGTCAACGAGGAGTCAGGACCGTCAAGGTGGAGTAGCGTGGCAACTCCAAGCGGAAGGGCATTGAGGTAATTGGCATATTACCGGGAATCTTTGAGATGGAGAATACTATGACGCACTCTTGGAGATGGTTTAAGATTAGATAAACTGCATGCGTTGAGTTGTGTAGAGTCAAGGGCTCAGATTTTGTAATAGCTGCTTTGTAATGCGTGCTAAGGGCATTAATGTAATTGTAGCTAGCTTAGAGGGGTATTCTATGAAGAGTTGGTTGAACCCTAAGTGGATATGAGTGAGTGCAGAGAGTTAATCTTAGCCCTTGAGGTGATTCAAGGGTTAAGGTTGCTCCCAAAGGGCTATAAAGGGGTAGGGGTATGCCTCCACAACTAAGTCTTTGAGAAGGATTTTATGGTTTTTCTTATGTTCCTTTGAGTTTTGCCCACTAGGAATTGTGGATTTGAAATCCTCTCTCAAAGCAATAAAAGTTATAAGTTCATTCATGTTCTAAAGTTTATTTTATTTCTTACAATTTCTAGCTTTTATTTGCCGCAACTTGAGTTTTTCTTCCCCTCTTTCTACTTGTTGTAATTCTGTTGGATCTAGGACGTGTAAGAGGTTCAGGAGTTCATTTGGAACATGTCACAACCCAGAAAGATCCATTAGAATTCATTCTTGCTCAAGTTGTGTTTGCATTACCCAAGTTCTTGTGCTAAAATCGTTGTTTTTGGTGCAGCTTGAACTATTTGCATGATGGGTTGAGATGCTGGGCATATCTTTGCAATTCCTTTTGAAATCTTAGCCTTAAGATAATTTCCTAGCCATGATTCAAGTTTCATTATTTTTGGATGAGTAGATCATGAGTTCTTGATTTTTTTTGTCGGCCAAGTTATTGAAATTTCAGATTTGATGCAACGTAGATCTTGAACAAGATAGGTCTCTCTCTTGGGCTTTATTGTGCTGTTCCTTTTGGAATTGTGACCCTAAGGACCTTATCTTGCTGTGGTTCAAATTTCATCAAGTTTTGGTTAAGTAGATTTCGAGTTCTTGATTTTTCTTGTCGGCCAAGTTAATGTTTCTTGCTGGTCAAATTGCTGAAATTTCAGATTTAATGCAACGTGGATCTTGAGTAAGATAGGTCTCTCTCTTGAGCTTTATTCTACAGTTCCTTCTGTAATTATGACCCTAAGGACCTTATCTTGCTATGGTTTAATTTTCATCAATTTTGATTGAGTAGATTTCGAGTTCTTGATTTTTCTTGTCGGCCAAGTTGCTATTTCTTGGTAGTCAAGTTGCTGAAAATCTTGTTTAGCTCATTGTGTTCTTAGTGGACTCTTGGTGGTTTTGAACCTAGTGTCTTTCTAATAGCATTAGAGTTCAAGAGAGTAAATATTGGATCGCAATGGGCTTAGTTATGGAAGATCTACGGTGGAGAGCAGCCCTTACCTCTTGATCAGTATCCAATGGCTCATATGAAAAGTAGTAGTTAATATTTACCGTTGAACTTGTTTCATTAACTGTAATGCTACTTTATTGTTGTAATGCTTGAGTGGCTGGGCAATGCGTAATATTTAAGCAGCCACCTTTGTAACCGAACTCACCAAAGGAAAAACCCTACCCATTTCATATGCAATTGACTTTCCCCATTACATTTCTTATTTACTTGTTCTAGTATCTTTTCTTCTGTAATCTTTCTTTCTGATCTCAGTTGGAATTCGGAGTAAGAACTTCGGGTCTTGACAAAATGGTATTAGAGCTCTTTGTTCCTCGGAGCTGCTCGATTTGGGAGTGATTTCAAGAGGGTTGGCGGCTGTCGTTCATAAAATCCCCAATTGAATCTTCTCGAATCCATGGTGTGCTCTATTGCGGACTATGGCGAGTGCGGGCGCATGGGAGTTCAGCGCATGGTGCAGGCTTGGCCTGGGTATGGAAGCTTCACCACCAGTTCTTCGTCAGTAGTAGGACATGGTAGCATTAGTGGATTTCCATGGCATCAATGCAATGAAGATTTCTATGGATGTCATGCCTACCAAGTGTTCGACCAAATGCCAATGATGTATAGTCTTCACAACCTTGATCGCCAAAGCGTGCTCCTCGCTGATGGCACTAAGTTCACCTACTTTGCCTTGCCCGCTAATTACCCCTTGGAATTGATCACTTCACTAGCATCACCTACAGTAGGGCTGTAAACGAGCCGAGCTCGAGCGAGCTTGACCTAGCAAGCTCGAGCTCGGTAGAAACTCGAGCCGAGCTCGAGCGAGCCTAAGATCAACTTCGAACTTTAAGCTGGGCTCGAGCTCGAGTTTCTACCGAGCTTGCTCGAGCTCGGTTCGTGTAGGCTCGGTGCGTACCTGCGTGGCCGGATCCCGGTCGAGGAGGGGCAGCGCCGGCGGGGTAGGAGAGGCGTCGGCGGCGGGGGAGAGGAGGGGCGGCGGCGGGCCGGGTCGAGGAGGGGCGACGGGGGGAGGAGAGGCGTCGACGGCGGGGGAGAGGAGGGGCGGCGCCGGCCGGGTCGAGGAGGGGCGCCGGGGGGAGGAGAGGCGTCGGCGGCGGGAGAGAGGAGGGGCGGCGGCGGGCCGGGTTGAGGAGGGGCGCCGGGGGGACGAGGGGCGGCGGCGGGGGGCGAGGAGAGGCGGCGGCCGGCGGGGGCGAGGAGCGGGACCGGGGGGGGCGGCGGCGGGGGAGAGGGAGGCGGCGGTCGGCGGGAGAGGGTGGCGGTGGCGGGGCGAGAGGCGAGGAGCCGAGGAGGGGAACGGGGGAAGGAGGGGCGCCGGCGGGGGGAGGAGGGGCGGTGGCGGCGACGGAGAGGAGGGGTGGCGGCGGCCGGGGGGGGGGGGCGAGGAGGGGGACGGGGGGGGGGGGGCGGCGGCGGGGGAGAGGAATGGGTTGGGGGGAGGAGGGGCGACGGCGGGGGCGACGAGGGGCGGCGGCCGGCGGGGGCGGGGCCGCGGGTGGGGGCAGGGCGGAGGCCCGCGGGTGGGGGAGAGCCGGAGAGGCGTGGGCGTGTGGCGGCGAGGGGGGGGGCCTGGGGCTGGGGGCAGGGGCCAGGGGGTGAGTTTGAGAGGAGAGGCGGGAGGGAGGGGTGGGGCCGGGGGAAATTGGGGGTAAAAAATCCTAAGCTCGTGAGCTATTCGAGCTCGGTTCGTTAAAGCTCGCGAGCTTAGGATGAAGCTCGAATTCGGCTCGTTTGGAGCTCGAGCCAAGCTCGAATCGAGTCTAGAGCGAGCCAAGCTCGAGCAGCTCGCGAGCCTCGAGCTTTTTTTACAGCTCTAACCTACAGCGGAGTGCGATGTCAACATCACACACTCAACGTGTCCAGCAGTGTGTTCGACAGTGGGTCTCCGCGCGTGACTCTAGCATCAAGGCAGTTCCAGAGCCGATGGCCAATATGATGATAAATTCAGAAGTAGTTGAGGCAGAGACTATTGTGCAACAGAGTCAATCTAAGATTGGAACAAAGAAATATCGAGAGCTTCTTAATCAAACTAGAACAAACCTAGATACCATGCTTGAGTGTAACAAGAAATGGTCTCAAGAGATCCAGTGGAAGTGTGAGCAAGAAGAGATCCAAAGGGAGTTCAAACGCTTCTTTCATCATGCTTTTGACCTATTTGATGAAATGCTAGAGTTTGCTGTTGAGCTGAGAAACAATGGGGGTGTAACATTTGACCTTGATCACTCTCTTAAGGACACTTCTGAATGTTAGGATGATCTCCACCCCAGGGTTGGCCCAACGGCGACCTGGGCCTTGAGCTCGCGCCCTGATCGGGGACGCCCAACCCTAATGGTTGGTGGGCCCCTATCACACTGCGCTATATATACAGGTGGGGGCCGGTGGCTCGTTTCACGAGGTTGAACGGAGCCGTACTTCCCCACCGACATAACCCTAACCCGATCTCGAGGGGGAGCGCAGCCAGTGACGGGAAGCACCACTGCCACGCCGCCCCTGGACGGCGCCACCACCGGACTTCACCACCGACGTCTCCCGACTCCACCGACTCCATGGCGGACTCCTTTGCACCCGCAACCAAGACCACGGATGGTCGGTAACACCTCCCGCTCCCTCTCTTTACTCTCTGTTCTCTTAGATCCATTCGCATTACCCTTGTTCATACCGAATAGCAAGTCTACCCCGCTAGATCTACTACTAGTGATCCTGTATTAGACTCTAACAATGGTATCAGAGCCCCTAGGCGTAGATCTGAGATGGGGAAAAAGAAAAGAAAGAAAAGAGGAGAAGGAAGAACCCTAACCCGAACCCTAACCCGAGAAAAGAAAAGACCGGGACTTACCGGGGCCGCCGTCGTCGTCGCTGGCGTGCGGGAGATCGGCCGAGCCTTGGGCTCGCCGGCGCTCCACGTACAGGCCACCGTCGGCGCGCGGGTCAGATCCGAGCGTGCGCGCTCGGAGGGGCACCGACACGGAGCCGCTCGACGGCGGCGCGCTCCCTCTCAGGGGAGCGCGCACGCCGGCGAGAGGGCCCGCGGCGGCACCGGCTTCTTCTTCTTCTCCGGCGGCGTGGATGAAATCGCCGCCGCCGTCGCTTCGCTCGCTCGGGTGCGGAGAGAGAGAGGGGAGAGGGCCGAATGATTAGGGTTTTCGGGGGGCGTCCGCCGCGCGAGTTTTGATCGGGCGAAATCGTCGCTCAGCCGTCCGATGGCGATGGACGGCTGCGAGAACGCCGAGCGCGTCGGGCTGGCTTTCGGCCCAGGCGGGCGACAGAAATCCCGGCCCAGGCCCAGGTTGTGGCCGGGCGCGGGGGCAGCGCGACGTCCGCGCGCGCGTGGGCGCGTGAGGCGCGCGAGAGAGGCCGGCCGAGCGGGCCGCGCATGAGGCCGCGGGCGTGCGCGCGTGTGGCGTGGCCGAGCAGGCCGCCGTGCGCCGTGGGCCGCGGCTGCGCAGGCCGGGCCAAATGGCCGGTTTGCACAGTAAATCAAGAAAATTGATTTTATTCTTTTTCAGAAGCATTCTTTGATGAATTTTGTTAAGTTTGAGATCAAATTTCTGTTCAATTTTGATCCAAGACCAGAATTTTTTCCGCTGCGAGCTAAAGTTTATTATCTTCTTATTAAATTCGAACCAACGGGAGAATTTAATTTTGAAGAGGAGAAATTTTAAGTTTTTCTCTAATTTTAATTGGAACCAACGGGAAAATTAAAATTAGAGGAATAGTTACATTTATTTACAGTTCATGTTTATAATTTTGCTATTTTCTGACCAAAGTTGATGATAGCAATATTATAAATTGATTTATTCATGAATTTATGCATTAATTCTATCTTCTGCCCAACGGTGATGTAGAATTAATGTACAAGAATTTTTTGCATGTTTTAATTTTGACCAACGTTAAATCAAAGCATGCAATTATTATATTATTATATTTCCTCATTTTTTCTGATACTGTTTCAGGACTCAACCCAATGGCATACATCTCGCACATCCCGGCACTTGATGGGAACAATTATCGGGTCTGGCGAGAAAAGTATGATTTGGCACTTGCGCTGTCCGAGAATGACTTAGCCCTCACCTCTCCGTGTCCTACTGAGCCAGAGGACCCGGTGAGGGCAGAAAATGAGACTGATGCTGATTTCACTGCCCGAAAGCGTGATCATGCAGAAGTCAGAATGAAATATGATCTTGAGAAAAAGAAATGGGACATCTCGAATCGCAAGTGCCTGATGGTGGCTAAGGCCACTATTGCAGATCCAATAAGGGGATCCATCCCAGACTGTGACACTGCCACAGAGTATCTACAGAAAGTGAAGAATCAGTTTACTGGCTCTTCAAAGGCCACAGCAAGCACGCTGATTAAGAAACTAGTGAATGAGAGATACTCTAGTGGTGGAATAAGAGAGCATATACTAAAGATGAGCACAACGGCAGCTAAGCTAAATTCAATGGATATGGGGCTCAAGGATGAGTTTCTAATTCATTTGATCTTTGCTTCTCTGCCAAAAGAATTTGACACTTTTGTTGTTAATTACAACATGCAGCCCGACAAATGGGACATAGAAAAGCTCATTGCAATGTGTGTGCAAGAAGAGGAGAGGCTTAAAACCTCACAGGGTGACTCTGCAAACCTTGTGAAGAACAACAAAAGAAAGAACTTTAATGCCAAACCACAAGGGAAACCTCAGTGGGATAGTAGCTCCTCTTCTAAGTCACAGGGAAAGGTTCCCCAGTTTCATAAGCCCAACCAATTTACAGTAGACAAAGACACCTGTAAATTTTGTAAGAAGAAGGCGGGGCACTATCAGAGGGATTGCCCAGAGTTCCTGAAACATCTGTTGAAGAATGGTAAGGATGTCATTGCATTTATAGATGAATCCTTGTATTTAAGTTATGAAAAATCTACTTGGTGGATTGACTCAGGTGCAACTATTCATGTTGCTAATTCATTACAGGGATTCCATACGAGGAGGACCCTACAAAGAGGAGAAAGAACAATTAAAGTTGCGAATGGAGTTGAAGCCGAAGTCGAGGCCATTGGAGATCTCTCTTTAGAATTTCATGATGGTTTTGTACTTAGGCTTTCAGACGTTCTTTATGTACCCTATTTGCGCAGAAACTTAATAAGTGTGTCGAGATTAGATGATGATGGATATGATTGCCATTTTGGTAATGGCAAATGCAGACTTGTGTTTTATAATAAATGTGTTGGTCTTGCTTTCCGACAAGACAAGCTTTATTTATTATCACTTTCTGAGAATGTGAATCATGTGACTATTGAGAATGAGAATACCTCTTCGTCTATGAATGTAAGTAAAAAGCGGAAGATAAATCATGATGTATCGTCGAAATTATGGCATTGTCGTTTAGGCCATATTTCGAGGGGGAGAATAGAACGATTGATTAAGAAAACACTTCTTCCGCCATTAGAATTTTCAGATTTAGAACAATGTATTGATTGCATAAAAGGAAAATATGTTAAGAAAATAAAGATAGACGCCAAACGAAGCGCAGGAAATTTAGAAATAATTCACACAGATATCTGTGGTCCATTTCCTGTGAAAAGTGTGGATGGTTATGATTCATTTATAACATTCACAGATGACTATTCGCGTTATGGCTATATTTATCCAATTAAAGAAAGAACAGAAGCATTGGATAAATTTAAGATATTTAAGGCTGAAGTAGAAAATCAGCACAATTTAAAGATTAAGATAGTAAGATCCGACCGTGGGGGGGAGTACTACGGTCGGCACACCCCGTATGGCCAAGTTCCTGGACCTTTTGCAAGGTTCTTACAGGAAAATGGCATAGTTGCCCAGTACTCTACACCGGGCGAACCTCAGCAGAATGGAGTGGCTGAAAGACGCAACCGTACCTTAATGGATATGGTGAGAAGTATGATAAGTTACTCCACGCTACCGATAAGTTTATGGATGGAGGCGTTAAAAACCGCCATTCATATTCTTAATCGAGTACCAAGCAAGTCGGTACCCAAAACACCGTATGAGTTGTGGACAGGAAGAGAACCCTCACTTAACTATTTACGTGTGTGGGGTTGTCCTGCTGAGGCTAAAGTTTTTAACCCAAACATAGGGAAGCTAGACCCCAAGACAGTCAGCTGCCATTTTATTGGCTATCCAGAAAAATCGAAGGGTTATCGCTTCTATTGTCCTGACAGACATACGAAGTTTGTAGAAACAAGACACGCTATCTTCTTGGAGGAAGAGATGATCAGGGGGAGCAGAGTAGCGCGAGAAATTAACCTAGAGGAAAAGCGGGTACATGTGCCCACTCCAATGGTTCAGGAACCATTTTTCACGCTACCTGTAGTTGCTACACCAACAGTGCCAGACACTGTAGTGACAGCACTTGTTGTTAGTTCTCCTGTGGAAACGATGAGTGAACATGAGGAACCTGTCCTTCAGGATCCCATAGAACCCATTGTCACCCAAGAGGAAGAGCAACAACAGCCTCACACAGAACAAGCGTCGAATAGTGAGGGACTCAAAAGGTCTCAAAGAGCCAGAAGATCAGCTATCCCTAATGATTACGAAGTCTATGAAACTGAGGAATTTCAAATGGAGGGTGATCCCACCTTTTTTGAAGAAGCCATGAGAAGCGCTCATTCATCCAAGTGGCTTGAAGCTATGCAGGATGAAATGAAGTCAATGAGCACCAACGGTGTTTGGGACTTAGAAACTATTCCTAAAGGAGCCAAGACAGTAGGCTGTAAATGGGTCTACAAAACCAAACATGACTCTAGAGGGAATATAGAAAGATTTAAAGCGCGACTTGTGGCAAAGGGCTTTACGCAAAGAGAAGGCATAGATTACAATGAGACATTTTCTCCAGTCTCGTGTAAAGATTCTTTTAGAATAATAATGGCGCTTGTAGCTCATTATGATTTAGAATTGCATCAGATGGATGTAAAGACGGCATTCCTAAATGGGGATTTGGAGGAAAATGTCTACATGGCACAACCGAAAGGTTTTGTTGTGGAAGGAAAAGAACGTATGAGATGCCGGCTGAAGAAATCCATTTACGGATTGAAACAAGCATCAAGGCAGTGGTACTTGAAGTTTGATAGTACAATAAGAAGTTTTGGGTTCAAGGAGAATGTAGAGGACAATTGCGTTTATGCAAAGTTTAAGAATGGGAAATACATTTTCCTAATCCTGTATGTGGATGACATTTTACTTGCTAGTAGTGATGTTAGCCTATTACTGGAGACAAAGAAGTTCTTGTCCTCGAATTTTGATATGAAGGATCTTGGTGAAGCTTCGTTCGTACTGGGAATAGAGATTCACCGAGATAGAACTAAGGGGTTTTTAGGTTTATCTCAAAAGGCATACTTAGAAAAGGTTCTAAAGAAATATAGTATGCAAAATTGTAAGCCTTCATCTGCTCCTATAGTCAAGGGCGACAGGTATGGGGAATTTCAATGCCCCAGGAACCAATATGAGATCGATCAAATGAAAGCGGTTCCATATGCTTCAGCTGTCGGAAGCTTGCAGTATGCTCAAGTGTGCACGCGCCCTGACTTAGCGTTTGTTACCGGGTTACTTGGCAGATTCCAGAGCAATCCTGGAATAGAACATTGAAAATTGGTAAAGAAAGTCTTGCGTTATTTGCAAGGAACAAAAGGCCTCATGATGACATACAGAAGATCAGATTCACTCCATATAGTGGGGTATACAGATTCTGATTATGCGGGAGATGATAGAAAGTCGACATCCAGATATGTGTTCACTCTCGCTGGAGGAGTTATATCGTGGAAAAGCTCAAAGCAAACCGTCACTACATCGTCCACAATGTATGCCGAGTTTGTAGCATGTTATGAGGCTACAGGGCAGGTGAACTGGCTAAAGAAGTTCATACCCGGTTTAAAAGTGGTTGACGACATCAATAGACCACTTAAGTTGTACTGCGATAATGAACCCGCAGTAATGTATGCCCACAACAATAAGTCAAGTGGTGCTGCCAAACACATTGACATAAAGTACTATGTTGTGAAAGATAAAGTCCGGGATCATATAATCAATCTTGAGCATATAAGGACAGAAAAGATGCTCGCGGATCCGCTCACAAAAGGCTTACCGCCCAATGTGTTCAGAGAACACTTAGCCGGCATGGGTTTACGGGAAAGCCTATGATTCCTGGACAATAAGGGCCCAGTTGAGAGTACATTTCAAAACAGAGAAGTGCATTGTGGCTGTTCAATCTAATGGCATAAGACTGTGACGATGAGGCACGCTCTATGCACTGATTTGTGATGGAATGAGAAAAACAATGAGTGACAAGTATAGAGTTTAAGTATAAGTTGAGATCAAGGGGGAGAATGTTAGGATGATCTCCACCCCAGGGTTGGCCCAACGGCGACCTGGGCCTTGAGCTCGCGCCCTGATCGGGGACGCCCAACCCTAATGGTTGGTGGGCCCCTGTCACACTGCGCTATATATACAGGTGGGGGCCGGCGGCTCGTTTCACGAGGTTGAACGGAGCCGTACTTCCCCACCGACATAACCCTAACCCGATCTCGAGGGGGAGCGCAGCCAGTGACGGGAAGCACCACTGCCACGCCGCCCCTGGACGGCGCCACCACCGGACTTCACCACCGACGTCTCCCGACTCCACCGACTCCATGGCGGACTCCTCTGCACCCGCAACCAAGACCACGGATGGTCGGTAACACCTCCCGCTCCCTCTCTTTACTCTCTGTTCTCTTAGATTCATTCGCATTACCCTTGTTCATACCGAATAGCAAGTCTACCCCACTAGATCTACTACTAGTGATCCTGTATTAGACTCTAACACTGAATACTTGAATGAAGTATTGGTCAAGAAGATGACATATGTCTTGATTCATCCTTCTCTGATGCCTTCAATTTATTTGATGGGGTCAGTATAGTGAAAATGGAGGAATCTGCTCATATTGTACAGTAAGAAACTCAAGGAGGGATGCCATTCTATTTTGATCCTATTGGTAAGTGCTTGAAATGGGTTCAGATAACAATGTGTGGCCCGGTTAACAGGAAGAGTGTTGATGATTCAATTGTTTTTGCACCTGAGATAAAGGGCAATATTCTAGATCCTCATTCTGTGTTAGATGAAATGCTACATTCCCATTATGAATCCCTTGGTAACATGCGGAAACCTTTAAGGAGATCACAACAAGAAAAGCAGGGCTACATACCAATTGAGGATTTCATAGTATTGTTTGAGGGCGAAGTTAGTACAGTGGCCATATTACCAAATCAATCACAACATGGGGCTTGTCACCCTCATTGCTGGAATGTAATTTTACTGTGGGTGTAAGATTGGGAGTAGGTGGTTCTTGTCTAGTGTTCAACAAATTACAATCATGGAGGTGAGGGGGCTTCAGTTCAGGGAATAGTGAACAACAAACAATTAATTATCACTTGGCACCCAACAGAACACAAGTGTTAAGGCGGCAACAACTTACTGATGAGAATGAACTGTACATGGAGTGTACACCTGGGACACTTGAGCTTGAATCAATAAGGGTGCATTGTGCTATTCCTTCACTCCGAAATTCGTTTCAAGTGCTATGGTTACTATTACCATGCCCTCCGCCCTGTAGACCAATGGTTACGCATGGCTTAGTGTTAATGGCTGGAATCTCAACTAGGTTGGATCAGTGGTGGAGCAGCATTCCGTTCATTACTTCCAGTGTTATCTTAATAGGCGGAGCAATTTATTTAGTGTGCTTGTTGATTGGTTATGACTCCGTCAGCGAGATATGCTTCTTGCCTTTGGCAGTAGTCTCACATTTTCATGTGCATAGGGTCTATACATCTGTTTTATCCCATGGTTCTTTGCTTCAGGTGCTATTCAACATGCTGTTCTTGGTATCCTTGGGCGCCAAATTGGAGAGAATTATGGAATCAGTCCGTTTCTTATTCTTGATGTTCCTTCTTACAACGACTAATGCAATTTTTCATCTCATCATTGCTTTCTTGGTGGCTTACAATCCCCTATACCCTGTTCCAATTCTTGTGGGTGAATGCTCTATTGGCTTTTCTGGAGTTAAATTCTCCATGATTGTCATTGAGACAAGTCTGAGTGGAGTGCAATATCGAAGTGTCTTCAGTCTCTTCAATGTTCCTGCAAAACAGTATGCATGGATTTTGCTGATACTGTTTCAGTTTCTGGCAAGCAATTGTTCACTGCTGGGGCATCTGGGTGGCATCTTGCCGGGGTTTGCATACACTTATGGGTTGTTCAACTACTTGCTACCTAGACCATCATTTTATTCTTCTATTGAGGGCTTGTCAGTGCTATCTGTTTGTGTGAGGTTTCCTAGCTTTATTCTTTGTACTAGAGGGACTACATTTGGCCAACTTCCTACATACTATAACACGTATAGCACACCCAGTGCTCTGATTGATGGGAATTTCCTGAGAAATATTTCATCATGGATGCCAAGTAGGCAAACATCCACTACTCTGGAACAAGAAGATCCCAGGTTTTCAGGAAGAGGATAGACACTTGTTTATACAGGAACTGAACCAACTGCAAGGGAGGCAAGTGCAAATGTGAATGCTGGGTTGTTGGATAAACTATCCATGTTGGAAAAGGGTTGCAAATATTGCTAGAGGAACCAGCCAGCAACCTATTCCCATTGAGAGGGACAATATTGTTATGCTTTACCTGTTGGTCAGATTGCTACAACTAAATGGTGTCTACCACATTTAGATCTGTAGTGCTCTAAGTGAGAAATATGCAAGTTACTTGATGTTTCTTAGCAACCATTTTTGTCCTGAACAATATGCCATGGCAAGGCTCTTCTTGGGAATTGTTATTTCTATGGAAATCATGGAGCCAATTAGCGGTACATATATGCTGATTATTGGAGCACTCACTGAGGTCATAGAGGTTGATTTCTTCCTTTCAAGTGTGGCATGGCTGATCCGGTATGTGATCGCTCAGGGGACCTACGACACAGTGTATCGCGGCACGTACGACACCCAAAATGTTGCAGTGAAGCTGTTGGATTGGGGAGAAGATGCTTTTGCCACAGAATCTGAAACTGCCGCTTTGTGAACATCATTTAAGCAGGAGTTTTGGCATTTGTTTGTGGGAAATCTATTGTTGTGACATGCCATACCCAGACCTTAGCTTTGCTGATGTCTCGTCTGCTGTGGTTCATCAGAATTTGCACCCAGACATACCTCGTTGCTGCCCAAGTGCATTTGCTAATATATGCGGAAATGCTGGGATGCAAATCCCGATAAACGTCTTGATATGGATGAGGTGGTGCAGCTTTTGGAGGCTCTTGATACAAGCAAAGGCGGTGGTATGATACCGGATGGCCAGTCATCCAGATGCTTATGCTTCACCAAGGCTTGTGGCCCATGGATTCTTTTCACAGTACTCTCTTCCCTTAGCTACATTTTGCCCATCTACAAGTTGGGAGCTCCACAAAATGGTTCCTATTGTCACGAGTGTAGTCGGTGCTTACAGTCCTCCATGGTTGCCTTGTCATCTTTATATGCTGCCCTTATTCCTACACCCAAACCCAAGCTGCCCTTGTGGGCAAGGGTCTTTGAGGGGAAGGTATTGTCAGGTTTAAAAAATCCTGAGTTCTCCAATTGCTCTGTGAGATGGAGGTCTGATTGAGATGAACAGTTGAGATGTGAGGATACCTTTTGTTTATGAAGATCTGATGATGGTTTGGATCACAACGGGCTTAGTTATGGAAGATCTACGGTAGAGAGCAGGCCTTACCTCTTGATCAGCATCCAATGGCTCATATGAAAAGTAGTAGTTAATATTTACCGTTAAACACGTTTCATTAACTGTAATGCTACTTTGTCGCTGTAATGTCTGTGTGGCCGGGCAACTGCGTAGTATTTAAGCAGCCGCGTTTGTAACCGAACTCACCAGAGGAAAAACCCTAGCCATTTCATATGCAATTTACTTTCCCCATTACATTGCGCATTTCCCCATTACTTTCCCGATTCCTCCCCTCCCTCCGCTCGGACCACTGTTCCTTGATCCTGACTGGCTGTTCTTTTCTTCGACGGCGGCGCAGGGAGAGGGCGGCTGGGCCATCACCCCGTCCTGCACGACGCCGCCGCCGCCGTGGTAACGCGATTTTTTTCGTTTCTGCTGAATTTCCGGCTGCCTGCGCGAGGTCCATGTAGCCCTGAGTGCTACTGGTGGAATTAGTCGCTAACTTGTATATGATTTTGTGTGCGCTGTCTATCCTATTGCTGTAGGCTGGTTCGGGCGCCGGCGCGATGCTCAGTGCGGTGCACGGATTCAATACAGGTACTTTGCCGAGTTCTTTGTGTTTGGCTCTTGGGGTTTTAGGTTTTCTACCATTGTTTCGTTATTAGCCAAGTGCGCTGAATGAGATTAATTTTGTGGTTATGAACAGGGTTTCCGTTTGTCCAGAAGCATGTGAAGGGGCCCAAGTGGTTGCATTTGCTTGTTGGGGTAAGTGCTAATTTTGGTTCATGTGATGCTAGTATGCAGATCTCTCTTCGATTCGATTCGGGCATATATGATTGTTACCTTTCCAGTTTTTTCGTGTTTGTTGAAAAGATTGATAGATCTACTCACATCGTAAACCTCTCTTTTGTAATTGTAATGCTAGAAGATGCCATGACATTATCCGTTGTTAGATAAGCAGGTGATTAGAGTGAGTTTTTGGTGCAAATTTACCCCAATTCTTTTAGAAATAGACCATCACAGCAAGCTCTATTTGATTCATAGTTCTGTGGATCCTGCTACAAGAATGATAAATTAAATGGGAAACTCCTGCTTTTCTTCCTGGTTATTAAAAAAGGTGGCTGTCTCCTTCATCTAGACAGAAAAACTAAAGGAAATTAAGTGGCTGAGCCTGTTCCCGAAGATCAAGCTTGATTCAGTTTTGAACAGGGCTGTGTGTAACATATAAGATTATGAACAGGGCATTTGAAAAATTCAATGGGTTCCTTGACAAATAGTATTACTTAAGGTAATGAAATAGTCCACTGCCCAAAGCAGCTGCTCAAATGCTGTATCGACTGGACAAGTTTCTAAAGGGAAAAAAAGAGAAAAAGGTTGAAGTGAGGAGCATGAACAGGGGGTATCTACACTTTAGGCATTAGGAAAGTCAGCCTTAACATAAGTTCAGGTTAGCTGACAGACTATTGGGATTGTGATGTGTTATAAAGTACTCGCTTTGTACATTTTCCGCAATGTGGTTTCAACGCAACTGACATGAGGTTTTCATAGATCTGCTTGATTTTTGTCATTACTGGTAGTTTGGGGTAGGGATGGCAATTGTGCCCGTTTACCCGTGTACCCGTGGGTAAATACCCTAATGGAGTCGGGTATGGAATGGATTTTTTACCCACGGGTAGAAAAATAGGGGGAAATATCTGCCCATCGGGTAAACGGGTACGGGTATGGGTTAGCTCTACCCGTACCCGTCTCGCCCGTTTACCCGTGAAATGGACTGACAAGTGGGCCCTCCTAAAACCAGCAAACCCTAACTCCCATTAGACTCGGCGCTGTCTCGGCTCCATCCACCAAAACCACCCGCCGCCATCCGTCTCCGTCTCTCCGAGAGACTCAACTTCCTCCAAATCTCCGCTCCTCATTCTCGCCATTTTCACATCGCTCGCCCGCTCCTCATTCCGCCGCCATCCGTCCCGACTCCCGACTTCCTCCAATCGTCGCTCCTCACCGCTCCTCGCCAACGAGATCCGTAGCATCGACGCCAAGGTTTATCGATATTTCCCGCAAATCTTCCCGCAAATCTCCCTCTCCCTCCCGCCGGCCGCCTCCTCCCCCCACCTCTCGCCCGGCTCGCTCCCGATCCGATGTCGCCTGCCGCCGCGAGACCGCGTCTCGCCGGCGCTTCCTTGCCGTCGCCCTCGCCCTCGTGCTGAAGCTCCGCTTCGCCGCGGCGAGGCCCGACAACGAGACATGGGAGAAGTTCTACGGAACCTGGTGACCAACGGCACCCACAACGCCTCTGGGAACGGCAGCATCGCCGAGATGTTCGGGCGCGTGCTCGACAAGTTCTTCGATAGCAACAGCCCCGAGAGTACGAATCCCGACCCTAGTCCCGCTGGTCTAGATCTGCACTGGTTTAGGACAAATTGATTTTGCTATTTTTAATCATTAGACAGAGGTGGTAGGAGAGATTTGAATCGGATAGAGGTGTTAGGAGAGATTCGAATCGGATGGCAACGGTTTGTCTGCGAATTTCTCAGAAGTCATGAAAAATTGGGGTTTAACACTGGCTATACTGTTGCATTCTATCCTCATGGTCTGATGGTTTGAATTATTATTGGTAGCATAATTACACACTGCACTTTTTTGAATGATGAATTGTTTTGTTCTTCCTTTTGCAGCACCGGACAAGAATAGTTTCAACAACAGCATCTCAGAGCATTAAGCTAGAGCCCACCATGATGTATCCTGGTACATTTTATATGATGTGTTCGAATTGAAGCGCCCCCCCTCTCTTATGTTAGTTAACTCCTATGACATTTACATTTGATGATTTCTCCTGTAGGCATTTAGATAACAGTCTTGCTTTGCGTTTTCTGCACCTTCAGATTTATGTATTCCTTGAGGGTGTCGAGCAAGAGAAGTTGGAGACTACTTTTAAGCCAATGTCAGTAGATATTAAGTTCCATGATGTTAAAGGCAAAAACTATCGGTGTGTCATACCAAAACTGAACAAAGAAATAGTTCCTGAGAAATCTAAGGTTGTGGTCAAGCCTACAAAGATTGTTGTTACCCTTTACAAAGCTTATCATGAATAGATAGCCCCTTTGTGAAATGAATTGGTATTCTGACTAATGAATTTTTCCAGATGTTTGTGTGTCACCATGACAGTAGTAATGGTCACAAAAGGGTATTTGTTCAGTCTTTTGTGTGATGCATTGATGATGTTTGATTGTGAATTTGTGATATACTCAGTTCGCGGGTAAACGGGTATGCCCGCGGGCGACGGGTATGGTCGAGGTTTTTTACCCGTGGTCCTTCGCGGGTATACCCGTGGGCGTAAAATGGGGTCGCGGGTACGGGTATGGGCGAGCACTACCCGTACCCGCCGCGCCCGATTGCCATCCCTAATTTGGGGCTTACATTGCTGTCACATGTTCAATTAAAGAGAGATGATATTTTTTGTGCAGGTGTCTCCTTTGCTCGTATTCTCTGGTGCCAGTGCTTTTTTTTGGCGGTAAGTATTTACAATAACAAGTCAGTTAAGTCTTTTTTTGTACAGAAGCTGCTTGTACAAGCTAGCAGCACCGGACTCCACCCAAAGTGCAGCCTCATTCTTCAGTTGGTTCAGCAAACAGTCTGTTCATTGGCCAAATTGTCTAAAAATGCGAGAGTTCCTCTCATGCCACAACATCTAGCAAATGAAAAAAAAAGCAAAGAATTCGAACTATGCCTTAACTCAGGGTGTAACATCAAGGTAGCATGAAGCCACTAATACTGAAAACTATTGTAATATGAAGGCAGGGCCGGCTCTGGGGTAGGTCGGAGGGGCGTCGGCCTAGGGCCCCGGGCCAGGGAGCCCCCCCCCCCCCCCCCCCCCCGCGAGACTACAGACAGAGCTCAGTCCCCAGAAGCCTGCATGCATGCGTTTTGTGATTGCGACGTTTTGTGATTGCGGCCGGAGTATTCATAGGCTGGCTCAACGTGACAACGTTTTGTGATTGCCCCAGTCCTGATGGCTCAACGCCTCGACCGCTCGACGCTTCGACTAACGCCAGAAGAACGCCGCGCCGTCGCGCCGATTCGCCGATCCGTCTGCGGGCCGCGGCATCGACAGTTCGACGTGATCATCTCCTGTGCCTGCGCGCTGCGCCGACATCGTGGCCGTGAGGCCGTCGCAGCCCGAGAGTCCCGATCAGGCGATTCACCTTGCCATCTGCATCCCTAAAGTCTCTGGATGATAATGATCTACGGAGGTGTTGCACTACTTTTGTACAATCTTTTTCTCATGAAGGGTCATCTGACGTTGAGTTCAATGATTTTTTCTCTGAATTAAAAGTGATGCAAGTCACCTTGCCAAATGATAAGATGTCGGCATCTGAGATTCTTCAGTTCGTTACAGCTGCAGATTGCTACCCAAATGTCTCTGTTGCATATCGAATTCTTCTAACTGTACCTGTGACTGTAGCCTCAGCTGAAAGGAGTTTCTCAAAATTGAAATTGCTGAAAAACTATTTGCGGTCTACTATGTCACAAGAAAGATTGAATGGCTTGGCTATGTGCCGCATTGAGAAGAATATCTTGGACGACATTGATCTCGATGTTATTAGTAATGATTTTGTATCAAGAAGTGCTAGAAGTTCCTTTTTATGAAAGACATTGGATATTTGTCACTCCTATTTGAGGTAAATTAATTCTTACTAGTTACATTTGGTTTATGAACTAGTTAGTACCTAATTAGTTTATCATGTTAGAACTATTGATTTGTGTCACTTTAGATAATATAAAGTTTAAACTGCATATTTTATAAGTAGAAAAAAAATTTATAGTAAAAGGCCTATAGAACCGAATTCGCCCTAGGGCCCTTGAAAACGTTGAGCCGGCCCTGTATGAAGGTGTTGGCGTTGTAAACAGCCCAAGCCATGCGAAGATAGATTGGAATACTTTTAAGGAGGAGGAGCATTCAGCTAGAAGATGGTTCACTGTCTCAGGGTAGATCAAGCAAAGAGAGTACAACGGTTGTGCGGCCACCCCCTCAAACATGAAGTTGTAGGTCGAGCTGGTTGTATATTTATCTGATGCGGATCATTTCTAGATTAGTATGTCCTCTTCGGACGTTAAGTTAAAATTCTAGAGTGCTGACCACATAAGGGTATTTTACTACTTAATAAAAAGAACCAATTTCTTGCCAGCATATAAGTAATTATCTTAGAACAATTTATTTGCACTAATTATGTACTTACAAACATTTCGAAACAAATATCTAACAAAATGCTATAAGATTGCTAACACGCAGAAGTAGCACATGCTCACAGCAATTATCAGAGTTTTTGTTTATTAACATGTAGAAGTAGCACAAGCGCACCTGAAAGCAGCAAAGTAGCATTCCCAAATTTGAAATAATTTAGTTAGATTGAAATAGCATGAGGGCCAGTGACCACCCAGCAGCACCTGAAAGTAGCATGTGGTAAAAGAATTAGTCTTTCAAAAACCCATGGTTATTAAGGCGATGCTGCGAGGCGCGGCGACTCACCACTTTTACACAACAATATTGTTTATGGTGTGCGGTATGGCAACACCATACACATAACAATATCGGACTTCTGGAGGGTCTAAACAAAAGAAATACAAAGAGAAGGAATTTATTGCAATTTCAGAACATTGAGAGAGCTAAATTGTAAAATACCGAATCCCCTCATAACAAGCCGCCGTTGCAATTTTCTTCACCTCCGGCCGTTCTTCGCCCCTGTGGCTTCTCTCCCTCTCCTTCCCTGTCTCCTCCACCTCTGGCGTCGACAGCCGCTCCCTCTTCCCGCTGCTACTTTCCATCGCCCCCAAGCGGCAGCCGACAGACCGGAGGAGCCGACAGACCGGAGGAGGTAGACTGGAGGAGGCGACGGAAGACCGACGCAGGACCGGTGAAGCAAAGGAGGCCTAATCTGGAGGAGACCCGATCTGGCAGAGGCAGTGGATCTAGCTGCAGCGACGGTGGATCTGGCTATGGTGACGGCAGAGGCAATGGATCCGGCGGCGACAATGGTGGATCCGACTACGGTAACAGCGGATACAACGCACCTCCATGCCGTCCGAACGTCATAGACCTCTGGTCCACCACGGCGACGATATCTCGACGCTTTAATAACCATATGGCTTGCGTTGTGCCTCTATAGTCATGCACTCGTACTTGGCCTAAGTTGCAACCTTGGTCCCACCACAACACTCTGCCTACATCATTGTCCTCAAATTATGCTGCTCGTGGCCAAATTGGCCTCTCCGTCACAGGGAGGGTAGCCTCTATAGAGAATTTTAAGGGAGTTTGTTGTGACATATACACGCAAAATTATTTTAGCTCATGCTTCTCTACCTTTGTGGCTCTGCCCCTTCCAGCCTTCCTTGCTCGTAGCCACTGACACCATCGCCGTCCATTAATTGTGCTTTGTAACGTAGGACAATTACTTCAAAATTTATAAACAACCGAAGACCATAATTGCTTCTGAGAAAACTCAATAAAATGTTGTTAAGATGCATCATGTTAAATCTAAAAAATTAATAGAGAACACAAGCTATTTGATGGCGCACAGTAATTACTCCTACCGAAACAAATATGAAATATGATATTACCTTTTCATCTCGTAAATCACATGAACCACGGGTATTCTACTTGCTTTAAAACCAATACTGGTCATTGTGTGCTGTCTGGATTTGCGGCACTGCAGGATAGGAAGCCAGAAGCACCCGCCTCTGGAGATGGCCGTGGCAGGTTGGACGACTCCTGGACCGCGGCTCCAAAGTTCAGCTTCCCTATGAAGCTGTCCACCGACAAGTGAGCGGGGCTCCATGCGCGCTGGTCGCTGCCCTGGTGGTCGTGCCGCACCTGCACTACTACAGAAACCGTATTACAGACGATTTAAAAATATCATCACAGACGGTTTTCTGAACCGTCTGAATCTATGGGTCAGTGATAATCGAAGGTTATCACAGACGATTTTCGAACCGTCTGTGGTGTAAATATCACAGACGGTTTGTAACTAAAAACCGTGTGTGATAGGTGATAATCACAGACAGTTTTTAAGTAAAAACCGTCTGTGATAGGTGATAAAAACGGTCGCGCCGCACCTGGGTGCCGTCCCCAGAGGAGCCGAGCACACCTAGGCCCTTCAGGTTCATGTACAAGCTGATGAGCTTGCCGGTGGTGTTTTTGTCCACCGATTCATGGTCCTCGGCTGCGGCGGTCTCCCGCTTCACGGGCGACGGAGGTGGCATGTGCAGGTTCGGCTGTGAGAACCCAAGGAGGATGTCGCTCTGTGACCACGGTGCCCCGCCCGCAGCGGCGGCAAGCTAGACGGCCCCTGGTCAGAGCTCGATGACAGTTGCGAGGAGAGCGGGGTCGCTGCCGGAGCAGCCAGGTTGGTAGGCTATCCAACTACACAGGCGCAACCAAAAAATAGTACAATTGAAAACCCCATAGAAGGAATAGGTTCCAACAACCCCACAACTAGAGGCGGAGCTGGGCCTTGAGCCGCCGAGGCAATGGCCTGAGGTCCAGCTGAGAAAATTCCTGTATTTTACTATAGCAATAAATAGTAAAGGTCCTGATTTTTTTTCTTTGCAGTGGGTTGGGCCTCGGGCTGGCTACGCCCCTGCCCACAACCCATTAGATCAAAAGAACCCCAAAACCTACCTTCTCAAGCGCCAACGAGTGCGTGGCCTGCGGCACCGTCTGGTGCTCATTCGGTCAAAGTCCTCGCCTTGCCTCCGCCTCTCCAAACCCTAGAGAAAGAGAAGCCAGAGAAGAAGACGATGACGACAGTCGGATCTGGTGACATCGCGCTTGGTGACGGTCGGATCCACTCGATCTCGCCACAATACACCAGGAGGGAGAGAGAGAGAGATGGAGCGATCGAGCGAACACGAGAGGAGGGAGATATGAGCGGTGATGCTAGATGGAGGACGGCTCAGAGGGGAGGAAGCATGGGATTCCGTAACCCTAGCGTCGAATGGGGGAGGAGGAGGCGTGTGCGTGTCACGGTTTGATTTGGGGGAAGATAGTGCAAGCTGGGGAGTTTTTCGCGAGTAGGGAGGTGGAGCATATCTGGACAGCCGATCTTTGATCGGATGGTTGAGAGATTTTTGAAAGGCAGATGAACTACGAAATGGGATAAACAACCACCACCAACTCCTTTTTTTAAGTAGTATGTGTGTGTACGGGCGCGCTAACGAGTGACTGCCTGTTCTGTGCACGCTAGTTTTGCGTTGAAAAGTTATTGCCTGTTGTGAGGAAGGTTATTACCTGCTGTGTACAATGAGTGTTCGACAGTAACTTCACTCACTACCGATAATAACTTTGTTCACAATTGATGGTAACTTTTCGGCTCACAATTTACACCTACACGCTGGTTAGTACTAACCAATGCGCAGGTGTAAAATGCGTACCGAAAAGTTACTATCATTTTTTAATGTAGTACTATCGGTAGCAAGTAACATTATTGCCAAACCCTCATTGTACACATCGAGTAATAACTTTCCTCACAACATGTGGTAACTTTCCTCACAACATGTGGTAACTTTCCGGCACAAAACTGGCACACACAAAACGTGCATGCACTCGTTAGTGCACCCATGTGTGTGTGTGTACACATACTAATCAGTGGCTACGTGTAGAATAAGCGTGCACCCCCTAACTGACCCAACCAACTAACCGCTCTACCATACAGCCCTATGCTCAGTTACTAACGTTTGTTAATTATAGTAAAGCTACTATCGTATGCATATCAAATTATCACATGTAATGCATGAAGTTATTTACAGTTATCATCCGTAATTCATAAAGTTACTGCCGTATGTGAGTGAAGTTATTACTAACATGCATACATTGAGAGGAGAGAGAACCATGCAAGTCAATAGCAAATAACTCGTACGTGAAAGTTGCTGCCATGTGTGAGTAAAGTTACTGCCAAACATATATAGAGCTACTATCCGTTTATAACACTATACAACTGGTAGTAACTCTACATGAATTCAACAATAACTTCACTCATACGCGATAGTAACTTTATATGACAGCGTCAAAACATATTCAACATGTATCTTATTTTATTAAGCTCGTAATTTCGAATACAATGGTGAAAATGGGTCGCAAATTGGATTTTTGGTGAAAGAGTTGTTGTATTTTTTAGCTTATAAACAAAATAAAAAAATCACAAGTCAAGTGCATTTATTCTCTTCTCTTTCCTACTGCATGTAACTCAAGTTACTATCTGTCAGCACTGTCCCAAATCCGACAACGCCGACTACGCCGCCCGCGGAAGAAGACGCAAGTGCACAAGCTGAAGCAAGTCGGGCGTCCAGACCCGTTCGCGAGCGCCGGCCCAACTCATTTGTATCCGGCCTGGATTGGCTGTAATAGGAGAGTATTTAAGAGAGTACGGGAGGCAAGAGAGGACACGAACATTGTGAACAACTTTCTGAACTACTTCTGAACTCCTGTCTGCCCCATCCTATCTTGTCTATTTTCTCCTTCTTCTTCTCGCCCAAGTTGTGCTAACAAACTGGTATCAGAGCCTTCTCGATCCCCATTCTCCTTATCCTCTGGTTCCACGCTGGACCAGGCTTCCGTCGCCAAACACCACTACTACACCCGCCGGCAACGGCAGCTGGGCGCCATGGATCCCAACCTGAAGCTCGTCCTCGACGAATTTGGACGCCGTTTCGACGATCACGAAGCCCGATGGGAAAGGCGCTTCGCCGATATGGAGCGCGAGCGTGTAGATCGCGACGCTGCTGTTGATCGTCGACTCGCTGCCCTGGAGGCCGCACATTCGGATCATGAAGTGGTCGTCTCCAAGCGCCTCGCCGATCTCGAGTCGATCCGCGTCGCGGACATCGCCGATGAGCGCGACGCACGTGTGACCGCTCTCGAGGTTGCTGCGGCGGACCTCAACTCGTGGCGTCCTGAGTTGGAGAGCGTCGTCGACGATTTGAAGCTCGAGGTGCAGAAGGTCGAGAAGAACTGGGACCGCGCTGTGCTCGACACTTCGTCGCACCGCCCGGGTCTTCTTTCATCTCCAATATCGGTGGCCGCGCGCCTATCTGCCGGAATCACCACCGATGGGCCCAAGGGGCACGGCGTTGCAACCTCGACACGGGATGGTGGGCTTGGGTCCTCACTGACTCAGTCTTCCGTCCCGGACAATGGTATGAGCACTGGTTCCCATCCAATTGCCGCTTCTCGTTTATTTCCTCAACCACGTCCTCCACCTCCAGTACATCACCCACCTTCCACGGGTCGTCTACCGAAATTGCAATTCCCTAAGTTCGACGGTGACAATCCGCGCTTGTGGCGTTCCCGGTGTGAGAAGTATTTTGAGATGTATGGGGTTGATCCAAACATGTGGGTTCGTGTGGCGGAGATGCACCTAGAAGGATCCGCAGCGCGATGGTTGCAGTCTGTAGAGCCACACCTTGAGCAGGCGACTTGGGCGCAGTTTTGTTGCTTGCTCAGTGATCGCTTTGATCGCGACCAGCATGAGCTCTTGATTCGTCAACTTTTCCATATGAAACAAACCACCACCGTTTCTGATTATGTAACACGTTTCACAGAGCTGGTGGATCAGCTAACTGCTTATGCAGGAGGCATAGATCCCGTCTATTTCACTACTAGGTTCATAGATGGGCTGCGCGCTGATATCCGTTCTATTATTCTTGTTCAAAGACCAAAGAATTTGGATGCTGCTTGTTCCTTGGCCTTATTGCAGGAAGAAGCCGGAAGTGTTCGCGATCCTTCTCGAATTCCATTGGCATCAGTGGCTAAACCCCTGTCGAAGTCACCAATGCCCCTACCCCTGCCACCCAAGACTGAAAGGCCGGGGCCTGGAGTTCATGATTCTTCCTCAAGCAGCGCGGCTATGGATTCTAAACTGGCTGCCCTGAAAGCTTACCGTTGTGCTATGGGACTCTGTTATAAGTGCTCTGCAAAATGGTCTAAAGACCACAAGTGTGCTCCTGAGGTTTTACATGCCGTCCAGGACCTTTGGGAGTCTGTATCTCTTGAGGAGTCATCACCACCGTTGGACTCTTCTTCAGGTTCTGCTACTGATCAAATCTTTTTAGATGTTTCTAAGGCGGCTGTCTCTGGAGCTCCTGCTCCACGTACTATTCAATTTTATGGCTCATTAGAAGGCATTCCTGTTACTGCACTTGTGGATTCTGGTAGTTCTTCCTCCTTTGCCAGTACCCTTATGCTTAAGCGGTTGAATTCTCAGGCATTGATTCCTCAACCAACTTCAGTCCATGTTGCTGGTGGTGGTGTTCTTGTTAGCCCAGGTATTCTGCACAATCTGAAGTGGAGTGTTGATAATTGCACGTTTGTGTCAGATTTCAAGTTATTGTCCTTAGCTCATTATGATCTGATTATTGGAATGGATTGGTTGGAGAAGTACAGTCCTATGCAAGTCCATTGGACTCAGAAATGGCTTCACATTCCTTATGAAGGATCTCATGCCATTTTACAAGGGTTACATCCTGTAGCTTCTGATAGTTTACTGTTGCAGATTTCTTATACTACTTCTGACGCATCTCCTTTGGATTTATCTGACATACCTGATGAGCTTCACCCTTTGTTACATTCTTTTGCTGACCTCTTTGACCCACCTACAAGCTTGCCACCGACTAGAGCCTGTAATCATGCAATTCCACTGATTCCTGACTCTAAGCCCATTGCTATCAGACCATACAGATACCCACCAAAACTGAAAGATGAGCTTGAAAGACAAGTGAAGGATATGCTACAGCAGGGTATCATCCAGCCGAGTGCTAGTCTCTTTTCTTCTCCTATTCTGCTGGGTCCCAAGAAGGATGGAGGGTACCGCTTTTGTGTGGATTTCAGGCAGCTGAATGCTATAACTCTTAAGTCCAAGTTCCCTGTCCCAATTTTTGATCAGTTGATGGATGAGTTAGCACAGTCACAGTGGTTCTCCACTTTAGACCTTCGAGCTGGCTTCCACCAGATATTACTTCAACCAGGAGAAGAACACAAGACTGCTTTTCAGACACATTTAGGACACTATGAATTCAGGGTAATGGCATTTGGGTTGACAGGAGCCCCTGGGACATTCCAAGGTGCTATGAACACAACATTAGCACCCGGTCTTAGAAAGTTTGTTCTAGTCTTCTTTGATGATATTTTGGTCTACAGCAAAACCTTCGACGACCATCTCTCTCATTTGTCTCAGGTATTCCAATGGTTGTCTAATGACCAGTGGAGGTTGAAGTTTGCTAAATGCAAGTTTGCCCAGAGATCAATTGCATATTTAGGCCATATTGTTAGTGGTGCTGGTCTCTCTACTGATCCCGCTAAGGTAGCGGCAATTCACAATTGGCCCACTCCCAAATGTGTGAAGGATGTAAGGGGCTTCCTGGGTTTAGCCGGCTACTACAGGAAGTTTGTCAGGCACTTTGGCATTATTGCAAAACCACTAACTGAACTATTGTGCAAGGATACTCCTTTTTTGTGGAAGGATGAACACGATCTGGCTTTTCAGCGCATGAAGCAAGCCCTCAGTTCTTCTCCTTGCCTTGCTCTCCCTGATTTTACTCTCCCATTCCACATTGAGACTGATGCTTGTGCTACAGGAGTGGGAGCAGTTCTGTTACAGAATGGACATCCTTTGGCTTACATCAGCAAGGCCTTAGGACCAAGGAATCAAGGGCTATCAACTTATGAGAAAGAATATTTGGCTATTTTAGTAGCTGTGGAGCAATGGAGACATTATTTGTTACAAGGAGAATTCTATATCCATACTGATCAAAAGAGCTTGATCCACCTCAATGAACAGAGGCTGCACACACCTTGGCAACAGAAGGTGTTTACCAAATTACTGGGGCTACAGTACAAGGTCATATACAAAAAAGGAGTCGACAACACGGCTGCTGATGCCCTTTCTCGTTGTATAGCCTCTGATCAGCTGCTGACAGTGACTTCTGTGCAACCACAGTGGCTCCAAGACATTCAGCAGAGTTACGTGTCTGATACCACAGCACAACATCTCTTGACTCAGCTCTCAGTCAGTTCGGGGGCCGATCCTCACTACTCTTTAGTTAATGGCATTATCAGGTATAAGGGTAGGATTTGGTTGGGCAATAATACAGAGCTCCACAGCAGAATATTTGCAGCCTTGCACTCCAGTGCCTTGGGGGGACATTCTGGAGCTCCAGCTACTTATCAAAGAGTAAAACAGCTTTTCTATTGGCCTACCATGAGATCTGATATTTGGTCCATGGTTCAATCCTGTGCTATATGCCAGCAAGCGAAGCCTGACCGAAGCAAATACCCTGGACTCCTCCAACCATTACCAGTTCCTTCTTCTGCTTGGGATGTCATTTCAATGGATTTTGTTGAAGGTTTGCCATCCTCTGGATCAGCCAATGCTATTTTGGTGGTTATCGACAAATTCACCAAATTCGGTCACTTCCTGCCGTTGCATCATCCCTTTTCAGCCACTACCGTAGCTCGGCTGTTCCTGGATCAAGTGTATCGCTTTCATGGCATGCCCACGGCTATTATTTCTGACAGAGATCGCATTTTTACTAGTGCCTTTTGGAAGCAGTTGTTCAAACTTGCTGGGACTGAGCTTCGGATGAGTACCGCTTATCACCCACAGACGGACGGTCAAACAGAGCGCCTGAATCAATGCCTTGAGACATATCTACGATGTTTTGTTCATGCATGTCCAACCAAGTGGAAGCAATGGCTCTCTCTCGCTGAGTTTTGGTATAACTCCAGCTTCCATTCACCTCTCGGCCGCACCCCATTTGAAGTGTTGTATGGGTATTCCCCTCGGCACTTTGGGCTGTCTCCAGACCTTGTGGGCGCTACTATTCCAGACCTGAATGAATGGCTCTCCGAACGTTCCTTGATGCGGGATTTGGTCAGGCAACATCTTCTCCGAGCTCAAGAGTGTATGAAGCGCCAATCGGATAAAAACCGTACTGAACGACAATTCCAGATCGGCGACTGGGTTTTCCTGAAGTTGCAACCCTACGCACAAGCGTCGGTTGCTCGGCGCTCCCATCAGAAACTAGCATTCCGATTCTTCGGTCCATACAAGATTATTGACCGCGTGGGTGCTGTGGCTTACAAGTTGGCGCTGCCTCCTTCTTCAGCAGTGCATCCTGTTTTTCATGTGTCACAGCTCAAGAAGTCCCACGGCGCAGCTCCGGTAACAGACCTCTTACCTTCTCCTGATGTTGAGTTTCAGGTTCCGGAGCAGGTTTTGCAGCGCCACTGGACGTCTGGTGAACACCCAGTAGAGCAAGTCTTGATCAAATGGTCGCTGATGCCTGCTTCCCTCGCTACTTGGGAGCCCTATGAGCAGCTTCGTCAGCAGTTTCCCCGCGCTCCGGCATGGGGGCATGCCGGTTCTTATGGGGGAGGGAATGTCAGCACTGTCCCAAATCCGACAACGCCGACTACGCCGCCCGCGGAAGAAGACGCAAGTGCACAAGCTGAAGCAAGTCGGGCGTCCAGACCCGTTCGCGAGCGCCGACCCAACTCATTTGTATCCGGCCCGGATTGGCTGTAATAGGAGAGTATTTAAGAGAGTACGGGAGGCAAGAGAGGACACGAACATTGTGAACAACTTTCTGAACTACTTCTGAACTCCTGTCTGCCCCATCCTATCTTGTCTATTTTCTCCTTCTTCTTCTCGCCCAAGTTGTGCTAACACTATCTTCTGAACATAAAGTTATCATCGTTAATTCACGAAGTTACTTACAATTCACTTTCATATTGCAATGCTACGGAAAGTTATTTTATCTTGAATATAAAATTATCATCGATAATTCATTAAGTTACTTATATTTGTAAAGTTACTATCTCATGCATCAACCGAGTTATGCACAAGCACACCAAGAATCTAGCCAGCGACCCGCGCGTAGCGTGCGCGTACGCGCTCATTAGCGCAGTCGTATACATATACATACATACATACATACATACATATACATATGTTTGTGTATATGTGTGTATGTATATGTATATATATGTATATGTGTATATACATGTGTATATGTATATATGTGTACGTGTATGTGATGTTCGCGAGGATGTATGCCATATCGAGGCCCAACAAATTAAAGTATATAAGCTCCTCAATAACAAATTGTTGGTACGGAGAATAGTGTGACTGATTAATGATCATAAAGACGACCTTGCTTGCGGTATGGTTGATCGATCTGATCGATATATAGAGCTGCACTGACCTTCCAAAAGATCGAGGTATATATTCGTCGCGTCAACATCAGGTTAGGAATATGCAAGTGTAACTCGAGTATGTGCAATATAGCTAAAGCAAAAACGATAGAAGTTGTTGAGTTAGGAACATGTTGTGTTGAGCTGGCTATGCACGATAGGTGCACCAAAAACGATCGAAGTAGTTGGGCCATCTGGAGCAGTGGACCGTACCATGAAATCAACTTCATCCAACCTAACCCACGGATCGATCGACCTCGTTCTCAACTATGCCATCAACTAGAGCTAAAATTTAGCCCAAGAAATGAGGAGCACACAGAAAAAAAATCCTGATACAGAACCAATCTATTATGCCAAAAAAAAAATCTAAATTCTATCTGCACATTAAGAACAAAAAAAGACAAATTCTGCTAAAAAGTAAATCCAATATAAAAAGGGAAAAGATAAAGCTACTATTCACTAAAATTTCTTTTTTTTTGTTTCTCCGATATGTATTGTTTTTCGATATGAAATCTTGCAAGATGATTGATTATATTATATCATATCATTTTTTTTAAAAAATGTGACTATTTGGATTATTTTCTGGATAGTGAGAGCATGAGTAGCACGAAAAAGGATGGAAACACAGAATATGTTATTGGCAAGTACGTATCCTCCCTATCACTCCTACCTATGTAATTACCATGGATTCACATCCTCCGTATTGGAGAAGGGTAAAGCGCGAGGTCGTAAACCGCTAATGCATATGTTTTGGTTTCATTTTCGTAATGAGAAAATGGAACCGGTGTGTGTTGCCCTTTGTTGATTTGAAAAAACAAGGGTAAAGCATGATGCATGGTGCTGTAGGAACAGTTCGACTAAAAAATAACTATGGAGCTTATCTGTCTCGGTACTTAAGCAAAATCAGACATGGCCCTGATCAACTCGGCTTCGGCTTCTAGCTTCTGGCTTATTTTTCACTATTTATAAGTTTCGTCTTTTTCTGAACTTTTGGCTTTTTGTTGAGCTTTTTTGCCGGTTCTTTTTTTTCTCGTGTTTGTTTGTATTATACGTAATGGGCTAACATATTTTTTATATTTTTAAATTTTTTTAAATTTAATTATGCTAAATAAGGCTCTGTCAGTTACAGTGCTTTTTTCAGTCAGCTACAGTGTTTTCAGCCATAAGCCATGAGCTTTTCAGCCGAACCGATCACCACATCTAGCATTTGATTTGGACCTTGAGATATTTTTTTATAGGAATGTCTATATAACATTCGACTGTTTTTATTCTAAAAAACAGTCAGATTGATCTGGAACGTTAGATTTCCATCCAACGGATTCACTCATACAAACCCCCCTAAAAAAATGATCTCCTAAAAAAATGATCTAGATGGTGTTGAGGAGAGAGGTCAAGGTACTGTTCACCTCTCGGACCCGGTTGGCCGTGTGAATTGTTGGCATGTTTTAATTAGGAGAGTTGGATTGTACTACGACAATCGGTGCACATTACCTCGGTCGCGCCACTACGTACGTACACATCTCCTATTCAGTCAAGTATATACTGTTTAGAATTATTTACCCGTTTCTGTCAGATCCGGCCCGTCTGGTACTACAAAACACCACACATGAATACGTACTGTGTAAGCTTCACCACACCACTGTTCAATCTCCCATTTCCTTTTGCACAAATTAACTCTTCTTCCTCTACATAAAGGCATGCATTAGTCGGGACATGCTGGAAAGCCCCATAACTGCACGTACGTGCGTATATATGTATATACAACATCTGCATTATGAGAGATTAATTACACCAGCTAGTACGTATATATACGTACTACTCGATCGATCGTCTATGCAATGGTTTCTAGAAGTGCATGGAGTAATCAGCAAGATCAACGAGACAACAACACATGCATATATAGCAAACTTTTGCTCAGGATCTCTGCTGGTTCTACGTACGTAGACGTACGCCAAAAGGCATCACATGTATACATACGTCACGCTGCTATTATAACCGGCCACATGGACACAATGATTCCCACTAGCTCCATATCGTTTGGGTACAAAGAGCAATGTAGCATAAGTTGGCACGCAGTACGTGTACACGCATCGCATGTGCACGCACACGTACGCGTGTACTTGAGCATGCAAGCATGGCGAGATCGATCGGTCGGGTTTTGATGAGGCACATGCGTGGTCGCGTGTACGCGTACGTCTAGCTCGAACGGATGCTTCGCTACCTATTAGCTCGCGCGCGTACGTGCGCTGCCCACGATGGCACCACGCGCGGTACGTGCCGCATGCACTCGCTTCGGTCGGGGCGTACGTGCGTGCGGCGTACATGTGTCTCCATCGATCGGCGACGGGACGGCAGAGCAGAGGGGATGATATGATTAAGATCGCAAGTAGTGCAGTACTAGAGGCTTTTTATTATTTAATCTCTTTTTATTAATATTTTAAAGTTAATGTCTCGCGAACTTTATTTCTAATTCTGATCCGTTTAGCCACGCCACCACCTGTGGCGTGGCCGAAATATTCTGTCATGCCATCCATAGAGGCGTGGCCAAAGCTGCCACATAAGCCCTCAGCCGCGCACCGTGCCAGCGTGGATGACTTGCATGGTATCTGTCATGTCATAACTCATGGCGTGACAAGCACTATGGTCATGCCATGAGACTTGGCGTGACAGGTGGTGACTTAAGTCGGTCGCCGCTCCAGTTTCCATTTTTCCCACGTTCTCTTCCTCCCGAAGCTTCGTCTCTCCTCCCCAAATCTATCGTCGCTGCCGCCGGCTTCCGCAGGCCCTTCCTCCCCAACCACCGAACCCCTCCACGTCGACCTCCTGGCGACGTCCGCTGCCTCCTCCTTCGCCGCCCGTCTCCAGCCCCGGCGACCCTGCCCTCCTCCTTCGCCGCCCGCTTTCAATCCACGTCGGCCTCCTTGGTGAGTGCAGCGACCTCCTCCCCGCTTTCATCTTTGGACCGGTGGAGGTAATAACGATAATCATCTCCCTCCAGTGTGATTTTTCTGATTTGGTACTTTGCAATATTTTGTTGGATGTAGATGGATAAAGCTGTACGTGTATTTACCCGTTGGTCGATTAGCCAAACGGGTAGTGATGCTGACTTTGGTGGCATGGAAGTGACCGTTCTTTTGTTTTACGAATCACCAGACTTTCAAACTCTTCTAATTAGGATTAAGTTGACCTTTGGATGGGATGAGCCTGGGGTCGTTGTCGGATTGCAGGGGCGATATGATGCTATGTGAGCTGTAAGGTGCGCGCCTGTTTGGTGCTAATCTTGTCCGACAATGATTGGGACACGTATAAGGATGTTGTGCTCGCATATCAGGTCCGGTCGTTGGAAGTGATGGTGCAGAGGAGAATCGTTGTAGAGGAGTTGCCAAACAATTTAGATGTGGTGAATGGCAACCTACCCCCGCTTGGAGTGGCTCCTCGCATGCTACAACATCCGCTTTGGCCGCATGTGACGAGGACCCAGAGGACGAGGAAGAGGGCAGCGAGGACGAGGATGGTGGCAAGGACGAGGAGGAGGGTGGCACGGATGAGGATGCACGGCAAGGAAGATGAGGGCAACAAGGACGATGAGGAGGATGTGGATGCTAGGCTTCCAGACAAGATGGTCCTCCGGGACCTTGTTGGTGCACTGGCCCCCATCCAGCCAACTCAGGCCACATCTTTGTGCCGTAAATGGCATGATCGCACAGACATTAGTTTGGTAAATGTCGTTGAGGGCACGTGAGGCCAACACCCAGCAGCGAGGTTCACACCGGGGTCGGGTGCCCGCCGAAAACGCAAGTGAATGGATGCATGGTGCATTTCTTGAATGAAATGAGATGAATTTCTTTTTGTAGAATGAAATGAGATGAATAGATGATTGTGGATTGTGGTTGAATGAAATGAATAGAATGGATGGCTGTGTTTGAATTAACCCCTTTGCTGATGATTGTATTTGAATGGATTATTGTGTTCGAGTTAACCCATTGCTAATGATTGTATTTGAATGAAATGCTTGCAAATGGTTCAGTGCAAGTTTGATTTTGAATGTTTGCAGCTACTGTCACACTATGGGACTATTACATCAGGGAGACTAGCGTGACCGAACTTGGCACCACACGAGGATTGCAACCCCATTGGAACAACAACATACATGGCGTGGCCACACGGTTAGGCTACGCTAGAGGAACTGGCGTGACAAAGTGGTCTTGTTACACCAGGACGAATGGCATGACAGGACTAAGCACCAGAGCTCAGCGGTGTTTTTGCAACCCCACTGGAAGGGCAACATACCTGGTGTGGCAGCATGATTAGGCCACGCTAGGGGAACTGGTGTGACAAAGCGGTCATATCACACTGGGCCGAATGGCGTGACAAGACTTAGCACCAGACCCCGACGACGTTTTTGCAAACCCACTGGAACATGTCATATGTTATTTTAGGTTTTAGGGCTGGTTTTGGTTTAGGTTAGAGTTTAGAATTTTAGGATTTAGGGTTTTAGGGTGTAGGGTTTTAGGTTCAGGTTTACGTTAGGGTTTATAATTTTATAGTTTAGGGTTTTAGGGTTTACGGTTTTAGGTTTTAGGTTCAGCATTATGTTTATGTTTAGGTTAGGGTTTAGGTTTTCAGGGTTTAGGATTAGGTTTAGGTGGTTTAGGATTCGGATTAACCAACAACTCTCTTGACTAACTACAACTATGACGCCACTTTCTACAAAGTAAGATGTGACAACAGTCTGCCTCATCAGCTTTTTAGATCGACATGACAACACTCTACATCCTCAGCTTTTCAGACCAAAAAGATAGGATTACGTAAAGCATAACATGAGAGCTCTGTGCAAAGTAAGATGTGACAACACTATACCTCACCAGCTTTTCAGATCGACATGACAACACTGTACATCCTCAACTTTTCAGACCAAAAAGACAGGACTATGCAAAGCATGACGTGATAGATCCCTGCAAAGTAAGACGTGACAACATCATACCTAGCCAGCTTTTTAGATCGACATGACAGTACTCTACATCCTCATCTTTTTAGACCGAAAAGATAGGACTCTATAAAGTAGGACGTGATAGCTCCTTGCAATGTAAGACGTGACAAGACTCTATCTCGCCAATAACTTTTCAGAAAGATAAAGCAATACTCTGCTTCACAGGCTACTCACATGAAATTAACCACACAATGTTTTCCTTTTGGCTTATAAAGGGAAGTGAAAAAGATCTAGGAGAGAATACTACACAACCAATCCAACACTTTGCCAGAGCTTGGTTCACCATGTCGAGATGGACAAGATGCAAAAGAAGCAATGGGACAAGATGAAGAAGCAATGAGACAAGACCCACAAACAAGCAAGGTTTGCTGTGGCCCGCGATGAATAAGTAAGGGCTACTATGGCCCGGCATGAACAAGCGGAGCGTGCCAGGAGGTTACGTCCCAGCAATGATGCCCCCGTAGCAGCAACCCCGTCCAGAATGTTCTAAGTGACCGTTCGCCACAACACCCGCTCGAGGGAGAGACGCTGCCCCTCTGTTAGTGTAGGGACCCATGCAACTTCTTCAAATCTAAGTAATGGCTAAGCATGGGTATGTGTTACTGGGGTTGCACGAACTACTTCTGTGACTATCCCGACCACTGTTAGGACACGAGCAGCTATCGGCAGCCGGTAAGGACCAATTACAGTGTGTTCCCCTACTATTTATTTTTCAAAGTATGCACTAACAACCTCTCCCGCCGACCCGTAGTCTCTGGATCCGCTATGTGACTACCGCAAGTGGATCGATCTAGAGATCCACCACATGACCAGTGGACTCTCAACTAGAGGAGTGGGATGTCAAAAAAGCCTACGAGATCCAGGAGGAGCACCGCAATGATGATCAAAATGAGCGTATACATTGGAAGACGAAAGCTCATCTCAAGGCGTGCAGGCACAAAGAGCGTGAGGCTCACGAGAAGGAGCATTAGAAAAAGAAAAAAATGGCGGCCAAGACCAAAGAGCCGGCAAGGAGTTCAACGCTGAGCTCACAGTGAAGGAAAAATGGCCCCGATCCACATAGTAGTTTGGGCCATTCCGAACTAGTCTCCGAAGGTCAAATTTATTTTCATTCCAAAAAGACGCATATATATCGTAGGAGTACTTTGATTTGTTGTTTCTTGCATATGCACTGAGCATGATGTTGTTTCTCATGCACGTAACAAACCCTGTGTGCCGTGTTATTCCCAACTTTATTATAAAGTCTATTTTAATTCACAACTTCAAATCTCATCGTCTTTTTGCATTCAAGTTTTCGTGTTGCAAGGCATCCAACAACATTAAAAAAACGAGTTCTAGAAGTAGGCACGAAATGGTCTATGACCACAAAGTGACGAAGAGAACCACCTATCATTCCAGTAGGATGTCTACGCATCTTTCATTAGCGGTACTTTCGAGCATATGTCCATCCTTATGCCTCATGTTGTACTACACGGTCCACATATTGGTCTTTGTTTAGGATGCAGTATGTATCACTTCTGGGACACGGTCTGGAAATATTCTGCGGGTGTTAATGATGGATATATACGCTAAAGTGTCAAAAGTTATCAATCCACAAAAATATTATCAATCCATATATGTATTTACTCTTAGTTAAAAGGATGGTGTTATATTTGGTTCACAGATAGATTCTCTATTTTTAAGTTATGTATTTTTAAATATTACATGTACATGGTGTTATGTATCACCGTAATTTCAATTGTTTTTTATCTTTCAAAAGGTCGTCCCTTTGTTACCATCTTACCACCAAATTCTAAGGTTCCAAATCCATAAATGAAGTCCAAACTAAATTCAACTATTACCTCGATTCATAATTTATAAACCAACTGCAATCACATATGCAAAAGCAAAACATGGTAGACCCTGTCGCGCCACATATTAAGGCGTGACAATGCAGGATTGTCATGCCATGAGATCTTGTGTAACTATTGAAACGCAAGCCTCCATGCCAGCACAATGGGTGGACAAGGACTTGCGTGGCATGTTTTGTCACGCCGTAGTATGTGGCGTAACAGTACGGTTTGGCCAAGCCACGAGTGATGGCGTGGCCAAAGGGGCAGAATTGGAAATAAAGTTCACGAGAGATAAAGTTTAAAATAATTTTTAAAAAGATTAAATAATAAAAATTATCTGCAATACTACGACACCGAGTATATCCATATTACTGTTGACAAATGAAGACGATCAAATTAAATGTACCGCATTCTTGCGTTCCTAGCAAGGCCACACTACAGCACGGATGATAATCGAAGGCGTTTTGTTGAAACGCCTTAGATAAGTCATTTTTCAAGGCGATTTGGATAAAATGCCTAAAATAAGTAAGTACTTTGAGGGGTTTTTTGTCATTGCCTTAAATAATACTTAGTTTACAAGGCGTTTTAAAAGGAACCACTATAAAACTATGTTATTTTGGGGTGATTTTATGAAAACGCCTAAAGAACCTTATATTTGGAGGTGTTTTCATAAAACGCCATAATATTAATCTTGTTGGGGTGTTCTGCAAAAAGGCACCAAAATATAGAAGGCAAAACACCTTCAACTCTGAGTGATATATGCATAAAAGACCCTACTTGTTCTAATATAAGATAAGAAACCTTCCACCACCGAATCATTTCCTTCCTTTTATCTTCTCTCGTCTCTATTCTCAAGGCCACACAAACATACACCAAAAATGAGTATAGTGCACTTTTCATCAGGTAAAGTGTCTCTAGTTTCACTTTACACCAGGTTAAGCCAATAATTTCACTTTGCATCGGGATAGTCTAAGATTAGTTGCACTTTACATTAGCACAATATGTCCATGTCTAACTTAGTTGGGTCAGTTTGTAGTTGGGCTGACCTAACTCGTTCTCACCAAGTTGTCCACACATGTGATGAAGTAGCGCCCAGGTGGCAGCAGAGCTCTGACGACGAGGAAAGGAGAGATGGCTCGCGCACGGGGCACGACATCGATGAGGGGAACCTGTTTGCGGTTGTGGATTGATGGATATGCCTCGAGGTTGGCTAGCAATGACGTTCCCCATGGCGAGTGTGGAGGCACACATCGGCGGTGAGCTTCGGATGGAGCGGCTCGAGTGAGGGTGCAATGAGCTTCAAGGGGTTGGGCGGTCACCGTGACACAAGTGGCGAGGGTAGAAGAGTATCAGGGCGGCAGGTCTCCATGCATGGTGAAGATCTCAGTGGCGCGGCTAGTCGCCGATATGATTTTGGCTATGAGTATGAACAAGAAGGGGATCAATAGCTTCGTGATTGAGTGGGGAAGGTAGGGAAAAGATCAATTCAGGAAAAAGATGGTCAAGGACGATGAGTTTTGGAGAATGGCAAAAAGGGGGTTGGTGGCAATGGAGCTTACCGAGGGCAGAAATGGCGGTAACTCGTTGAGGAAAGAATGGTGTGTGGAGGAAGGAAAGTGCGCTAGGTTCAATGCCAGTGAACGCTTCCACTGGACCTACACGTCCATGGATTGCATAAGGTGCCTCCCTACGCCCGCTCGTCCTTAGACCACGACATCACCCCACATGTGGGCGAGTCAGCATGGATGGGATCAGGTGTGACCTACTTGAAGTGGCCCAACCAGTTAGGGTTAAGTGATGTGTTCTAGTGCAAAGTGAAACTCCTAATGAAATACTTGGTGCAAAATGAAAGTATTGCAAAACCCTGATGCAAAGTGAAACAAGTATAAATATACTTGTCCAAACTGTAACTTACTCAAAAAAATTGAAGTCGACTCTACTCTCCTTACCCTCCTCGCTGCTGACCTCTACCACAGGAAGTGCACCCTCCTCGCCGCCTAGCTCTCCCACCGTATAAGCGCCATCCTCGACCCCAAGCCCTGCCACTCGACGTGCACCTTCCTCGCCACAGAGCCTCGCAATGGACTGTCCTGTTGTTGATGTCGATGCTGCCCTAGTCATCTTCAAGTCCCGCAATGTCATCGAACATTGAGCATTCCAACCACCTGAATGTTGGTGCCACCTCCCACGAGGTGATCCTCTCTATCATCAATGGCCTTAGCTAGGTCGTATCCTCTACCCATTCAATGAGCTCCCAATCTCGCGCCGCTCTCCCTCTCTATCAATTTTGGACTTGGGAACTTAGGGTTTTTATCTTCAAATCGATGTTTGGGCTCTAAAATTTGACCTTATTTGAGGTGACATTTTTAGGGTTTGTGTTCGAAACCCCAATGTTCAGATGCAATTCTAGATGGTGGATAATGAAGTTACAAATTTTGGTTCGAATTGATTCATGTGTAAAAGTGCTAACACTTGTAGTGTAAAAGTACTGACACTCGTGGTGGATTGGATAGGCCATATTTGATCTAGTAAATCACGATTTGGGTTCTGATTGATTCACAAGTTTAAATGCTTATTTAATTTTGTCAAGGTGAGGGACTAAGTTTGGATTAAATTAGGAATAACCGTTCTCTCTGAGAAGTAAATTTTGATTGGTAACTCATGGCATTGTTTAGTGTAATCCAATGAATTGTGTATTATAGAACTGAGCTTTTGTGATGAAATCTGTAGATACTAGGAATACCTAGCTCATGCAAGATTGTATCTCCTATAAAAGACTGATAATGTTAAACTGAAAATTGATGCATGTTCTAGATGAAACCATAATCTGACTAGAGTCAATTGCTTTACTGAGCTATTGATGATTTGGGTGTAGCTCCATTGAAAACTACATAATATATACTCCCTTCGTCCCGTAATATAAGTCCAAAGCCCATCATTCGTATAGACCAGAGTCACTAAATCTAAGAAAAAAATTATTGTCATTGGACCACTACTTATCCACTTAGTCAGTATTAAAGGAGGGGTATATGGTAGAAATATTATAATAACTACGCATTTGATCTTTACAATAAACTTATATTGTGGGGACGACGCTTTGTAATAATAGAGATTTATATTGTGGGACAGATCGATGGAGTATTTATTTAATTGACTAAGTTATATAATCTGAATATCCATCATGTAGAATCTCTTTTTCTCAACAATAGGCTGGTATTGATTTATATGACTTGTCATTTTTGTTTATACCCGTACTTGAAAAGAATGGCCAATAGTCTGTTAATTGCATGGAAATAGGTTTGTTTAAACTTCAGAGGCTCGGATTGGTAAGTACACTGTGATACTTTGGCTCAGAATTTCGTACACTGTAGGTTTATTTAATGTGCAAAATACTGTAGGTTTGGTAAGTACACTGTAGATACTTTGGCTCGGATTGGTAAGTACACTGTAGGTTTATTTAATGTGCAAAATATTTTACATTTCTGCACCACATAGCATTTAAATGAAGTGCAAAAGATTTTTCGGTTCATACAACTATGATGTGTATTTATTTGTAAACAATGCACTCAAACATACAAGTTCTGTACAGTGTACCAGTCTGATTTGGTCCACTGTTATCTGGTCTTGGTTTGGCTGGCGTGGCCCTCTTGCTCCTTTTCTCATCTTACAGTGCTAATTTGTCTCATTACCAGTCTAGGGTTAAATCAACTTTCTTTCCCAAAAGTTAATGTTTGCTTTGAAGTGTTCCTTTTTTTGCTCAGACATGAGATTAATTAGATGCAATGATGCATACCCATGAAAAAAATGTAGCTGGTACCCTGGAGATATTAAGAATCAGAATCGTTATGGGGGGTAGATAATCAAATGTTTATAGTTATTTAATATGTACCCTGAAAATTTCAAACATTCTGGAGTGCTAGCCACGTTGAGCGAAGAAGCTGTACTCGCACGTTTGGGCGCGTGTGTGGTAGGGATGACTCTGTGGTCCTGAGGTCCCGATGGTGGTGGAGCAGTTCCCAAGCGTACGAAAGTATTGGATCGTGTTAATACCTGACAACACTGAACTACGCTGACACTTAATTGGCTATAGCCCCTTCTTTCTAATTTATAGTTTTCCCAATAAATAGATAAGATGATTTTCTTCGTATCTTTTTGAATTAACTTATAAATTAGGGGCAGATACCTCTGGTTTTTAGCAGTGGCGGAGCCAGGATTTCAACCTTGGGTATTCCCACTCTCACATAAAAAAACCCAATCCATAGATTTAAAATATAGTTCAGAGTAGTACGTTATCGATAATTAAAGTCACAAAAATAGTCAAATAACAAATTGTTCAGCTCTAAGATATGCATGAAACAAACTAATAAGTAATAAAAAGAACTTACAAAATACTATAATGTTGCTTTAACCTTGCGATTCTTCATGGCTTGGAAGCGGTTGATGATGTCTTTGTCCTTAACTTGTAGAAAGAACTCCTGCTCAATAAATGTAACCAAACAATCATTCAAGTATTGATCCCCAATCTTATTTCTCAATTTGTTCTTCACATAATTCATGACAGGAAAGACTCTTTCAACACTTGCAGTTGCTACTGGAAGCACTAGCATCAATTTGAGAAGCCTGTAAACAACTTCATGTCTAAGATGCTTCTTTGTTTCAACAAGCTTAATGGAAAGCTCAGCAAGACTTCTCACATTTCTAAACCTTTCATCAGTGCGCATATCAGTAATGTACAAATTGAGTTGAGGAGGAAGATGGATCAACTCTAAGCTTGAGAAATCCTTAGGATAAAATCCAGCAAGCTTAACCAATTTGTCTTTGTCAAAAGCAACAAATGAATCGATAGGACTGAATGAAGCCATGCAAATAAGCAATTCTGTGTTTACCTCATCAAACCTTTCATTAAGCTCTAGAAGCTGCCTATCAATGACACTTAAGAACATGTCAACACGGAAACGATGGAGATTCTTGATCTTGATAAAGAATAGGCTGTTTTTTGGGCCACTGTGGGCTAGAATAGCGAAAATATCACAGAATACATCATTATACATTTATATATATAAGTATACATACATATATACTAAAGATTACACCAAAAAAGTTGGGTATTCCCGGGAATACCCAGGAATACCATTAAATCCGCCCCTGGTTTTTAGGTGTATATCTTCGATGCTTGGGTTTCCAGCTACCTCGGTAGGCCTGGGATTGGGCTTATTCAATTGTCACTACTGATCTTATTTTATTGTAGGGGAGGCTATTGTTGTCATTTCATCTAGCAAGCTTTTTTTTTTTTTTGAACTGGGTCTTGCAGGATGTAATTATATATGTGAATTCTCCAGGAGGGTCAGTGACAGATGGTAATAGGTCATCTTCATATTTGTCATCATAGATACATCATATCTTCGATAACAAAAATGTATTTCTTTTCTTTTAGGGATGGCCATATATTTGATACAATGAAGCATATCAGGCCTGATGTGTCCACAGTTTGTATTGGACTAGCAGCAAGGTACAGGCATTGACATCTTCATAAATATGTCTGTTAAATAACCGGTAATTCATTCAAATTTACAATGCTTTGCACATTAAATTTACTTCTGGGATATAGCGATTTGTATCTTGCAAATCTAGTGACCAGTGACCACCCATGGTAGTGGTAAAGTTTTCCATCCAAACTGAAGTATATGTGTATTGTAACGCTTTTGGGGGAAATACCCTCTTTTGCTACAAACATAACTTCCACCAGCAGGAGCTGAACCGCTGTTCCCTTATCTGTCGGTGCCTTCTCAAGACTACTAATCAAGCTCCAAGAGAAACGCAACTAGCTACGGAATACGTACTAAAGATCGATCTAGATCTTACAGAATTTGAAATAATTTCTCATCTCAACTCCTCGTTTATTTTGGCTTTTTGCTATAAAACACTGGAGTAAAAATTATTTTTACTATTCCAATTCAATTGATTTTCTGACTATTGGGTGTGGCTCAAGATTCATACGTTGGTGATGTCTTCAACTCCGGCTTCGGTGAAGGCCACGTGCTTCAGCGATCGATATATTTTCTCCAACACTTTCTATTAACGATCAATCACTACTATAAAAAAGAGTCATCACAGACTATTCAAAACTGTCATCACAGATAGATTTCTGAACTACTTGAATTTATATGTCAATGATAATCGGAGGTTATCACATACGGTTTGTGAGCTATCTGTGGTAAAAAAAAACAACACAGACGGTTTGTAACGAGAACTGCCTGTGAAGAAAACTATTACAGGCGGCTCGAACCAAAAACCGTTTGTGATACTCACACATCACAAACGGTTCTAGTTACCAACCGTTTGTGATTGGCAAGCATCACAGACTGTTCGTATATAGAACCGTCTGTGATAGTCCTCCATAGACGGTTTATAGTACAAATCGTCTGTGATAGTTCATTCTATACCAAAATTTTTCTGTTTTTTTGGCTAGCCTCAAGAAATAATGTTACTTATGCCCTTTGAAAACAAGCAAATATAGTGGCAAACATAACAGTGCATTTCATTTCCATTAAGATTAGAATTCACCATTACAACATAACAAGATAACAAATCTAACTCTTTAACATGGCAAGAATATATAAGAAGTAGAGATCCTACCAGACAGTAGAAGCTGGGTGTAGCGCGCGATGTCTTCGACGCCTACCATAAAGGAAGAGAGGGGAGGGCATCGGATGGCGGCCGGATATCACCGACAATGGAGAGACGGTAGTAGTGTCACCTTTGTGTCACCACAGTGAGACTGCATAAGACACTCTTACGACACTTACGTTAAGAGTGTGTTGTGCAGTCGACCGTGGTGTCACAATGGAGGCGCTAACTCACGACAGTAGTTGGCGTCGTCGAGGAACAAGCTAGGAGTGGATGAACTAGCTAGGAGCAGCAGTGCACCGTGGTGTCACAACAGGAGGCGGAGGAGCTAGCTCACGGTGGTAGTCAGCGTCGTCGAGGGGAGGATGCAGGAAGCTAGTGGATGAACTCATGTGTGACTGCTAGTAGAAAGGGAGAGGGTGAGTAATTACTAAGGGCCGAGCGGTGGGAAGAACTGGTGCCTGCCATTCGATGTGGAGAGAATGGACGTGTGAGATCGAAATCTTGGGAGATATGCTACGGATTGGTGACGTGTCATTATCATCATTATCAGAGACGGTTTGTTATACGAACTGTCTGTGATAATGCACATATCAGAGACTATTTGCTATACGAACCATCTATGATACTAATATCAGAGATGGTTTGGTATACGAACTATCTGTGATAACGCTTAAATATGCGCACCCTAATCCAACTCTTCTAAACTGTCCTCTCCCTCATCTTCTTCACCAAATTTCTCAATAATGGCATCTAATATTCTTTTGATCTCTTTCCTCTCATCTATCCATCATGAGTTGTTTGGACGCAACCTTACACAGGTGACTAACAATTTACGTCTGGAGCAGCTCCTCCACTCATGCCCCGCTCTCCTTCTTCCACGATTCACTTCCATCCGTCAGCTGGACCTCATCATCCGTCGTTGACGAAGGTGTCTCGTTGCTGCTCAGGAAGGGGAAACCGCCCTCAGCCTCGTTCTTCTCTGTAATGTGCATAAAGCGAAAGAAGCTCTTGCAGCAGTGAAGAGACACATGGATAACATTGCCGATCAAGCAGAAGCGGTTAATTCTAAGGAAACTTATCATAGCATCCTCTTTGAGATTATGTGCCATGTTAATGATTTGCCTAGGCTAGAGGAGGAAGTGGAGAGGACAAGGACAATCTTCACGGCATTCGAGAACTCAGCGGCTGATCCTCCAACTCCAAAAGTCGAAGAAAAAGCATATGAAGCCTAGAAGACTAAGATCTGGGAATCCCTTTTTGGGTCTTTTGTAATAAATTTGCCTTGAATTTGTCTTTTGTAAAAGTGACTAGTCACACTGGCACACTTATCTGTTTCAGCTCAGTAGATTATGTAGTTCATTCGACAAAGGACAAAACACAGACGATTGTAAATAAAAATTGTCTATGATAGTTTCATAGACGGTTCTAATTAAAAACCGTTTGTGATAATTCATATATCACAGATAGCTTTCAAATCTATCCATCTGTTATAGTTTCAGAGATGGTTTTAACCATGAACCGTCTGTAATAATGCACAGACGGCTCCACATGAATTGTTTGTGGTGAGGCATCCAGTATAGCTTATTTTGTAGTAGTGGATATATGCGCTCCAATATCTGAAATAAGAATTATGGCTGTGTGCACTGCTTGCTCCCTACATGTGGGCACACCCAGAAAAAGGGGACACATGCAATACTGAATATTGTGTGTCCAAGGCCATATAATTTGGGTTGCATGTTTGGTCCCCAATTAAGCAGCAGCATGCAAAGGCTGCCACCAAAAGGCTAAGACAAATAATTTCATAAACAGGTCAAGTTGGACAGTTGGATGATTAGAGCGACTGCTAACTGACTTGAATCAGCTGTCAACCTTGCTATGATCATATGATGTGAACTAGACAACTGTGAACTGTCCAAAAAGCAAAGTCTGGTAAATAAATCAATCAACGTACACACGACAACCAACACAAACCAATCGATCTTTATAGCTCATATAGAGTCCCAGCTGCCTTCCATGGTTAGCAACTGTCTTGAACCCTAGGGCTCAGAAAATGTCAAAATCAACGTCTGAAAAACGTGCAACAAATAAGGTAATCAGCAGCAAGCATGCATATATGCAACTGTCTTTTTTTTTTTTTGAACTGATATGCAACTGTCTTGAGCCCATAAGACACGATCGAACCTCCCAACTAATAACAACCTCCCGCTACTACCTAAGAATGGACGGGATCTCGAAACCCAAAACTAAACACTAAATACACCGATCGATATAGGTTTAAGGCAAGTTATTGCGACTTGTTAGCAGCACTGCAGCACTGAAAAAGCACACTAGTACAGTAGTAGACACGCATCATCATCGCCTACCTCTACATGCCTACACTGCCTTTGTCGAAAGCGAAAAAAGGAGAGGACGTCGCACAATTTACCGGTCAAAACTTAGACCTCACTCAAAATAGCTTAGATTTCTAGTTTATTTTTCACTATTTAATAATTTCGTTTTTTTTAGTTTTTTAGTTTTTTGACGGTTCTTTTTTTCCGTATTCGTTTGTACTGTCCGTGATGGGCTAACATGTTTTTCTATTTTTAATTTTTTTTAATTTAATTACGCCAAATAAGACACCATCAGTTACGGTGCAATTTTAGCCAACTACAGTACTTTTCAGCCATAAACCACTCAAAAAACCCTTTTGAGCACCCCTTAGGCTGCGACGCTGTGTACAATTTTTTCCAATTTTTGTGGGAGTTTGAACTGTCCTAATGAAATTCTAACAAAATCTCTACGTTCCAAGCGAGGCCGTATACGGTCTCGCCCTAGCACGATCCAATGGGCATCGGAATCTTACGGTAAAAAAAACAAAAGCTTCAGAATTCACCGTATTCACAACGCGCGGCACGGGGGAAGTACGTTGAGCAGAGGGGCCGGAGTTGGTACCGTGGCTTCGACCGTATCGCGAGAAGAACGTGGCTCGTTCCTCCTCTTCTACCTCGCGCGAGTAATATTCATACGGCCAACGCGTTGCGTTGCGTTGCATTGCATTGCATTGCCTGGTACACTGCTAGCTAGCTACGTACTAGTGGCTGGCTGGCTTGTACGTAGGCTAGTGGCTGTAGTGCTCGCAAACAACCCATGTTTGTGACTCGCACTAGGATTGGTGGCAGCTCTAGAGCACGCAGTAGATTGGTCGGGATCGAATTCAACTACGAGCAGCCTTTTCTCCCTGACAGGTACTTCGCCGTGTCAGTCATTTCCGGCCTGACGGAAGTGGCGTGCAGTGCGGACGCGTCAGAACTGTTATTTTTGAAACCGAGCAGTGGTAGTGACTTTTCATTTCCGGCAGTATGTATGTTCAGTAAGATTATTCGAGATGCATGGCCCATGATCCTACGTCCCGGCATGCACATCCAAACGAGCCCTTAGACGTGACGATAGAGGAGTTATAGAAAATACCGTGGTGCGGGTGGCTGCAACCAATCCTGTGATATATATACCTAGAAAACCAACAGGGATTATTAATCCGTACATGAGACGAGGTCTTCGTCTCGATCTGGATTAGCTCCATCCACATAGGTACGGTGTGCTTAATTATATGCGATGCTTAATTAGCTTGACCCTGCAGAGCACCAAAATAAAGCCGCGCGCCGGGATGGCCGGACGTACGTCTTAGTCGGGAATTTCTCTTCCGATTGTCATGTTCAATCTCCTCTCCTTTTCTTTCTTTTTTTTTTTTGGAGGGGGGAATCTCCTCTTCTGTTAACTTCACCGAGCCTTGCAATCTCTTCTGGGACATCTGAAATGGATCCAATGCAGTGGCGAAGAAAAATCACCACCTCATACGCACAGTAACCTACTAGCCATGCTACAGTACCATGCAAATTTCCATGTGGTCCTCAATGATCCACTAAACAGGAGAAAATTATGACACGCACTAGACCAGCACGTAGCAACATGAATTTTCCTATATAATGCAGAGGACCCATCCTGTTCCCCCAATTAGCATCCTTTACCGACCTTATATCATTGCACGTGAAAACCACAGCATCAAAGTCCGAGAAAAAAAAAGTCACAGAAGGCCTGAATGCATGCAGTGAAAGCCAGAAAGACAAGCAATGATGCATGCATCAAACTGCAAACAATGCATGCAAACACGTAGATCCCACAGAAAGCTAACCACAAATCACTGTCGAAAGGACAGGAAATGAACTATCAGAACTCAGAGAGCAATGCAAAGGTTGGAGCTTTAGCTGTCCATCCATCCTTCTTGCACAGTGCCTAGCTAGTAATCATGCGGCGGCAAGTGCTAAAATAACAGCAAGAAAGCACACTACAAGAAATTTGAGTATCAGTGACGAATATAGTTATGATGAGAAATTTAAATGTCATAGATTAGCTATCATTTCGTGACGATTCAAGTGATTTCGTCATTAATATACGGGATGGTACATTCGACGCCTAGTTTTGTGACGAAAATAAATATTTGTCACAGAATATACAGAAAACCATGATGATTGTTTATATTCGTCATCAAAGAAATTATTATTCGTGACGATTTATTGGATGACGAAAAAAGTATTGTCAAAAAAAGTTAGGGCGAATGAGGTCATTATGAAGTAGCCATGAACCCTCCTAAAATAATAAACCCTAAAAATCCCGCCCGCCCAGAGAACTCCCCCATCGTTCCCCATCGTTCGCGCCGCCCTGCCGCTCCAGCATCGCCTGTGCCGCTCCACCATCTCCCCGCGCCGCTCCCCCATCTCCCCCATCGCCCGCGCCGCCATCTCCCCGCGCCGCTCCACCATCTCCCCGCGCCGCTCCCCCATCTCCCCCATCGCCCGCGCCGCCATCTCCCCGCGCCGCTCCCCCATCTCCCCGCGCCGCTCCACCATCTCCCCGCGCCACTCCCCCATCTCCCCCCATCGCCCGCGCCGCTCCTCCATCTCCCGCGCCGCCCTGCCGCTCCCCCATCACCCCGCGCCGCTCCGGGTCTGCTCGGGTCGCCGTCGTCGTCGCCGCCCTCCTCTCCGCCCCGGCGCGTGCTCCGGTCGTCCTCTCCACTGCCGGCCTCCTCTCCACCCCGGCGCGTCCTCCCCGCCGTCGTCTCCACTGCCGGCTTCCTCTCCGCCCCGGCGCGTGCTCCGGTCGTCCTCTCCACTGCCGACCTCGGCCTCCTCTCCACTGCCGGCTCCACTGCCGGCCTTCTCTGCTCCACTGCCGGCCTTCTCTGCTCCAAGGTATTCTCTACTCCAGTAGATATATGTGATATTTGTGTGATATATGTGATATCTGGGCACTGCTCTCTTGCAAGTAATTGTGTGATGTTTTAGTTGATATATGTGTTGATTTGTTGACATTAAATACTTGTGAGCCGATAATCTTAGGAATAGGTTAGTTGGAACTAATTTTGATAGATCAGGAGAAACAGTGAGCCGATATTTCAATATAGTACTACGTGCTGTTGGTGAGCTACGAGATAAACTAATTAGGCGACCTTCATTGGACACCCCAACAAAAATAGCAGGGAATCATCGATGGGATCCTTACTTTAAGGTGTGAGGTTCTTCCTATTATTTTCAGATTTGTTTCATTTTAACAGCCCTAATATGAATGATGGATTTGTTGTTGCTGCATATGATTGTCTGATTTAGGCCTTGTTTCATTTGTGAAGGAGGTCCGGAAGGCAATAATTTTGTCTCTTCCACCTTCAAATGCTACATTGGAGACAGTAATTGCATCTCCGATAGGTCTGAATCAGTAAACAACGATTGCTTGAAGATGCTGAAGGATGAGTGGCTTGTAAAGTATTGTGGTGGAGATGTCATCTCCCTTCTCAGGTTTCTTGATGTCGAGACTTATGAGTCAGTTGGAGAATCTGTGATGGGGGTGCTTCTGAAAGATGGCGTGGTGCGAGTGCAAGATGGGCAGACTATTAGGCAGTATTTCACTGCAAATACTGAGGGTGAAGGTAAATCTGAAGAAAACATGACCCTTTTTCTTGTACAGATTAATGTTTGCAGATTTCTTTTAATTTTAAATTATGTTCATGGTGAAACCTGAATCTCTGATGATGGGGCATGCAGTTGACTTTTATGAAATAAGTAAACCTAAACATAATAATGAAAGCATCAAAGCAGCATACCCAACTAGACCAAACTGTGTTTTTTCTCAACTTGATTTGTTTAAGAATAGTGTATACCAGAAGTATCAATTATCTTCCTCTGCTGGTTGATATCATCATCTGCACTATATTTTCAGCAGAACAAGTTTCCAATATTCACCTCATGGATGCTGAAGTTGCTCTTTACTGGAAAATCATGTGCAATGCAGATTGTTGATGAGATTAGTATTAATGTGTGTGTATGTAGATTGTTGTTGCTACAACCATGCAACTGTGTCTATGGTGATCACTTTTGTGTTGAACCAATGATTGTAATGGCATGTATTGGATAAATGTCAATTAATTCTATATGCTTTGATGGAACAATTCTATGGTGATTATCTGGAGAATTATGCTATTGTTCATGACTTTTTTTTGTCATTCATGTATGTCTGGATTAAATTTTGTGACGTTGTAAATATATTCATGATGAATAATTTCGTCATAAATTACACGTCCTGGACCACATAACGGTATCGTCATAGAAAATATTTTATGACACTAAGTAAATCGTCATAAATATTATTGTATGACGATCTGTTATTCGTCATAAATGTGTACTATTTTATGACGATTTCCCAATGATCGTCACTAAGAACATTCTATGACGCAGAATCTGTGACGATCCGCGTGACGCAAGAAAATCGTCACTATTATGCTTTTATGACAAAAATCCATGATTTTGTGACAAATACGTATCATCATCAATGCTCAAATTTCTTGTAGTGGCACAGGCGCGTCTCCCGCCCCGGCCGGCCGCCCCCAGGAGGACCACCTGTGCTACTGCTGTGTAGTCATGCTCTGAAAAATCAAAAAAGGCCAGCCCATCCTAGCTCTCATCGATAAAGAACCCCAAGGCCACAAGCAATACCAAATCAATCCAATCCAGAGACAAGGAGAGAGACAGAGAGACCATCCATGAGTCGCAATATGTGCATGCATGCAGCGCTATGCTTGCTGATGCCCACTGTCACATGCTCCCTCGGGTCATTTTTATTCATCATTTTGGAGTTTGACATAGTCCAAAGTACATGTGTTTGACCATTACTTTTTCTAATCATGTGTAATATGTACGATCGGTATGACAACCGAAGGGAGAATGATGTCTTCAAATTTCCTCCAAATATTCACCAATCTTTCACTTCAATAGCTATAAAGATATGAAAATTTAGGAAAGAAAGCCAACACAAAAGCTAGCAAGTTAAGAAGCTAAAATCCAATAAATAAATAGTAAAATCGGTAGGACTGCTACAATAAAATTAGCTCGGGAACATGAAAAACAATATTATTTTAAAACCAAAAATCCATATAACTTTTGATCTGTAGATTTAAACAACTTCAAATATGGCATGCATCTTCTCCAAAATATCAGGAACATATTTCAATCAACAATCAAGAAAATCGTTATCAAAGTTTTGACACGTTTCCATTTGATGGTAGGTTACACTAAAGCTAGGAAAAAAACTAACAATGGTAGATATGACAAGCCCGCGATGAATTATGGTCAAAATAACTCTATATGTATTCTCACATATCACAACAAGTTAGAACACCCAAAAAATCAAGGTGAAAACAATTGGATCAAAAACTCACTCGGAAAGACCAAATCAAGCAAAAACCACGTAACTTCAAGAACTTGCCAAAACTGATACCTAGATGGATGGTGATTGATTTCTGAGATATATCTTTATCACTTACTCATTTTTGGCATCTAACAAGATCAAGAAGGGGAGAGAGAAGATTAAAACCAACCAAATCAAGAGCAAGTCAACCAAAACAAGATAGATACATAAGAGATGAACAAAGTTGATATATTGCTACTTAAGCATGAAGTACTACTACAGAAAAGCTCATCACAAACAGTTCAAAAATGTCATTACAAATGGTTTCCTAAACCGTCTGTGCTTATGGGTCAGTAATACTCTACCGTTTGTGATAACCATTATCACTGACGGTTCTTACCTAGAACCGTCTGTGATTGCGTTCTCGCGACATCATAAAACAGCATAATCAAAGAATGTAGATGAACCAAAACAGACATATTTATGATTGGCGCCATGTATTTGGTGGCTCGTTATTTAGGTTGTATGTACTGTTGTTTGATTGCTTTGGTATGTTATGGTCGTAAGCCGTGGTCGTAAGCCCTATTCCCTTCCTTACCCCCAATAGAAACTAATCCAGCATTCCAACTGCATCCAGAACCAACGAACTCAACCACAAGAGAAACAAGATATTTACAAGGAAAAACACACTGGAACTTAGAGACAGGTCACCTCATGGCCATCATGGCAAGTGAGGCTGCAGGCGGTGCAAAACCTGGTGGCGCCGGCGGCCACACAGGTGAGGCAGGTGCTTGAGGTATCTGCCGCCGTAGGTGCACTCCTTGCCATTGTCCTCGACCAGCACCAAATCCGCCTCCAGCTTGAGGTATCCAAGCATGGCTTTCAAAAAAAACTTCATATTCAAGCCTCAAAAAAAAAGAGGGGAGGGGTCACAATCGGAGGCGGAGGAGCTCGGAGAGGTTGTCGATGTCGTTGGGGGAGGCATGTGGGCAACATATACAATGGTATTTGGGTAGTGGAGCCGATCAATAGTTGAGAGGTCGCAATGCCACTTCAGTTTAAAAGTTTGAATAAAGTGGGCGGCAAAATCGGCCAGTAAAATATCACAGATGGTTTTTAATACAAATCATCTGTGATAACTTAATTACCACAGATGATTTTTAACACAAACCGTCTTTCAAGTATCGTAGACAGTTTGTATTAAAAATCGTCTATGATATTTCATCTTTACAGACGGTTTTTAGTGGTGGCAGCAACATAGACGGTCTCTAAACCAAAATCGTCTGTTATTGCATTTAATACTAACGGTTTTGATCAACCGTCTATGATAAGACGTCTAGTATTAGCCTTTTTGTAGTAGTGAAGGTTTTATAACCAATCCACCCGGAGAACAAGAGAGTACACCATAGCGCACACTTATCAATATGGCTAAAAACGAGCTGAGCTCGAGCGAGCCCGACCTTCCTGGCTCGAGCTCGGTAGAAGCTCGAGCTGAGCTCGAGTTGAGGTCCAAGCCTGGACATGGGCTCAAGCTCGGCTCGTTAAAAATCAATAACAATTAAAATAATTTATCATGCACTAATTTTCAATAATAAGAAAAGTTTGAGTCTGAGCTCGACTTGAGTAAGCTCAATAACAGTCAAAATAATTCAAACATACACTAATTTTCAACAATAAGAAAAGCTCGAGTTCGATTTGAGTAAACTCAGTAAGAGTTAATATATATCACTATTTAAGCTTGAATCGAAACTCGTGAACTATTCGAGCTTGGCTCGGTGAAGCTCACGAGCTCGAGTTTAGCTCGTTTAAAGTTTGTGTCGAGCTTGAATAGATCCCAGAACGAGTCGAGCTCGAGTAGCTCGCGAGCCTCAAGCTTTTTTATAGCTTTAGTTTTTAAACTCTAACATTAGAACACTTGGCTTCAATTAATAAAGCTAGGATGGTTAGATGGTTAACTAGTAAGTCTCTATCCTAACTCATTAAAAAAAACAAGGCAACCAGCCCTATCTAATCCTAATAGATACTATCCACTTATCATAAATAGGAGAAACATGTTAACCCCACACAACATGGGTTTTACTCACACACTATACTTATTCATTTTTTCAAAACACATAAGTCTGATTCCGCTCAGTCCTTAGCATTTTATCTAACTTGATCTTCTCAATTTTTTCTTGACCTAAATCACTTTTCTAAGTACCGCTCAAGCACCACAGCTTTAATCCAAGTTAGTTTCCTGTATTTTGGTCAACTTACCAAAATACACTTTCTTGACTTGGTTTTCATCTTTCTTTGTAAGCAATCGTCATGCTTGTCATGTGTAGAAGCACCACTGGGATGCCATGTGTCGGCAAGTCTCTCTTGTTCTAGTTTCACCGGACCACGTCCCACATGGACTGACTAAGCTACATGGTGCAACCCGTCGTTCGAATTTCCCTTTAGCATTTTCTGCCTTCCTCGTGCCATGCTTGAGCCCATCTCACCTGACATTCTTGATCGTTCTTGGCCTCGGCTCCTCTATGAGCATAGCCCTGATCCTCATCATTGACCATAGTTGACTCCAATTGTGCATACACATCCGAAGATCAAGAAATTGTTTCAGGCACAAATTCTTTATAATTTGACTCATGTTAGTCAAAACATACTTCATGCAACATTAATACACTGACCAAATATAATTCAAAACAGTTCAATATCAAATTATCAAAATCCAAGAATTTTGACCTAGGCCAGTACTACTACCCACCACAGGCCGATACTACCACTCCTCACAACTAGACTTCTCTGAAAAAAGCTACTGGCAAATAAACCGTGGTACTACCACTCTACAGTCTAACCAAAAACTGCCCAATGGTCTAACCAGTTTGCGTGAAAATTTCTAAAACCGATTCAGATAAAATGCAATCTTTGTAAAATCAAATATCCACTCAACAAAACTTACAATGGTTCATTATAACACTATTCTAGATCTTTTCACGTAGTCCTTCATAGTAAAAATTATATAAAAAACATAATGATACTGAAGTACTTTGATAACAAATCTACTTCCTTTCTCTTAGTATCACTATTTATTTAATTAAGTTAAAAATTATAAGCTTAGCTGAAGAGACCCCTTAATTAATAGAAAATCTAAAGAACGGTATCTCGTTCGGATGTCATACGATGGTATAGATCAGAACCGTTCGATCTAAAGTCAGGACGCATGAATCTCAGAACCCTGCTCCCACGCCCGACGCATTTAGTTTTTTCCCCCACACCACTCCATTCTCATTCCATTCACCCTGCATTACACTCGCCACTCTACTACACTCTACATAAACCTCTCAGCTAGGGTTTCGGCTGCCCATGCCACGCTGTCCTTCCTCATCGCCGCTTTACGTCCTCCTCCTCAGTCGTGCATGTGCAGTACGTGTGCGTTAGGAGCCCTAACTCACCGACGTGCTCTTCCTCACCGACGCGCTCCTTCCCAGCAACCAAATCCACATGGACAGTGACGCGCTCCCGTCCAGTGACTACATCCAGTGCACACAGCCCCCTCACCGATACATCCTTATGTGGCCATAAACCACATACCAGGAATGAAATATCTGGTTTGATAAGGACCAGGAATGTGGTCGGAGGCGATACATGGTCGAAAATCTATGTGCGGTCGAAAGCAAATGTGGTCCGGGCTACAATGTTTTATATGTGGTCGGAGCTATAGTGGTTTGTGTGTGGTCGGAGCTACAGTTTTTTGTGAGTGGTCGGAGCTACAGTGGTTTGTGTGTGGTCAGAGCTACAGTGGTTTGTGTGTGGTCGGAGCTACAGTTGTTTGTGTGTGGTCGGAGCTACAGTGATTTGTGAGTGGTCAGAGCTACAGTGATTTTGTGCTTGGTTGGAACTACAATGTTTTTGTGAGTGGTCAAAGTTACAGTGTTTTTGTGAGCTATTGGAGTTGTAGTGTTTTTGTGAGTGATCCAAACTATAGTGTTTTTGTGAGTGGTTGGAACTACAGTGTTTTGTAAGTGGTTGGAGCTACAGTGTTCAGTCAATGGTCGGAGTTGAAGGCTTCGGATGGTCGAAACACTGAGAGTGGTCAGGATGGCAATGAATGATGTGGTCGAAGAAGGCTAGGTTTCGTCAAGTTTTAAGGGGGTTTATTGCCTGATTTGGCTAGGTTTTACATATAAGTTTTATATCCAATTTCATGGTGTTTCATAGAGTTTCATGTTTAAGTTTTTTTGTGTTTCATCAAGTTTCACAGGGTTTTATTGACTGGTTTAACTAGGTTTCGTGTACACGTTTCATGACTAGTTTTATGTTGTTTCATAGAGTTTCATGACCAGGTTCATGTTTAAGTTGCATGGTGTTTTACATGGTTTCATCAAATTTCAAGGGGGTTTATTGCCTGATTTGGCTAGGTTTTATATACAAGTTTCATGTTGTTTCATGTTTAAGTTTCATTGTGTTCATGAGGTTTCATGTAGTTTCAAGTGGGTTTATTGACTGATTTGGATATGTTTTATGTACAGATTTCATGACTATTTTCATTTTATTTCATAAAGTTTCATGACCATTTTCATATTTATGTTTCATAGTGTTTCACCAGATTTGATGAAGTTTCAAGTGAATTTATTGCCTAATTTGGCTAGGTTTCATGTGCAAGATTTATAGCTAGTTTCATGTTGTTTCATACAGTTTTCATGACTAGCCTCATGTTTAAGTTTCATATTGTTTAACTAGGTTTCAGTTTCATGGGGTTTATTACCTAATTTGGCTAGGTTGCAAGTACAAGTTTTATGGTGTTTGTGCAACATTATCACAAGTTTAATCTCAATTAGAATGAAGTCAAGCATTTCATCGAACGTTGCATGCAAAGCAGAATTTGTTTGGAGGTGGGGTAGCGAGAAGAGCATGAATCTTGCCTGAGATGTGGTGGTCTAACAAGCTTGAAAATTGATGTCAACGTTTCAAACTCTATAACATTTCAGGCTTGGGAGACTTAAAGACGGCATCACTCGTGAGCTTGGCAAAGTGGGGTTTCGGGTTGGTCGGATGAGAACGGTGTTGCTTGTGAGCTCTACGGCGCAGCGTCACTCACGCTTTGCGTGATGCAGGAGGAAGGACGGCACGGCGTCGCTCATGCTCCACGCGTGCGACAAAGGAGGAAGGACAGCGTGGAGTCGCTAGCGTTCCGTGCGACGCGGGAGGAAGGACGGCACGATGGAGGAAGGAGGGGTGGGGATGACGAAGGACGGTGGTCGGAGAGGAAGGGCGAAGGGTAAGAGATGATAGTCGGTTGGATGGGTCCGAATGATATAGCGTACCATAGTCGCTCTCTTAGTTAACGCCCCGGCTGATCTTACGTACTTTGGTCCCCTCCTCTCCCCCAGCGAATGCTCGCCTCTCGTCTCACCATAAAAACCACACCAATCCCTCACCCAGTTCTTGCACACACACCCATAGGCACAACAAAGACAACTGCGCATTGTTTACCGTTTGGGAAGACGTCGCCATGGCCGCGCCGCATGACATGCACAGCGTCGACTCGTTCTCGCAGCTGCCGTTCGTCCGCGCCGCCGCGCTGCAGCCTGCCGCGGCGGCGACGGTGCAGAGGGACGCCACCATTCGCCTCTTCGGCTGCGACTTCTCCAACGACACTGTTGCTGGCCAGCTGCCCAAGGAGGCCGCGGCCGCGGACGCCGACGGCGCCGCGTCCGAGGGGGCCGGCGGCGGCGCGGCGGGGGAGACCAGGAAGTTCGAGTGCCACTACTGCTGCCGCAACTTCCCGACGTCGCAGGCGCTGGGCGGCCACCAGAACGCCCACAAGCGGGAGCGGCAGCACGCGCGGCGGGCGCACCTCGAGGCCTCCCTCGCCGCGCACTGCGGCACCTACCTGCCGGGGCACATCTACGGCCTGTTCGGCTATGGCCACCAGACCGCCATGTCCCAGCTGCCGCCACAGTACCCGGTGTGGGCAGGCGCCGTGCCGGGGATGTACGGTCGCGTAGGCTCCGTGGCGCGGCCTGCAGCATACGGCGGCATGGCCGTGCCGGGCATGTGGAGAACGTCGCCGGTGGGGAGTGGTACTTTTGGTGCCGCCGGCCGGCACGACGAGGCGACGGCGGTCGTGGGGTCGGGAGGGGTGGCTGGTAAGGATGAGAAGGTGGTGATGAGCGTGGAGACGTCACTGCCGTTGTGCCTTTCCGGCCGGTCGCCCGCGGAGATAGTCAGATCTGAGCTGGGACAGAAGGAGGCGGTTGTAAGCTTGGACCTCCGTTTGTAGTTCTTTTACCTTGTTTAGGTTTAGTTTGTTTAATTAACTTGTTCAGGTTACTCTGTTTTTTGAACTTCTTCGTTTGAAATCGAAGGCTTTTGAGTTAGATTGCAAATTTGATTGGCATTATGAATAATTTGTACTTCTCCATTTTAGATAAGGAGTTAGTAGCTATCTACTATATTATTAAAGCAGAAACCAAAGAAGCCACCACATTCGCTCTTAAGAGGTAAAAATTATCACATTAATTAGAAAAAAAGAGAGAAAAGGATATATACCTTCAATTGATGTGAGTCCAAATTATAATTGTTGAGATGTATCTAGATTAGTAAAGGAAAAGAAAGCATTCGGGATAGAATAGGAAAATCTAAGAAAAAACTTTATAAAATAATCCAAACTGTATATGAGGAGTAGCCTTTGTTGTGTCCTGGGAGGCGATAGCAACATACTATAGCTCCTTTTTATTCAAAATGTCATATAGTTTTTTGGTCTTGACTCTATATAATTTGTAGCCACTCAAGCGAACAATCTGTACCAAAAATGGTGGAGATGGATAAAAGTACTCAAGGGACACTTGAAGAACAAATGTTTTACAACAGGTGAACATTACGTGACATTACCGAATTGATGCACGACAACACAGCAAATCAAGTAAGACAATAAGGCTACTTTCAAATATAATATTAGCCTCTTTATAGGCTTGACATTTGATCTTTCAGATTATTTTTCAAGAAGAATAATTCTCAAAGTCCTACAAAACAAATTGACATCTTTAAATGATTATTTGCATATTCTTTTAAGTGCTTACGACTACAACTAGGTATTGTAGGTTACAACTACCGACTGGGTACTATAGTTTACGACTACCGACCGGGTGTTGTAGTTCCGACTACCGAACATGTACAATAGCTTACAATTATCGATCACTACAATACTCTAAAGGGTCTCCGACTGCTCTCCAACTCTAGGGTCTCTGACTATTCTCCATCTCCAGGGTCCCTAACTGTTGTCCAGGATTTTATACATGACCCGTACGACTCGGCCAACTCATTGACTGAAGTTAGAGCCATTACTCAGACGCCTAGCCACAACTTATGACCACGACTGCTACTCGACTTACGAGTACGTCTACTACAGTACTCTTACGAGCATGCCCTCTGACCTCTTCGGTACTCGGACGTTCCGACTGGAATGGTACTCGGACACTTCGACTATCGACCGAGTATTGTAGCTTTCGGCTATCGAACGGATACTATAGCTTATGACTACCGACCAGGTACTGGAGCTTACAACTACCGACCGGGTGATGTAGTTTTGACTACTAACCAGGTATTGCAGCTTACAACAACTGATCGCTACCGTACTCCAGAGGGTCTCCGACTACTGTCTGGGATTTTCTCCACGACCCGCATAACTCTGCCAACTCATTGACTCAAGTTACGGCCATTACTCGGATGCCTAGCCACAACTGATGACCACGACTGCTACTCGACATACGAGTACATCTGCTATAGTACCATTACGAATACGACCTCCAACCTCTTCGGTACTCGAACATTTCGACTACTACAGTACTCGAATGCTTCGACTACCGACCGGGTATTGTATCTTCCGGCTACCAACCGAGTGTTGTAGTTCCAACTACCGGCCAGGTATTGTAGCTTATGACTACCGTACTTTGACTGCTACAATGCTCCGGAGTCTCAGGCTCTGGGATCTCCGACTTCTACACGTACTTGGACACACGAGTACTCGACACACGATTAGACAGTACTCAAACATCGATCACACGGTACTCAAACACCGAACACACAGGACTCGAACACCGACCACACGATACTCAAACACCGAACACACAAGACTTGAACACTGACTATTATCAACAAGAAGATTAATTCCAACATTGAGCAGCAAAATGAACATAATTGAGGCGAGTAGTATGAACGATACAAGAAACTCAAAACTTTCACAAGAGCTTGCACCAACTCAATGCCATCATCCACAGGAAAGATCCTCGCCAACTCCACCCATACAAGCAAAGAATCTGAAACCACAATTTTGTGCCATCATCGAGGATCGGGACATCACAAAGCCCGTCGGGTGTGGAATCTGTTGACACCGCCGTAGCCCGTCCACAGCTCGCCGCTGGCCAATTGCCCCGCCCCATGCCGCCCCTACCGCTAGGCAACGAGACCCGTCTACCCAGTCCCCAACCCAGCACCACATTGCCACTGCTTTGCTTCACCTTCGCCAAACCAGTGGTCGCCTCACATCCACTATTGAGGCGTCGGTCTTTGGGGTGATTCTCTAGTAGTCTGTCGGAGTCCATGGCCTGGATCCAGATGGACTCCACGGCTGGAGCCGTCCTCCTATGGGCGGTTTAGTGGAGATACGAGAGAAAAGATTATAAGGATGAGTCAGTGGAGAGAGAAATGAAAAAGGCTTACTCAAGTTAAGATAAACTTGATTCGGATAAGGTGATTTAATCACAATAAGTATCCCTATTCAAATACAATTAGCAATATCCCAATTCAAATACAATTAGTATTCCTGTAACAGTAGGACACGTATAAAGTTTGGAATACACGACTACATGATTCAACAGATAACATCATACAAACTCTGCTCGATGAAATTAACAAGGAGACATTATCATGTTATATCTATTTGCTTATTCTTTAATAGACATATTTAACCTCTTCTGCAATCATTATATTTTTTTCAATACTAATTTCCATTTACTTTTATAATTAACAACAGATTGTAAAGACTTCCTCAACAACATATATTCACCACTCACAGATCAAAATACTACAAAAAATTACTGGATCCCATCGTTTCAAAAAAAAAGAGATACGTCACTGTATGTCTTTTACCATCTTATATTATCCTATTCTTTCACAATCCTTATGACTCGGCCAAATCATTGACTCGAGTTATGGCCATTACTCAGACACCTAGCCACAACTTGTGACCATGACTACTACTCGACTTACGAGTACATCTGCTATAGTACTATTACAAGTACGACCTCCGACCTCTTCGGTACTCGGACGTTCCAACCGCTACAGTACTCGGATGCTTCGACTACCGATCGGGTACTGTAGCTTTCGACTACTGACTAGGTACTGTAGCTTATGACTACCGACCATGTACTGAAGCTTACGACTACCAACCGTGACAGTATTCCAGAGGGTCTCTGACTCCAGGGTCTCCAGCTGCTACGGTACTCCGGAGTCTCCGACTCCAAGATCTTCGACTTCTACACGTACTCGGGCACGCGAGTACTCAACACACGACTACATAATATTCGAACACATGAATACTCTACACATGACTACACAGTACTCGAATATATGAATACTCTACACACGACTACACAATAGTCGAACACACGAGTACTCGACACACGACTACACAGTACTGGAACACACGACTATATAGTACTCGAACTCACGAGTACTCGACACCGACCACTATTAACAACAAGATTAGTTTCAACAATCTCCATGCCGACGGCCAAGTCGGGCTGCGGGCACCTACAGTCATAGTTGATCTTGAGCTGGAGGATGAAGCAGTCATCTTACTGCTTCTGTCGAGTACCTTGGAGCTGCTGCTCTGGTGTCTCCTACGGCGGGCCGAGGCTGAGCACAGGATGGTGAGTAGCTTGGAAGCGAGGCAATGGATGCGCTCACCGAGGTCCCGCATGACTGTGACGTAGTTAGGTAGGTGGATGAGCCAGAGGCCGTGGTCGCCAAGGCAGTCGGGGTGGCAGAGTCCTCCCACTCTCTCTTACCGCTGGCGTTGGTGGTGAGGCGACTACCGTAGACCTGCAGGCGGCCTATCACCGGGGCGTTGTCGTAGGCCTGCTTGGCATCCATGGGCAGGGCGAAGAAAGCCGTGACACCAGAGCATGCGAGCAGAGGTAAAGCAACAAAAACCGGAGCAATTTTATTGCTTCCAAATCCGAGCAAACCCAATCACAGTTGCAAAGTGGTGGCAAGATGGAAGAAAGCAAATGGGGAAAAGGTATCTATTGGATAAGGCTGAAACGAAAGGACACAATGTAGTAGAAAAATATATCTGCTTTATCCTAAAAACGTATTTCTCTTATACGTTTCATATTTAAATAATTATTATTTTCTAAAACATGAAACTAATCAAGTCGCGTCTTTGCGCGAATCACCTTGCTAGTTTCTTTAAACAAGGGATCGAGAAAGTAGGCACTGGGTTCGAGCCCGTATAGGTGGAGACGTTCGACGACACCCTCGTTTCTCGATTTCAGCTATTTAGTTGTTAGCTCATGATAATTAAGATCGAAGTGACTTCTTATTTTGATATTTTTCAAAAAACTCAGCTTGATATTATTGTGCATTTAATCCATAGTTTTTATACTTTTGATTTTCCTAAGTGTTTTAAAATCGATGTAGGACATGTAACTGAAAGATATGGACCGAGGAAAATCTGCATGATCAAATCCTATTATATTGGTGGCAACCTCCACTACGACATGCCATTGGCAAGTCTCGTACCCTTTAAATGGAAGATTCTTATAAAACAAACAGTATTAATTAATATCTCTTGGACAGAAGAAACAAGATAAAATGAAAAAAAAAGTATCATCACAAGTTTGCATTATAGCTCTTAATTACTTCATTTTTTTTCTTTCGGGACACATGCATCACATCCTGTGGAAGGGAGAGTAAAAGGAAGCATATATGTGCCCTTCTTGATTGAAGTGCTTACGAAGCGCCGAAGGAAGTAATACGTACTGCCTGCTCTTGTTTGTGCATGACTCCAGCTGCATCGATCCATCAGGCGTGCAGGAAGACGAACCCCTGTTGATATGAAAGGCAGACCAGCTGACCGAAGCAAGTAGGCCTACTTCAAACATCTTAAGTTTCTGATTTATAATTTTAGCTATTGACTTTTAGTTAAAATTACATTAGTATTAATTTTTTTCTTAGTCATTCAATTAAAAAATTAAAAAGAAAAAAGAAAAAACCGTTATATCGCTACGGAAAATAGAAATAAAAAAGAAAAACTAAAAAACTAAATAAGCTAAAATTAGAATGACATATTTTAAATAGTTTATGATTTAAATAAACTAAAAAATAAAAAATTAGAAATTAAACTCGTTTAGAGCGGAGTTAAATTGGCTCACTGCTCTCATGGAACTCCACGTGGTAGTGTACTGCTGCTTGAGTGCTTGATGTAGTCGATCGACTACGCGCGCCGCACGTGCGGCTATTGCTCTTGTCAACTCTCACACGTAGGATAAGAGAACCCAACCACGAGGCAGTGCAGTGCAGTGGGTGCACAACATCTAGGGCTGTAAAAAAAGCTCGAGGCTCGCGAACTGTTCGAGCTTGGCTCGCTTTAGACTCGATTCGAGCTCGGCTCGAGCTTCAAACGAGCCGAATTCGAGTTTCATCTTAAGCTCGCGAGCTTTAACGAGCCGAGCTCGAATAGCTCGCGAGCTTAAGATTTTTTTCCCACCCCAATTCCCCACACCGCCTGCGCGGCTGCGCCTCCCGCCTCTCCTCTCAAAATCCCTCACCCCGACCCCGTCACCCGGCCGGCCGGCCCCCCACACGCCCTCCCTCCTCTCCCGGTCCCCCCCCCCCCCCCGTCCCACTCGGCCACTCCCCGCCGCCGCCCCTCCTGCCCCCCGCGCCCCTCCTCGCCGCCCCCGCCGCCGGCCGCCCCCACCCCCGTCCCCCCCACGGCCTCCGCCTGTCCCCGTCGCCTCCCCCCGCCCCTCCTCGCCGCCCCCGCCCCTCCTCCTCGCCGCCCCCGCCCCTCATCGCCCCCGCCGCCGGCCACCCCCACACCCCCTCCCTCCTCTCCGGCTCTCCCCCACTCGCCTGCCGCCTGCCGCCAGTCCGCCTGCCCCCCGCCGCCGCCCCTCCTGGCCCCCCTCCCGTGGCTGAGCCCCTCCCCCCGTCCCCCCCTCCTCGCCCCCACCCCCGCCGCCCCTCCTCGCCCCCCGCCGGCGCCCCTCCTCTCCTCCTCGCCCGAGGTTGGCATCTGGGGGGCTGCCGGCCGCTGCCAGATCTGGATCTACGCCCGAGATCCGGTCTGCCCCGGCTGACGCGCGGAAGGAGGCCGCCGCTCCGCCTCCGCCCGAGGACCGCCCGAGACCGTCGATCCGGTCTGCCCCGGCCGACGCGCGGAAGGAGACTGCCGCTCTGCCTCCGCCCGAGCACCGCCGCTCCGCCTCCCCGCCCGAGGCCGCCGCTTTCTTCCTCTGTACCCGCGGAAGGAGGCCGCCGCTTCGCCTCCGCCCGAGGCCGCCGCTCCGCTCCTCTAGACCGCCGCTCCGCCTCCCCACCCGAGACCGCCGCTTCGCTCACGCCCGAGGCCGTCACCTCCTGCAGGTACTCCCTCACCGAGCCTACACATGAGAGGCTCGAGCTCGGCTCGAGTTTTGTCCGAGCCGAGCTCGAGCCTAGCTTAAAACTCGATGCTAATCTCAGGCTCGCTCGAGCTCGGCTCGAGTTTCTACCGAGCTCGAGCTTGCTAGGCCAAGCTCGCTCGAGCTCGGCTCGTTTACAGCCCTAACAACATCTCCACAGCTAGCAGCCCCCGTACGTACGTGCTGCAGCACTGCACTGCACTACTGGAGCGCGTACGTACCTGCAGCTGACGTGTGCCTAGAGAAGCCAGTACTCTCGTCACTGGGCACTGGGCAGGGGGCGGGGCTAGCACGGTGCCCGCACCGGCACGCAAAAAATTAGAAATACATACATCAACTCAAGTTAAAGCTACTTTTAATATTACTAGATCATGAGACGCGCTTCGCGGCGCCCTACCGAGCAACAGAAAAAAACATTTAATCAAGTGAAAAGAGAACATTTAATCAACTCTACAATAGAACATGGCAACACTTTTTGGACATTCGTTGTAAACCCAAAGTGGTGTCAACCGGCCAAAATTCAATTTAATCTGTTGTAACTTGCAATAGTATATTGCAATGACAACCAAATGCAATGGAAAGTAATCTCAGTACTTTACAAGTTGACATCATTTGAACTGGAACTATCAATCGGAAAATACTGAATAATACATTATGTATCGCCTTCCACAAGAAAAAAACTGAAACCAATCCTCTCAAACCGCTCAAAATAACACACCAACTCCACAAGAGAAGAATATGCACCTATTTAGATTAGTTAACTGGGAGGTTTCTTCAATGTAACACAATAAGCATCAGGCATTTTCTCCACACACACCGACAGCGGCGAAGCCAGGAAAAATGGCAGCCGGGGTCGGTACTCAGACTACTAAGTGCTAATTTGTAGGGTCTGATAATATAATACCATGCATAATATCAAGTTCATAGTATAACAGTGCATATTGTGGCAAAATAAGGTTTCACAAAATTACAAGAGTAGTTACCTCTTACAGTTTCCCTCTACGATTACGATCCTCCATTTTATGAAAGCGAACAATCACATCTTCGATTGGAATTGTGGATAGAAATTCCGGTTCCACAAAGCATATAATACAATCGTTCATAAATCCATCTCCAATACGATTTCTCAATATTGTCTTCACAATTTTCATTGCTGAGAAACACCTCTCCACTGATGCAGTGGCGATAGGAAGAACCAGTACTAGCTTGAGAAGTCGATAAACCAAAGGAAAACCCAAATATTTTTTTTGTACCCACCATCAACCTAGCAAGCTCAGAAATAGTGTTCAAGTTGGCAAATCTTTCATCAGCTCGCATATTGTCAATGTAAAAATTAAGCTCTCGATCAAGATCTTTAAGTTGCATTGAGTTGAAATCATCAGGATATGACTTAGCCAACTCCATTAGACTCTCAGATTTGAATGCCTCAAAAGAATTCTTGGGACTGAAAGCAGCGATATGAGTAAGCAACTGAGAGTTTACCTCGTTAAAACGATCATTGAACTCTATAAGCTGCAAATCAACAATTGGGTTCAAGCAATCATATCTATAATGTTGATAATTGGTGCGATTGGTCTTTTTTCTTGGCCTATGGCGATCAATATATTCCTCATCCATATCCAACTTAGGAATGCCATGCTCTTCACAAAAGGAGTATACAGTCTGCAGCAAACCATCCCAACCATCATCCCTAATTTTCTGAAATTTCTGCTTGGTTAACTTCACCTCTAACATGGCCTCCAGGATGTCTTTATCTTTCCTCTGCAAGGACAGTGACAAAGAATTTGCATGGCCTAAAATAAGCAACATTAGGTGCAAGTGAAACACAAAGTCAAAATCCTTGAGATAGTCTAGGAGACCACGGGCTTGGCGTCTCTTTGCATCAGTTGGACCATCTTTTTCCACATATTGGAGCACTTCAATAACTTCAGGGAATAGATTGCTTACGCTCTTAAGGGTTCTAAAATGAGAACCCCAACGTGTGTCTCCAGCTCTTTGAAGGGATTGTTCTTGATTTAATCCGGTTCCACTAGTTAGCTGTCCATTGCTTATGGCTTTTCTAACTCTCTCCTGTTGACTTTCTCGAATCATATCTTTTCGTTTACAGGAAGCTCCTACCACATTAAGCAATAGGGATATCATGTCAAAGAAGTCACTAGCATCATCATTCTTCTTAGCCACTGCGACAATGACTAACTGTAACTGATGAGCAAAGCAATGGATATAATACGCTGAGCTGTTCTCTCTCTCAATTAAAGCTCGCAGTCCATTGAACTCACCTCTCATGTTGCTTGCTCCATCATAACCTTGTCCTCTAATTTGCTTTATGCTCAATCCATACTTAGCAAACAAATTATCAATGTTTGATTTCAGACATGAAGCTGATGTTTCTTGCACATGAACAACAGCAATAAGTCTCTCCTTTATTACCCCAAGCTTATCAACATACCGTAAGACAACTGCCATTTGTTCCTTCCCAGATACATCAGCCGACTCATCCACTAAAAGGCAAAACACATCACCATCAATTTCTTCAACAATAGATTTCACAATGATCTGCAAAAACAAGTAAAAGTTAGTTTATCATTATAGACTATGAGAGATGACATAGTTTGTAAAAAAATAATGAGGGGCTTTTCTTAACTCAGCAAAACAATTCGCAATATCCCTTTGAATTTCTGGAGCAATCATCTTATTATTTTTAGGAGCATTACTTCCAACAGCTTTCTTTACTTTGTCATTTTCATCAGCCAAAAGTTGTACTAACTCTCGAAAATTCCCCTTATTTGTAGAATCTGTTGATTCATCGTGGCCACGGAAAGCTAAACCTTGATGTAATAAATATCGGACAGCTTTAATAGATGTCTTTAGGCGAAGTAGATGCTGCTCTTTAGTGATATCATTTTGCTTGTTTAAAGCATCGGCAATTGACTGGCCAGGCTTCAACAAATTATTGCATCTTTTCACAGCCGTGTTATGAAAACTATTACATTTACTACCTACATGATCTCGAAGCCTATCAGATTTGTTCCAGCCATCCCAACCATCTATTACAAATGCATCATTCCCACCTTGGCCCTTGTTGCAATCTCTAAACAAGTAACAATATAAACAATAACACTTATCCATCTTTTCACTGTACTCTAACCAATCATATTTAGTGAACCATTCATATTGACACCGTCGTGGAAAACCCGCTATCATTATCGTTGGAAACATAAAACCAGGTGGTGGCTTACAAGGACCTCTAGTCAAATATTTTCGTCTTACGTCATCTTGCAATTTGTCGCCTATGTAATCTGATATTCTCCTTCTATCCGCGGGATCATATGGAAGCTCATCAAAATTTACCTCAGCTCGTGAGATCCGTGAAGTGCGCTGAATAGTACAGTTAATGTTTGATGGAGTGCCATCTCCATCTCTTCTTATTCTTGAAGTGTCTCCATGGTTATTGTCATTACCATCGGCCGGGGGCAATGGCCTTTTAAGAAATCCTTTCAAAGTGCTCTGATTGACTGTACAATTACTAAATTAGTTACATAATTAAAAATACTAAAGCAAATAAGATGTATGCGTACATGGTTAATAGAATATTAGTAGAATAGTAGATGGATACCTGGCATCTTGCTGTAGTGAAACAACTTTAAATCAGAGATTCAGAGATGCAGGAGCAGGACATCAGCAGAACTTGAGAATTGAGATCGGAGATTCACGGACGAGCGGTGGGCCGGCCAGTGCTAGGGCGGCGCGACGGCGCGACGCCGACGCCGACGGGCAATGGCCGTCAACAGGGGAAGACGGGAAGTCAAGAAGACTCAGATAAGAAACTCAGGAGTCAGGAAACTGAAAGGGCGGCCGTGCACCTGAATACCTGATCGCTAGATCGGATGGATTGATGCAGCCTGGCGGCTCCACTCTAATTCCTGTAATCACGTACGTACGTATGTGGCCTTGATGGGCTATTGTGGACTGCTGTTTGATGGGCTGAGCAAATGGATTACGTGTCTACGTATTGCAGACTGCTGCTGTCGCTGGGCCACTGGGGTCTCGGTAAAAATTTGGTGGGGTCGTACACGGCAAAAAAATCCATCGCTATCAGGTACTACGGCCGAGTCGTTGGTGTCGTTGGACCCCAACGGCTGAACGTGGCTTCGCCACTGCACACCGAAAGGAAGAAGAGTTGCTCTACTTAAATAATTGCTTGATTATATATGCAAAGCTACATCACCTAGTCAGAGAAAAACTGTCAATATAAACCAGACAACATCCTTGGAGGATGTAGTAGCATGAGGATTGAGGAATGGTTTGTGTTGAACATTGTGACAAAGAATTCTCAAGTTACAGTTGAATGAAGTAAAAGTGTTCTCAGTGGTCTGGCCTGGTGAGAATGGTTCACATACACAACTTAATATGATTATTCCAAATTTGACCTCACTCTTTTCTGAGGTGTCGATGTGTTTAGGTACAATAAATCCTTCCTCATTAATAGTGCTTACAGGAAAAATGAGGAACGGAGTACAAATGAGGAATAGCCTCTTGCATGAGATCCTGAGGAGCCATAAGATCACCCAATATTTTTGCCACAACACATATATAATCATCATTCAATACACTCCTAGAGGAAGGTGACTACTGAGGTTGTTCAAATATCAATGCAGCTAGGGTATACGACTCAGCGCCAGACAGAAACATGACTCAGTGATATATCAGCTTCACTCTTCGATAATACAGAGAATTTAAGCACGATGGACAGGGATACAGTAAATAAAAGACTAAGTTATATATCAGCTTTGCTCTTTGAAAATTCAGTAAGGAGTAAGCAGAAAGGACATGGATAGGGTAAATAAAGAACTAAGTTCTCTGTACTTTATGCAAATTCAGCATCAGTTCCTTATCAAGTATGGGAATCGGTGCAGTCAAATGCACTGTTGTGCAGAATCCAGGCTTCAAGTCATAGATATGATGGCAAATAATTTCCAGGGTCTAAGAGCATATATAAAAATCTCAACGAACATCTTACTATCCTATTTGAAACAATCCATCTATAACATTGTCCATACACCTGAAAAGGACTATTTCGAAGACCCTCCAGCTGAGAAATCCCTCATAATAACACATATCAAATAAAGTGCTAACACAAATTGCAGCACTGTGATGGCCATTCCAAACCTTGTCCACCAAAGCCATCTCTTGTATCGCAGCTGTCCACCAAAAAAGAATAAACTTAGGTTCAGATATTAATGTCCTTTCCGAGTCTGAGTCATAGCATCAATATGAGTTACCTAGAAGAATCAGCGCTTCCTTGTCGGTTGGTCGTGTTTGCTCCGGCGTGCGGCCGCACGCGACACTGGGCAACGCAAAGGAGGGCCGAAAGGATCGCTGCGGTCCGGTTGAATCCGCACAATCTGACACTGGGCGGATGATGAAGGATGCGGCCTTGCGTGGGGCGGCGGCGTTGGGCCTGCGGAAGAAGTAGCTGCGTTTGTTGGGATTGGGGCTGTGATTCTTGAACCAGTGGGGAGCCTTGGCGTGGTTCCGCACCTGGAGGTCGCGGAGGGTGGGGGCTAGTAGCCGACGCCGCCGGAGTTGGGTTCTTGCACTTCCAGCCATGGTTGGGCACGAGCTGAGCGCTGGGCGCCGGCAGCGCCCCGGACTCCAGATCCGCGAAGCTCATCGCCGACCCCCTTTTCCCCTGACCTCCCCTCAATCACGCCCTCCACGCCTTGAACCGCAAGTGCCGGCTGCCGCCCTCGCGGCGCACGCCGAGGAGCAGCATCACCTCCTGCGGACCTGCGTGCGGCGCCGGCCCCAGGGTATGCCGTGGCCCACCCGGCATACCCTGTGGGTCCGCCCCTTGGGACGGGGACGTGAGGAGAGAGAGAGAGAGAGCAGGCGCGCAAGGGGGCGACGGAAAATCCGGGGGAGGCGCCGACCAGATCCGGCCTCCCCCTCCGGCCTCCGCGGCTCCCCCTCCGCCTCCGCGCCGACCGGATCCGGCCTCCCCCTCCAGCCTCCGCGCCTTCCCTCCGCCTCCGCGCCGACCGGATCTGGCCGCAGCTGAGTCCATCCACCCCCGCGAGCGTCCCATCCCGCGGCGGCGGCGGGGGAGGCGGCGAGGGAGCGGGGAAGGAGGGGGGACCGGGGGAGGAGGGGGCGGCGGGGGAAGGGGGGAGGAGGAGGGAGGAGGGGGCGGCGGGGGAGGAGGAGGCGGCGGGGTAGGAAGGGGGAGGGGGGGCGCCGAGGCCGGAGGGGGAGGCCGGATCCGGTCGGCGCGGAGGCGGAGGGGGAGCTGCGGAGGGCTCTCTCGCGCGCCGTGGGACGCTGTGGTGCGAGGGGGCGGCGGGGGAGGGGGGAGGAGGACGGGGCGGTGGGGGAGGGGGAGGAGGAGGGAGGAGGGGGCAGCGGGGGAGGAGGAGGCGGCGGGGTAGGAAGGGGGAGGGGGGAAGCGGCGGGCAGCAGGTGACCGGGGGAGACGGCGGGGGCGGCGGGGGAGCGGGGGAGGAGGGGGGAGGGGAGAGGCGGCAGGGGAGGAGGTGGCGCGAGACTGCAAGAGGGAGGAAGGGAAGCGGGGGAGCACAGAGAGAGACGGCGCGAGGAGTAGAGGGCTCGGGGCGACGTGGATACCACGGGAAGCGGCCACGCCGTCCAAAACTCTCTCGTGCGAGCAAAGGGCAGCAGGTTTTAATTTCTCCCGATTTCACATCGTATTTAGAAATAGTTATATACATGTATTATTTGTAAAAATGTCACGTTTGCTGTCCGGTGAGGGAACGGCAGGCTTGCCTGCCGTCGGTGTGAGGGTGGCAGGTGATTAAGCCTAGCCGGCTTAATTACTTACCCTAATTTTTTATTTAGTGTTTATTTAAATTTTTAAATATATCAAATGAGCTTTAAAAATTCTGAAAATTTATGTACACCCTCCCAACAAAACGTACATAGTATTGTAATTTTTGGGTAATTTTATCCATTGCAAATGTTGCTCAAAAATTTATATAATTTTGATGTTTTTATGAGTGTTTACATATAGTAAATGAGCCCCAATATTATAAAATTTTATGTAAAACCTCCCAACATAGTCATAGTTAATGTGTAAATTTTTAAGAATTTTATGTAGTTAAAATTTACCATGTTTATTTGGGTTAACTTAATCATGAATTTAATGATCCTCACGCATCTTGTGAAGTGGCATGTGTCCGTCAATCATGCTATATTTTATTTCTTGCTATCTGGTTCGCACAATTATTACTCTCTGTGTATGTGCCCCCCTTGCGCGCTCTCTCGTTCACACTGATGTCATTATGTCCGTGTTGTCCCTCCTCGCCCGCTCCCTCGCTTGCACGTTTGTCAGTGTTACGATGCCGTCCCCCTCACCCGAAGCGCTGCTCATGATAATGGGTCCTCAATGTACGGGGTGAGTGCACCGGGTTCACCCTTCGCTTGGACATAAATATGAACCTCTCGCAGTTCGTCGTTGCTCATCTCAGTGCTCATCGCAGAAGGTCATTGCCGCGGTCATCACTCAAAATTGGGAGTTCGTAGCTCATTACTTCGAGAAGCCAGTGTGTAGCTCAAAATTGGCAATCTGATTTCTTCTCCGGAAAGGCATGTAATTTTTTATCGTATAATTTCGACATTATTCCTGTAATTCTAATCAATTAGTGTTATTTAGTTAGTCATGATTAATGTAGTTTGTATTACAAAGACATTATTCTCCGGAAAGGCATGTAATTTTTTATCGTATAATTTCGACATTATTCCTGTAATTCTAATCAATTAGTGTTATTTAGTTAGTCATGATTAATGTAGTTTGTATTACAAAGACATTATTCTCCGGAAAGGCATGAGCTGGATGTCTTTGACGACCACCATCGTCGGCGTTGATTGAGCGTTTGCACGGTTGGCACAAGCTAGTTGGTTATGCGGTGTCTTGCCTCCCGTAGACTTGTGCGTCGTCTGCAAGGAGGAGGACAGCAAGGAGAAGGAGAACAGCAAGGAAGAGGAGAACAGCAAGGAGGAAGAGGATAGCAAGGAAGAGGAGACCAGCAAGGTGGCTGTGTCTTGGTTATATTTGTAGGGGAGGGAGAGGGAAAAGGGGCAAAAACAGAAACCAAAAACTTGCGAAGCAAGTTTATATCCAAAGATGGCCAATTTTCGGGGTCTTGGAGGGCAACTGGTGCAAGCAGGTCATTTTTTTGGATCGGGCTCGTCGTTAGCTTTCCAACGAGTACAAGAACATCTAAAACGGATACCGTATGCAAACGTTATGCCCGTTTTACTGAAGGTATCTCAAAATTGAATCATATTCGGACTTAAGCGAGAAAATATGAAATTTTGAGGGATTGCAGGCAGGAAACGTATCACAGACGGTTTTTATTCTAAAATCGTCTGTGATATTCCAGTATCACAGACGGTTTAGCGGTAAGAACCGTATGTAATACTCATTTTTCCCGCCACAAATACCACAGACGGCCTCCAAATTAAAACCGTCTGTAATAGTGTACATCACAGACGGTTTCACAAAATCGTCTGTGATTTGGCGTCTAATATTAGGCTTTCTGTAGTAGTGGTATGTAGAAAATAGGCAACAAAGCTGCATATTTATTAGGGATATAAAGTGAATATTACACTAATTTTGCATTGGAATATGAAATACGTCTTATATTTATGAAAAATGTTATTTAAAAAATATATCTTATAAACTTAGACGAAGAGAGTATTTGTAATTTTGGACTGATATTACGAATCTACTGTGCAAGACAACAGTTATAGATTGAAGTGCGCACATCCAGAGTTTTTTAGCTCCGCCGCTATGACTGGGCTAACTACTCCATCGATCCCAGCAGCAGTAGTAATTAAGGAGCTAGCTAGTACTTCTAGTAGTAATTAAAGACTAGTGGGCTATAGTGGCAATGTGAACTAGCTAGTAGCCTACTACTGTGCATGAATTCATGCATGTTCAGCACTCAGCACAGGTACTAACTAGCTATGCGGTGCATGCATGGCCGATGCAGTGGTGCGTGCTACTGCTAGCTAGCTGCAGCCAAGGCCCCAGGGTCCAGGGGAGCCCAGGGCGTGCGTACACGGACAGCGTGCCATGCGCATACGGCCGGCAGCGTGTGCATGCTGTACTTACTTGGGCATGCCGTGCGTCGGGAGCGATGGATGAGCAGTGAAGCGTAGTTCGTGAGTTCACCGGCCGGCCGGCCTGCGTGCGGTGTTTGCCGTGGATCGCTGATCTGTCTCCGCTCGATCGATCCGTTCATGAATGCATATTCCGGCCGGTCCCATGCGTGTGTGCGTCCATGTGGGGAGCATGTGCGGGCCTCATCGCCTCGGGAAACTCGTCGTCGCACGGCAGCGGTGGGCGCGTGCAGTCGGGCGTACGTACCGCGCTGCTCCGGCTGACGGCAGCTCGCCGAACCACCGTCCGTCTCCACACGGACACGGGCGAAGAAAGCAGGACAAAATTACGAGACATGACGAGCCGTACGTACGTAGTTCGTGAGGCCACCGGCCGGCCGGCGTGCAGCGCGGTACGCAGCGCCGTGGATCTTTATCTGTCTCGGTCAGCTCCATTCATGCATGCGTTCCGGCCGATCCCTGCGTGTGCGTCCATGTGGGACGCACGCATGTGCCGGCCTTAACGCCTCGGGAAGCTCGTCGCCGCACGGCCGTGCGGACGGCAGTACGTAGTGCTAGCTACTTCAGCTGACGGCAGCTCGCCGAACCACCGTCCGTCCAACTCCGAACTCTACATGCAAAGAAAAGGCAGGTCTAGGCGGGAGCCCGGAGCCGTAGTGGTGGGCACTCTGAAACTCAAGTGCCCTCGGCTCGCTGTCATTTGTGTTGTGGGTGATTCACCGGCTCATGTTCAAGAGCTGACAGAGGAATTGAGACAGAAGAAAATGTTGATCTGTTTGTTGCAAAATTTCTTTTAAACCATAGTTATCAGACTCGGTCCCGTCGTTGACCCGATCGAGGTCTGGAGTCACTGGTCGGACACCGGTGGCTCACCAGTGATACCTTATGTTTTATTTAAATATTTTTAAGTATACGTGGCATGCAAATCACGAGTCTGAAATTACTTTGTTTTTTGGGACTAATTATATGACTAAATTAACCAAACACGCAAATGCATCTGTTAGCAAATCAGCTGCTAAAAAAAGAGGTGATTATTTCAAGGAAAATTGCAGCGATGCTGTTGTGAAAAAGGTGCGCGGCATTCACGGATGACGTATCTTTCTTTCCCAAAGGCAAGGCCCATCTTGGAAGTAAAGTTTAGACTACATTTGAGCCCATAAGTTTTGCCTCGAAATGTCCCAGAACTTTTGGGGCTCGTAGGCAATCATTGGGCCAGACGCAGAACAGTAGAACACCGAAATCGCTTTCGAGTTATGGCATGAATCCTGTGAAACAGAGCTTCGATATTGCCTGGACGAAGCATGACAAATTGACGATACTTCGAGCACATTTACCTGCATCACACTTTTCTTAATTCGTTGTGTCCGAGACCTAACATATCTTTCTCCTGTCGCATCTTGGCAATAGCCTACGATAAAAGTCGCAGGCGAGAGCCACCTGATTTGTTAAGAAGAAGAGAGCTTTTGTCAGATCATATCAGATACTTCGATGGATCATGTTTGGCCAACTGAGATTATGACTAGAGCCAATTTCTGGGTCCTGTCGGCAGCACGTACAAATCATGCTGACGAAAAGAAAAGGCTTTCACTTCCTTCCTGACGAAAAGAAAAGGAACTGGACAGATAAGAAAGAGAGGGAGGAAAGTCATTCGATCGAGTGGTTATGATCATAATCAATCCAGCCCGTTGATTGGTCGATCTCCTGGACCATGCACGGTGGATGATGACATTCATCGATCCAGTGGACCCGTCCGATCGATCTAACATCTATGGTCGTGTAGTCATAGTTAATGGTGTATGCTAGTTTTTGATCCGGAGAAAGTGTAGCACGCACTCAATGGTTGTTCAGTAAGATGGAAGGAATCCTGCTGATTGCAAATTAGTTGGTGGAATAATAATGTTTCGGTGCGGAAATTATAGTAAACAAACTGATTTCGTTCGGTAAACAGTCGTTGTAGATTAAAGATTGTTACCAAAAAACAATTGTTACATTTAGCTGCGATTTTCCTTTAAGCACATGCAAAAGCAAAACCATACCCAGTTAAGCAGTAGGCATCCGCTTGGTTCGCACGCTGCATCATCAGGTATCCACCAAACCAAAAGTGGTACTCGTAAAGTTTATCTCTTAAATATCTTCGTACCGAAGGAGTACATCCTTTGTTGTTGGGCTCTTTTACGGTAATCAATGGATCACATTAGCTAACAGAAATTTTTGTACTACCATTCATACTACTAACAGTATAATCCCAATAGAGATAAAGTAGTCAAGAAAACACATGGCACAATAGTAAATTCTGCAACTTTTATAGGCTAATTTGGTTCCATTAGCATTCTAAATAAGTCGTTGCTCACGGTCGATTTCTACCATCTAGCATAGCACCACCGTGAAACGATCATGCTCTGTTTACAAGTGATTCTTGACGGTGTTCTCTAGTTCTGGAATCTGGAAAGCAAATGCTGAATTCTACCTGCATTTCGATGACGGCGTTGGCGAACGCCATCTGCGCGGTGGAGTCAGTGTCGCTGTGCGTGCCAATCAACGCGCCGGCGTCGCCTTCCATCATCCTCCGACCTCCAGTACTCGCTGATCTCCTCCAGTACTCGCTGATCTCCTCCATACCCATCATGGACGTCACCATGCTGGTGCAACTGTTACCGCCCCTGCGACGCGTCCTTGCTGAATAAACACCCCTGTGTCGCCTCTCCGACGCCGCCGGGGAGCGTTGCACCGGGCTGTTGCTGGCACAGGGTCTCCTCCAGGACCGTGTACCCTTCGGCCAACGCTCCCGCAAAAGCACTTGTCCTTGTATCCTATTGGGAGCTGCATCGGCTGGGACGTCGTTCTGCTCATTTGCATCCGCAGCGCCGGGTGCCCCGCAGTGGCCACCGACAGTGCCACCTTTTAAGAAATAACTTACAAACAAAAGTTGTTTATACCTTTACAAATCAATGGTTAAATTTTAATTCTACTATCAGTAAAATACACCTTAAAATTTTCCTTAATAGCCTAGGTTTTTCAACTTATGACTTATACCTTATAGTTTTCTCTAAATAAATAAATGAAACAGCTTCTTTGTCGTCGTTTTGAAGTGGTTTATTGAATCGAAATAATATTTTCAAAACAGCTTATCGGTTTTATCGGTATCCAATTCATTCACACAAACGTTTATATTATAATAAAAAGTCATGAGCCACAGTCCAGAAAAAACGTACCTAATATCTGTAGCCACGGTGATTAATTCGGGGAATCATTTCATGTGATCCCCCCACACACACAGCTATATGATCCTCATGGAGATTCTAGCCTGACCGGCCGGGCAGGGGAGGGACCGGATCGATCGAACGCCCTTGCTGCGTTGGCCGGGAGAACGACCGGCGAAAAACCCGCGTCACGCGCCCCAACGCCCGGCGCCGTCGTTGGCTCGCCTCCTGACGCCCGGCCCGGCCCCGCGCGCACGTACCACCACGCTCGCTCGTGTTGGCAATTCGTGCTAGCCGTTATGGTTCTTCGTTTGTGGCCGCTACGTACCTGGCTTCCTACGTCCCAGCTCCAACGTGCGTCCAGCGCCTTCTGATCTTTGAAGGCCCGCTCGTTAGTCACGCGCCGTGACGAGCAGCGATGTGCACAACGTGAGATCGATCGACGCAGGCATGCACGCAGTCGTAGCTACATATATGTACACGGCAATAACAGAAAAGAACCAGTGGTAGCGCGAGGTTGAAGTCAAAACTAACCGGTAAGCTAACCGTTAATGCCTATGAAATCTATCACGGACTACTTAGGCCCTGTTTGTTTCCACTTAAGATTATTATAATCTAGCTTATAATCATAAGTGGAAACAAACAGTCTAGATTATAAGGCAACTTATTATAATCTAATAGCCCAGATTATTGTAATCTAATAAGCTCAAAAAAGGAGCTTATTTCAGCTTATAGATCCACCTTTTATCTTAAGGACCATAAAACTTTAGGAATATTACCCACCTTTGCCATTCATCCATCCCCCAACTCCCTTGCCTCTCTCTCAAGGACATTGTAGTCTTTAAACATTCAAATACAACAATCCATAACTCTGATAATCCAGGCTGCCAAACACTTACAGCTTATTTTTCACCAGCTTATTATAATCTAGCTTATATAATCCCCCACCTATAAGCTAGATTATAATAATCTTAAGTGGAAACAAACAGGGCCTTACGCGCGAGGGTACAACTGAGGCACTGACGGCCAGAGTCGATCTCGCCGCTGTACATGTCGCTAGCAAATCTGACCTGGAAGCGGTTTACTGTGCATAACCTCCATTGGCCGACGGCGCGTGCACGAAACCCGGGCGGGACGGGTGGACCTGCAGGCCGCGGGCCGCGACCCCAAGGACCAGGAAACGTCGCCAGACCGCGCGCGCTGAAGAGGTTTTGGGAGAGCTTCACATATTGGAGCTAGGCCCTGTTTGGATGGACTAGGACTAGTGATTAGATAGGACTAGTGATTAGCTGACTAGTGATTAACCCAACCCTGTTTGGATCCACCGGCTAATAAGTAGTACTATCTCAATACAAAGACTGTTATACCCCTGACTTGTTGTCTGTTATACCGGCTAATAAGTAGTACTCCGTGTACTCATCAGGGACCGCCGCGTCGTCGTCCTGCTTGTGCATTAATCCAAGAACAAATTAACCATGCGTTGCAATTAGAATCAAGCAGCATTGCATTGCCGTGCTCTTGGGGTTGTCATTGGCGTTGGTGTACGCACTCACTTGAGCACGTCCTTGTTGAAGCTGTTCAAGTCGGTTGTACGCGCGGGCCTCCTCGGTGCGTTTCGCCCAGCACTCCTTGTCGGCGGTGGTGTTGGGCGTGTGCGTGGCCGCGGCGGCCGTCGCGAGGACGTAGAAGAGGATGGACAGGTGGCTCGTCACGAGGAATGTTGGAATCACCCGTGGATCAACACGTATAAATACTCTGATACTAGATGAAATTGTTCTTACAAATTAAATTGTTCAAACACACGGAGGTAGCTACTGTTCTCTTCTAGCTATCAAAGCATCAGCAATATTGTCACGGAAATCGTTCATACTTTGGTCCTCATCTCCCAAATGAGTGTTCGCTTGCCTCTGTTGAGGTGATGATGACTCCAGAAATGGCACGTAGTTTTCATCAAGATCACACATGTTGAAGTCTGGATCTACTATTTTGCTCTCGCGAATAAAGTTGTGAAGAGCCATACAAGCAAGTATTATTTTGCTTTGCTTTACCATTGGATAGCTTGGTAAGTCCAATAAAATCCTCCACTTCATCTTTAAAACTCCAAAAGAACGCTCGATGACATTTCGAAGTGATGAATGAGTAAAATTGAATACCTCCTTTTTCCCAGTTGGTCTTGGCCCTTGTCGATATTCAGGTAAATGATATTTGGTGCCTTTGTACGGCGCAAGATAACCCGGTCGATTAGGATATCCCGAGTCAACCAGATAGAATTTCCCTATACAATGGTACAAATGCATTTAGTACAAAATGTACAATAGGCATCTAAAAATATGGAGACAAGTACGATATGATGGCAACAAAGGTCTTTACCTGGTGGTGGATGTGGAAACTTGTCACCATATTTGCGTATGGCATCATTAAATACTCTCATATCATGTACCGATCCTGGCCATCCCGCGACAACAAAGGTGAACCTCATATTGAAGTCGCAAATGGCTAACACATTTTGAGAAGTATAGCCCTTTCGACTCACGTGTTGAAGGACCTTCGAAGCAGGCACCACAACAGGAACATGTGTTCCATCAATTGCCCCAATGCAATTATCAAAATATGGTGCAAACCAAGGAGCTTGTAATCTTGGATGAACCGTCCTAAATTGTGGATCTTTAGGCTTGATAATATCAGCTGAGAGCTTGTACAGACTATGCAATACTTCTTCGAATTGTCGACTAATTGTTTCTTTTGACCTCTGAAAACGATTATCGGCTTGTCTAATTGATTGTGGGGCACCAACCATCCACAAAAACATCGCTAAAGCCTCCACAGAAGACATCTTATTCGATGACTTCAAGCCATACGATGACTCAAGCAAGTTATGTAGGCTCTCAAATAAAGGCCTACTCATCCTAAACATATCGAAGCAAGATTTGGGATTTTGCAATGTTTCCCTAACCCAATCGTAACCGGAAACCTCAGGTTGCCTCATCTTAGCCTTGTTCATGAAAGTTTCATAGTAGTACGTACCAATCATGCAAGCTATCGTACCATATCGCTGCATCTTCCTCCGATGAGCCAGTGCAAGCTGTTGTATTTCATCCTCCTCATCACTGGATGAAACGTTGATCTACATCCAAATTTTAAATTAAAACACATGTCAACTATGTACATGATAACAGCTAGTTTTGCATCCACACATTTGCATCATGGCCACATACAAAATAAGTGACAGATCACAATAAAGACAAGTTCACAATTTATAATCCAGAAATTCACACACATGCAAGCAGATAGTCCAAAACAAGATAATAATAATGCAAACTGACAGGTTCAAAACGAGTTAATAATGCAAGCTGACACTTCTTCCATTCAGATTTATTCTGAGAAAAGTAATTAGACATGTATGAGCTACAATTGTAGAAATTGGAAATAAAATAATGATAGCGTACCCTAATTTACCTTGCATGTATCTTTCCAAAATTGGTCATCATGCCACACAGAACCGTTTCCAGTCTGTTTGTTTAGCCAAAGCCAAAACTGGTACAACCTCTTGAACTGATCCCACCTGTTTCTAAGTTGTTTTCTACTGTGACGCAAACCAACTCTTAGATAGTATTCCTCAGCTATGTTATTGTACCCTCTATTGGTCATGAATCCATTTGAGGTATTTCCAGCCGTCATTTGATCAAGGCATATGTCACAAAAAACTAAGGTGTTTTCTGAACACCAGTTAGCCTTATCAAATTGGCCATCCATCTATTACAAATAAAAAAGTTCAGATATCAACTATGAAAACACAAAGGATAATCATAGGACAATAGCAGCTACAGCTATCTATCCAAGCATTTTTTTAGTTCCTCAATCAACGCAATTCCTTACAGTAGGGTCATCAACTATGAATTGAAAAAATGAAAACAGAGCAGGTATGAAAAATTCCTTACAGTAGGGTCATCCTGAAAACTTTCATCTTCGTCTTCAAGACCATCATTTGCATCATCCGGCACTGCATTGCCTTCAGTCCCAAAATCAGCAGCGGGGAACCGAGGCATGCTGTTATTCCCACCAGCATCAGTGTTTGGAGGAGCCCGAGTACTAGGACCAGCAGAGGCGGTGGTCCGTCGAGGCCAATTACCGGCGACAGCAGAATTCGTGACTCGAGGAGCATGAGTTGCAGAGGCGGATTGAGAAGCTTGTGCAGTTGAAGCTCCACGTGCGCCTCCACGGCCACCTCCAACTCCACGACCACCTCCACCTCCACGGCCACCTCCACGGCCACCTCCAGATGTGCGAGGAGCGCGGAACGGCGCCGCGGCGTTGGCACCTCTGCCTGAACCAGTGTGTGCAGACGAGACGCGACGTGAGTTGCTCGATGGATGACTGCCAGTACCTTGATTCCCGCCGCCAATATCCATAATGACTGGATTCAGTTGCTCAGCCTGCATAACGTCTTGGAAGGTGGCCATACTTGGGAAATCTTCTGCGTCAATGTTGAGGTCGAGGTTGGCCACGTCGTGGCTGTCGTGCCGACGAGCCTCGCCGTGCCCAATCAGCGAGCTGCCCCACTTGCGACAAGGCGAAGAACTCCATGCCGAAGCCCGCCCCTGGATCCACTGAATCGGACTGAGAGGAGAAGTCGAAGCCCGCCCCTGGATCTATCGCTCGGGGAAGCTCGTCGGTGCCGGTGACCGGAGGCAGGTCGTCCTCGCCTCCTCGGTGGGCGCGGCCGTCAGGAGGTACTCCTGCGGCGGGCGCGGCCGTCGGCAGGTCATCCTCGGTGGACTGCAGGTCACGCGGCGGCGCGTCGCGACTCCAAGGAAGGGCGACGCCGTGGGGGATGTACCGGGGCAGCAGGCACGAGCAACGGGCGGCGGCGGGGGAGATGAAGCGCGAAGGCGCGCGCGTCTGGAAGAGGAGCGAAGCGGCGGCTGCGGAAGGGAGGGGAAACGCTCGTGCGCGTGGAGGGTTGGGGGCGATGCCGTGGGGGATGTACCGGGGCAGCAGACACGAGCAACGGGCGGCGGCGGCGGGGGAGATGAAGCGCGAAGGCGCGCGCGTCTGGAAGAGGAGCGAAGCGGCGGCTGCGGGAGGGAGGGGAGGCGGCGGCGGCGGGGGAGATGAAGCGCGAAGGCGCGCGTGTCTGGAAGAGGTGCGAAGCGGCGACTGCGGGAGGGAGGGGAAACGCCCGTGCGCGTGGAGGGTTGGGGGTATCGGTGACTTTTTCATAATCGGGTGGAACTTTAGCCCTTGTTAGCTGGGTTTGATGGACTAGTTGGCTAACAACTAGTTGGGGCTTTGGCTAAACTTTAGCCCACCCATTAGCCCTCCTGTTTGGATCCTCAAAGGCTAAAGTTTAGTAACTAGTTGTTAGCCCAAGGGAAACAAAATATGGGCTAAAGTGCTAATCTAGATTATCAAATACACTATATTTTATTTTTGTTCAATTCAAATTCATGAATGAATAATAGAGAAACAAAGCAAAACGAGAGATACAACGAAAATAGCTCAGTAATAGAAAACACATCCTAAAAATATATAAATATGCTTTCAGTCAGTAGAGATCAATCATCTGCATGTCAAAAATAGCAAAATTAGTGATACGATAAGTAATTATTAATGATCATGAATATTTAAGAAAAACATAATATTCCACTAGTACGCAAGATTAAATCATAAGGCAAATTCAATTTACGAGATTTCGTACCTTGGAATCGTCTTATGACACTAGTAATCCAAGTTTGTTAATAGCAATAATAGTATGATACAACATACATATAATCTCTATTCTCTAGCTCTAAGAATTTAGGTCGCTCAATATCAATAACTCAGTATAATTGTACAAACTATAAAGATTAAAGAGTAATAGAAAGTTTTACCCTATGACGGTGTGTCCTGTGGGCTGTGACTTTGGCCTCATATCCTTGGTCACTCCAGTGTCTGTTGCTGTGTCACTTCGAATAGCCGAATGCCCGATGGCCTCGATTAAAAATATCAATCCTTGTGACGGTCGACATCTCGGACCTCTTGGCCATTCCCTATTCCCTGATTTTCCCAACCCCAACTCATGCCTCACGGTCGCGGTCTCAGTACGGGACCTCAAACGCGACGCCTCTAACCTCCCCTCTCCCTTGCAACTCGGCTGCTCCCAGCGGGCAGCGGCTCAAGCGCGGCGCTCAGTCGGCCAACTTAGCTATTCGACCTCAGTTGCCCTCATGGATCTGGCTACCGACCTCGGTTCCTTGGCCGCCGCCTGCCCGGACTCAGCCTCGACTCTTCGGTCACCGCCCGCCCATCTAGACTTGGCCTCGGCTGTCGACTCCTCCTCGGCCGTTGCCACGCCACCCACCTCGATCTACGTGACGCAGCCCGAATCTGCTTGGCTAATGCCAGGCTCTGCCCTCTGCCTCTCCGCCGAGCTCTATTCTCCGCCTTGCCGTCAGGTTCACACCGTAGTTGCCAAGGCCCAGGTGCGTGCACAGCACCTCGTCTCTCCGGCTGTCCCCGTCTCCCGTGCATGTGGGCTGTGGTGTGCCGTGGCCCGTGTGCGTCTGGAGTATGGTCTATGTGTGTGTGATGTCACTGACTTCTACCGGGCTGGGCCCTAGGGTGAGCCAACCTAGCTTGGAGGGGGGGGGGGACTTTGGGGGAGAGAGGCGTAGGGTGGGCTGAAGTCTGATGAAGCTCACTCGGTGACCCCGTCGGTTTTATGTGAGGTCTCTTTTCATCCACTGTTGATTTGGTGGTCTCACATTGGATCAACAATAGATATGAAGAGAGTGACCATGGATGAGAGAGCCTCAGGTGAAACCCTCTCTTGTTATATTTTCTTCCACGCGCGCTACCCCGAAACGGAAGTTGCGGATGGTCACTACTCACGTGAGACGGTCTCCTCCCCACCCGCATGCTATCAATGCTGCTGTTGTCCCGTAGCCATGCGAACTACGAAGCACTCCACTGTAGGGACATCATTCGTTTCCTGCACTGGTCAATCGCACCTATACTGCCTCTGTCGAGAGCTAAAATCAGCGTGAGAACACGCATGTTTGGGAGCTAAAAATCACTCAAGAAGCCGACAGCCAGGGCCTATTTGGTAACGGCTGCGACGTATGATTTTTGGTTAAATTTTTTGAATTTTAGCTATTTACAGTACAGATTACGGAGAGAGATATTCACTTGCAATTTTGTTTGGTACATATATTGAGTTTTTAACGTGTACATTGTTTAACTTGTAGACCCTATTTTGAGAAAATATTCCGTTTAAAAGTTAGATACTGTAACAAAAACTAAAAGCCACCGGCATCTCTACCCCGAATTTCATCAATAGATAGAGTCTATTGAAGCTGGCAACGATAGTCTCTCAGAATCAACGTACAAGATCCTTCCTCACGTTGACAAGATGGCTCACGATGGAATTAGCATGTAGTGTTCAAAAGAGGGCTAAGCAGGCGATACTGTCATTACATCTACCTCAAACTCTCTACAGAGATAAAAAGGAACAGTAGCCGATTGGAGTCTGCACAGTGTACAGTGGGCATCGCCAGTTCCCACCTGCAACTGCATCTAAACCTCGCGACACGCGCGGCAGGTCAATATCCACTCACCGGTAACCGGGCGTCCGGGCCCACGTAACCCGGCCCGGCGCGTCAGCTTCTACCCCCCGGCGGCAGGCCACGCACGGCCCAATAAAAAGGCGCAAAAATCGGTTGGGAATTTATTAACCAAAAGAGAGGCCTCACCTTTTTCCTTTCTTTTCTCCTCTTCTAGAAAATTTTCTACCCGCTCCCCGCATCGCTTCAAAGACAAGCGAATCCAACCCACGAGTCGGCCACCAAAACGAAGCCAAGCGAAAACCCAAGCCGCTCGCGCGCGGCGTCGCCGCCTCCTGCTTAGTTGGATCCAATGCCGCTTGCGCCCGCGCCAATGGTGGCTCCCATTCCCACGCGCCGCTAGATCTCCGCCTGCGTTGGTGGCCATGGCGTCGCGGCATCGGAAGGCTTCCCTGGTTGCGGCGGCGGGGCCGGGGCCGGGGAAGGAGGCGCCGCAGCCGGGCTCGCCGACGTCCACCACCACGACGTCCTCGTCGCGGCTCGCGGCGGAGCTCCAGCTCGACGCTCCCGAGGCCGAGGCGTTCGACGAGCCGGAGGCTGAGGCGGCGGCCAAGGAGAGCGTCACCGTCACCGTCCGCTTCCGGCCGCTCAGGTTTTGTTCGGCTGCACGCCGTCGCGGTTTGTTTTTTCGGTTGGGTTTGGATTCGGGCAATTTGGATTGATTTTGGTGGTGGTTTTGTGTGTGTGAAAGCCCGCGGGAGATTCGGCAGGGGGAGGAGATCGCGTGGTACGCGGACGGCGAGAACATCGTGCGGAGCGAGCTGAATCCGAGCATCGCGTATGCCTACGGTATGTGTGTGATTCGGTTCGGGGTTTTGGGGGCTTGACTGGTCGCACACGTGTGACTGCAGCATTATTAGCTGATCTCTGACAATGCTGATGTGAATTTCGCTGATATTCACCGGAAATGTGGCTTTTAATGAGAAACCAATAGTAAACTGAGTAATTGTTAGTTTTGATTAGTGAAACTCGCTGAATTTCAAGTATCGGAGATGCGAGTGGATTGCTTGGGGGACGGGAAGTAATAGCTACTTCCTAGTTTTAAAACTATTTAAGGGGGTATGATTTGTGGTATGCGGCACACATGCTGGAGTAATGCATTAAGGTCGATAAATGATACTTCTCGAATTTTTTGTTTGATTACACAAGCTAATGCTTTGATACGACATCTATGCACAAAGAGTGCATGTTGCTGCTTGTTTCGTCCCCTTTGCTTTATAAACGAGCCAGAGTTGAATTCTGCATGCAAGACATTGACCGTGCTGCTGTGCGATCCACATTCAAAGTAACAATGATTGAGTGAACATGCAGATTAGTGCAGAAACATACCTAAACACGACTGTCTTGGATGCTTCATCCCATATTACATTTATTCCTTGAAGAGTATCCCCACGATTTATCCTGAAACAGCATATTTTTCTTATCTAAAATAATAAAAAAAAGATAAGTAGATGAAGTATGAATTATGAAAAATGAGGAACTTGTGTTTAACCTTGCATTCTCTCAGTAAGTTTCATCTGAGGGAGTCAAATTCCTTGATGATTGCTGGTTTGTAGTAACAAAATTATATGTCCTAATTTGCTTTGTAGTTCATCTACATCTGTCTTTCAACATATGAAATCCATCAAAACCACCTACATATTAATTGCTTAGGTAAACCATGTTCAGTGGTAAGTTCAAAAGCATTTGTTTTGAAGTCACCATGGAAGGAACACTCACAAGGCTAACAACATAGCACTCTTTTCAATTTTAATTTTTCTTTATCAGAGGCTAATATGAAATTTCATATCCAGATCGAGTCTTCGGACCAACTACAACAACACGCCATGTATATGATGTTGCAGCTCAACATGTTGTTAGTGGTGCCATGGAGGGAATAAATGGTATTGATCTTTTGTTCTCTTATTCCTGTACTGTCTTTAAAAAAATCTTGTATGATTACAAGAATGAAGAATCAATGTTGTTTTCTTGTCAACTCGTGAAAAGATTGCACTTTTTTATTTGAGTTTACAAAATGTTTGGAATATCTTAGGAACATCACTGGAGTCTGTGCGGTTGAATTGAAGAAATTATTGATCCATGTGAAACTTCATTGATTTGTATTTTTCTTTAGTGGTGAAATTAGGATGTCAGTATGCATTATTGCTTCTATTGTTTAGGGGAGATGACAAACTTCCGTTTCAATTTTACTGTCACAGGTACAATATTTGCATATGGGGTTACAAGCAGTGGGAAGACACATACGATGCATGTAAGAACATATATAGCAAAGAACCTGTTTTAGATATCACTGTTTCTAAAGAAGTCATGCAATTCAATAGTCTTGTGCTTTGGAGTATACATCATAATGGAAACAGTGCAAAATATTTTGAGTGATATAGTTATGACCTCAACCTCTTGTTGAGATGTAGAGCATGTTCTTGTATCGTTGCAGTGCACAATTTAGTGCTTTGCCTTCCATTTCCATTATAAATCCAATACCCTTTTATGGCATTTTGCTTTATACGGATCACAATGCTCACCACTCCGCAGAGTTGGTTTTTGGCCCGATAATCTGGTGAATGGTGATATGTTGTGCCCTTTCCATGAAACAAGATAATTGCCACATCTCTTTCTTGGAGCATATCATTTGCACTGATACACATTTCTCTTCCCATTTTTTTTAATAAACTGTAACGTGCACACATTCCAAAACATTTCTTAGTTTCTTCATATACAATTATTTTATGAGCAGGGAGATCAAAGATCCCCAGGGATAATACCTTTGGCTGTGAAAGACGCATTTAGTATAATACAAGAGGTATTCTTTGGAATCCATATGTATTATGATTCAACCAAGTCTTTATTTTGACATGGTCAATGGATTTGCTTTACTTACATTTTTACTAATGTCTTTCTTTGTAGACCCCAAATCGAGAGTTTCTCCTTCGTGTATCATACTTAGAAATCTATAACGAGGTTTGTTGTCCTCAATTGTGTGTTTTTTTTGTAATAATGGTAATTTAATCTAGATATCACTTATGTTTGTACTCTCTGATAGTTTGTATGACAATTGACACCAATACCTAACCAAAGTTCATATTTCAAAATAAAATGTAAGAAAACCTCAATGTTATATAATAATTAAGGGCTTCACGTCATGCATGTAAATGCAGTTTTTTTAGAATCTTAATGCAGTTTTTATTTCTCTTCTTGCTTACAAACATCATTATAGTACCACCAAGTCTGTGAAATAGGGTTGGTTACTATATATATATAAGTTATAGGTGTCTCACTGGTACTAGCACGAATCAGAAGCACAAATATGTACTGACCAATTCTTTTTTTTCCCCGTATTTGTTTGTATTATACGTAATGGGCTAACATATTTTTTATATTTTTAAATTTAATTATGCTAAATAAGCCTCTATCAGCTACAGTGTTTTTTCAATCAGCTACAGTGTTTTTTCAGCCAGCTACAGTGCTTTTCAGCCATAAGTCACTCAAAAAAGCCCAAATGATCACCACCTAAGTATTGCTTATTGAAAAATCAGGGTGGCTGCTGTGCGTTGCTAGTAGTACCTCATAGACAACGCAATTTCATGTTGTGGGTCCTAGATCTTTCATTTAGGTTCAGTGGTCATTAAGCTAAGCTTGAGCTCAATTTGAACTTCTGATATGGTAAAAATGAGAATCTGGACCTCTTCTTTCATTATCATTCCAACCATTGAAGAGTAAACTACAGAAAAGAGAAAAATCAGCATAGCCATCTGTTGTCATTTGGATCTTAAGTAAAAACTGTAATCCAGTTTTCTAATAACACTTTTGGTAAGTTAGCAACAAAGAGTAGTACCAGAATTTGGTTGATGCAAGTATGAAACCCGCATTTTTGTGCCTGCCTGGTTTACTTACATTTTTGCACATACGGTAGGAGATGCATATTTGTATCTAGGGATGTGATCTTCTAAAATTATTTATGAATGTCATGCTATTTTTTTAATTGAGTGACTTTTATTCTGAACTAATTCAACTAATATGTATTCTTCTGTACTGATTCTTCCATATTGTATTAATTGAGACCTTCATTTATTATAGGTTGTCAACGATCTACTAAATCCTGCAGGGCACAACCTACGAATTAGGGAGGATCTTCAGGTGTGAAATATCTCCTTTCTTAAGTAACAGAACTCTTTGTCATGCATGTTAGAGTCACCTTTGGTCTTCACAATCTATTGTTGTACACTTTTAACACCCGTAATAAGTTCAAAATGCTACTGCTGTATTAATTAATACTTCTGAAAGATAATTTTGAACTAACTGAACACTGAACTTTCTTGAGGACAATTACTGATTGTTGTTCCCTGGGATTGTCTCCAAAAATGTATCATCCATGGTTCACAAGAATGTAAGTTATTACGTAGTGGTGTGCATGTTTAATTGGTCTAAGTGCAGGTCAAATTTTCCTCTACTAAACAGTTGAGTAGATTTTGACAAGCGAATTTGCTTAATTCCTGGAGAGTTTCCCCAATCTAGAAAATCACCTGATGGATGCAGATGAACATGAAATTAGTCTCAAGTTTGATTACATGTCAGATCACACATGAGCTGCCAAATGCTTAAGGTGAATGCAGCGTGCCATTGTTTTGAACTATATTGCTGATTGTTCTTGATTATTATTAATTATCTCAGGGAACATTTGTTGAGGGCATAAAGGAAGAAGTAGTGTTATCTCCTGCACATGCTTTGTCCCTTATTGCAGCTGGAGAAGGTTGCTTTTGTTTTAATGTTTTAATTGTCTGTTTGATGTATCATGTACCTTTAGCAGCATGATTCTATCCAGAATACCAGGATATCAGCATGACTAGTTATCAAGGATAATCCTTATCTAACAAACTATCTTTTTTTTAATAGATGTCAAACAAAATATCATGTAATAAAGTTAAATGTGCATAAAAGAAAATCTGATGAGAATTGATAATGGAAAACTAGCATTTGGAGACTCTCTCTCTTGCTACTGTAGGATTCCCTGTGGCATTGCTGTTATTGCATATGTCTAGTTTGTATGAATGGCAAACATGCCAATTTTTTCATTTTTATTCTGGATGAACAGTTATATCTTGCCTTGGTGAGGATTGTTCGAGTCTTCTTAGTATAATGATGCGCAGTTCTCCTGCGCGTTCGAGAAAAAAAATCTTGCCTTGGCATTACTAGAGGGAATATCTTTTTTTGGGGGGGGGGGGGGATGAAATTGCCAGCTGTTTATTGAATATATATGCCAGACCGATTGCTAATTGTCTAAAATCTATATGCACTTTGATATATGCGTAATTGGTCTTGTTAGTAATTAGTATATGGTACCTCAGACTTTGTTGGTTCCTATTTTTTTTTCCAGTTAAGTGCAGTTGTGGATCAATATACTTACAGTTTATTGTGATTGTTCTCCTTTTCAGAGCATAGACATGTTGGATCCACTAACTTCAATCTGCTAAGTAGCAGAAGCCATACAATTTTCACACTGGTAATAGGAGTGAAATTTTTTATGCTCATAAATTATTCTATTTCCGTATTTTTCTACTTTAAAAATCTGTGAAGCACTTCTATTTGATGCATAAAAAATCTCTATTGAGATTGATCCATAGAATCCAGCAATCGGCATAATGTTTATTCTAGAAATGAGACTCATTAAAAATACCTCATTTGACATTGTGGGTACATCCTTTATACTTTTCAATTTGTTGTTTCGTGCAGACAATAGAGAGCAGCCCCTGTGGTGAGTCTAATGAAGGGGAAACAATTACCTTCTCGCAGCTGGTGGGATAATATTCTTCTCTTTCCCTTTTTGTTTTTCTTAGTCCATCGCTCTCACTGCTCTAATTAATTCTACATAAGTTATACACCTGCATTCCATATACACTTGACATCACTAGTGCATCATCTGAACTTTATGTGCATTAATGCAGCCAAAACATAATGATTTCTTAGTTTTCTCACTCATTTGCAGAACCTCATCGATCTGGCAGGTTCCGAGAGTTCAAGGGCTGAAACTACAGGAGTACGCCGGAAGGAAGGGTCTTATATCAATAAAAGCTTGCTGACTCTTGGAACGGTGGGCTTCATACCTATAATCAGCATTTGATGACATAGAATCTTGCCATTAGTATAGAACTGTAGACATGTTATGCTCATGCTATTAAAATGCTGTAAATCTATTCATTTTGGTGCCTCTGTAATGTTTGGGTAGACTCTGGCTTTGGGAGTTTATATACCCTATACCCTGTCTAAATTCCCAAGTCACCGATCTACATCCCTGTATGTAGTATTGCTTATTCCACTTACTGGAGACATTTGTAAGCATTAGAAGGGGTTAGAACAACTCAGAGAAAACAAAACAATATAGTTTCATGAGTATTTCCATTTCATGTGATTTAGTTATTTGTTTGTTTACAACTTTACCTAGTGGCTATGGCAACCAATTCAATAATTTGAGTTTATTTAATGCTTCCCTTATTTATTTACAAGAAGTCGGTCAAGTCATGTGACTTTGTTTTACTTTTTAACTAAAAGAAGTAAGCTTGCATATTTCAGGTGATAGCAAAACTGACTGATGTGAAAGCTACTCACATTCCATTTCGAGATTCAAAATTAACACGGTTGCTGCAGTCATCCTTGAGTGGTCAAGGACGCGTTTCTGTAAGTTTCTCAGGGTATTGCTTAAAAGTTAAAATCCGTTCATTATTATATCAATCATTCGCATATTTGACTTTTTTTGTGCAGCTGATTTGCACAGTTACTCCAGCATCAAGCAACACTGAAGAGACTCATAATACGTTAAAATTTTCCCACCGTGCAAAGCACATTGAGATCCAAGCATCACAAAACAAGGTGGATTTGTTTGTCAGATTCTTTGCCTTGTGTTTTAATCCCCTATAAGAATTTTTTTGTATCTCCAACTCTTACTTGTAACTACATTCGTGATTTGCAGATTATGGATGAGAAATCTTTAATTAAGAAATACCAAAGTGAAATTCGTCAACTAAAGGAAGAGCTAGAACAACTGAAAAGGGGTATTCTTACTGGCACTCCTACGAAAGATGCCACAGAAGATAATATCATTATTTGGAAACAAAAGGTGATTTTTTTTTACTTATTGCATATTTTAATGCTTAATCATTTTTTTGGTTTTCACTTTATTTATCGTATTTGAAGGAAATATTACCATATCTGTTGCCACTGCTTGGGTGCATTGTGCCTGTAGTATTATTACCTAATGTTGCATGTACACTTCTTTGGTGGGTCCTAAGTTCCTAACGCAAGTTCTTCATCACATGAAAAGCTAGAAGATGGTAATGTGAAGCTTCAATCTAGACTGGAACAAGAAGAAGAAGCTAAAGCTGCTTTGCTTGCAAGGATTCAACGGTTAACAAAACTAATCCTGGTTTCAACGAAAGCAACCCAGACTACTAGATTATCTCAACGTCCTGGCCCAAGGCGAAGACATTCGTTTGGAGAAGAAGAGGTCTGATTATTCAGATAATGTTAATGTTACAAAATATTATAATTCATATTAGCTTGCACTTATCTTGTAATATGATGTATTTTTCATTAGTTTTAGTGCATTTATTTTTCTAAAGTTTGTCTGCTAAAACTGCAGCTTGCATATCTCCCGTATAGAAGGCAAGATATCGTAGTGGATAACGAAAACAATGAGTTGTTTGTTCCTATGGAAGGATTTGGTGAAACACTTGAAATTTCTTCCAAGGAGGAGAGAAAAAATCGCAAAGGACTCCTTAACTGGTTCAAACTGCGGGTATACAAATCAGATACTATTTAATGCACTGCATTTTAAACATTATTTAGCATAGTGAACAGTTGTGTTTATGTGTTCCTTTTGATATTACTTGTCATACATCGTGCTTTACTTATATCAAGCTATATGGTCTCATAAGAATGGTTACTTTAGACAATGTGGTGGATAGTGAATCACATCCTCACTGATAGTGAAGCCTTGTATGTAATATCCAATGTGCCATCGCCGTATATGCGGCATCATCAATTCCTAAATGAAGATACAAGATGAATTCTTGGGAATTTCTTTAGTATGGAATATGGATAAGCTTATATTTTATTTCTGGAGCCAAACTAGAAAGAATGAGTTTGTTAGAATTCTGCTTCTTGCTGACCTTTATATCATCTTAACTGTATTCAGAAGCGTGATAGTGGTTCTGCTACTCTGACAAGTTGGGATGGTGACAAATCTAGTTTCATTAAATCATTCACTGCCCCTTCAACACCTCTGGGGGATGGAATTACTTTTCCATCAGAACAAAGGGTTTCGAATTCTATGCTTGCTGAGAATGTACCAGCTGATCTGTCAGGTGTGGGCCATGGAGAATTTACTTCCGACAGCCTTCCTGTAGAAGAAACACCTTTGGTACAAAATCTGAGCACGTTTTTTCTTTGTTTTTGTTCCATTAAGTGAAAAGAATGGGTTACAATTATAAATACAAAACGAAAAAAGGAGAAAAACAGAAGGTGAAGTAGGAGTAATGGAACAGTATCCCAACAACAGACTGTGATTCAGAGCAATTAATTGATATAAGTAATACGGTTTATTGCAAGTTCGAGACTAGATAGCCTAAACAAATCACGATGGCGTGTGGTGACAGGTCAGCAGAAAAACCTCAGATCATGTTGATCTATTGAGAGAGCACTTGAAGATTTTGTCAGGGGAGGTTGCGCTCCATACGAGTGTTCTAAAGCGCCTCACAGAGGAAGCTGGAAGAAGCGAAATGAACGAACAAATTGAGGTGACCTCTCCCGTGGTCCATTTTTTTTGTATATTATTATAAGCACTCTTGTTTTTGAAAAATGCGTCTTTTTGTATATGTGAAGATGGAAATTAAGGTGGTCAATGACGAGATTAACGTAAAGAAGCAGCAGATAGCATCTTTGGAAAGGCAGATTGCTCATTCAATGTCAGATAGTCAAGGGAAGCTTGATAATTTAGAACTTCCACTGGTAATGTTTATCTGCACTCAATTTGGTTTTCAACTTTTTTGTTCTTTGAATTATGTAACCATATCAGACTGTTTCACTGGTTTTGCAGTCTTACACTGAGATACTTGAGCAACTCAATGATAAAGCCTTTGAACTTGAGGTGCAGTAATCGTTCTTTTATGTATGCATTCTTTTGGCAGTAAGCTAGATGCTCCTTGGGCATCAAGGCATTCTACTGAACTTTGTTTTGTGTTCTCTTCTCCTTAATACAAAGTCGCATAAAAATGTCATAACAGATAGGTAATTAAAAGAATAGGCTCACCATTTTCCCAAGTATTCGAAGAACTTAAATAGATGAAAAATCAAAAGATTTGGAATTTCCATAGTAACACCATGTTGGATCCATTCCATTTGAGCTGGCGCAGTATTATCCTACATCATGCAGTATTGTTGGCAAGAGAGCATTAAAACTAGAATTCTGATGCAGTGATTCCAGTGATGTACTGATGTTTTCTGAACCAAAATTTTCTTTTCCTTCACAAGAGGAGAGCAGTGGCAAATCTGGATGTTGAAAAACTCAATGAAGAGCAAAACGCTCATCCTCTCATTCAAATGTAGGATTGATTATAGGTTATAATTTATGCAAATAAGTTAGGTATGTTAATAGAATATTGTTGAAAATGTGCTGCGAAGTCAGTTTGTCTCTCAATTTTTGAAGGGTCATTTTCTGTATTTACTGCAGGTGAAGGCAGCAGATAACAGAATAATGCAAGACCAGCTAGATCTAAAGGTAATAATTTGATTGTAAATTTATTGAAATAAGAGCACAAGCATGTGTTACTTATAAATTTGTCCTGTTATCAGGCAAGCGAATGTGAGGAATTGCAAGAAACAATTGCTCACTTGAAAGAACAGCTCTCCCAAGCTCTTGAAGCTAATGAGTTATTGTCAGAAAGCATCATATTGCAGCAGAAAACAGGCATCGGACATGAAGTCGGATTACAAGTTCGCAATGAAAAGCCATTATCCAGAGATGTATCTGAAGAACTGTTGGAACGAACATTACAGGTTTGCCTTTTCTCTGCACTCTGGTTCAGCATCCTTTCATTCCAATGCAAGTCCAATTATCACATCCTATAAATTGAAGCCCGTGGCCAAGTGCCTGGCAAATATGTCCTATTTGTACTGCATCTCATGGTAAGATTGATGTAGATGACACTGTACCTTTGGCCATGCGGCCATGCCTGTCATGATGATGCACACCTACCACATCTTTCATTCCTGGTAATTGGTAATACAGTTAGTTTTTCTCCGTGATAATCCTGAGAATTGGTGCTTCAAAAGGGGGAATTAGAAGTTGGCATTTACAGGAAGGTTTCAATTTGGAAAATCTGTGCATTAATGTTTAGCTTCAATTGAAATTGGCAGCCTTAGTTTAGCTTTGATGCAATTGCAAACACAATTTCCTAGTATCGCCAATTACCAAATCTCCAAATATTTTTTTTCTGTTCCATTTATCTAATCCACCACATGACTACTTTTAATTAATTACATTACTCACGATATGACTACTTTTAGTTAATTAAAAAAAACGCGACCTGCGGGGAGAAGAAACCCCCCGGGCATTATGCTTAAGAAGAAGGTCTTCTCACGCAGACCGAGAAAACCCCCGAACCCCTGCTCCACCGTTACACAGCGGCACCAACGCCCGACCTGTGTGAGACGACCGGCGGATCCTTTGGATCAACGCCCTGGCGGGTCCTTAGACCTGTGCTTTGGTATGGTAGCAGGCGAGGGGATTTTTTTCCCCAAAGCCTGAAATTCGCTCCCACTGGGAGTCGAACCCAGGACCTGGGGGGTGTTACTGAGGCGCTCTAACCGCTAGGCTAGAGGCCCTTTCGCACTTTTAGTTAATTACATCACCCATTCTGTTACTTTTAACTGATGGGGTGACCAAAATCTCAACTAGAAGTTACTTGTGTTGTCTCTTCAGTCAGAGGTCAATGGACTGAAGCAGAGATTGTGTGAACTCACTGAAGCCAAATCTCAACTAGAGGCCCGCAATCAGATGCTTCTAGAGGAAAGTACATATGCCAAAGGCCTGGCCTCAGCTGCAGGTCTTGAATTGAAAGAACTCTCTGAAGAAGTCACAAAACTCATGAAGCACAATGAGAAGCTTGCTAATGAGTTGGCGTCAGCAAGAAACTCAACTCAACGAAGAGTAAGCCATGGTCCGAGGGGTCCTAGGAGGGATAGCCACATTAAAAGGCACGAACCAGCTAGCAGAAGAGACATCAACGTGAGCTACGAGAGAGAACAAGCCATGGAGGCCATGCTCATGGAGAAGGACCAAAGAGAAGCGGAACTCCAGAAGAAAATTGAGGAGTCAAAGCAAAAGGAGGCCTTCCTGGAGGGCGAGCTTGCAAACATGTGGGTTCTAGTGGCAAAATTGAAGAAGGCTCAGGGAAATAACCGAGACGATCCGGATGCCATATATGATAATATAATGGATCATGACCCTAGAGATGGTCATGGAAGAAAATAATCGTCTAATTTTCTGATCTTCGGCAATGTGCTTTGTGTGCAGGTTGTGGGGTTTTTGTATGTAAGTAATTGTACCAGGGTTCCACTCCAGTTGTGTATCAATGTCAGTCTGTATATTCGTTGAATAAGCGTTTTAGTGTAAATTGTATCTGCAGGGTTATGCCTCTATGTTCCGAGGGTTGTCATGCCGGTCTGATTGATTGACAGATTCCGATCATCCGCGATCGGCATTATGGTATGGAGAATGTGGTCGCTGTACTGTACAACCGAAGATGGCAATAGAGGAAAGAGAGTGAATGGTGCCTTAAAAATTTTGCCTTAAGTATTCACTGGTCATTTACTTTAATAGTTACAAAGCTATATATGGAGATTAGGATAGAAAGTCAACATGAAAAATAGAGAAATAAGAACCTAAACATTATGAAAAAAAATCGGTAAAAATGGTACTACCATTGTTACAGCAACTATGGTATTACTGTTGCTACAGTAAAAACAGAGTGAACAGTAATTTTAGCATGATTTCAAAAATCAAAATCGATGAAACTTTTAATCCGTAGATCCAAATGATATGAAAATTTGCAGAGATCTTTAGGATATCAGAAATCTATTTCAACAAACGATTATGAAAATCATGGTCAAAATTGAGATCCTTTTTAATTTGAAGGAATGTTGCATCGAAACTAAGCAAAAATAAAAAATGTCAATACAACTTGCTTATGGATAAATGATGGCCAAGATGGTTTTAGATGTATTATCACATGTCACAGTAAGTTAGAACATCGAAAGAAATAAAACCAAAAACCTCCAGATCAAGAAATCACTTGAAGGATAAAAAAACGTGCAAAAAATCAAATTTCTTGATGAACTTACTACCGAAATATCTAGATAGGTATAGATTGATTTCCTAAGATAATCTCCATCTCTTACACGTTCTTGGCACACCAAGATCAAGAAAAGAGAAGAAAAGAGATTAAAAACAACCAAATCAAGAGCAAATAAATCAAAACAAGAGAGACATAGAGAAGATCAAAAATAGATGTATTGCCACTTGAGGAGATAGGTTTTACAGCTACTTCACTTTGAAGGAAAAGAGCATACCAAGTACTCCATTCTCAAATCATAACCCTTAACATGAGATCACAAGAGAGATGGATTGGATAGTTAACCATATGTCTCCATACCGACCCCTTTTATAGATGAACTAGCCAGCCACATCTACCCCTTAGTAGATACTATTCACTTAGCACAATGGGGAAAAACCCGGTAACCCCCCCCCACACGTGTTTTACTCACACATGTTCACTTATACATGCTTTTTAAAGTGCATAAACCCAAATCCATTAAATCCTTTAGCGCAGCCTTGATCCATCTTGATTAATCCAGCATCAACTTGACCTAAACCACACTCCCAAGCGTCATTCTTGTGTTGCGGTTTTGATCCAATGTAATTTTCGGTATTTTGGCCAAACTACTAAAATACCCTTCGTTGACCTTGTCCTCACCATCTATTGCAAGCAGTCTCCATACTTACTATGTGTACGTGCACCACTAGCTTGGCATGTGTCGCCAAATCTCTTTCGTCCCGGTTCTACCGAATTACGGCTCACTTGGCCCGTCCAAGCCACATAGTGCAATCCCACCGCTCGAACTTGTCTTCAGTATTTCTCGCCTTTCTCGTACCATGCTTAAGCTCACCATCTCACCCAGCATCCTTGATTATTCTTGGCCTCAGCTTCTCCATGAGCTTAGCCCCGATCATTACCGTTGACCATGGTTGACTCCAAGAGACTCTGCATATCCAAAGACAAAGAAATTATTTCCGGACATAAGTTCTTCACAATTTGGCTCACGTTAGCGTAAATATGCTTCATGCAATAATAATACATCGACCTATGTCAACCCAACTCATCCTATGATTCAAATTCCCAAAATCCTCAATTTTTGTGAAATTCAGTAGTACCGCATACCACATGTCGATACTAGCGTATAGTGGTACTACCACTTCCATAAGGTTGGTACTACCACTCCCATAGCCCGGTACCACCGCACCTTAGCACATCGCACTGAACCTCTTTAGAAATTAGTTACCGCCAACTAGAAATTGGAGCTACCGTCTTGTGGTATGACTACCACACCTCTGCGGTACTAACGCTCATCAATATGACCGCTACCATACCTGCGGTACTACTGGTTTCCCTAAAAAATTCAATAAACTGTATAGACAAAATACAAATTTTGTAAAAATATTTAACTACTCTATAAAACTTGTAATAATTTATCACAATACTATTCTAGACCTTTTCATATGATACTTTATGTATATTCATTGGTGACAGCTTAGAATTAGTTTCAAACATGTGAATGTATGTACAGCAGTGTAAACTAATCACTTGACCGATCATCTTCCTTGTTTTCAATCCTGATTTTCTCTGGGTTCCTTAAACAACAACCAGGCACGGGTTTTGGAACGATGCTACGTGATTTTACATTTGGCACGTATTTTTCTTCCTGTCCTTGGCAACAATGCGTACATGATCTGATTTCTGAAGATTTTTGTGATTGTTGTGTGGCCACGGTGGTATCTTTTCTTGGTCGCCTGCTGCATCAACGCCGAAGTTTTCTGCGGTGGTGATCGGACGATCGGTCTTGAAGAAAGAAAGTAGGAGCGATTGTCTCATCCCGTCGATCATAGTTCATAGGGCGCAGATTTTTTTTTTCCATTTTTGCAGGCACCGGCCGGCTCGTACAAAGTACAGCATAGAGCGTCAGCACCTGTAAAGTGCGTGCGTCTGAGAAAAGTTATGACGGCAGTTTCTCTGCATGATGATTTTTAACTCTGATATAAATATTTATATAAACAAATAAAATATTGATAAACTAGTAATTAGTTTTGAAAATACTACTCTAATAAACCGCTAGTTCTAAAAACCGTACCATTTATTTGGCTTACCTGCCCTTGTGAAGTTGTTGTTGACATAGCTAGATGTGTAGCGATCATGGCCTGTAACATCTTGGGCCAGAACCGGCTGAGCTGAGCAGTTCGCAAGTGAGCCTTCAGGCTGCGTTTTTCAAACATGATGACATCAGCGCTCGTGCCGGGAACAGTATAAGGCCCGTTTGACATGGCTCCATTTCACAAGTGGAGCTGTTTTTTTTAACTTCACAAGTGGAGCTGGGTGAAGCTACTTTTTCAGCTCCTTGGGTGGAGTTACTTTTGTCTCAGCAGATTTTAAGGAACTCCTTGGGTGGAGCTATTTTGTTTTACCCTGTTTGGCACAAAACAGCTCCAAACAGCTCCAAGGAGCTGATGGTGAAACTATGCCAAACGAAGCCTAAAACGTGATCGATGAAGACAAGCACAAAACAGCAAAAAGCCACGGCAGTTACTTCAATTGCCTGCCGTTGTTTATTAATGTACTGTCGCAGGCTTAGGTGCATCCTGCGGTTAGTGGGCGGCGAACGAACGTCGCCGCATGCATGTGTGCTAGACGACCTCATGAGGCCGCCTAATGATTGTACAATAGGGTATACATATACCCTAGCACCAATAATGCCCTTGAAGGACCAATGGAAAACATTAATTGGCTTTTTAATTACGATGATAAGTGTATAATGATGTACCAAAGTGCACAATCAATCGCCCAAAGGAAGAATCAAAGCTCCATGTGATGACACAGATCCCCAACTTGCCATCACCTAAAGTATTAGGAATTTTTTAAATAATATAGTTTTTATTCTAAAATACAAAATTATACCTGTGTTTTTATTTTTTTTATAGAAGAAGACCCCTATCGCCCAACCGTTAGGCGACTGGCTCCTGTCGCCGAACGACCGAGCGACAGGAAGAAAGTCGCCCAACGGTTGGGTATTTATGTGTCAGTAGCCGAACGGTTGGGCAATAACTGCTGTCGCCCAACCGTTCTGTGATAGCACCATCCGATCGCCCAATCGTTTGGCGACTGGATGATCTATATAAGCCGCGTAGCCGAGCACCTGAGCGGTTGTCGGCTGCACGCATGAGCAGAGAAGGAGAAGAGAGGAGAGGAAAAAAAGGAAAAAAAAGAGAAGAGGAGAGGGAGAAGAGGAGATTGTGCTATTTTTGAGAAAAGCAATTCATCTACAAGGTAATTTTTTTTTACCTTTTAGTCACTATTTTGTAGTAAGTAAATAGTTTGTTTAGTGTAAAGATTAGTATAAGTAGTATCTGTAAAAAATTATATTAAGAGAAAAATAGTATAACTTCTGTTAGAAGGACATAAGAAAAGGAAGAAGAGAGGAGAAAGAAAATAAAAGGGAGGAGAAACATGCGTATAATTAATTTATTTAGTTGCAAATATTTTACTGTGAGGTTCCCGTGGCATGTTAGAGTACTGTGAAAAATTTTGATAGTGACATTAGAATGCAAAATATTAGTAGACAACAGTTATAATTAATTAGGAATGTTGTCAATACATTGAAAATTCACGCGTACCGTTAGAACTGGTATATGTATGCCGGTAGTGGGTCAAAACTAATGGGGTGACGGGGGATAAAATGAATATATTCTCGTAAATGAAAATGCAATAAGTAGCTTTAATCGGTGGGAGGTTTTTAAGTAAGCCACCCTAGTGTAGCATCTTATATGTCCCTGTAAATTAAAATGGAATAGTTTTATTTTAAGTAACAAAACAAAAAACAATAGAAGGATGTTTGCACGGGCAATGGAAAGGTTACGCTATAAGGGGAAATTAACCGATTTGAAGAGGCGGGAATGTTCATTGTGGCCTTGCCTTACGGAATGAACGACGTTTTAACCATGTGGTAGTGTAGTTGTTCATGATGGGGTGAACGCCTGTCGAGTCCTCCTACTATCGAAGCATGGGGCATGCATTTCATAGCTCAAAGGGGGAGCCTTATAAAGTGTGTCATGTGTTAGCTTGCATCTGTTCGTAGTGACTACACCAAACAGGCCTGATTTTCGTAGTAAGTAGACCAAATGGGTCAGCTATATGTACAGCAAGTAGACCAAACAGGACATCTTTGTGCAGTGACTACACTAGAGGGCCAGCTTTTCACAGTGACAATACCAAATGGACAGCTTTCACTAACAAGACCAAAGGAGACAGCCTTGCACAGCGACAAGAACAAACGAGCCACCTTTGAGCAGTGACAAGACTAAAGGAGATAGCCTTGTGTAGTGAGAAGACTAAATAAGCCAGCTTTGAGCACTGATAAGACTAAAGAAGGCAGCCTTGCGTAGTGACAAGACCAAACATATCAGCTTTGCGTAGTGACAAGATCAAATGGGCACAGCTTTGCGCAGTGCGCATAAATAAATTATGGTAAAAAATTCTTAATGTTTAAAATTACAAAAAAGTTACACAAGCAAGTAAACTATATTACTACTCTTTATAGAAAATTTAATTATTTTCAAACCTCATTTTATATATCTAAAAATTCTTATAAAAAGCATGTTTATGTTTAGGTTAGGATTTTGGGTTTTGGAGTTTTAGGGTTTATGTTTAGGTTTAGGGTGTGGAGCTTTTGGGTTTACGGTTTATGTTTAAGTAAGACGTGACAACACTCTACCTCGTTAGCTTTTCAGATCAACATGACAATACTATATCTCCTCAGCTTTTCAGACCGAAAAGGCAGGACTCTGCAAAGCAGGACGTGGCAGCTCCCTGCAATGTAAGACATGATAACACTCTACCTTTCCAGCTACTTTTTAAAAAGACAAGGCAACACTCTGCATCGCAGGCTACTCACGTGAAATTAACTAAACCATACCAACCCTTTGGCTTATAAAAGGAGGTGGAAGAGATCTGCTAGAGAATACTACACAACCAAACTCAATACTATACAAGAGCTTGTTTTAGCACGTCGGGATGGACAAGACGCAGAAGAAGTAATGGGACAAGATGATGAAGTAATGGGTGGAAACCTGCAAACTAGCAAGGTCTGCTGCGCCCCATGACGAACAAGCAATGGCTATTGCGGCTCGGCACAAACAAGCGGAGTGTACTAGAAGGTCACCTCCCCGCAATGACGCCCCCCATAGCAGCAACCCTATCCTAAACGTTCCAGCCGAGCCTTCACTGCAATACCTGCCCGAGGGGGAGACGCTGCCCCTCTGTTGGTATAGGGACCCATACAAGTTCTTAAAGTCTAAGCAGCGGCTTAGCATGGGCATACATTACTGGGGTTGCACGAACTACTCCTATGACTATCTCGATCACTGTTGGGACACGATTAGTTATTGACAGCCGGTAAGATCAATTACATTGTCTTCCTCTACTATTTCCCTTTGACAGTATGCATTAACAACATCTCCCGTCTAGCTGTAGTCCCTAGAACCGCTATGCGGCTACCGCAAGTGGATCGACCAAGAGATCCACCTACATAACCAGTGGACTCTTGACTCTGAGGAGTGGGATATCAAAAGGGCCTATGAGATCCGGGAGGAGGAGCGCTGCAACGACAAGCAAACTGAGTATACGTCGGGAGACAAAAACTCATCTCGAGACGTGCACGCTCAGGGAGCATGAGAAAAAGAGAAAAATGATGGCCAAGGCCAAAGAGGCCATCGAGGAGTTCAACACCGAGCTCACAAGGAAGAGAAAATGTCCCCGTTCCACGTAGTAGGTCGGGCCGTTCCGAACTAGTCACCCTAATGTTGAATTTATTTTCATTCCCAAAAGGCACATATGTATCATAGAAGTATTTCGGTTTGTTGCATCGTACATGATGCTGTTTGTTATGCACGTAACCAAACCCTTTGCGCCATGTTATTCTCAGCTTTATTATAAAGTCTATTTTAATTCGTAACTTCAATCTCGTCGTCTTTTCGTATTCAATTATTCGCGTAGCAAGGCATCCAACAACATAAAAAATGTACTGGAAGTATGTATGAAGTGTCAAGCCAAAGGGGTCAGAATTGCAAACAAAGTTCATGATGGATTAACTTTAAAATATTTTAAAAAATATATTTAAAAACAAAAAAACATGCTACAATCGTCCAACCGTTGGCGATAGGGTATGCTGACACCCAGCGGTTTGGGCTACAGCACTTGTCGTCCCACTATTGGGCAGCTGCATCCCTATCACCCAACGGTTGGGCAACTAGATTCCTATCGCTCGGCCATTTGGTGACAGGAGCTAGTCATCCAACAGTTGGACGACAAGGGGCCACTTTTGCAAAAAAAAATACAGGTATAATTTTTGTATTTTAGAATAAAAATAGATTATTTAAAAAATTCAAGTACAAGATAGCATCAAAGAAGACAAGCGCTATCGGCGACAAGATGGAAACCACACTTTCCATCCAAGCTCACTACTCTACATATCTCCTCCTCATCGCCGCATGGTCGGCGGCATGCGGCGTGGCTCCGCGAGAATCCCCGTCGTCCCTGCCCCCAGAATCGGCACTGGCACCAGTCAGGTTCGACTTTCCCACCTACCTCCTTAGCTCGGCCGCCGCCCTGCGCACAGTCCATATGTCCAAGCCGTGGTCGAAGTGGTGTGGTCGTGGCGCCGTGGTCGAAGTGGTCGTAGTCTTCATGGCGCTGTGGTCGAAGTGGCCGTGATTGTGAGCCACTTTGACCACGGCCACTCCAGCCTCAGGGAGGCGATGCGAAGGTACCGGCAGTAGTGGAGGGAATCCTTGCAGGGAGTCTGACAGGTCGATGTCGTAGTTTGTGACTGACGGGGGCGGGGAAGAAAAGGAGGTGAGAGAGGGCCTTACGTGAATATCCGTGTGCGTGCGCCATGTGCAGCTAGCCTATCTAAGGCTGACCCTATGGAGCCGAAATGGGGTCTGACCCAGATATGTTCCTTCCCCTTACTACTATATATAAGCCCCTTGGGTCTCGATGGGCACAAACATGTAGCACAGCCAAGAACAGTTTAGATCGATCCACAAAACAAGCTTTAATTCTTGCGCATGAACATGTCGAGTGGCGGCTACTACTCCTACTACCAGCAATCGCCCTACTACTACAACTACTCGCAGCAGCCGGCGGCAAGAGGAGGAGGCAGCGGCTCGCGCCCGTCCGTCCACCTCTTCCTCTTGCTCGTGACGCTCCTCCTCCTCGCCGCCGGCTCGCTGTACGCGCGGTGCGAGTCGGCGGTGGAGAGCCTGCTCGGCCAGCTCCGGCTCTTCGTCATCCTGTCACCGCTGCTGCTCATCGTCGCCGTGCAGCTCTGGGTGGCGGCGAGCGGCGGCGATCGGCGGGGCGGCGGCGGCGGCCTCATCTACTTCCTCGCGGAGCTGGTGGGGTGCCACCATAGGAATCCGTACGGACAGTGGGACGGCGGAGGCGCGTCTTCGCCGTGGGGTGTGGCGCTGGTGCTCGTGCTCGTGCTGTTCTTGGTCTCGTACCAGTCGTCGTTACAGAACTGGTGGTTCCCGCTGCTCAGCCGGTGAAGCTGCAAGCTCATAGGTTACAACTGCGTGCATGCATGCATGTGAAGCTATGCGTCGAGAGAGTTATGCTTAAGAGGTGGTGGTGGCCTCTCAATGCAACGTAGGAGCTAGCATAGCTTGCGAGGAGCCATTAAGCAATTTAGCATGGCCTTTTTATACGCCGTGTAAATCCCTAAATTTAGCTGTTTCTTCTTTCCCATCTAATTTACAGGCTATTTCGAACGTAGAAATTAAATACTTTAGTTCTTTGTAATCCCCGATCTTTAGTACTGTATTACTAATTTACATTAAGTTACATTAGCATATAATACATGTTGATTTAAATTGTAACACTTTTAAGTTAACTTTTTGAGTGAAATGATGATGAAAGCCCAAAAGAGGTTATTGATATACATACACCCATCCCACGTGGGGGGTGGACTATGAACAAATTTGGGCCGCAGGATGTATCATTCATACAGGAAATCTGGGAAAAGTCCTGTGTTTCAAATGGGCTTTAGTTATCATTTGGGAGGACATTTCCATGTTAATTATGATAAGTCCGTACATACATTTATGGGGATGTCTATTTCTAAACTTTTTTTTAAGATAAAAAGGGTTTTTGCTTATGCTTTCTTAAGTATAAGTCACAAATATTTATTTATTGGATTAATCTAGAATCAGACACACATGCATCCTAAATTAAGCTAATCAATTTTCACCCATCTAGATACTTTGATAACAAGTTCATGAATTTTCCCGGTTTTTGCAAATTTTGATCTCATAGAGTGATATCGTGATCCGAGGGTTTTTTTGCTTGATTTCTTCGGTGTTCTAGCTTGTTGTGATATGTGAAGATACATTTATAGATATCTTGACCTTTCTTTACCTATGAGCAAGTCATATTCACCATTTTCATATTTTGCCTGTTTTTGGTGCAATTTTGCCTCAAACTAAAAAAGGTCTGAACTTTGACATGGATTTCTGCAATCTAAGAATGGAATTGATTCCTGAGACCTTGAGCAAAATGTGTGCAAAGTCTCATGGTTGTTGAATCATCGGATCAAAAGTTAGTGGATTTTTGGATTCACAACAGTGCTAATTTTACTATAGAGCTTTGCCTGAAATCCCTGTTCATAATGGTCAAACTGCTAGAATAGAGGTCAGACTGCTCCCTGTGTGGAGGCCGACCTGTAGGGTTTGATTTTTATCAGAGTTTGATTTCTTGGTCAATTTGATTTGGGATTTTGGCTGTAGATTTAATTCTCAGTAACTCTATAGTTATTTGAGAAGAGAATCTAGAATACTTAGTGAAAATTTTTGGACAGCACCATTCACCTTCTCTCTCTGGTGTTTTTCGGTCCTAGTATTTGTTATACCATATACATGTTATGAATAGCGCTTGTATTCAATATGAGGCCAATGGGCCGGTATATATACACAAAGTACAGGTGGTAAATATGCAAAGAACCCCTCATAACAATGGGGAATAACAAACTATACATATATCTCTAACACCCCCCCTCAAACTCATGGTGGATTAACAACACTGAGTTTGGAGAGGTAGAAGCTGTGCTGTGCTCGAGTCTGGGCCTTCGTGAAGAAATCCGCTATTTGAAGCTCCGAAGGCACATACTGAAGAGTAGTCACCTGATCATGCACACAAGACCTCATGAAAGAAGCATCAACACCAATATGCTTGGTGAGCTCATGCTTCACAGGATCACGAGCAATACTGATAGCACCTGTACTGTCTGACAAGAGAGGGGTCGGTGTAGTGACAGAAACACCAAAATCCTCAAGTAACCACCGTAGCCAAGTAATCTCTGCTGTCAAGAGAGCCATAGCTCGCAACTCAGCGTCTGCACTCGAACGGGACACTGCAGTTTGTTTCTTCGTCTTCCAGGCAATAAGAGAACCCCCAAGAAAAACACAGTAAGCAGAGATAGACCGGCGATCAGAGGGATCGCTGGCCCAAGTAGCATCCGAATAGGCCTGAAGCTGTAACGAGCTGGAACGTGGAAAGAAGAGACGGCGAGAGATAGTCCCGCGAAGGTATCGCAGAACTCGAAGAAGGTGACTGTAGTGGACCGGAGTGGGAGCTGAAACAAACTGACTCAGAATATGAACTGGATAAGTGATATCCGGACGAGTAACAGCAAGGTAGACAAGACTCCCAACAAGATGACGATAGCGAGTTGGATCAGAAAGAGGCTCGCCATCAGAGAGTCGGAGATGAACATTGAGCTCCATGGAAGTCTCAACAGTACGCTGATCAGTGAGAGAGGCGCGATCAAGAAGATCCTGAATATATTTCTCTTGGGACATAAAGAAACCATCTAGAGTGGAAGTAACCTCAATCCCAAGGAAGTAACAAAGAGGACCAAGATCCGACATAAGGAACTGCTCACTAAGACGAGCCTTGACAAAGGCAATGTACTCAGAATCATCTCTCGTAATGATCATATCATCAACATACAGAAGAAGAAGAGTCCGACCACGAGACGAAGTGTGGACAAAGAGCGCAGGATCATGATCACTAGCTGAAAAGCCAGCAGCAGTGACCACAGAGGAGAAGCGCTCAAACCAAGCACGAGGGGCTTGCTTAAGGCCATAGAGAGAGCGACGAAGGCGACAGACCATGCCCTCAGGAACAGAATACCCGGGTGGCGGATGCATGTAGACCTCCTCACGCAACTCGCCATTAAGAAAGGCATTCTTGACATCAAGCTGAGAAACAGACCAGTGGCGAACAGACGCCACCGAAAGAAGAGTGCGAACAGTGGTCATGTGGGCCACAGAAGCAAAAGTCTCGTCGTAGTCAACACCATGCTCCTGCTGGAAGCCACGAGCAACAAGACGCGCCTTATAGCGCTCAAGAGAGCCATCAGAGCGAGTCTTAATCTTATAGACCCACTTACACGTGATGGGATGAGAATGAGATGGAAAAGAAACAAGATCCCAAGTACCAGTACGCTCGAGGGCAGCAATCTCCTCGGCCATGGCAAGCTGCCACTCAGGATGAGTAACAGCATCCCGGTAGGAGACAGGCTCACGAGTAGCTGCGCCAGCAAAGGCAAAACGGGCAGGAAGCCGAATCGACTGGCGATCGCGGAGAGCGTAGCGAGGAGAAGATGACCCATCAGGGGAAGATGGAGCATCAGGAGAAGATGGAACATCAGGAGAAGATGGAAAAGGTACTGTAGTGGGAGGAGCCTGGGGAGTCGTAGGAGACGACACAGGCGGCGACAACGGCGGAGAGGCCACAGGGGGAATATGTGGAGACTCAGTGGGACAGGTGGACGAGGGCAAAACAGATATAGGTGTATCTGGAAAGGTCAAGAAAGACAGAGACTCCACAGAGGAAGCCGAAGGAGAGGCAGGACGTGGGTAGAATGGACGAGACTCGTCGAAAGTCACATCCTGAGAAACTCGCATCCGACGACCAACAGGATCCCAGCACCGATAGCACTTGTGCTCGGCACTGTATCCCAGAAAAACACACTCAACAGACTGAGCGGTCAGTTTGGTGCGTTCTCGAGGGGCGAGGAGAACGTAGCAAACGCAGCCAAACAGGTGAAGGGTAGAGTAGTCAGGAAGAAGACCACAGAGACGCTCAACAGGGATCGCTCCCTGAAGAGCAGAAGAGGGCTGGATGTTGACGAGATAGGTGGCAGTGGAAACAGCCTCGGCCCAAAAGTGAGGTGGAATAGAGGCGGCGATCATCAGAGCACGAGCCGTCTCAAGGAGGTGACAATGCTTGCGCTCAGCGACACCATTCTGAGCATGAGCACGAGGACAAGAGAACTGAGCGAGAGTGCCCTGCTCAGCAAGGAAGCTGCGCAGGTAACGAGAGAGGTACTCGCCAGCAGAATTAGCACGAAAGACACGAATAGGAGTGGAGAACTGTGTGTGAATCATAGTGGCAAATTGTTTATAGATAGACAAGGCCTCACTACGAGAAGACATAAAATATATCCAAGTGTGGCGAGAGAAATCATCTATAAATATGATATAATATCGATGACCCCCTTTCGAAACGAAGGGAGCCGGACCCCAAACATCTGAATGAACAAGATCAAAAGGGCGCTGAGACACAGACTCACTATGAGGATAAGGAAGGTGAATCTGTTTACCTAACTTACAGCCCTGACAATCTAAAGACACGTCTCCTGAGATAGACCCCAGAAGACCACGACGAACTAAGGATGACAGACGAGATCCACACAGATGACCAAGACGGTGATGCCACTGCTGGAAAGAGCCGGTAGACGAAGTGGCAGAAGCGGAGAGACTGACGGCGATGGTGGCAGCGGAAGGAAGGTGAAGCCAGTCAAGCTCCCAGAGACGCTGTGAGTCACGGCGCCGAGGGCCAGAACCAACCAGAGCTCCCGTGTGGCGGTCCTGAACACAACAAGAGTCAGAGTCGAGAATGACCCGATAACCAAGGTCAGTAATCTGCCCAGCAGAAAGAAGCTGCATGGTAAGGCGAGGAACATGAGCAATAGAAGAAACATGAAAGGATGAGTTGCTAAAAGATCCTCGACCAGAGACAGAAAGAGATGTACCATCAGCAGTAAGAACACTGACAGGAGAATCAAGAGGTGTAATAGAAGACAGAGTGGAAGGATTAGGAGTCATGTGAAAAGATGCTCCAGAATCAAGAATCCACGGGGAGGTACCTGACTGTGTAGGGGGTGGTTTCTCAGTGCCCGAAGAGTCAGTAGCAGAACCTGCAGAACCTGTCGAGGGAGAACCGGAAGCGGCAAGCAGGCGTCGAAGTCTGGCTATCTCCTGCTCGGTGAGAGAAACTGCTGAAGAAGTCGATGTAGAAGCACTAGTGCCAGTAGAAGAACTGCGTGAAAGATGTCGCTTCTTCTTATAGCACTGGGACTCAATGTGGCCGACCTTGTCGCAGTAGGGACAGTGAGGACGGCCACCTCCAAACGGAGGGCGGCCACCACCACCTGTGGTAGCCGCTGGAGGAGGCAGTGTAGCAGGTAGACGAGTGGCGAGCACAGAGGGGAGTGGCATCAGACCAGCACCACTTAGGCGAGTTTCCTCTGCGCGTATCTCGGTAAGAGCCTCCAGGAGAGTGACACGAGGGTGGCGTGCAAGGAGCTGGGCACGCCGTTGCTCAAACTCAGGATGAAGGTGAGTAAGGAACTCGTAGACCCGCTGAAACTCCAGGTCAGCACGTATATCCAGGCAGCACGGACAGGAACGACAGCCAGCAGTGCGGAGAGAGTCCAACTGACGCTAGACAGCAGAGCTCTGGGCGTAAAAAGCGTCAACAGTAGCATCACCCTGCTGAAGAGAGTGCTCCTGGCGGACCACGGACAGGTACAGGGCATTACCAGAGGGCTCGTAGCGCTGACGAAGATGAGTCCACATCTGGAAAGCCGAAGGGAGTCCCACAACCTCAGAAGAGAACTAAGGCTGGACACTGGCGATGAAGACAGCAGCAGCCCGAGCGTCGTCATCGTACCACTGAGTGTAGGCGATCAGATGATCCTTGTAGGAATCCAGAGCCTTCTGGTAGGCAGAGGCGGCTTCATCATCAGCAAGGCGAGCGGCCTCAACAGCAGCCTTATCGGCTGTCGGGGGCAATGCAACAGGCGTAGGCTCCGTCGGAGGAATAGGGCAAGGCGAGCAGGTGACATCGCCAGAGAGGATGCCCCAGAGACGAAGACCACGCATGTGGATGCGCATGTGAGACACGAAGTCGGTGTAATTAACACCATCAAAGATCACCGGGCAGCGATGGAGGGAAACGGTGCCCATTGGTAGGCGGCGCTGGACGGCGCGGCGACCAAGGCAACGAAGTCTAACAGGCGGCGCTGGACGGCGCGGCGGTTAGAACGACGTTTTTTTTGTTTTTTTTCTTTTCTTTTCCCCGGTCGGTTTACAAACCGATCGAGTCGTGCGCCACTTCGCCGAACGGGAGCGGGAGCAACGGCGGAGACGGGGGCGGCACCGGCGACGCCGGAGTCGGTGGAGGCGGCAACGGCGGCCCAGACGGCGACTTCGGGCGGACTTCAACGAAGCGGCGGGGAGCACCGGCGACGGGGCGACGGCGCCGAGGCGACCCCGGGCGGCGCGGCGGCTTGACCAGATCGATACGGATCTGGGCGGCGGTGGTCCAATCCGGGGGAGTCGGCGGGGCCGACGGGGGAGTCGGCGGCGGCGACAACGACAGGGGAGTCGGCGGGGCCGACGGCGGCGGGCTCGAGCGGGCGGGCTCGGGCGGGGCCGACGGGGACAGGGGCTCGAGCGAGCGGGCTCGGGCGGAGCCAACGGCGGCGGCGGCGAGGCGACAAGCGAAGCGACGGGAAAACCCTAGGTACGCTCTGATACCATGTTATGAATAGCGCTTGTATTCAATATGAGGTCAATGGGCCGGTATATATACACAAAGTACAGGTGGTAAATATGCAAAGAACCCTTCATAACAATGGGGAATAACAAACTATACATATATCTCTAACAATACATAGGAATTAAAGGTTTTCGAAAGTGTTGACTTTATGGATGACTAAATAGTAGTAATAACAAAAGAGTTAAAGAGTGACAAGAGCGGCACAAGAGACATATTTAGGACCAGAGAATGTTCTAGAGAATAAAAATCCCTTCCTTCGCATTATCTAGAATCTTTTGAAAACACGCCACATCTCAAGAGATAGAAAGAATCACCTGTCAGTGTTCTGGAGCTTCCATTGTTCTTTACTTTTGCCGAAATCTAAATAAAGCAGCGTTTGGATATCCCGGTTGCATGTATCTTCTTAGCTTAGCAGAAACGCGATGTTGATTAATTCTCAAGTTAATATCAACTGATCTACACAACAGTTAGGCAGGCTAGCATGAGATGTATTCTAGTCTGAAAGGATTGATTCGCGGATCAGGTATAATTAAGTTTGATCTCACAAGTGCAAAGAGTCAAAGTTAGCTTCCAAAGCCGACTCAGCATGGAGAGGCGAGGGGTTGACAATCTCCACAAGACCAATTGGATTTTTCTTTTCTAATATTTTCCCTATATATGACCAGTTGATTAATCAAACATTGGAGAGCGCATGCAAAGGATAGCTAGCTAGAAGGAAGGAAGAATCTTAAGAGTACCTTTCGTCAAGATGTTGTTCTCTTTCGGCTCTACTTGATGATGACTAAAGTAGCTTTCTGCGCTAATCATCCGTGTGGGGCTCTCCACCAACACCGAATATTCCATACTCCAACATGTATCACAAAATGTGTCGCATCATGTGGTTTGTCTGGTGCGTTCGTTAGTTTGTGCATGCGTGCAGGGGCATGTAGCGGCGGCCCAAAAGTTCACAGATGTTTGGCCATTTTTAACTGAACTTAACAACAAACGGGTTATTTAGCAAAAAAAAATTCAGGTTAGATACTACCAGTATAAGTGTCTTTTGAACTTTCACAAAAAAAAAACGTGTTTTAAAAACCTCAGTTCTATTGGCTTTGTGGCGTTTGGTCAGCCCATTTCTAGTTGGATCGTCGATCGATGCATGGTGCAGGAGAATTAAGCATTTAACATGATTAAAAGGATGCATGGTGTTTGCTTCAATACTCATCCCAAACAAGAGTTTACTAATTTTAAAGCATAATAGTAGCAGTGTAAGATTAAAATGGTAGCTATCATTTTAAAAAGCAGTGTTAAAATTACTCCAAGTACAAAGGGAGAAAGATTGAAGGGAACAGGATACACACACATACACATATACACATATGTATATACATGTATATATATACATATACACATATATATACATACATATGTAGATACATACATACATGTATATACATATGTATGTAGATACAAACATACATGTATATATATACATACACATATACACACACATATATACATATATACATGTATATACATACATATATACATACATACACACACACACACATATATATACACACACACATACACACACATATACACTAGTTAAACTTGACATTTAAGAAATTTTTTTAAAAAATTTCACACACGATAAATACTTATTTTAGACTATGGTGCCGGGACACCAAAGAGCACTCGTTATTTTAATATATATGTGTGTGTGTGAAGCCTACTTGGGAGTATATACTTCTACTTTCAATATACCACTTAAACGACTATTTTATACTTTTTTATCACTTTTAGTATATTTAAATACTAGTTCTAAGATACTTCAATCAAATTGTTTTAGAAAAATAAAGCATGCATGATAGAAAAAAAATTTATCCTACCAACCGTTGGATATATAGGTCAGCAGTTCGAATATAATTCTCATAGAAATTTGCACAGGAATCCCTACATTTAGTGTGAGTGGATGTTTCTTTTTCTATGAAATTCATATGTTCCAAGAATGCACGGGGCCTAAATATGTGTTAGACGGGTAAGCTGTAGATTTTTAGGGGTTTAATTCCATAACTGACTGGCTATTTGATTCTTATATATAGTTGCACTAATCAGTAATCATTAATTGTTCCTTCTCATCGCCAAGAAAATGGTCATTGATCCCTCTGTTGACAAATTGTATATTCGGACAATAAGCAATTAGCACGACGCTGTAGAGTACACGGCTCTATACCAATCTGCACGGCCACAACTCACAAGCATCTAATTGCAACTGTTCGAACGTAATTTTCTTCACTGCAAGTTGTGTTGTACGTAGCATGCATCTGCCTCCTAGCTTCCGGATGGTTCTTCCACAAAATTATTTGCTTCAAGACTTGTGTGATCGATGTACGTACTGTACGAGTACTAGGCCACTAGCACCTGCACGTACGTGCACATATGGCCGGCCGAAAGGTCCCGGCTCTGTGCAGTACGTCGAGGCTACCCATTTGTTTCCTTGCGAACTGTTTTCTCCCTTCGTTCACAGATCTAGCTAGCTCATCAGTGATGGATTAGGGTTTGCTTCGGCACAGGAGAGTTTATTGTCTGCTTCTCTCCTCCGATTACCTGGACCGACCATCGATCGCAATCTCTGCAGATTGCGTGCCGGACACTTTCCTGGCTAGCATTATTACAATAAAGTTTATATTAGACGGTTCATCACAAATAATTGATCAAAATCATCAGTGTTAAATACAATCACAAATAGTTTATGTTTAGAAATCGTCTGTGTTACTGCCAACACTACTACAGAAATCATCATCACAGACGGTTGAAAAACGTCATCACAGACGGTTATATGAACCGTCTGAATTTATGGGTCAGTGATAGTCGAAGGTTATCACAGACGGTTTTTGAACCGTCTGTGGTGTACATATCACAGACGGTTTGGAATCAAAAACCGTCTGCGATGTATCGATATCACAGACGGTTTTTAATAAAAAACCGTCTGTGATATTAATATATCACAGACGGTTTTTATTCCAAACCGTCTGTGATATTGATACATCGCAGACGGTTTTTAATTTCAAACCGTCTGTGATATTGATATATCGAAGACGGTTTTTACTTAAAAACCGTCTGTGATATTGATTTCTACCCCTAAATCTATTTCTGTTTAAATGGCTAGCCTCAGGAAATGCTAGCCATGCCCTCTGAAACAAGCAGATATATACATACAATTCACATGGGAAATCATTTCACATACATAAAACATCCAATTCACATCTCAATTCATTTCACAAACATAAAACATGCACTTCACATCTCACTCATTTGACAAACATAAAACATCCATTTCACAAAGCAAATAATTGAAATAAAATATCCATTTAGAAATATACAATTACAAATCCGGAGTGATAAGAGCAATAAAAACTCATGGTGCGCAGTGGAACCGTCCTTCTGGCTTTATAACTTGAGTCAGCAAAAAGTACGCTAACTCTGATCGAATTCGGCCAAGGTCAGGCTGTTTCAATGCAGATGACGGGATAAATGCAGCCTGTCGATAGGAATATCAATGTGCGTATATATAACATGATAAGTATGAAGTAATTATGGGAAGATTGACAAACCTTGGGATTGGTAATCCTCGAGGAATCGAGGAGTAGTTCCATATGGTGGCAAACGTAGTAGCCACATGTGTTGCCCGGCGGCTGCTGGTGGCACTGCAAAAAATAGAATGTGTCAATTCAAGAGGCATTAATTACTACAAACTGTTGCATAGGATTAATTAATGTGTAATAGCGAATACTTTAAAATCTCGAGCATGTGTCAGGCCTTTGGCCCCTGGCTTGGAGTCACCTCCCTTTGCAACGTACATCTCGAACACCCTACGTGATTCGAAAAGATTAACCTTAGTCATTCGGAAGGAAAGAAAGAGTACAATATAGGTATGTATGGAGAAAATGTACTTACGCATCGATTACTTGGCTGATAAGTGTGAAGTCCATTTTATTCTTACTTAGGGAATCAAGGTAATATACCATGTTCCATTTTGGTACAATCACTATTAAAATCCAATGATAGCTCTGGTTGTAGGGCATAAGTACGTATTCATCAGTGCGGTAATCCAGCAGTCCAGCTGCAATGTACCTCTGGACAAAGGGTCTATCCTCGTCGATGGTATACTTGGCGACCATGTGTGGGTCCAATAAACCAACCGATGCTTTGGATGCCCTAGCTTTACTCAGCATGTGGCTACATATATACACAAGAAATCAACAAATTATACGAAATTTATCGGTATGACATGAACTGAGACTGTGATTGTACACACTTACAGCGTCCAGCATCGCATGAGAGAGACGTCCAGAGTGTTGAGCGTGTAAAGATCGAATAAATCATCAAAGGTGACTACGAAGACACCGTTTTGCATATTGTGATGTAAATCACTCGGCAAGAATTTGATAGAGATACTTGAGATCCGCTCTTGCTCTGGTTTATTGGACTGTTGCATGTACCACATGTGCAATTGCACGCAACTATATGCTAGGCGTTGGAGGGCCTTTTCCTCGAGCAACGGCTCGCCAAGCACGAATTTGCGAGCTAATGGCTTGTACGAGATTTCATCATTGGTCTTTGCTTTGCTTTTGCCCTTGCTGCCCTTGCTGCCCCGACTGTTGGTCGACTTTACAGGTAGCACCGGTGGTGGAGGTTGCACTTGTTCAGGTAGCGGGTCCGGTTCCGGTTGCCCTTGTGGAGAAGGCACCAGTGCACATTGCTGATCTGCCACCGGTGAATAAGCCTCCAGGCAGATATCACTTTTGGGCCACTGGATGAAGGATCCAATGGTTTGCCCTAAAGTCACGAGCTCGTCGTTGGTGGGCTTCGGTAGTGGGACGACCTCAAAATTGGTGTTTACCCCATCTACTGACACTTTTGCGAAGCCTGTTGCTAAAGGTTGACTGTGCACCCTGGCCTCGATACCAGACGGATATGCCATGCCCCACGCAGCGCTCAACGCAACGGAGGCATATCTTACTTGGAGCGTGCACTTCGTAGGCTCCTACATAACGATACAAAATTAGCTACTCAATTAATAGGCATATCAATGGAGCAAGCATTCGAGAGATAATAATTATTACCAGGATGTCGTCCACCGGAAATCTGCCCTCGCTTTGCGCCGGATTGGACGCACAACTACTCGGATGGTTGCGCGGGCTAGCTAGACCAGTAGCGGCGGCGGCGGCTGCTGATTTTCTGTAATTCTCCGCACCTCATCTCTAACATAATCAGCAAGCTCCTCTCTAAGAGATGCCTTGATCTCTTCTCGTAGCTGTGCCTCGCGATCGGCTTTGCTTCTCTTCCTACGCCGATACTGGTCAGAGTCATCTTGGAAACCATGTTTCCAAGGAACATAAAGCCCAAGGCCTCTCGTACGGCCTGGGTGCTCCTTGTTTCCCAGGGCAGCGGAGAGCATATCATTCTCCCTTCGTCCCTGGAATGATCCCAGCGTAGATTCAAAACTCAGCTCTTCCTGCAAGAACACGACATGTCATTTTACTTCGTAGGAGGTTGTGGAGTAATTACAAGCTACGTAGTTCGTTCGATATCTTACCAGGCGCTGGGACACTTGCTGGTCTGCAGGGTTTCGAAAGGAGACGTCCCCCGATGTCGTTGTAGATGACCTTGCTCTAATCCAATTTCGAGCGCGGTCATCCGGGATATTTGAAAATGGCGGGGCGATGTCCTGCTGGGCTGCCAGTTCATCCTCCCTCGTCCACTGCAGGATTTTACCCGCATACCCAGCTGTGCCAAGTCTGTGGGGGTGGGTGTTTTTTGCCTGGAGGGCCTTGTGCGCTGCACTTGTACTTTTGAACTCGTCGGTAATCTTCATCGCCTTGAACTGTTCCCATTGTGATTCCAAGAATGGGTATTTATGATAAGGCGTTTCGTCTGTCTCCACATATTTCTTGACAAGCGTGCTCTTGAAGTTCTTCCATGCTTTGCACGCCGCTAGTAAGGTTTGTCGTTGCACGGCGTCTTGATGTTCTTCTGGGATCTCAAACGACGCCAAAATTTCTGTCCACAGCTCGCTTTTCCGAGTCGGAGGCACGTCCTTCCACGAATTGAATGTGATCTCAATTCGTTCTCGTGCAACTATGCCGATCATTCTTCTCCATGCGCTTACTGTTTTCTTAGGAATGAGAGGCACCCCAGATACATTGACCTGTGTGATGATAAATCGGCCCTCGGGCTTCTTCGATAGCCCTCTTCCTTGGCGTTTTGCTTTTGGAGCGGACTCCTCCGGCGAAGATGGTGAAGAATGAGTGGAAGACATGTTGCTCTATTAGGACAGGATGAGGAAACATGATGCTCAATGATATGAAGAGAGGAGAGGAGTAGAGGGGAGGGGAGAAGGGAGGGGGAGAAGGGAGGGGGTGATGTGGACAGAGAGAGGAGGTAATGTGCCTATCTTAGTTCCATATTTAATTCCAACTAAATTCAATTTATATTTCCAACATAACATGAATGACATAAATTGCATGTAAACATATAATTCTATCTTGCCATTCATAACCATGTAAATATTCAATGAATATAAACACCAACATGCTGAAATAACATGACAATCTGTCTTCTAAGCAAATAAACAATTAAATCCAGCATTACACAAATTAATTGTTTTAGATTTGCTCTCAGTACAGAGTTGCGCAAGATTGAAAATCTTGGCCATCTCATGCTAATATCGACACTCATCATCAATAATCTGATTATTAAAGATTTGAGCTCACAAAAATACATGTCTAGACAAGATTAATACTGCATCACAAATAGATCAATTGAATAAAAGGATCTGTTCTACACAAGATTAATACTGCATCACAAGATTAATATAATACTGCATCACAAACAGATCTCAAAAGATGTAAACTTATATGCCCAGCCGAAATAAGGTCTAACAGTATAGCCGAAATACCAAGGAGCTCAAATCTAACTCAACCAGATTATTTCTGTTTTCGATATTATCATCACAGAGCAGGAGGAGGCGGCGACGGAGGATTGAATGCACTCACAGTAGGAGGCGGCAACGGAGGAGGAGGAGGCTGCGGCGACGTCTTCGTCCGAGGAGGCGACGACGGAGGAGGAGAGGAGGCGGCGGCGACGGGCTCGGGGGCTCGGGGATGGCGGCGGCGACGGGCTCGGGGGCTCGGGGATGGCGGCGGCGACGGAGGAGGAGGCCTACAGCGGCGACGGAGGAGGAGGAGCGGGAGAGCCGCGAGTTTAATTAGATGTATATCACTGCAGCGGAAAACCCTAGCCAGAGGGAATATATAGCGGGATTAGCACAGACGGTTCCACATTTAGAACCGTCTGTGAAATTATTATCACAAACGGTTCTAAATGTGGAACCGTCTGTGATATTAATATCACAGACGGTTCTAAAGTGTGGAACCGTCTGTGATAATCATTTACACCCGCACCTACCAGCTGCATTACAACACCAACCAGCTTAAATGCCAACATACAACACAATATATTTCTTCACACATTTGCCACATACATCACACACATGCATTGTTGTATACAAATATGCCAATTCACATATACATAACACATATACATCATTCTACTTGCTTATTTCCTTGGCAACATATAACACAATGTATTTCTTGACACATTTGCCACATACATCACACACATGCATTATTGTATACAAATATGCCAATTCACATATACATAAGACATATACATCATTCTACTTGCTTATTTTCTTTAAAAATTAGCCCTTCATGATGATCAATGCGTACGTAACTAGTTTCGTCACGTTGTTCGTCGTCGACCATTATGCCTTTTCCAAAAGGAGGTAACTCGTCAAATTGATTGTATTCTTCCTCATCCACTACATTCTCTACTCCGACAATTCTCCTTTTTCCATGAAGAACTACATGACGTCTCTTATTTGCCGGGTCGGTTACATAGAAAACTTGAACAACTTGGTTGGCGAGTGCGAATGGTTCGTCTTTGTACCCGACACGTTGCAGGTCCACGGTAGTGACACCGTACTTGTCAACCTTCACCTGTGGGAGATGCACCCAACGGCAGCGAAATAAGGGGATCTTGAACAACACGTAGTCGAGCTCCCAAATCTCTTCTATAAACCCATAGTACGAGTTTCTCGACCCATCGGTACTGAACGCATCTATGCGGACACCGCTGTTCTGGTTAGTGCTCTTAACATCCTGAGACTGTGTATAAAATGTGTACCCATTTATGTCATATCCTTACCATGTCACAACTGTAAATGTTGGCCCTTTTGCCAACCATGTCATCGTCTCACTTGGCGAGCTCCTAGCGATTTCCTCCTTCAACCATTGGTTGAACCGACTGTTGTGTTGTCTCATGATCCAAACATCTGGCCGCTCCGGATTCTGTTGCCGAAGCACATCCTTGTGCTGGTCGACATAAGGCGCCACTTCAGTCATGTGTTGCAAGACCGTGAAATGGGCTTGAGTATACGTGTCTATATCTGCAGTGATTGCTTTCCTTCCGATAGTTCCGATACCTTTCAGTCTCCCCTCATGACGAGATCGAGGCACACCTATCGGTTGAATCTGTGCCATATAATCGACACAAAACTCAATAACCTCTTCGCTTGCATAACCTTCGACGATGCTGCCTTCCGGCCGAGATCGATTCCGTACGTAAGACTTGAGAATTCCCATGAACCTCTCAAATGGGTACATGCTACGTAGGAATACGGGCCCGCACATTTTTATCTCCCACACAACATGAACAATGAGATGGACCATGATGTCGAAAAACGAAGGAGGGAAATACATTTCAAGATGACATAGAGTCATCACCACCTCGTCCTGCAAAGCATCTAGTCCTTCGGGATCAATGACCTTCTGAGCAATTGTGTTAAAGAAATAACATAGCCTCATGACTGTCTCTCGAACTTTGATCGGCAAAATATTTCTAATTGCAATAGGGAGCATCTGTGTCATCAGCACATGACAATCATGAGACTTCATGCCATTTAACTTCAAATCTTGCATCGAAACAAGTTTCCTCACGTTGCCGGAGTAACCAGACGGAACTTTGACACCATGCAAGCACTGGCACAGTTCTGTTTTCTCGACCTTGGACAGAGTGTAACACGCAGGGGGAAGGTACGTTCGTCCATTATCTGTTGTCGGTGCTAACTCAGGCCTGATGTCCATATCAGCCAAGTCAAGCCGTGCGTTGACGCTGTCCTTTGTTTTATGAGGAATGTTCAGTAAGAGACCAATCAAGCTGTCACATACATTCTTTTCTACGTGCATGACGTCGATGCAGTGTCGAACATCTAGGTACTTTCAATAAGGTAAGTCCCAAAATATTGATCTCTTCTTCCAGCTAGTGTTCTTCTCATGAGCCCTCAATTTACGTCCCTTTCCGAGGATAACATCTAAATCCTTAACCATATCATAAACCTCGTTTCCCCTTAAATGCCTTGGAGCTGAACCGTCTTCCTTCTCTCCATCAAATTGTTTCTTCATCTTGCGGTATGGGTGAGCCCTCCGAAGGAACCGGCGGTGACGCATGTAGACAGTTTTGCGTGAGTGTCTCAGCCACACACTCTCGGTACCATCTAAACAGTGGGTACAAGCTTTCGCACCTTTAGTACTCTGTCCCGATAGGTTACCAAGGGCAGGATAATAATTTATGGTGCAGAACAATAAGGTGCGCAAAGTGAAGTTCTCTCGTTTGTATGCATCCCATACCTGTACCCCTTCGTTCCACAGTACTTTTAGATCTTCCACCAATGGTGCTAGGTACACATCGATATCATTCCCAGGTTGCTTCGGCCCTTGGATAAGTATCGACAACAAGATATACTTTCGCTTCATACACAACCAAGGAGGAAGGTTATACATGCAGAGAGTCACGGGCCATGTGCTATGTCTGCTGCTCATGCTACTGAAAGGATTCATTCCATCTGTACTCAGTCCAAACCTAATATTCCTTGGTTCTGCACCGAAGTCTGCAAAACTCCTATCGATGTTTCTCCACTGGGCAGAATCCGCAAGGTGTCTTAGCATTCCATCCTTCTTCCGCTCCTCCGAGTGCCAACGCAGTAGTTTTGCCTCCTTTGGATTTGCAAAAAACCTTTTCAAACGGGGAATTATAGGAAAATACCATGCCACCTTAGCAGGCGGTCCTTTCTTCGCCTCTGTTCCCTCGCTGTCATCTGATTGATTGTTACGTTTGTATCGGGATGCGTTGCACACCGGACATACATGCATGTCTGCATACTCTTTACGGTAGAGGATACAGTCGTTCGGACATGCATGCATTCTTTCTATTTCCATTCCCAATGGACAAAGAACCTTCTTGGCTTTATACGTGGTTTTAGGCAACTCATTTCCCTCCGGAAGCATGTCGGCTAAAAGACCTAGCAGTGCTGTGAAACTCTTGTCGGACCAACCGTTGCTTGCCTTCAATTTCAACAGTTCAAGCACGGCCGACAACCGCGTGTACTTTGACCTGCAGCACGTGAACAAAGGTTTCTCCGAGTCCTCCATCAAGCCCCGGAATTTAACATACTCTCTCTCATCATAGTTCTCTTCTACATCGCGAAGCATCTGATCCAGATTGTCGTCGTGCAACCTATCTGAATTCGCACAACAATCGACATCATCCGGCAGCATATCATTCACTTCACCGGCGATGTCGTCCGGCGGCATTTCATTCACTTCACCGGCGATGTCATCCGGCGGCATTTCATTAACTTCACCGGCAATATCATCCGGCGGCATATGATCGTTGACTTCGCCATGACTGGTCCAACACGTATAACCCTTTTTGAAACCCCTCCGAATCAAGTGCGCTTCAATTTGCCCTCGGTTCTTAAACATCTTTAAATTCTCGCAGTCAGTGCATGGACAGTACATATATTCCACCCCCTTATTCAACATATCCTCCTCGGCAGCTCTTGTAAAATCAGACACGCCATTAATGTACTCTTCACTCACACGGCTAGCGGCATACATCCAGCTTCGGTCCTACGTTACGTACATATATAACAACTTAGTATTACAAATTAAATTAACTAATTATTACTACATATATATCGGCCACATGTATTATATTGAGGCTTATTAATTTGCTAGCTCAATTCATATTATAAACACAACAACTATTATTGCAAACTATCTTCAATTAATAACACTCACCAATTACTTATATCTAGAGCATGAAATTCATTACTAACCAAATCTAGAGCAAATTTGTAATGCATGCAAAGAAAAAATGAAATTCATTACTAACCATATCTAGAGCAACCGGGAAAATATAAGTAGCTTCAAAGCTCAATATCTGCCTCCTCCCACCAAATTAAGTGGCCTGAAATCGCCAAGCTTGCCTCCAGAGCGAAAGAGTAAAGCAACCAGCTAGATTGTGGATCGAAATGAAGACAGATGCGGTCTGAGCAGCGCAATAAATGCCTTAGCCATTATCACAGACGGTTTTTAACTAAAAACCGTCTGTGAATTATCACAGACGGTTTTTAATAATAAACCGTCTGTGATAACTAGCTTATCACAGACGGTTTTTTATTAAAAACCGTCTGTGATAATCTGGGATTATCACAGACGGTTTTTAATACAGACCGTCTGTGATACTTAGGTAATAACCGCCTGTGATAATCCATTTTCCCGCCACAAATACCACAGACGGCCTCCTAATTACAACCGTCTGTAATAGTGTTCATCAGAGACGGTTTCACAAAACCGTCTGTGATGAGGCGTCTCCTATGAGGCTTTCTGTAGTAGTGCAATGCTAAAAACCGTCTATAAAAAATATGATACTTCATAGATGGTTCTTACCAAGAATCGTCCGTGATATTACTAAACATCACAGACGATTTTTCTTACAACCCGTCTGTGATACTTCATACATGATTCTTACCAAGAACCATCTGTGATATTATCAAATATCCTAAGACCCCCAAAATCGGTCATCTTTAGCCCTAAATTTGAGTTGCAAGTTTTCGGTTTCTGTTTTTGTCAAAAAATTTGATCTTCCCTACGGAATTTGGGGTTGCCTCAACTGCAAAGTTGTAGATCTCATTGAAACCTTTCAAATGAGCATATATAAGCTATGAAACTTTGTTATTTTATCTTTGGAGACTAACTGTTTACATTGCACCGATACACACACACAAATCAACTGTGATAATTTGACAGCTGGGTCCATCAATCCTCTCCAACCCAATCCTAACCAATAGAAATCCACCAACCCAACTCCATGGATCATAACTCCACCTTTCCGTCCCTGCACCAAAAATTTTCACACTCCTGTCTCTCCCTCCCCTATAAATACTCACCCAAATTCAGCCTCCTTACCTTCCTTCTCCTCGATCCTTACCCTAATAGCCCGCACGAAGCGAACAACGTGCAAGTCTTCGAGAGGCAAGGCGTCGCGGAAGCAACTGGCTACCAAGGCGACGCTCAAGTCGGCGTTGGTGATGACGGGCGTCAAAGACATCTAACTCGTGTACTGCATCAGGGACGAGAGAGCCTAGGCATAGATGCCTCGTCGGCATTGTTGAGTTTCTACTGTCTGCTAGGATCTTTGCTTTTTCTCTATTCTTACCATGTTTAAGAGTTAGATTCGTAGAACTAGGAGATATGTTCTTTACATATTCTTGTTGTGTTAGCTAGATGGGTAACCTGCTCGTTATCTTGGGATATTGGAATGGTTGACTCTAATCTTAATGAAAATGGAATGTGCAACTGTGTTTATTGCTGTATTTGCTTATTTTCAGAGGGTATAGTTAACATTTCCTGAGACTAACCGAAAAAAGAAAAAAATTAGGTATAGAATGAACTATCACAGATGGCTTTGTGATATAAACCACATGTGATACTAGCACATCACAGACAGTTCTATTTACCAACCGTCTGTGGTGTGAAAGTATTATAAACGGTTCTATGTACCAACCGTATGTGATATTCGTCCATCACAGATAGTTGGTAGCTAGAACCGTATGTGATAGTGTTCTTCACAGATGATTCTATTTATAAACCGTCTATATTGTGATTATTACATATGGCTCACAAATCGTCTGTGATAATCTCCGATTATTATTGACCTATAAATTCAAATGGTTCAAGAAATTGTCTATTATGATAATTTTGAACCGCCTATGATGTTTTCTAGTAGTGATGTAGCTAGCTCTGCTCTTCCACCATTTCTTGGATAGCTCGGTGTCAGTCACGCATGCCACGAACCAACTTTCGCATGCATGGAGCTGTGCAGTCGATCGGACGGCGTACGTACGTCCCAGCCACAAGCTAGCTATTCTCCAACTTTTGTCGTGTTATAGCTCCACGTTAATCCATGGATCCCTAGATGAGATGAACTCATGTAGCGGAAGACTAACGGTCTGGCCCGAGCGCGACCGCACGGTGGTCACGTACTCACGCGTGCGCCCGGGGTTCGGCGCGCGCGCGCGCGCGTGAGTAGGACACTAGCGAGGCAGCACCGCAGGAGCACCAGAACCGGCACAACATGGCTGAGCAAGGCCAGAATTGGTGGCAGCCCAATTAGCCCGGTAAGACCAGCCCATCACGACCCATCCGGGCCTTCTAGCAGATGGGCCGGTTTACTCAGGCCGAGTTTACTTAGCCCGGTCTAAGGTGAAGAAAACCACCATCGCAGCCCACACCCCACCACAGTACTGCTAAGCCTTGCATGCAGTGGTACTCAAATTGGTAGCGACGAAACAAGTTGCTGCTTGAAGATGACCTCGGCTTTCACAGAGGTTCAGCTCGCACCGTGTATGCATGTTCGACATGGTCAGCCGCTGCTGCTGGCCAGCTAGCCTCATTACTGTAACGCAGCTAACCCCATTACTGTAACACAGTGACTCTTCATTTCTTCTACCGTCACGCCCTTCGCCGCGTGATTTTAATTACAGGATGGGCTACGACCGTGACGCTCCCTGCAGCCTGCCTGGTCCCGTCCAAAATTCATGTCTTCTCAGCTTAATGCGTGGGTTGTTGCTTGTTAGCTGGGCGGGATGAGACGAGTATATGCTGGGCAGTACTGGATCTGGAGACCTCTGTGGAGTACGTTATGTACGTGCTATGTACATACAGTACTTGCAGAATCTAGACTCGATTTTTCAGTGCTTGGCTAACCTTGCTCCGATTTAGGGGTGCATAATTTGGACTTTTAAAGTTCAAGCTTCTAGTTTTTTTTATAATATAGTAGTGTTTTCACTACAATTGCTGGTAGTTTTTTTAGCGTAATTAATTTTTTTAAAAAAAACTTGTATCATACCGGATATGCAAAGAAATAAAGAGAAAATAAAAAACACAAAAAATGCCAAAAAGCTAAAAAGTTAGAAAAAAACGAAACTAAGAAATTAGGAGTTAAAATAAAAGTTAGTGGAGAAGTTGTACTAGCTTGGGAAGTCAAGATTGGCGACTGATGTGTGGCATGCTCATCAACTGTGCTAAAATCGTGTCAGTCAAAGCTAGAGCTGATGATTTTTTAGTTAAAATTGAATAGTAACAATCAGAATAAGTAGCTTTAGAATAAAATATGAAAAGGGCATAAAAACTGACCAATGGCTTTTAAAAATGACTTAGAAAAATCGTTTTTATAAGTCGATGTGCTCAGATCAACAAGCTTTAAACAAAAGTGAGAAGCCGAATTCCATTTGAATACCAACGCAGAGTGCCCTCGGTGGTTGCCCATACGGCTCTATCGCCACTGTCAGAATCATAATTCAATGTTCACGGTTTTAGGCATCGCGCAGTTGGGCTAAAAAAATTATGGCTTAATGATTGAAATTGTATTGTAGCGATCAAAATTTCATTGTAATTGAAGGTGTCTTATTTGGTATAATTACATTTAAAAATAGAAAAAATATACTAGCTCACCATGGACAACGTAAACGAATATAGAAAAAAGAACTGGCAAAAAAGCTTAAAAAAACCAAAAGTTCAGAAAAAGACGAAATTTATGAATAGTAGAAAATAAATCAGAAGTCAGAAGCTGAAGCCGAAACAAGTGAGACCTAGGTTGCAACATATTTGTACTGCGCACTAAACAGAAAACTGAAAAGAAAAGGTGCATTGTTGAATTGGCCCACCAGAAAGGACGGCCATGTGCCTATAAAAATGATTGCCATGTGTAAGTTGATGCAAACTTTCGGGGGTATTACAAATAAAAATCAAGAAAATCTGCCGAATAGAAGAACTCTCGTTTACGTAAGCGATGACTTGTCAAGCACTCACGCTAATCCGCTCAAGGATCGAAGGTTTGGCTGAGAAACTGAAAGCTCCTGAACCTGTAGGCTTCAAAGTTCAACCCGGATATATTTTGCCCGCTAGATGACCGGACTAGCGACCTTTAAGTCTTTTAACTGATCATGAGAAAAATGAAACCTGGCGATACTTTTATGATAACTAGTTGAAAACAGCGGGAATACCAAATGAATTAAAATTGTTGAGTATAAATCACATATGAATGCTAGTATAGACTAACAAAGGGAAGTGCGATAGTTTTGCAATCTTATATATTTCCGGAAATTTTATAGTGCATTTTACTAGTAGTATAAGAATGATATTAAAATTAAAATCTGATTATTGATTTGTAAAAGTATACTCGACTTTTATTTGCAAATATTACTTTTTTAAAAAGGATATTATGTACTTTTCACAGTTTGTAAACAACTTATCGCAATCAATCAATGCATCGCGATCTGTTCCTGCCCGCTGCTGCCGCCGGCGGCTTGCCCTTGCCTGTGCTGTCGCAAGCTCGCCCTTCCCTTTGCCGCCGCTGCGTTGACCTTCCCTGTGCCGCCGCTGCACGCCCTTCCCTACGCTGTGGCCGTTGCCGCCGCCTTGCCATTCCCTGCGTCGCCATTCCTACGTTGGTGGTTCGTGGATGGATTCATTTAATTCTTGAGTTGCTCTGCTTCCTCTGCTTCTTTCGATTTGATTCCATTCGAATAAGAATTTCTTCATGTAAGTATGCGGTTTTTAATTGGAATGCCTAAATTGACATTATATAAGCTTATGAGTTCTTCCATAGATTTTAAGAGCCAGAAAATCTGTACATGATGAGATGTACGGTTAAACGATTACTAATTAATTACTTGTCACGTAATTTGTGGATCATGCAAACTATTGTCCAATAACGTTTAGGCCCTGTTTGGAATGCGGGAATTTTTCCCAATTCCTGCGAGAATTGAACTGTTTCCTGTAAAATTCCTGCAAAATTCCTGTGAAATTCCTCTGTTCCAAACAGACCCTTATTGTAGTCACGTACATGCACACCAATTGTCTGAAGTTAGGCGAATAGATGCAGGTATGCGGCGGACTGGCTGATAACTACAATTCCATCTGGTAGCTAATTACAGCCAAAATGGTTTCAGCTTCTGGTTTCCGGTGTATTTTTTACTATTCATAAATTTCATCTTTTCTGAATTTTTGGCTTTTTGTTAAGCTTTTTTGCCGGTTCTTTTTTTCCGTATGTGTTTGTATTATACGTAATGGGCTAACATATATTTTTAATTTTTTAAATTTAATTATGCTAAATAAACATCTGTCATCTACAGTGTTTTTTCAGTCAGCTACAGTGCTTTTCAGCTATAAGTCACAAAAAAAAGCCTAAATGATCACAACTGGCTAATAATTACAACTCGTGTGCGACTAGCAGACGTGGATACTATCCACATGTTACGTGGCTGGCTGGTTTGCAAATACAATGCCGTACATGACCAGGACTGCTAGGCGTCTGGGCAAACAAATATCTGGAGATTACGATTACAAGTACAAAGATGCAAGGCATGCAGCATGCTGCCAGAGGAAAAACACATTCACAAGGGCCTATAACGTAAATGCATTCAGATCTTCCACTCATCGACGGCCGGAATCGAGGAACCACGTGGCTGAGTTACGAGCCGCCTGAGAATAAACCGAGTCATCGGGGTACTACCCCGGGAATTTTTTTGTACGGATAATCCCTTTTTTATTTAAAAATACATAAATATACCCGCGAGAAATTTTTTTACAAAAATAGTTTCCAGTCGCCGCCCCATTGGGCGACTTCTGCCTTTCGCCCAACCGAGAGGCGACATTTAGGGAATGTTTAAACCGTTGGGCGACTTATGCAGTCGCTCTACGGTTGAGCGACTGTAATTTCAGTCGCTGTACGGTTGAGCGACTGAAATTGCAGTCGCCCAACGGTAGGAGCAGCTACAATGTGAAGGGGGTGCGGCTGCAGGAGTGGAGTCAACCTGCATTGGTGCAAGCAACTACTATGAGTTCTCCCCCTCAACGAAGGCAAAGTGAGTTTCATGCTGCCCTTTGGTGCCCTTCTTTTTGGTCTGGAAAGCATCGACGACGTATTGTGGTTCTCGACAAATCCATGACCAGTGCCCCCACTTGCCACACTTATAGCAGGTTTGATCTTGTTGACCATAGGGCTTGTCGTTCCACTTTGATTTCCTGGTTTTATTCTCCTATGGAGCATTTGGCTTGCCTTTCTGGATCGCGGCCTTGCCCTCTCTTCCTATTTTCTTCATTATAGGCTTCTGCACCTTGAAGCTCCCAGCATTGACCTCACGACCGGCGAAGCTCCCACGTGACTGTGCGATAAAGTTTTTATGGAGAACTTCATCCTGAGCCTCTGTAACTTGCATAATATCAATCAATTCAGCATACTCCTTGTAGCTGTCTTGACGATAGTTGCGCGCAGACTGCATTGCACTAGGGTGGAAGGTGGAGAGAGTCTTCTCAATCTTCTGCTCATTTGTGATCTGTCTGCCACAGAGTTGATATTGGTACAAATTTTGTACAGAGCAGAATTGTACTCCCCAACCATCTTGCAGTTAGCAAATCTCAATCGGATCCATTCTTGCTCTAATTGAGGAAGGATTGCGTATTTTAGCTTTTCAAATTGCTTCTTTAGTGCAGTCCACAAGGCTAACGCACTCTTTTCCTGCCATGTACTCAATCTTGAGTGTGAAGCAGAGGTGGTGCCTGAGGAAGTGAAGTGTCTGATCATTTTCCTCAGCGGTGGGTTTGGCATCCTCCGATGCACCAATCCCTATGGCAGTTCGGAGCTTCTTGGCTCTAAGTACAATCTCGACGTCGGAAATCCAAATCAATTAGTTTTGGCTGTGCTGGGCTAGCTCCTCAAATTCTCGGTTCGTAATGCCTATCATTTGCATGTGCATGAAATGAATATATAAATTTACTATTGGTAACTATGTATGAAATAAATTAGATAATGGTAAAAAAGGCTCTCATAATATCTCAGAATTTTCTATGCATTTTCTATAGTTTTACTACTAATTTTAGTTATTGAAGGCAATTTAAGTAATTACAATTAATCAAAATAGTAAATTAATACAGAAAAGCATAGAAAATAATAACAATAGTGCTAAACATGCTTCAAGTGCTAAAAACAATCTAAAATTTGGATTCCCAAGGCTCTCTTATGCTGGAATATGAATTTTTAATAAATTCTGCAATTGTTCAGGGCTGATTTGTTAAATTTCAATTCTGAAAAATTTTCCGCGTAATGTTCGGAAAAACCAGGCCCCTTTTTCAAATTTAGGATGCCATCCCCCTGTTTTTTCTTTTCTTTAGCCCATGCCAACCTGGTTAACATGCGTAGGGGGTAGGGCTTCCCTACCGTGTTCCCTAAGGTGGCGCTGGCACAGGCGTGCGTGCGCCTCGTGCTAGGGCGACGGAGGTGGCATGTTGTGGGGCCGAGCTGCGGTGGCACAGGCATGCGTGCGCCTTGTGCGGGGATGACGGAGGCGGCGCGTCGTGGGGGACGAGCGGCGGCGGTGCGCCGTGTGGCACTACGACGCTTCCGCGGGATTGAGCGGAGGTGCGCACAACATGGCGGCGACCGTGCGGGGGCCGGTGGTGGCGCTCAACGTGACGCGAGGGCGGCCGTGTGGGCGACGCAACGGACGCGGCCGCGTGCGGTAGCACGATGTCTAGGCCACGTACGGGCGGCGAGGCGGCGAGGCCACGCGCTGGTGGGGCTGTGCCGGCGGCATGGCCGCGTGTGAGCGACGCAATGGTCATACGAGCAGTGCGGCTGTGCGTCATTGTTTTCTTCCTTTTTTCGAATCTACAGTGTGATCAACATTTACTTTTCATGCAAATCTACCGATCGGCTTGTTCGGCGACTTCTAATCAGCTTGCAGTAGATTAGAGCAGATTTGCACCATAGAAAATAACCTAGAAGGTAAAATTTGCGGAATTTTAGGTGATCTAGATAGACAATTCAATTTACGAGTGTCATGCTTCGATGATTACCTTTCGATCCACCAAAGCAATTCGTGCTGATAACGTATTGAGAAATCGTCGCTGGTAAGTCTAGTCCGAGCGATTACCTCATAGACAGAAGAAGAATCAAGCACAGAATAATGCAAGAACGAATAGTAGATCGAACACAGAGAGATGTGGAACTTCTGTTTTATTACTTTTCTCCTCCAAAAGTATATGGTACAATTATTAGGACCCTCTATTTATAGAAGGATATGGTGCAAACCATGGGTCAAGGCCTGCAAGTCTAGGTTCAGGTTTTCCAAACGGCGTAAAAACCATAGCTTTTAGTTCTGCTACATGCTTTTGAGTATAATTACACTGTAGCGGCTATTTTTTTTTCTAAGTTAAAAAAATAAAAAACTAAAAAACACCGTTATACTTTTAGGATAATATGAAAGAAAAAAATCAAAAGAACGACGTGTTGTAAGTGACTTACTGTTTGAAGCTGGGTAGCAAACACCCGGGAAAATGACCGGACCCAAATCCCAACAGGGCGAGAGAGGAGAGCTGCCAAGTGCCAAGTGCCAAGTGCGGCACGGTTCCGTTGCGGACGAGGCCAAGAAAAGACCGGCACGCGGCACGCCCTGGCCCCGCTTGGCTCCCATCCCACCCAGCCTGGCCGCCAAATCCAATCCCAATCCCAATCCCAATCCCAATCCCAATCCCCGACCTGTACGCGCTGTATTTTTGTTCGGCTTCTAATCTCACCGCCGAATCAATCACCTCGCTACACCCCACCCCACCTACCCACCACCGAACACCGCTCCAACCACCTCTGCGATCGCACCAGCTCGTACGACTTTTCCTTCCGTCCGCCACGCAAGACAGACCGAAAGTCCAAACACAACGCGACGCGGCACAGCAGTCAAACCGGGGCGGCAACGGGGAGGCGGCAGCAGCAGCAAATGCCAGCGCGACCCCGGAGGGGTGGCTCGTGACGGCGGCGAGGCAATGGGCGGGCGGATCGACCTCTCCGGCGCGGAGATCCGCGGCGATCCCGACAACCGCAGCCCGCCCATCTTCCTCCCGCGCCAGCCCGCCGCCTCCCCGCTCCTCGCCCTCGACATCGGAGGTAGCACCGTGCGAGTTTCCGTTTCGGGCTTTCGGCCCCCCCTTTTTTGGTTGATTTCGGGCGTTTATGGTGGGGGGTGGTGGTGGTCGTCGTCGTAGGGACCCTGATAAAACTGGTGTACACGGCGAGTTGCGGTGGCGGCGAGGCGGGCGGAGGCGCGGAGCTGCGGTTCGCGAAGTTCGAGAGGCGGCGGCTCGAGGAGTGCTTCGACTTCGTGCGGGCCGAGGGGCTCCTCCGCTGCAATGGTACGTACGGCGCTGGCGGCAGCGCTGAATTGATTGATTATCTAGCTCGTTTGGTAGTCTCGACAGTTTGCGGTTACGCGATGGAAAGCTTGTGTTGTAGCGTATGATCAACTCTAGGAATTACAGCTGTTTTTCCTTCCTGGATAGGAGGAACTCTACAAATTAGCTATTGATCACAGCTAACGGATTTGAAAGTGTTCCATTCTATGATGCAATGTTTAGCTATGTGATACTTCCTCCATTTTCGAATATTTGGCGCTTTGAGATTTCTAATGCATGTTTTCCCAACATACCCCTATTTACTCTATCTCCCCCACTTCCTTGCCTCGTTTCTTATGATATTACTAAAGGGCATTTCGGTCACATTTTATCCAAAATGTAATACCTTGGTTTGCGTGATTTGATCAATAGTACTAATTATTTGAAAATGATGGATTACTGATTTTATTGTGGGTCAAAATTGCTGCTTCTGGTGTTGGATAGTTAGTTATGTGATGGAGTATTATTTTTATCATGGCTTAAATTGTATTTTTTTATGCCAGGGACAACGACGGGGTCAAAAAAAGAAAATATGACACTGAAGGTACGATTTTCTTGTGTTAGGTAGTTATAGTCTTATGGCCCAAAAAATAAATACATCAATGCAAATGGAGACCATTTCGGCAGTTGGCAGTTCTGTATTTATATGTATGCATATTTTCTCTCTTCTCTGACACAAAACATCAACAACTTTGAATGACATCTTCATTGCTCACCACTCACCAGTAACCTTGGATGGTTTCATGGGGTTTGTATTGAGTTCACTATCATATATGATTGGATGCTGCTGTCAACATTCACCGAAATCATGAAATTTCCTCTTCCTTTTTTCGAGATGGCATGCAACAAGTACCAACGTGAAATTATTTATGTATAGTTGATGCATTCGTATTAGTTACATTTAATTGTTACAACTAATTCTTGAATTTAACGTTCACTTACTCGCACTATCACTGACTACTCATATAGAGTAACAGAAATAAAGTTTATTCCAAGCAACAGAGTGTAACTGTTTTTGGTGCTTTCAGAAACAGAGATTTCGCTTCCTCAGTTTGATACTTGTACATACTTGTAGCTGAAGCAATTTCTCTTGGCCATTCTGCTGCCCCTAGTATCAATCATTTCAAACACAAGAATGTTGGATGGTGTGTACTTGTGATTGCCACTTTGAATACATATACAAAGTAATTTAACATAAGAATGTTGAGCATATTATTGTCTGTGTACTGTTGTCTTACAGCCTTAATGGTTAACACATATCATCGTCATTTTTTTCTTGTTAAATGGTTAACAATATCCTTTATCTGAGATGGCCTGTAATATAGCCTGAATAGAATTAAGTGTAATGAAGATCATTTGCAGGCTACAGGTGGTGGAGCATATAAATTTGCTGACGATTTTTGGGAGAAATTAGGAGTTTGTCTTGATAAGCTTGATGAAATGGATAGTGTTGTTTCTGGAGCAAATTTTTTGTTACAGGTCAGTCCTAAGCTGTTCTTGACATACCATCTCATTTGCATTGCAAGCTTTCAAAAATCATGTTTCTCAGTTAGTATTTTAGATGGAATCACCATATTCTTGTGAAAATTTCATAGGCAACTAGTCGTCCACAAGTTCCAATATTTAGTTCGCATTTAGAACCTGTTTTCCATTTAACTGATGCTTCCTTGCAGAATATTCCTGGCGCAGCCTTCACACACATGAATGGAAAGAGGAAGTTGATTGATATTTCCCCAGATAACTTGTTTCCTTACCTTCTCGTTAACATTGGCTCAGGAGTTAGCATACTAAAGGTTGCACTTCTTCTTCATCATGGTACTTGCATGGAAATGCAGCACAATGCAGCTCGCTTAAGACGTAACCATGTGTTATCAAATATAATGCAGGTCACTGGAAATAGAAAATTTGAAAGGGTAACCGGGACACATATTGGTGGCGGTACCATGTTTGGTTTAGCAAAACTTTTAACTGGCTGTAAGAGGTAGTGCACATTCGTTTGCATTATAAATGTCTTGGTTTATGTTTTTCCTCACTAATATATTACAATTCTCTTAGTTATGATGAATTCTTGCAATTAAGCCAGAAAGGGGACAATTTTGTTCTTGATCTAATTGTGAAGGATATATGTGGGGAGCTTGTTTGCCAGAAGGTTTGTCTTCACTCTCTCTTCACCCTCTACCCTTTGATTAGCAGGGTCCTTCCTCTTTGTTGCAACTTGATTTTCTGCTGCGTACTTGCTTTTTTCTTTTGTTCTGGTTTTGGTGGGCCAGTAGTGCTCTAGTGTGTAGGTCAATTCTGCCAAACTTGAACTTTTGCTAGGTGAATATTGATTGCGTCATTACTTGCTTAGGATTCCACAACAACCTAGTTGTTTTAATACTATGCCTACCTTGAGTGGACTTATTTTTTTAGCTTTGCCGACAAAGCAATATGACTTCTTGGAGCATTATGTTTAGAATAATTGATGAAATGCATCCATATATTTATCATGACAGTTTTTTATAATGTTTTAAATTATTTACTATGCTTACCTTGAGTGGTCTTATTTTTTTTTAGCATTGCTGACAAAGCAATATGACTTCTTGGAGCATTATGTTTAGAATAATTGATGAAATGCATCCATATACTTGACAGTTTTTATAATGTTCTATATTATTTATCTTTTCACATTTCATCAATGAGCATTAGTCCTTTTGGATGATTGATTAGTCTTTTTCTTTTATGTGCCAGCAAGGACTTTCTACATCAACTCTTGCTTCTAGCTTTGGGAAAGTTATTACTTCTAAGAAAAAGCTAACAGATTACAAACCTGAAGACCTTGCGGCCACATTGTTGAGTGCCTTTACCTACAACATTGCACAAGTGAGTTTATGTTCTGTATTTTTGCATGTTATTAAAGTATACATATTATCTTGGAACTGGAAAATATTAAAACCAAACAAGATAAATCAATTATCTCAGTTACTTCATTAGCTGTTTACATCTATGGCACTCGATATCGCTTTATTGGGGAAAAAGAACCTAAGCAGATGCAGTTGTTGATTTGAAGAAGAAAAGCATAGTAGCGGAACCCCTTTTTCTGAAGTTGAGTGGAGAGAAGAGAAATATGTTTAACTTATTTCTATATTACATAAAGTGCTTGTATGTAAAGGCAAAATTGTTACAGTAGAAATCGGTTTCATTTTGTGCAAATGACCTCGAACATGTTAGTTGCATTATAGGAAACTACTCTTTCTTGGATCTCACCTCTTGTTGTTGCTCTATTTATTGTACTTTCAATTGTTGGTTTGATATGAATCTCATGATATGTGTCCTTCAGATTTCTTTCCTTGTTGCATCACTCTTGGGCCTCAGAAGGGTCTTCTTTGGTGGATCATATATACGTGGACACAAAAGCACAATGGAGAATATTTCTTATGCAATTGACTTCTGGTAAGCATTTAATGTTTTTTAAGTGTATTCCTCTGGATCTACATTTGTTTTCTCATAAAGAAATAGAGAGAACTGTATATATGCCTATATTTAGTATTTCAGTTTGTGGTCCTTGTTGGAATAACGCTTGTATTCATCATGTGGCCAAAGGGCCAATATATATACATGTACATGTGGCATATATGTAGGAAACCCCTTATACAATGGGGTAAATACACAGCTATATAATACACATCTAACACCCCCCTCAAACTTATGATGGATCAACGTCAGAAGAAGAGGGCATATCAGAAGGAACCTCAACTCGCGGGCGACGAGTATAGTGGAGAGGATAAGAAGGAACAAGATCAGGAGCAGCCTCGGGAGAGGATGCCGGTGGTGAAGAAGGTGCTGACCGAGAAGGAGGTATCGGAGAGACCAAAGGCTGTGATGGAGTGGTGACTATAGGACTGGAAGGAAAAGTCAGAAATGAAAGCGGCTCAACGACAGATGCTGAAGTGGAGGAAAGAGACGGACGAGGATAGAAAGGACGAGACTCATCAAAAGTAACATCCCGAGAAATCCGCATCCGTCGGCCAACAGGATCCCAACAACGATATCCCTTGTGCTCAGCACGGTAGCCCAGAAAAACACATTCAACTGACTGAGCGGTCAGTTTGGTGCGCTCACGAGGTGCAAGAAGAACATAGCACACACACCCAAAGAGGCGAAGTCTGGAATAATCAGGAGTCTGGCCACAGAGACGCTCAATTGGAATCCCACCCTGCAGAGCAGAGGAGGGCTGAATGTTGATCAAGAAAGTGGCAGTAGAAACAGCCTCAGCCCAAAAATGTGGTGGAACAGCAGAAGCAATCATGAAAGCACGAGCTGTCTCAAGAAGATGACGATGCTTGCGCTCAGCTACACCATTCTGAGCATGGGCACCTAGACAAGAAAACTGAGAGAGAGTGCCCTGCTCAGCAAGAAAACCACGAAGGACTCCCGACAAGTACTCTCCAGCGGAATCAGCGCGAAAAACACGAATAGGAGAGTCAAACTGAGTGCGAATCATGGTGGCAAAGGTCTTGTAGATAGATAAAACCTCACTACGAGATGCCATAAAATATATGCATATATGGCGAGAAAAATCATCAATAAAAATGATATAATATCGATGACTTCCTTTCGAAACAAAAGGAGCTGGTCCCCATACATCAGAATGAACAAGATCAAAAGGACGCTGAGACACTGACTCACTAGAAGGATAAGGGAGTTGAAGTTGTTTACCAAGCTTACAACCCTGACAATGTAGAGAGGCATCACCAGACACAGACCCTAAAAGACCTCGACGAAGTAAAGAAGACATGCGGGAACCACAAAGATGTCCTAAGCGATGATGCCACTGAGCAAACGAAGCGGTGGAGGCTGCAGCAGCTGCAGAGGTGGAGGCGAGAAGACTGACTGGGGCAGCGGAAGGAAGGCGAAGCCAGTCAAGCTCCCAAAGCCGTTGGGAGGCACGGCGGCGAGGGCCAGTACCAACCAGAGTCCCCGTGCGACGATCCTGAACACAACAAGAGTCAGAATCGAAAATAACACGACAACCATGATCAGTGAGCTGGCTAGCAGATATGAGCTGCATAGTTAGTTTTGGAACATGAGAAACAGCAGGAACATGAAAAGAGGAATTTGAAAGAGTGCCTCGTCCTGTGACAGAAAGAGAGGTACCATCTGCTGTGTGGACAGTGATAGGAGCAGCTAAAGGACTAATGGAAGTAAGACAGGTGGAATCAGATGTCATATGAAAAGAAGCACCAGAATCAAGAATCCAAGGTGATGTACCTGAGGAAGTAGAAGGTGGTCTCTCACCGGAAGACTGAGCAGCAGAACCAGCAGAATCAGACGATGCAGAAGCAACCATGCGGCCTAGCAATGTGAGAAGCTGCTGAGTGTCAGGGTTACCAGAACTCGGCTGAGAGGAGGAACCTCCAGTGCCCCGTGGAGGACGAGCACCACGACGAAGATCCTTCTTCTTCTTGTAGCAAAATTGTCCCACATGTCTATCCTTGTTGCAATAGGTGCAGTGAAGGCCTTACCAACAGCAGCTGTCACTGGTGGAGACACAGCTGATGGAGGCAAAGGCACAGCGGGTGTAGAAGCCGAAGAAGCCACCAAAACTGAAGGAAGTGATGAAGATGATAGCAGACCCGCTCCACGAAGTAGAATCTCCTCAGTACGAACAGCTGCAAGGGCTTCCAACAAAGTCACACGTGGATGACGAGCCAGCAACTGAGCACGAGTCTGCTCAAACTCAGACCGGAGACGTGTCAAAAAGTCGTAGATGCGGCGAAGCTCCATATGAGACTGCTGACGCTGACAATACTGACAGGTGCGGCAAACATCTGGCCCCAAAGAGTCGATCTGACGCCATATCGCAGATAACTGAGCATAGAACTCGTCCACAGTGGCATCTCTCTGCTGCAGCGACTGCTCCTGTTGCACAACAGCAAGGTACAAGGAATCACCAGATGGCTCATAGCGGCTGTGTAGATGCGTCCACATCGCATGTGCGGAAGCCAGTCCAACAATATCACTAGTGAGATGCACCTCCATGCTAGCAACCAAAATAGCAGAGGCATGAGCATCTTCATCAATCCATGTCTTGTAAGCAGCATACTGGGTCTGAAAAGTCTCCATGGCATCCTCAAAAGCCTTTGTACGAGCATCTTCGGAAGCATCCTTCGGGAGTACAGGCTCAACAGGTGGAGTAGGACGAGACGGGCAAGGCAACTCGCCCGTTAGAAACTCCCAAAGGCGCTGACCACGCATGTGGATGCGCATGTGCTGAAACCAGTCCCGATAATTGAGACCATCGAAGATCACCGGGCAACGAGGAACAGAAACGGCGCCTGCAGAAGAAGACATCTTTTTTTTTGCTCTTTTTTTTTCTTTCGCCGGTCGGTTTACAAACCAAAACCGACTGAGCCTCAGTCAAAACCTAACCCGATTCAGCAACAGGAGTTGGCGACAGCGGAGTCAGCGGCGCCGGCAGATTCGACGACGGTGCGGCGGGGCGGACTCAGGCGGGGGCAAAGTGATGCAGGCGGCGACAGCGGCGTCCCGAGCGGCGGCGGCTAGATCTGGTGCGGGCGAGAGGAGCCCCCGAGCGGCGAAGCTCCCGAGGGCGAAGCGATGCCGGCGGCGACGGCCTCGGCGACTGCGGTGTCCCGAGCGGCGGCGGCCAGATCTGGTGCGGGCGAGAGGAGCCCCCGAGCGGCAGAGCTCCCGAGCGGCGAGCCCGATCGGCGACGACCCCGATCTGAGCGAAGGACCCGTGACAGCAAGCGCAAGTCAGGCAAAAATCCTAGGTATGATGAAACCCTAGGTATGACGAAACCTCGGCTCTGACACCATGTTGGAATAACGCTTGTATTCATCATGTGGCCAAAGGGCCAATATATATACATGTACAGGTGGCATATATGCAGGAAACCCCTTATACAATGGGGGTAAATACACAGTTATATAATACACATCTAACAGTCCTTATTCCAATGTTTCCTTATTATTTAATATAGGCTAGCAAGAATCTTAACATTTGAGATCTGTTATTCAGGTCACAGAGTCAAATGCAAGCTGTATTCTTGCAACATGAAGGGTATTTAGGGGCTCTTGGTGCCTTGATGAGTTATGGCGATCCCAGAGGTGAAAACTTGACCCTCGAGGAATCGAAAGAGGTGAGTTCCTACAAAAATATCCCATATGTGTTTATCATTTTCCTGCCACTCTAAAAAAAAGTTTGAATATCATGTTTTATATAAGGAAAATACTTGTGGGCACCATTAGGAACTAATTGTCACGTTCTAAAGTAAATCAGAAGTTGAGGAATGATCTACACTGTTGAAGTATAAGTGAATTGTCCGTTTTTCCTCATCAGCTTAGGCTTTTGGGTAATCTGGCTGGTGCATGCAACTCAATATGATATCAGAGCCAAGAGGTCTTGAGTTTAAGACCCGGTTGGTACAATTAAAATAAAAATAATTGCAGCCTATGTCTATTCCACGTCTTAGGTCCGAGGGAGTCTACACGTGAGAGGGAGTGTTGAAGTATAAGTGAATTGTCCGTCTTTCTTCATCAGCTTAAGCTTTTGGGTGACCTAGTTGGTGCATGCAATTCAATATACACCAGTTCATTTGTAACAACACGTGTTTTATGAGCTGTTGAATTTTTTTCCCGTCGGTGATTACTGGTTATAGAGGCATCTTGAGCCCATAAGGTCGTATGGAACACTATCAGATGATTATGCATGCAGTTGCAAATAAGCACTTATCCAAAAAAGGTCTTGTGTTGTGGTTAGAGTGATTTATCTTTTCAAGCTAAATTTTTGGATTTTCCCTTCTCTACGTTTTATTGCTGTAGGAGAACACTCACGAGTCAGCAGCTCCTGTTGATGGGACATCAGCAGACGAGCATAACGACATCAACATATTTCCTTATCTACTTGTTAATATTGGATCAGGTGTCAGCATGATAGAGGTTCGCCAGTACAATGCTTCTCATTGCATTTACCATTTTCTTTAGCACTCAGCTGTTATCAGCAACATTATTTTTTGAGGCAGGTAATTGGTAATGGGAAGTTTGAACGAATTATTGGATCCCATTTAGGTGGTGGTACTATCCTTGGTCTTGCAAGGCTTTTGACTGGTTGTTCGAGGTACTATTTGTTTACCTCGTTTGATTATAAATTATATAGATTTTCTTTGATATATGATCAGTTGTTTGCTATTAGTTATGAGGAATTCTTGGAGTTGAGCCAGAGGGGCAATAATTTATCTGTTGATTTGACTGTTGGGGACATATACGGGGAGCATGGTTATCCGAAGGTACTTTATCTATACTTTGAAAAGAGCTTTTTTGTGTGAAATTTCTGCTAGTATAATATTAAGCATTACAAAATGGAACAGCTATCTGACCAATTGTAAAATAGAATGTTTCGGAATATCGCACTGCTTCGGCTCTATGGTGGCCTGGGAAGAAATATATCTATTCTGCAGAGCCAGTTCAAAAGAATATTTGTAGAACATTGCAACTAGTGCACAAAATAGTTATGGTGATCTTACATTGAACTGCAATTTAGATCCATCAGGATGCAGTATTTGCAGTCAATTCATGTATCACAATCGCTATTTTGCAGCCATTATGTTTTTTAGAAGAAGTTTTAGGGCTTTGACGTGCTTATCGTAAAATGTATGAAGCTCCAGCACACCAGGCTGTCAGCATGTCCGTTAATTATTGTTTCTTTTTATGCCAGATTGGCCTTCCAGCATCCACTACTGCAGCTAGCTTTGGAAAAGTGAACTCAAGCAAACTTTCTGAGTACAAAGTAGAGGATCTTGCAGCAGCTCTGTTGAACTCTTTCACCTACAATATTGGACAGGTATTTTCTCCAAATATTGGAGTTACTAGGTGTCTTTCATGAATTACCCTCTGACCTTGTTTTTGTTTCTCTTCTAGATAGCCTACTTTGTGGCTAATCTTTCAGGCCTAAAGCGAATCTTCTTCCGAGGTGCTTATGTCTGTGGTCATGAGAAGACTATGGACAAGATTTCTCGTTCCCTCAAATATTGGTAAGGAAGTTTCTCCTCAGCTACAGCGACAACTATCTTAGCAATTGCACAGAAAATTTTGCTATCCAGCAACATGAGAACAATTGTTCCACTATGATTGAGCAGTTCATAATTGGCTTACCTACTTTTGTTCTTTGATCCCAGGTCCAAAGGTGAAGTTCAAACGACATTTCTATGTCATGAAGGGTTCTTGGGAACCCTAGGTGCATTCTGGAGTTATGAGAACATGGGAATTGATGGTTTGGCATCACACGAAGTCATTAGGGAGGTCTTGCTTGGTGCTCCGTACACCGGGCAGTTCCCATCTTTACCTCTGACTCAGCAGCAGGACAATGTAAGTGCAAAATGTTTTCTTCAACCTAGTCAAATCACCAATGTTTTCTTCAACAGCTCAATGCCAACCTCAGCACTTTCTCCTTTTTCTTTTATGGCTTTTAACTGTATGTGCTTCTTTTAGGGAGAAGATACGAACTATGAAGCGGAGGTAGAGAGGCTGCGGCATGACAATGCTGTGCTGAAGACTGAGCTTGAACGATTACAAAGGGAGAACGCAGAGCTGAAAGCTAAGTTAGCAAAATCTGGTGAAGCAGCTACCTTGTAAAGCAATAAAACAAGGATACAATGGTGAAGCATGAATCCATGGTAACAGTAGGTGTATGAATCACATGTGATATGGGGGGCCACAGACCGCATCAGCTTGTTGTAACCTGTAACAGTTTTGGCAATGGTTCAAAGGTTATTTACGGAGGAAGAGCGCACACAGGTAGTTACCCCAATTAGCATCGCTCATATAGTGCGCTCTTGTCGTATATTTATTTCTATTCTTTATACAAGAGCCTTTGTATCTCATTCCTGTTCCATTGGTGTAACCTTTCTTGTGTCTCTTGTAGATACCGAAGGAGTATGCAAAATTAATAAATATATATCAGGTCTTGTAAATTTATCAAAAAAAAGTCCGCATTGTCCTTAAGCACTGGATTTGGACTCTGTATCCCAAAGGAAGAAAAACATATTACAGAGTTACAGAGTAAAGTTTGGTAGTTTGCAGTGGATCCAGGATTGGAGCATGCCCTGGACTAAATTTGAACTAAGTAGAAATCTAGCATACCACAAGTTTAGAAATATATTATGATATAATACAAAAATACGTTACAAATGTATCATTGATATGAAAATTTTACTTAATGCTTAATACTTGAAGAGTTCAAGTTTTCCACACAAATCACAATAAAGAAAGTATATGAAACCATACAGAATGTAGCGTAATAAAGATACATTAAGTATCTCAAATTCTAAATAGAGATTTGCTCACTATCCTATGCGGCTAGCCCACCATTTCATCATCAATAGTAGGATAAGAATCAGAACCTACAAAGACAACATAAAAAATAAAATAAAATAAAATATGCATATAGATAAATTCAAAGAGCATGAATATTACATTTGAAATAAACTAACTTACCACTTGCACGAGAAAGTTGTTTCTTGCGTGACCTCATCACTTGAAAACGCTCTAAATTCTTCTCATTTTTAATGCATGCAAATACATCTCACTCAATATAGCATACATGCTATGATTCATCCACTCATCATTCATCTTATTTCGTAAATCGGTCTTAATGATGTTCATAGCCGAGAAGGCTCTTTCTATAGTTGCTGGTGCCACTGGTAAAATCAAGGCCAATTCCTTTTACGGTTTTACCTGCTCCGCTGCTCAGCCTGCTCGTGCTTGGTGCCTCGGTCATTCGGCTGAATCGGTTCAACTTCCAATCCATAAATCCATTCGGATCGGTCGGGCGTCAGCCATTCGGCCCATCTCGTGACTCTCGTATCACTCTCACGGTCTTAGGACTCAGATTGAGGCGCTGAGCTGCTCTCTAAGAGCTCCCTTCTCGGCGCTCGTCTGGTGCTTGTGGGTTCGGCTGTGGCCTGTGGGTCCACGATGGCGAGGGCGGAGCCACGGAGCGGGAAATGACGAAGGTGCATGTCCATGACCACGAGCACCCGAACTCCCGGAGGCCGGAGGCGCAACCGCACAGGTCGACCACAAGGGCGGCGGGCAACGGCCGGTGGACCACGGTGTCACTGCATGCCTGCGTCCGTGTCGGGAGCGAGGGGTGAGGGCGGCGGCTAGCGGACCACGGACGCGTGGTGCGCGCAGCGGGGCTAACGGTGGAGGCGCGCACAGGCAAGGCTGCGGTCGTCAGTGGGGCGTGCGGACTGCGGTGTCACTACGTGCCTGCGTCCGCGTTGGGAGCGAGGGGCGAGGGCGGCGGCCAATGGACCACGAACACACGGCGCGCGCAGGCAAGGTGGCGGCCGGTGGTGGGGGCGTGTGCAGGCAAGGGCTGGGGCTCAGATCTGATTTGGGCGGCTGGGGGCTGGGGTTGGGGATTAGAGTTTTCTTCACTTGGTCTTGGTGGATGTCTCATGGACGAGCTGCTGACTTGATGGGCTGTTGTGGGCTGATTTGTTGTTTGGGCTGCCAGGTTGATAGTTTTTGAGGCTTCGGGCTGGGCTGCCAGTCTGATAGTTTTTTAGTATATACTAAAGGGGGATAGTATTGGTGGTATTGCTGGGCCTCAGATTATAGCCTACCTAGGCCGAGGCCTAGTTCCGCCCCTAGAAGTTTGGTTGAAATGCTAGCTCGTCAGTACGTGATACTTCTTCAACAGTGATGATCTTTCCAGTGAGCTACTGTATTTGAACTAAGTAAATTTTCCAATTAAAATGCAGCCTCCATCACATCAACAATTTACAAATCACAGTTTGCCAAAATACCACTATGTCACTGACATGTGGGACCATGCCCCACTAGTCATTGTCATAGCCCAATGGTATATTGATAACCCGTGTCTTTACCAGTTGTATGTCCGCAATTTCCCCCAGTTCAGGACTCTTAATAATCTATCCTCCAATCTCCCTCTCTTCTGTAAAACTTAGAATCAAGTAAACAATGTAGAACAAACTCGGCATGAATGATGTGCGAATGCCAATGGATCAATCTCTATCGATTCATGCAATTATGAAGGTTACACTAAATCATAGTTTTGTTATCTTGGATTGTTTCTTTAGAGGTAATCTTAGATTGATCGTTTGAGTTTTGAAAGAGAATGATCTGAAACAGAACCTTCCAAGTAACCATTTTATCGTGACCGAAATCGCATGAAGATTTCATAATTTTCTGAAATCCAGTGTAAAACGGGATTTTCGTTCTTACTAATAGATCGTGTCACAAATTTATAAATCATACTCTTATATGCATTCGACCTCTTTGATTGGGTAATTATCACAACATATATAGCACATAATTCGGTAAAAAAAAGAAAAGCAAAAAACAAACGCCGCATGAGAGATTCGAGCTCTTGCGGGAAACCCCATGTACTTATCTTGGCACACGCCTTAGGTCCTATTCAATTCGGATATGACTTTTAGATGAAATAGCATTATAACGCTTGCAAGAAGCCCCGACTGAATCTAGAGGTATTCAATTTGGCTTTTGACTTTTTGCTCAACTAATTTTTGAAGGGTTGTATCTGATTTTCGTCATCGCTACCTCCATCACCATCGCCTGTCGCGCACGTCTCTGCCCGAAACAAGTAATGAAGGGATGTTTAGCTGTTGAATTTAACGAGGGACGTTCAGGTATCAAATTAAACCACAAAAGTTGACTCAACGACATCATGCAATTATCAAATAAATGTGAATGATCCGAAACAAATAGAGCATAATATTATATAGTGCATGACACAAGTACAAAATTTAGTTTATACAGTGTGAAAAAAATAACTCAAGTCCAAACTGAAATGAGCTCACTGGCACGGCGGCAGAAACATAAATGGTATCACTTAAGGTTGGTTCTTCAGCCGGTCCCATGTCCTCTTGAGCCATCGTAGCCATTGTAACATCCTAGTTTTTAGAGTCTTTTTGAAGCTTCTAAAAATAAAAATAACCATTTGATTTTTTTGAATTAATTAAAGCTTAATTTGAAATTTTAGAAATTAAAAAGATGTAATATAATTAAAATAAACTTCAATTAATTCAAAATCTATTTTATTTGGATTCCTTGTGTTAATTTTTTGTATTTTCTTGACTTTTTTTGGATTTATTTACTATTTTCTAGAGCTCAAATCCCTTTTTCTCATTTTATGAAATTCAAAAAATATAGAAAATCCTTAAAATGTCTTTGGGCCGAAACCCTAAGGTCCAGCCTATTTCCTTTTCACCTTGGCTAGCCCACCATCCCAGCCGGATCCACCTCGGCCAAGTCTCACCCGCGTGTTAGCCTGCGTCGCCTAGGCCGTTCGATCTACCTCGTTGCCATGCATCGAGATTGTAGCCGCTCGCCTTTCTTATCTCTTGCTACTAGGTGGGACCACCTTGTCAGGTCTTTTGTCCCCGCCATGGACTCTTCTCCATCTCCGACTAGGAGTCTGCAGCCGTGTCCGTCTTGGACAACGCCGCCGCCCGCCGTGCTCAACTCGAAGTCCGTGCCGTGTCCGCCTTAGTTCCTCGATATCCGTACTTTCAATAGTATCCGTCCCCTCATTATGTCACGTCCCAAGCGCCTGTCGTCCTTGCCTTGTGCCGCTGTTCGCCGTCGTCGAGTTCTCGCCGAAGCTCAAGCCATCAAGCGTTCGCCATTTATCTTCTCTGCGCTAGTTTCATCTTCATCGTCAGTGACCAGCGCTGTCTCAGTGGTTTATTCCCACCGATGAGCCACCATTTGTTGTGCGCAGCTCCTCCCTTCGCTGTCCACCTTCGCCGATGACCAACCACGTTGCCCGCCCGTCGCTTCGGCCGTCCGCTCGGTTTGCATGTGCCGCCACGCCAGTCGTGTCGTGAGACATCCCTGATGTTATCCTGAGCCCCGTCACCTCTAGAAACATCCATGAGCTTAGTCTGCCATGAGGAGTGCCTATGACACCTAGGTACCACGCTTTATAACACTGTTCCGTGCACCCGGTGTATTGTAGACCCGTGAGCCAAGCCCGTGGACCCGGTGCATAGACCGGTGGCCCACCCGTTAGTGACTCACGTCTATTTTTCCTTTAGAAAATAATTTGTTCAAAATCTAAAAACATGCTGATGTCGTAAATTCGATTTTCCTTTGGAAAAATAAATCTAGAAAAAGCCACATAATGTCATTTTTCCTTTTTCTTATATTCAAACCTTTCAAGAGCCCCTTCTTCTCCGTCCAAACTCCGATTGACTCGATTCTTCTTTCTAAATTCATTTAAAATTGAGCTCTATCTTTTAGTTCTAGTTTTGTAATTTTTATTTTATCTAAATTATTTGTGGTTCATTCGTTTTCTTTCTTGTTAGATAATGTCTTCGAAGGAGCAGAAGTAGGAACTGAAGTTCAAGAATTGGTAACTGAGCAAAACCAAAGCAGGTCGTAATATTTGATTATGTTAAACCTATTGTTTTAAATATAATATTTATTATTTTATTTTAACGTATCATGTCTTGCTAATTTAATAAAAACCTTTATACTTTGTAGCTATCAACCAATTTGAATAATCCCTCACTTGATAATTTGAATGCCATAATTTCATTGTTACTATATGATGGGTAATAATCTAGAGATATAATATTAGTATTCACTTGGATTCTACGTCTAGCTCAAGAAAAGCAAAAATAAACTCTTTTTGACTTTAATAAAATACTTAAAGTAATTTGTTTTACTCTAAGCTTTGAAATAAAATCTACATAAATCCAAATAAATTCCAGAAAAACTCATAAAAAGCAATTAAAATTTTGGAATGTTTTCACGCTATAGGTTTCCTTCTTTTTCGTCTATTATTTATGACCTATAATCTATATTATAGTAACTAACTTTCAAACGATGCACTTTTTAAAACGAAATCAACATAGCATTTGCTTGGCTTGCAAGAGCTGGCTTGCTCAGGACAGCGTCCGGATAACATGGCCGCCACGTGGACTCGCGTTATCTTGTCGCTGGTGTCTGTTAATTTTAGGCTCCAGCAAACGAGAAAAAGCTCAAAAATGGATCGCGCCTCCCTGCTAATTCTAGTTTCCTTTCGAATTTGGGTTAATGGTTAGCCGCAAGCAAATGGAGTGTGTAACTTCAAGGTGGCTCTACTTTCTTGATCTATTGCATGCCCCCTCACAAATCACTTCCCCAAATGGAATTGGCAACGTACTCCCTTTAATTCATTCAAACATGTTGTTTTAGGCATCAACATGATCCATAGAAAGCAATTTTGTTCGCTAATTTCTATTATAATATATTTATAAAATCTAATAAAATTATAATATTATAAAAGTACTTTTTGAAATGAATTTATATATGATTTCCATGTATTTAACCTAAATACTAAAACAATATCAATAGCTAAAATTTTAAAAATTTGATTATATATCTAAAATGATATATTTTTGTGACCTGAAGGGAGTATTACATATCCTTGCACACCGATACATCGAACTTTTCCCAAAAATGGTGCAAATTTCCATACGCTTCTAAGGGAAGCTTTTAAGTTGCCTTTGCACTCCCAAACAAAACTATTGTGCTAAAAAACCGAAGCCACTCTCCAAGGCCCTGTAATTAGGGTTCAGTCTCAGTCCCGTTTTAAACGGTTTTAGCTTTTAATTTCTTAATTTTGTCTTTTTAGAATTTTTTGCTTTTGCTTTTGCTTTTATTCCTTTGCATTATCTATGATGATATAATGTTATTCAACACTCTCTTGGTCTGTTATTTTTGGCTTTTAGCTTCTCCATAAAAAGTCAAATATCAAAACCGGACGGTCTCTTGAAGCTGATTCTCCAAACAACTTCCTGGTGCCAAAACTACGTGTGCTATTTATGTCGACGTCTTCGCTGTTCACTGCAGTGTTGAAAAGCGTAGTTAAAAGCTATCAACCATAGTCAAAAGCTATCAATCGTAGCTCAAAAGAATACCCCTTAGCTTTGATCCAGGTTAGACCTTTCAAAAGACAAGTCCATGACTAGGGGTGGAAACGAGTCGAGCTGAGCTCGGCCAAGCTCGGCCAGAGATGTGGCTCGGCTCGGCTCGTTAAGGCGTCAAGCCAGAAAGGAGGCTCAGCTTGGCTCGAGCCGGTTCGCGAGGGCTCGCGGGCCGAGTCGGTGCTTGAACCTGATCTCCTAAACAAATTTTCCAAATGAAAAACCACACATCCATGATATGAAACCTGACTAATTTCACTCCAAGCTTAGGGCGCTGAATACAGTATAATTTATTATGCAAATGCTTTGCTTCAATAAGGACGTAGGCTCGATCTATTGACCGTTCGCCATAAACTTCAACTGATGCAGAAATTTAGACTATCCAGATCCACGAACCATCATAAATGTCGCTCCTATCTATCTACTTGAACCTACGACATCTGCAACAAATATCACCTAATTTCCCAACATGCCACCTCAGATTGCAGCTCAAAGACGGAGACCTTTGCATCAAGCACAAGTAGACAACCAATTGAATTAGCAGCGAGTGGAGAAGGAAATCTACTGGAAACATTACATCTTAGCATGCAACACAGTAGCAGCAGCAACACATATTCATCATCTAGTTCATATTTTTTTTCCTGTCAGACTCATTGGTCATTGCTAAGCTACTTCAACACAGCAGTAGCCAGCAGCCGACGCAGCTCCTCAAGATTTCACAAGCTTAACAACACCTGCATAATAGCAGGAGAGTTTAACACCATCCAAAACCAGGTACAACATTCAAAAGAGTTCAAGATTTCTATAATCAATGACCAACACAGCAAACTGAACAGAGGTTAGGCTACTCTGGGCCTTCGTGGGCTGAGCTATTTCAGGCTTGCGAGCAAGCCAGTTCGAGCTCGACTCATTTTTTGCGTGAGCTAGATGGTCAGCTCGGCTCGGCTCGAAATTTCACGAGCCCAAGCCGAGCTGGCTCAAGCTTGTTACAAACCGAGCCAGTTCACGAGCTTCGAGTAGATTTTCCAGTCCTATCCATGACAGACATGAGAATGATGTTACGCTAATTAATTAAGGTTCAGATGTGGAAACAAAACGTGCAGGTTTGCATAGCCCAAATCAAAGCCAAACAACACGTATCTGCATGAAACCCAGTACACATTTCACCGCTTGCGTACAAGGCCCACGCAAACGAAGAAACACAAGCTGCTAGCTCTATAAAAACAACCCATCAAAGAACTCAGACTACCAATACGTACACGGACCCAGCGGTGGAACTAGGTCTCAAACTAGATAGATTATAACCCGAGAGCCAGCAATACTACTAGTACTATCCCCTTTTAGTATATACTCAAAAACTGTTAGACTGGCAGCCCAGCCCAAGGCCTCAAAAACTATCAGTCTGGCAGCCCAAACAACAAATCAGCCCACAGCAGCCCATCAAGTCAGCAGCCCATCCATGATACATCCACCAAGACCAAGTGAAGAAAACCCTAATCCCTAACCCCAGCCCCCAGCCGCCCAAATCAGATCTGAGCCCTAGCCCTCGCCTGTGTGCGCCCCCACTGCTGGCCGCTGCCTTGCCTGCGCGTGCCTCCACCGTCGGCCGTCGCCCTCACTTGTGCCACGTGTCTATGGTCCGCTGGCCGCCGCCCTCGCCCCTTGCTCCTGACACGAACACAGGCACGCAGCGACGCCGCTGTCTGCGTGCCCCCACCGCCGCCTTGCTTGCGCGCGCCTCCATCGCCACCCACCGTCCTCGCCTGCGCTGTTGCACGCGCCGTGCGTCTGTGGTCTGCTGGCTGCCGCCCTCGCCCCTTACTCCTGACGCAGACGCCGGCACGCAGCGACGCCGTGGTTTGCCAGCCGTCGCCCGCCGCCCTTGTGGTCGACCTGTGCGACTGCACCTCCGGCCTCTGGGAGTCCGGGTGCTCATGATCGTGGACTTGCGCCTCCACGTCTCCGCCCTCCAGCCTTCGGCCTCCGCCCTCACCATCGTGGACCCGCAGGCCGCAGCCGAGCACGGCGAGCGTCGAGCAGGGAGTTCATGAGCTGTTTGGTTTCTGATGAAGGCAGCAAATTGGTGCCATTAGTGCTGCCTCGGGGTTTTTTCGGTTTTGCTATTGTACAATCAACTAAATTTTTTTTTATCTCTTAGTTATATAAAGTTGTATTCTCAGTTACCTAAATTTACAGTGTACTGATTTTTTCTTTCTAAAGTTACACTTTTAGTCACCTAAAATTAGTGTAAAAAATGATTAAAGATAAAGTAAAAAACAATTTTCTATGTAATAGTCACTTTTTTTGAAGGGAGAGGGGCCGAGCGAGCATTAGTGTTGCCTCGTAGTAGGTGATGCCAGCGGGAGTGCCAATGTTTGCTCTTTGGGGTTGAGGCCCATCAAGCATAGCTTTGCCAGGAAGTTTCGTACATGGGCCAGTAGAGCCGAATTCCATATTTCCAGCCCAATCAAACTCATACAACGGATTGTCTGTCGGGGTGAGCTGGGGCAGGTGGCCCATCTTTCCATCCGCTTAACTATGAGAACTTGGAAAGGTGGCAATGCAGCAATGGAGATGCTTCCTGCTCTCTCATTTCTAATCACTTAGTAGTTGTTAGTACCGCTCTGTTCCTTCTTAACAAACGAAATCCTCTAAAGGAACAAGCAGAAGAAACATTGGTACCAAGACCCATTAAAAGCAGCTCTAAATTGTTCATCATGTGTTTGGTTTTTGCCTTTTTTTCCGTTTGATTCGTTGACAGCCATGGAAGCACTACGGGGTGCTCAATTTGACGATGTCTTATGATTTTTTATTATAAATGATGGTAGCTTATTTAGTATAATAAACTTAAAAAATTTAAAAATGAAAAAACAGATTACCTCATCACAGACAATACGAAGAAATACAAAAAAGTGCAAAAATAAAAATAAAAAATCAGAAAAAACCAAAATTAAGAAATAGTGAATTAAAAACTAGAAGCTACCACCGAAAGTTTCAGTGAAACCTACAACTGAACCTGCAACAGCGCGAACCGAACACATGCTATTAGGCCCTTCAGCTCCCTTACCAAAAGGAAGGAGAGAGTAGTTGCGCACGGTCCCCGCATCACCCAGAAAGAGCATGTTAGGCTGTTAGCCATACAAAGGTCAACATCGCACTAACCTAAATGTAGTAGCCCACTAGGATACATTCTTTTCGGTCCAGTTTTAGTTCTAACTTCTTCTAGTGATCAAAACTAAACTCTCCGTTCGCGGCCACCTAACCGAGCCGACGTCCACCGGCGGCGGACAAAGGGGTAGTAGTGAAGTCCAGCGAAACAAGCCGATCGTGCGTGCCGGCCGGCCGTAGGGACGGCAGAGGGCAAAAACCACGTACTCCTTACGTGCCGCTTTCGGACCGGCATGGCCCCTCCCGCACCACGACCGGAGCGGCGAGCGCCCTTCAAATGCCGTGTTCGCTTGGCCCCCGTCATTTTTTACCTGAGCCTACGGGTTCGTACCTAAAAGCTGCACTTTGGCTCTGTGTTACAGCGTTCTTGTCTTTTAACTTCTTCCGGCTTATTATTATTCATCATTTATCAGTTACAACTAAAAAAATCTTTTGATTTAGTATTATTTATTATTTATCAGTTATAACTAAAAGATATAAGTCGAAAGAATGGAGCCAATCAGCCGTGACAAACAGTACGTAAAAGGAACCAGCCACCAGGGCAGCTTGTCAGTCACCCTGACAGTACAGTTATAAGACTTTCGAGGAAAAAATATACGAGTAATTGCTACAGATGAACAGACGCATGCAGCATGCTCAGGATCATGCAAAATTGCAAATACTGTTTCTGTATTTGAGAGGATGAGTACCAATGTACCACTACTAATATTGTATACTATATCAGAAATCAAAAACTGGATGTATCTGCTGAAAACCAACATTTTGGAGTATTTCACTACCTGGTTAAGATCCTACTTAGGATCATGATAGCACACCAAGCACACTTTTATCTCAGATTCGCCCATCTTTTGCTTGTCGGTGGGAGATCTCAATGGAGAGATGACAGGACGCTTTAAGGCCGGTACAATTGAGCTGTGGTTGATGGTTTTTAGTTTTCAGCTAAAATATTACTGTAACGGTGGTTAGTTTTTTTACTAAGATATTTAATAAAAAATAAAGAAAATCGTTATATCTCCACTGACAATTGAAAGGGAAAAAAAGAAAAAACTACACTAAAAAAATCAACTTGTTCAAAATAACCTCTGCTTTCTAGAAGTTAGGAGACGGATGCAAAAGATGTTTGGAACAGGGAAGCCATGATCAATCCCCATCTTGATGCAACACAGTTCCCCGATCACATGAGCCCATAATAGCGCATAGGCCTTCTTGCTTTCGGGCTTGTTCGTTGCGGCTTTAAAAGTGGTTTTAAACTTTTGTTATAGTACTTAACTTTCAAACGAAGTATTTTTTTTAAATATGGTCTACAAGTTAATTACAATATACGTTAAAAATCCAACATCTATACCATCAAAACCACAAATAAGTATCTTTCTCTTCATAAATTTTATTACAAACAGTCTAAAATTCAAATATTACAACTAAAAAATATAAACCACAGTCATAGCCTAAAAAACCGAACCTTCTTTCCGTCTCGCTCGTCCTCGAAAGCTGCGTGCATTGCATTAGCCTGCTTTGCTTGATTGCTTTACCTTTACAATACTACCACACTTGCAAAGCCACAATTAAAGCGCCACGCCCTTGCCTTGCTTGAATCGTACTCCATGAATCTACCTTTCTTCTTTTTGGGCTTAGTACTGTACACTTTCTTCTTCAAATGCTCAATTAATTATGACCAAGTTTGTACCAAAATTACCAGGAATGGTAAAATTAAAGTGATTCAGTGGATCATTTCAAGTTTGTAAAAAAATATATCAGGAATGGTGAAATTAAAGTGATTCGGCGCATCAAGAAATGAGACGAGACAAATCAGCCATCAAGACAATTAAGAATGAGACACCTGGCAATTAGGTCGAATCTTTGGAAAGGAACCCACCCCCACACCAAAACACTATCATGCCACACAAAACAGTCTTTGTGACAACATGCATGATGCATGGGCCCTGACTATGATGGCTAGCTAGCTTAGACCCATTTCAAATATCAACATCTTCTGGTTTCTGGAAACCGTTTGGAACACATTAATTTTTTAGCGTGCCTTTTTTTCTTTTTAGCATTACTCGTAAAGATATAATAGTATTTTTAATTTTTAATTTTCTTTTAATTAAATACCTCAAAAAAGTTAACAACCGCTACAGTATGAGGGAACAAATAGGCTACACTAATGCAAATTAAAATTTTCTACCATATAAACCAGAAAACCATATGAGTAAAAGCATGGATCGTTACCTCTAGACGCTCGAACCTATATAGTGCTATGTACCGATCCCTTTGCCTCACGATACCAAATTGAATTCAAGGCGAGAAGTGTGCCATCTTATGATAGATCGATCTTTCACTCGAATATATAATAGATTACTTAGTTATAATTGACTCCTTAACCACATTCGATATGACTATGCACTTTCTTAATCTACCCACATTTAGGCCTGAGATATCTCTCCCGTTATATAAGAGGGGTAAATTGTATCTTAATCGCTCACATTCCTCTGCATATTTTATAGTAAACCCAAAAGTTACATTTATGACCACCTAGTTATGGAGTAGTATTTGTTAACCCCTTAGTAAATTATTATACATGTAGAAAACTATGACGATTTCATGTCTAAGGATCCTACATATACTATATATGAGACCAACCGATGATACTTAAGAACATAATAATTCCCGCAGTTTCTCGTGGTAGATCAATCCAACAATATGTTCTCTAACATGTACCCACATTATTGATTTGATATATTCATATCTATAATCTGTGAAATATAATCATTAATCAATACATGTGTTGATCTATAAATCATAACTATCCCATATAATGATATAAAACCAGTGATAATATAGAATAATATTAAAACATGAATAAATGGTTCCACGAACAAGTCATATATTTATTGATCAATGTGAAAAATATTTATTCAAAGGATAAAATAATATCTTATTCAATATATCATAAACATAAAGGTGATGTAATCATTTTCATAATCGCCGTATATCACTAACATACAATACTATTTTCAGTCAAAAGCCACAACACTTTAGGATAAAGATTTGGGGTGCATGTGATCCGCAAAGGATGTTCTAGGTTTTACGCTTATTATATGCCAAAGAGTACTAATGCTTGATCATTGTGTTCCCTTAGATCCTGATGTCCAGGTCCAAGACTAATTAACTATTGAATAGTTTAGTATGACTCTGCATATATGTATGTACCTCTTGGTCACATCCATGAGCCACATTTCCATTTTGACTGGAACTTCTGTATGCATGTCAAACTTGGCATGGAGTTAGTGGCAAACAAGTAGTAGAGATCTACCTAATTGCTCCACCAAATTAAAAGAGTGGAGTTGCAACGTACAACATAGTGGAGTCAACCACCAGAATCGAAGTGAGTTCGTACCTAATGCGGCAGTGCCTGCCGTTTTCTTCGCTGCGATACTAGGCTCATTCAATTTTCCGTCCACGCTCTTTTCATCTCGTAGTGGTTTTCTGTAGCATTTTCTACTTGGCTAGATTGGGAACCTACTTTCAGGTCGTTGATCAGACCATTTTGATATAACAGTGGTCAAATAATTTTGACCCCATATGGAATGCATGATATTTATAGGAATTTCGTAGAAAACCCTACATGCATTAAGAATGGGTGTTTCCTTTATTTCTTACGAAATTCTAATGAAATTTCCATGAAACACAAGAATTTCAAATAAAACATTTTAATTATTACAGAAATTAAGAAAAAAAATTCATGCATTTTTAATAAAACCGGACTCCGAAGGTGTATTCTTGCCATCTCGGGAAAAAACTCCATTCGAAAAGAAAAGTACTGCAACAGTACAAGCTTTATGGGTAAACTGATGTTGCGCTCTCTAATATTAAGGATATATGCAATAGTCTGTGTTTTAAGATCGTCTTTAAAATTTTTATCTTACATAAAGACAGTACTAGAGACACATCTCAAACAGCAAATCATTTCTCTAACTATTTTATAATATTTTCACCATAACTTTTTGATTCATATTCTCTCACTATTTTTATTGATTTACGAATTTAAGTCTTCTCTTGTATAAAAGATAATATATTATCTCTTCCCATTTTATTTGTTACATAGTATTTTATTTATTTAATATAGCTAAGACATCTGACGCACCATATGTACGAGGTAAAACGGTTACAAGCGAATCAAATGGAGCAAGAGGTACTCCCAGGGTACCCTAGAGTCTACATTTTGCGTTGTCTTGGAATTTACGTCAGTGTCATCGCGTTGCATTGGACTTCAGTCGACCCATGTCCAAAAGCGTACTTGATGGTTTGGTGAATCAAATCCTAATAAAATCAAAGTTAGGTCCGTTTGAACGATGGAATTTCACAGGAATTCCATGTGATATTCATAGAAAACAGATAAGTTCTCCTAGGATTCAAGAAAAATTCTTTCTTCCCAAACGAAGCTTTATTAAGGTCCCTTTGGATTGTAGGATTTTTTTAGGAAAAACATAGGAATCTAAGTCCTATAAGAAAATTCACTATTCACACCTTTAAAATGTAGGAATAAACTATAGGAAAAACATAGGATCGAAGAATTCACTCGCACCTCTTTGTAAAAATTCATTTGCTTTTCATGCAACCCATCCAACCATCTGTTTTCCTGAGTTTTGTAATTTTTTGGTTTTTAGGCATCAATCCTCTATTTTGCATCTACATTTATATTTTATTCATGTGTTTTTTCATCCATGTTTTCAAAGAGGCCCTTATAAGACCATAATTCTTGAAATACGCCGACAAAACGGGGCACCTTACCAATTTTATCTATACTAAAAATATAACCAAAACTCAAATAGTATGGAAATATAAACTATACTAAACATCATACATCAAACAAACCGTGATTTTTAGGTTCGTGTGAACGGAGAGTGGGCAGAGCAAAAAGGAAGGAGGTCGTCATACGGAGTCACACTCGAGCAGTGCGGGAGACCGGAGATAAAAATACCAACTCCTAAGTCCTAGCCGCCACCGGCACCACCACTGCCGCTTGCCGACCACCTCCACTTCCCCGACTCTACAGCTGCCGAGGCGCGGAACACTAGCCCCGCGCCGCCGCCGTCGCGCGCGATGAAGGGCCTGTGGAAACAGAGCGGCCTGGCGCCAATGGCGTGCGCCAACGTCGGTCACCTCAACCCGCTCGGCGCCGCCGCGGGACGCTCCCGCAGGCGCGCGAGGCTCGTAGTATACGGCTTCGCGGTGGCCTTCGCCGCATTCACGGCCTACATCGCCTTCTCCTCGCCCCCCGCTGGCGGCGGCGCCCGAGGGGGAGCCTTGTGGTTCGGCGGCGTGTACGCGTCCACGGCGCCGTACCGCTCGCAGGTTTCCAACTTCTTCTCGTCCATCTTCCCCCCCAACTCCTCGACCCCCTCGCCGGGAAATTCGGCCGGAACTGGCACTACCGCCGCGAAGAGCGGCGGCAAGGATGGAGGGGAAGCTCCGACGAGTAGTTCTGCCACAAGTGGCGGTGCGCCGAATAGTGCGGCGGATCGGAATAAAGGAAACGATGGAGGCAGTTCTAGTAGTCAGGCAGGAGGTGGTGGTGGATCCCCCACCAGTAGTTCTGCCGGAAACGGAACCGCGGCGAAGGCCGGCGAGAAGAGGGTAGATGGGTCTAATAAGCAGTCGGGAAGCGGAACCCTGACCAATAATGGTGCTACCGGAAATGGCAGCGCGATGAAGGCCGACACCAAGGATGCAGTTGGAGTCTCCAGCAATAACTCCGCCGGTGGTGGCAGTTCAGCGAAGGCCGATTCCAACATTGGGTCTAATAACCAGGCAGTAAGTGGAAGTGGTAGTCCAGTGAATTGCAACGCCGAAGATGGCAGAGTTGAGTGCAATAAAGCGAGTGGGAGTGTGGCTGCTACTAGTAATCAGACTGGGAGTCCGGTAACGGCAGGGGAGAAAGAGGGTGAATCTTCAAGCAAGAACCAGACCCTTGTAGCATCACCAACCGTGAAGAATCAGGACCAGACTAGTAGCGGAGTTGCTTCTGGTGGAAGTGGCGGTGCGGTGAATAAGCAGAAGGAAGCAACTCCCCAGGGTAATGCTGGTTCATCAAAGGATCATTCAGCCCAAACAATTGCCTCAAAAGCTGGTAACTACAGCGAGGTGCTGGTGAAGGGGAATGGATCATCAACAAAACAGGCTGGTGGTGCCAGTGGAAATAAGCAGGTTGACTGGATCAAGGAGATGGCCAGCTGCGATATGTTCCACGGGAGTTGGGTTTGGGATGACTCGTACCCTCTCTACCCTGAGGGATCGTGCCCTCACATTGATGAGCCATTCGATTGCTATCTCAATGGCCGGCCAGATCGAGCTTACCAGAAGCTCCGGTGGCAACCCAGTGGATGCAGCATCCCAAGGTGAGGAAAGGTTACTAGAACAGGTCAATCAATTTCGGTGAATTCATTTCATGCTTGGTGCTTAACATGCATGAAATGGTGCTTAACATGCATGAAATGGTGCTTAATATGCCCAGTTATATTGTTGTTATATTAGATTGAATCCAACTGATATGTTGGAGAGGCTGAGAGGAAAGAGACTGGTTTTTGTTGGTGACTCACTCAATAGGAACATGTGGGAATCCCTGGTTTGTTTCTTAAGGAACTCTGTCAAGGATAAGAGGAAGGTTTTTGAGGCATCCGGTAGGCACGAGTTTAAGACCGAGGGCTCATTCTCTTTCCTGTTCACGGTATATATGTTCTCCAGTTTGGATTCATCCAATATTACTATGTACTTTGCATGCATTTCAGTAATTAGAATCGTTGCTTTGTGGAAATTCCTGTCATTTAGGACTATAACTGCAGCGTGGAGTTCTTCCACTCCCCTTTCCTCGTCCAAGAATGGGAGATGCGAGTCAGCAAGGGAAAGAAAAAAGAAACTCTTAGGCTTGACATAATCGAGCAATCATCACCAAAGTACAAGGATGCAGATTTTATCATTTTTAATACTGGGCACTGGTGGACACATGAGAAAACTTCTCTAGGGTAACTTATCTTCACTGCTCTCTGGTTGGACAATCATCTCCGTTTCATTCTTGTTGCTTGAATAGTGAAGATATGTTCAATGTGCCGCAGGAAGGACTACTATCAGGAAGGTAATCACGTATATAGTGAGCTAAGTGTCATGGATGCCTTCCATAAAGCTCTTGTCACCTGGTCCAAGTGGATTGATGCCAATGTAAATCCGAAGAAAACCGCTGTGTTGTTCAGAGGCTACTCAGCATCTCATTTCAGGCATGTATTGCTTTTGTGTGTGTGTGTGTGTGAATTACTACATGGTATATTCGACTCATCGAACTAATATTTTGTCGTGCATCTCCACTGTGCAGCGGAGGGCAATGGAATTCAGGCGGGAGCTGTGACAAGGAGACCGAGCCAATAAAAAATGAACAATACCTTTCAACCTACCCACCAATGATGAGCACTCTAGAGGATGTGATCCAAAAGATGAAAACTCCGGTTGTTTACTTGAACATAACAAGAATGACTGACTATAGAAAGGATGCACACCCTTCGATCTATCGCAAGCGAAACCTGACTGAGGAGGAGAGGAGATCGCCTGAGAGATACCAGGACTGCAGCCACTGGTGCCTTCCTGGAGTACCAGATTCCTGGAATGAACTGCTTTATGCCCAACTTTTGATCAAACAGCATCAAATGCTCCAACAATAAAGGCAAGTATGGGGTTTGCTGGATGCTTGTATATGAACTGTTGTTGTCTAGGATAATAATCAACACAACAATCAAACTAAGGTCGATAGAGATCTAGGTATTTTGAAATCCATAGAGAGTAAAGTTGCCGGTTGGTGAGATCTCAATACCCACGCGACTTCTTCAGTTTGGAGGCTTCTAGGACTTCATATTGTAAAGCCCATGTCTAGTGCTAATCAGAAATGATTAATAGTATATATGAGATTATATAAAGATGCTAATCTTGTTTTGGTAATTCCCTGGCTATTTTTTCTCTCTAAGGAATAAGGATGCTATATAATATATTCTCATTTCTGAGTTTGTTTTGCATGAGTTGGAAAATACGAACCACATGCTGTACAACAAAGGAGTTCTTTTTTTTTGTTGAATCGCTTGAGCTAGAAAATGTTTATTGAGTTTTATGTACCAATCAATTCACTCAAAATACTACACTGATAAAAAAGACATGTAATTCATTTATACTTCAACACTCTCTTTATATATAGGTTTCTATAAGTTTAAGACATAGAATAGAAGTGGGTTGCAATTATATTTTTTAATTATGTCAATCGGATCTTAAACTCAAGACCTCTTAGTTATGATATTATATTGAGTTGTATATATCGATTAATTCATCTAAAAGTCTAGGTGGTGATCGGTTCGGCTGAAAAGCTCATGGCTTATGGTTGAAAACACTGTAGCTGGCTGAAAAAAGCACTGTAGCTGACAGAGGCTTATTTAGCATAATTAAATTTAAAAATATTTAAAAATATAAAAAATATGATATCCCATTACGTATAATACAAACAAATACAGGGAAAAAGGAACCGGCAAAAAAGCTCAACAAAAAGCCAAAAGTTCAGAAAAAAACGAAACTTATAAATAGTAAAAAATAAGCCAGAAGTCGAAGCCGAGTTGATCAATAAAGAATGACGAATAATTCATTTATAGTTCACAGATGTCTATTTGATGCATTTGGTTGGTGAGTGTGGAGTGAGATGGTAGTGCAGCTAGTGCATAACTGCCTGTACGATTGAAAACTGGTTAGTTATTGACGTCTGATGTACTAGTATTGACCTCATATGATGTCATTTTTGTCCAAGTTGGAAATTGTACAGACCTCGTATGCTGGTATTTTTGTCCAAATAAACACTGCATTACGAAGTACCTGCCTGAGCAGATAGACGTCCTGCTGCATGCAATTTACGATGTGTGTTGCTGGAGACAGTTAGGCTTTTAGCAGCTGCTGTTAATGAACCCAACTGTTTGATCTTGATCAACTCGGCTTCGACTTCTGGCTTCTGACTTATTTTTCACTATTCATAAGTTTCGTCTTTTTTTTGTTGAGCTTTTTTGCCGGTTCTTTTTTCCCCGTTGTCGTAGGGGTAGCCCCCACCTAAACCCAGCAGGCCTGGTAGGAGATTATAAGGCTCAGAATAGACCATGTGTAATAACATAACTACCCCCAAGAGGGATAACCAGATGTAAGGGTATAACCGTAAAAGCACTCCTCATGTGTATATATATATGAGCACAAGCCATGGGGAGGACCCAGGCCATTACACATATCTTCATTACTCTCCACTACCATCTCTCTGTTTGGTCTGTAGCCACAACAGTTGGCGCCGTCCGTGGGGAGGACGAAGACAAGCCTGAAGACCGAAGAAAAAGATGGCACCGAAAAAAGCTTCCTCAGCCGCGGCGAGGGGAAAGAAGCCGGCCACAGCGGCGGACGCGGGTGGCGATGCAGTCGCGGTGGCCGAAGACGTCGACGTTCGCGGGGCGACGACCAACCCCACCGCTGGCGCCACGAGGACGGGCCCGGCGGTCCGAGACGTCGACACGGGTGCGGCGACAACCGACCCCGCCGACGCAACGACAGCCGACCCCGCCGCCGCCACCGCACCGGGGATGGAAAGCGCCCTGCTGGCGGCCCTCAACGCGTTCCAGCGGGAGCTGGGGGACCTTCGCGGAGCCGTCAGAGACATACAAGAGGTTCGGAGTCAGCCGGCTGCGCCAGCAACCGCGTCCGAGCCCGCGCCGGAAAGGGCGGACAGTCGCGAAGCCCCCGCGCCCAGCCGCGTGCCGCTGCGACGCGCGGATCCGGAGTCCCCGCTCTCGGCGGGGTTGCAGCAGGCGGCATGGCCCGAAAACTTCAAGTTCCCTAGCGCCATCGACTCGTATGAAGGCGACACGGATCCTCGCGAGTTCGTGCGGGTGTACGAAGCCGCGATCGAGGCCGCGGGCGGAGACGACACCACGAAGGCGAAGGGACTCCCCCTCGCACTGCACGGAGCGGCGCTCTCTTGGTTTTTTACCATAGAGCCGGGCTCCATCTATGCGTGGGAGCAGCTTCGCGACCGGCTTCGTTCCAACTTTCAAGGGTATCATCTCGAGCGAATCGAGGCGGACCAACTCTTCGCTGTGAAGCAAGGACCCTCGGAGACGCTCCGGGACTACTTCAAGCGCTTCGCCAAGATTCGAAGCCAGGTACATGATGTTAATGAAATCACAGTCATCAATGCAGCCATACAGGGCCTCCGCCCGGGCCCGATGGCCGAATACAACGCGCGGAGGCCAATTACGACAGTGGCCAAGCTCTTCGACAAATTGGACGAGTACGCGCGGGCGGAGGAGGATGCGCGAAGACGCAGCATCACCGCTCTCGGCCTCGCCCGTGAGGAGCGGCCCCCGCGCGAGGTCGGGGCGGGTGGCCTCTTCTCGCAGCCGGGCCGTAGCCGAAAGCCCCGAGGCAGTGAGGACGGAGTACAGGAAGGCTCATCACGGTGTAGGCCAAAACCTCGGCGCCGCCAGCGCCGGTCGCAGACGGCCCATCATGTCCTCACCACCAAGAGCACCCGCCAAGGACCCGACCCCGCCTCGTGGAGGGGAGTCCGGGGATCGGAGGGTGGATTTGACTACACCAGCCAACCCCGCGCAGAGCAGGAGCTTCTGCGCTATGGTAAGTGGTGCGAGGTACACGGCTACGGCGATTATTACACAAGGGCATGCATCGCGGTGATGGAGCTGCGGAGGGTGACGGCCGGATCTCGGTCTCCGCCTTCTCGGCCCCCCGCCGAAGCCCATGTGGGGCACCCAAGGGATAGCCCCACACGGGCCACCGCAGCGGAAGGCGCGCAGCATCACACCGTCAACGTCATCACCGGAGGCTCTTCCTCGAAAACCCCTGGGGAGCAGCCGCTAGGGGTGTGGAGTACCCTCATCAAGACCCTCTAGTCATCCAGGCCCACATAGCAGGCTGCGAAGTCAAACGCGTCCTTGTCGACGGGGGAAGCTCCGCGAACATCTTATTCGCAGACGCCCTCGACCGCATGGCAATCCCCCGAAGCCAGCTGGAGCTGCCGGGAGCTCCACTTCAAGGCTTCGGGGGTCAACCGCTGCAGGCCCTGGGGCACATTTCCCTTCCTGTCACCTTCCGTCAGGAGGGCAACAAGGGTAACATCCGGACCGAGCATGTCACCTTTGATGTTGTAGATATCCAGCACCCCTACAACGTCATACTGGGGCGATCCGCCATCAACTCTTTCGAGGCAATCCCGCACCACGCCTTCTTGTGTGTAAAGCTCCCGGGCCCGGAGGGTGTCATCACCATCTTCGGCGACCAGGACCTGGCAAGACGTGCCGAAGGCGGCAGCCGCGTCTCGCATCGCCCGGTGCATGCCCTCTCCGGCGCGCCCGGCGCTGGGCCCTCCGCCCCCGGATGGACGCCCAAGCCTCGGCCCGAAGGCGGCGTCAAGAAGGTGCCGCTCCAGGCGGAGGGGCAGTTTGTCTCCATTGGCGAGGGGCTCCCATCGGGGGTCGAACGGGAGCTGCTCCGGGTGCTTCAGAACAACGTGGACGTCTTCGCATGGTCCCCGGAGGATATCAAGGGCGTGGATCGCGCGGTAATCCAGCATCGTTTGGCGGTCCGCCCCGACGCCAAACCGGTCAAGCAAAGGCTCCGGCGTATGTCGATGGATCGGCAGCAGGCGGCCAAAGCGGAGGTGGCGAAGCTTCTTCGCGCCGGGGTCATCCGCGAGGTCCACCATCTAGAATGGCTCGCTAACCCGGTGCTAGTCAAAAAGGCCAGCGGGGCCTGGCGCATGTGCATCGACTTCACGGCACTCAACAAGGCGTGCCCGAAGGACAACTACCCCTTGCCGCGCATCGATCAGCTGGTTGACGCCACTGCTGGGTGCGAACTCATGAGTTTCCTGGACGCCTATTCTGGCTACCACCAGGTATACATGGCCGAAGACGACGAGGAGAAGACCAGTTTCATCACACCACTTGGGACGTTCTGCTTTGTCAGAATGCCCTTTGGCTTGAAGAACGCAGGCGCTACCTTCACCTGCCTCGTCGCCATTGCCCTGGCCGCCCAGCTCGGGAGGAACGTCGAGGCATATGTCGATGACGTGGTGGTCAAAACTCGGCAACTCGCTCTACACGGTCGGGACCTCCAAGAGACCTTCGACAACCTCCGGAAGGCGGGCATCAAGCTCAACCCCGACAAATGTGTCTTCGGGGTGCAGGCGGGCAAACTCCTCGGTTTCCTCGTGTCCGGACGGGGCATCCAGGCGAACCCCGACAAAGTAGACGCTATTTTGGGTATGGAGCCGCCCAAGACAACGAGGGAGGTCCAGAGGCTGGCGGGCCGCATGGCAGCATTAAGCCGCTTCCTATCCAGGGCGGCGGAGCGGGGCCTGCCGTTTTTCAAGACACTCCGCGGGTGCGATGGGTTTCGTTGGGACGGAGACTGCGCGTAGGCCTTCAACGAGCTCAAGCAGCACCTGGCAAGCCTCCCCACTCTGGTCGCCCCAGCACCAGAGGCTCCCCTCCTGCTCTATCTGGCTGCGTCAGCCACCGCGGTCAGTGCTGTCCTCGTCTTAGAGGAAGGCGCCATGCAGCGGCCTGTCTACTTTGTCTCCGAAGCCCTTCAGGGCGCCAAGACAAGATACACGGAGCTGGAGAAGCTCGCCTATGCGCTGGTCATGGCCTCCCGGAAGCTTCGGCATTATTTTCTGGCTCACCCGATCACAGTGCCTTCCTCATTCCCCCTGGCCGAGATGCTACACAACAAGGAGTCCACAGGGCGTATCGGTAAATGGGCCGCCGAGCTCGCTCCCTTCTCCTTGACGTATGCTTCGCGAACGACAATTAAATCCCAAGTCCTGGTGGATTTCCTCGCCGAATGGACCCCGCCGGCCCAACCCGGCCGGGCGCACGATGACCCCGTCTGGACGCTTACAATCGACGGAGCTTACAGCGTCGCCGGTGCGGGCGTAGGGGCGGTGATCGTCACGCCCGAGGGACAGTCTTTGCTGTACTCGGCGCGCCTTGCCTTCCCCGCTACCAACAACACGGCCGAATACGAGGCGCTGCTCTTCGGCCTGGCGAAGCTCAAGGCAGCCGGCGCGAGACGGGTGTTGGTCTGCACCGACTCGCGCTTGGTGGCCGGCCATGTGGACAAGTCATATCAAGCCAAGGACCCTGAGTTGGCCAAGTACCTCGCGGCGGTACGGGCGAGGGAAAGACACTTTTTGGGTGTCACCGTCAAGGCCATCCCTCGGGCGGAGAATGAGCAAGCAGATGCCCTCGCCAAGGCGGCCAGCCAACAACTGCCCCCCCGGAGGGGGCATTCTACGAGGTGTTAGCAAAGGCGGCCATCGCGCAGGACAACCGGGACGCGGCACTTGTCCACCGCATTGATCGGCCAGGAGATTGGCGGGAACCCATTTTCAAATTCTTACAAGGCCTCGCCGAGCCGGAGGACCCTGCCGAACTGCGACGATTGCAGCACCGCGCACGGTCCTTCCAGGTGTTTGAAGGGACGCTTTACAAGAAGGGGGTTTGCGTGCCGCTCCTGCGCTGCCTCTCGGCTGAAGAAGGAAAGGAACTCTTGGCGGAAATCCACGCGGGCGTATGCGGATCCCACCTGGCGCCAAGGTCGTTAGTCGGCACGGCGTTCAGACAAGGCTTCTACTGGCCGACTGCCATTACCGACGCCCAGGACCTCGTCCGTCGGTGCCAAGGGTGCCAATGGATGGCGCGCATCATCCGCAGGCCCCCGACAAGCCTTAACCCAATCCCCCCGGTGTGGCCACTGGCGCGCTGGGGTCTTGACATAGTAGGACCACTCGCCCGAGCTCCAGGGGACCTCCGGTTCGTGGTGGTCGCACTGGAGTATTTCTCCAGGTGGCCGGAAGCGATCGCTCTGGCCAAAGTAACTTCTGCAGCCATACAGCGCTTCCTATGGCAAAACATCATATGTCGCTTCGGGGTACCTCGGGAGCTCACGGTCGACAATGGCCTGCAATTCGATGCCGCCCTCTTCAAGGATTATTGTGACAGCATGGGCATCACCCTCCGATTCGCCTCGGTAGGGCATCCCCAGTCCAACGGGGCGGTCGAACGGGCGAATGGCGCCATCTCGGCCGCCATCAAAAAGCGCCTGGTTGGATTGCCGAAGGGCAAGTGGCCAGACGAGCTTCACAGTGTTTTATGGTCGCTTCGCACAACGGTAACGCGCCCAACGGGATTCACGCCGTAGCTCCTCTTCGGCGACGAAGCAGTAACGCCCGAAAAAATTAAGGCCGGCTCGCGAAGGGTCCTCATCCGAGCACCTGAAGAGGAGCGCCGTGTGTCCCTGGACCTCCTCTACGGGATACGGGCAGACGCAGCCCACCACGTCGAGAAGTACGCGCGGCAGACAACGCGTACTCGGGACCGCTCTATATGCCCGCGGGGGTTCAAGCCTGGGGATCTCGTCCTCAGGGTGGCGCTTCAGGCGGAAACCGTTGGGAAGCTGGAATCCAAGTGGGAAGGCCCGTACATTGTAACGGAGGCATTGCCAAAGGGGGCGTACCGCCTCGCTACGCTTGAAGGGCAAGCCTTCCGGCACACATGGAACGCGGACAGATTGCGGCGGTACTACGCCTAGAAGCGGCACGGTAGGCGTAGAGCCACCGGCCCGTTGTTAGGCGATGCTTGCCCGCGCAAACGGGAGTTCAATAAAGGTTGCCGTTCCAAGAGCATCCCCTGACCGCGCTATGCAACACATAGTCCACGGACTCTAAATAAGACGTAGCGTCGAGCCTAGCTCCGCACGCGCGAGTCTCCGGACTATAAAGAAGACGTAGCGTCGAGCCTAGCTCCGCACGCAATAGTCCACGGACTCTAAATAAGACGTAGCGTCGAGCCTAGCTCCGCACGCGCGAGTCTCCGGACGATAAAGAAGTCGTAGCGTCGAGCCTAGCTCCGCACGCAATAGTCCACGGACTCTAAATAAGACGTAGCGTCGAGCCTAGCTCCGCACGCACTCTACGGAGTATAAATAAGACGCAGCTGGGGGACGCCTTCGCGCGCACTCTACGGAGTATAAAGAAGACGTAGCGTCGAGTCTAGCTCCGCACGCAATAGTCCACGGACTCTAAATAAGACGTAGCGTCGAGCCTAGCTCCGCACGCGCGAGTCTCCGGACTATAAAGAAGACGTAGCGTCGAGCCTAGCTCCGCACGCAATAGTCCACGGACTCTAAATAAGACGTAGCGTCGAGCCTAGCTCCGCACGCGCGAGTCTCCGGACTATAAAGAAGACGTAGCGTCGAGCCTAGCTCCGCACGCAATAGTCCACGGACTCTAAATAAGACGTAGCGTCGAGCCTAGCTCCGCACGCGCGAGTCTCCGGACTATAAAGAAGACGTAGCGTCGAGCCTAGCTCCGCACGCAATAGTCCACGGACTCTAAATAAGACGTAGCGTCGAGCCTAGCTCCGCACGCGCGAGTCTCCGGACTATAAAGAAGTCGTAGCGTCGAGCCTAGCTCCGCACGCAATAGTCCACGGACTCTAAATAAGACGTAGCGTCGAGCCTAGCTCCGCACGCGCGAGTCTCCGGACTATAAAGAAGGCGTAGCGTATGAGCCTAGCTCCGCACGCAATAGTCCACGGACTCTAAATAAGACGTAGCGTCGAGCCTAGCTCCGCACGCACTCTACGGAGTATAAATAAGACGCAGCGGGGGGACGCCTTCGCGCGCACTCTACGGAGTATAAAGAAGACGTAGCGTCGAGCCTAGCTCCGCACGCAATAGTCCACAGACTCTAAATAAGACGTAGCGTCGAGCCTAGCTCCAAACGCGCGAGTCTCCGGAGTATAAAGAAGACGTAGCGTCGAGCCTAGCTCCGCACGCAATAGTCCACGGACTCTAAATAAGACGTAGCGTCGAGCCTAGCTCCGCACGCGCGAGTCTCCGGACTATAAAGAAGACGTAGCGTCGAGCCTAGCTCCGCACGCAATAGTCCACGGACTCTAAATAAGACGTAGCATCGAGCCTAGCTCCGCACGCGCGAGTCTCCGGACTATAAAGAAGACGTAGCGTCGAGCCTAGCTCCGCACGCAATAGTCCACGGACTCTAAATAAGACGTAGCGTCGAGCCTAGCTCCGCACGCGCGAGTCTCCGGACTATAAAGAAGACGTAGCGTCGAGCCTAGCTCCGCACGCAATAGTCCACGGACTCTAAATAAGACGTAGCATCGAGCCTAGCTCCGCACGCGCGAGTCTCCGGACTATAAAGGAAAGCGTAGCGTCGAGAATGGCATCCGCACGCGCCGCTCCACGGAGCACAAACGAGATGCATACACCTGTCCTTCACGTCCAGCGACAGGTAACACCAAGCATAAAGTACTACTTGATTCCATTGCAAAAGCAGAGGGGTTACATGGTCACATGCGTAAGAACCAGTACATCATCCCCCGGCACCACCCGACCAACCGCTCAGCCTTGGCGCGGTGCGGACGAGCCCGCGCCGTCGTCGCCACGGCGCTGAAGGACCCCTTCAAGCCATCGGAGGAGGTCCCCCTCCCCATGCAACGTCTGCTGCACGGCGACTCTCGCTGCACCTTCCCCGAAGCGGCCCCAGATCCGTTGGTGGAAGTTCTGCAGGCTTGCCCCGACGGAGCGGATGGCGTCCGACATAACCTCCGGTTGGTCGGGAAGATCCAGTTGAGGATTCGTTAGCTCATGGGTATGCCTACACCCACGAGTATGAAGCAGGGCGAGGGCGAAGCACGCACCAACATAGCTGCAGTGCTCGCCAAAGGTCCTGGCGCCACGAAGAGCAACGCCGGCCCCCTCCTCGATCAGCCCGAGCGTCTCCGACAGGGCCTCCGGCCTGTGCGTAGTATCCGGCACTCGGACGCACAGATCCCGAAGGGCCTGGTTCAGAGACTCCATGGCCCGCCACGCCGACATAGACGCATTTTCCAGGGCAAGGCGGTTCTCAGCAGCAGCCTCCGCCAGCTGGGCATTCTCCCCTTCTAGGACGGAGATCTGCTGCACGAAGGCGGCGCGTTCCCCAGCCGCGGCGTCCCGCGCTTCCGTGGCTGCAACCTGTACGGCCACCAGGGCGTCCTCCAGCGCGCGAAGTTCTTCATCCTTCGCGGCGATAGCAGTATTTGCTTCACGGAGGTGGGCTTCCAGAGCCCTTTGCTCCCGAACACGGGCCTCGTCAAAGGACCGGCTGAGGGCAAGCGTCTGACAGGAACAACGAATCAGCAGGCGGTTAACAGTACCGTACAAGCGGAAGTGCACGTACTTACCCTCATCTCGGAGGCCTGCAACGCGAGCGCCAGGAGGTCCCCAGCGCATGACGACATCACCTCTCGGTTGAGGCCGTTGTCGGCACGCTCGGCGGCGGCGGTGAGGTCGCAAAATATCTCCGGGCGAGGGAGGAAGTCCGAGCGAGCGAGCCCCGGCCCCAGCACGCCAGGATTTACCGCGGCCACGGCCACGTCACCAGCAAGGGGCACCGGCGGCGCATCCTGCACACGGCTCCCGACTTCGCGAACACCTCCGCTGCTCGATCCTTCGCCGCGCACGGGAGACGTCGTCTCGCCTGATGTCGGCAGAATGAGCGAGCAGATCGGAGAAAGTCTCGCGAAGTCTAGGGAGGAAAGGGACTCACACCTACCTCCTGTGCCCCTCGCCACGGCAGGAAGCGGCACCGGGTCGACCACCCAGGGGGACGTGGGGGCCTCGACGGTTGGGGAGAAGGTCGTCTCGGCCGCGCCAGCCGCCGTAATCCCGCGGCAAGGCCCCGCAACAGTGAACCGACCCCTCGTTGGCCGGGGGGGGGGGGACTGCGTCCGAGGGCGCTTCGCCTGCGGTGGCGCAGGCGATTCTTCCACGGCAGAACCAGCTCCAGTCATTGCCGCCCCCGCGGCTTCCTCCACAGGGGGCACGCCCTCGTCGGCCGCTACGGTTGATAGCGCACCGCCCCCCGTGGTTTGTTCGCCGGGGACGGCGCTACCCCCCGGGTCGACGGGTTCCAATTCAGCGGTGGCCGCGAGCCCGAGCACGGGCTCGTGGGCAGCGGTAGAAAGTGTCGGGGGATCCGCAGCGGCGCGCCCCTCCGAAGCAGTGTGGCCAGGCCCACCGCCGGTCGCACGCTCTGCCTCAGCCGAGCTAGCCGCCGGGGGGGCTGCCGGGTTGCATACGACAACCGGGGAACGGGCCCGGCGTCGCGAAGACAGCCCCCCTGCGGGGCTATCACCTTCCTGGGCACCGGGAGTCCCGGCGGGGAGCTCTTCCGGCACCATGCGCTCGGGCACGGCAATGCCTATAGCCTCGCAGGTGCGGTTTATCCGCCCCTGTTTAGCCGCCTGGACCGCGGCCTCGCGAGCCCGGTGCTCCCTAAGTGTGTACGGGCCGAGAAGCGCCGCAACCGCGTGCTCCGCATCTTCTAGCCGGGCCACTGCGCAGGAAATCACGTCAGGTAGGCGGAACACAAGCAGATGCAAGGGCGCGCAGGGCAACTTACAAGGTACGGAGGGCGGAAGCAGCCGAAACACAGGCGGATCGAACCCGTCCCCGCGGGGGCCATTTGGCACAACATATTTCCCCCGGGAGGACAGTGGCGCCGCCCCGTGCATCGTGAACTCCTCGACCAGGTCGCGCACGCTCATGCGACGAGCCACACCGACGAGGCTCTGTAGCTTCCGCGTGTCGTCAATCTCCGCCTTCAGACTCGGCGTGCTGTTGAACGAGATTGGCCCACCTCGGCACTGCAGCCTGCTCTTGTCGGTCACGGTGTAGTAGAACCACCACCGCGTCCAGCCGGACGCCCACTGCCCTGCCGAGGCTAGCACAGGGAACAGCGTCGCGCAGGACGCCCGGAGCACGAAGTCCACACCACCGAAGTTGGACACCGCGTCGCCAACCTTCCTGGGTCGACAGTGTGCATCGTGCAGGGTGGCAAATAGGCTCGCACTAGGGCGCCACCCCTCGGTCCGCATCGCCCACGTGAAGACAGCTAGGCGGAGTATCGCGTGGGGCGTCAGCTGGGCTAGCTCCAACTGGTAGGCCCGCAGGACCTCGCCCACAAACAACGTACAGGGCATCCGAAGGCCGGCATCGAAGAAGGCGACAAAAACAATTGCCTCTAGGGGCCCGGGCTTCGGCTCCGTCTCATCCCGACGGGGTAAGCGAGCCCCGTCGCGATACACGATCTTCCCCTCGTCCACGAGCCGCTGCAGCGTCCCCTCCGTCATGCGGCTCTTCCGCAGCACACGGGAGCAGGAGCCTCCCGAATGCTCCATCGCTTTCCACAATTTATTGGCGCGCGAGCTCCCCCGCGGCACCAGTTTGTACCCTGAGGAAGGATGGGTCCCCTCGCCCGGGCTAGGCGAGGAACCGCTGCGGGGGTGGTAGCTACCATCGTCGTGGCTAGCCATTGCTCTTCACGACAGGGGAAGGAGAAGAAGCAGGCAAGGGAGCAACTGGCGTGACAATTCACACGGGTGCAAGCGAAGCGGCAGATCAAAAAGCAAAACGAGAAAGGGCGCCTCCACCTCAACACTAGCGCCTTATAAAGGCCGCTCGCCTGCCCTGGGGCTCAATGAACAGACGGATCAAATTCCCGGCGATTCGGCTGTCCAGGATTTGGAAAGAAGAACCGCCCGGACCTAGAAGGCCGCGCCTGGTAGGTGGCCAGGCAGCGCACAACGCCCCTACCCCTTCAACACGCGTCCAACTTCTCGGGGGACGAGGCGAACGGCCGCGGTCACGCAACCGCTCACATCCCACGACGCACCAGTCGTGAGTCGCCACGTGCCCCACCCGCAGCATGGCAGACTACACGACGCGACAGCCTGACTTCTGCCAGGCCAGGCGGAGCGCGCGCCTCTGCTTCGACTTGGGCGCCAGCTTCGCCGCCACCCGTTCGAAGGGTAGGGGACGGAGCGCGCGCCTCTACTTCGACTTGCGCGCCAGCTTCGCCGCCACCCGTTCGAAGGGTAGGGGACGGAGCGCGCGCCTCTACTTCGGCTTGGGCGCCAGCTTCGCCGCCACCCGTTCGAAGGGTAGGGGACGGAGCGCGCGCCTCTACTTCGGCTTGGGCGCCAGCTTCGCCGCCACCCGTTCGAAGGGTAGGGGACGGAGCGCGCGCCTTTACTTCGACGTGGGCGCCAGCTTCGCCGCCACCCGTTCGAAGGGTAGGGGACGGAGCGCGCGCCTCTACTTCGGCTTGGGCGCCAGCTTCGCCGCCACCCGTTCGAAGGGTAGGGGACGGAACGCGCGCCTTTACTTCGACGTGGGCGCCAGCTTCGCCGCCACCCGTTCGAAGGGTAGGGGACGGAGCGCGCGCCTCTACTTCGGCTTGGGCGCCAGCTTCGCCGCCACCCGTTCGAAGGGTAGGGGACGGAGCGCGCGCCTCTACTTCGGCTTGGGCGCAAGCTTCGCTCCCACCCGTTCGAAGGGTAGGGGACGGAGCGCGCGCCTCTGCTTCGACTTGGGCGCCAGCTTCGCCGCCACCCGTTCGAAGGGTAGGGGACGGAGCGCGCGCCTCTACTTCGACTTGAGCGCCAGCTTCGCTGCCACCCGTTCGAAGGGTAGGGGACGGAGCGCGCACCTCTACTTCGGCATTGGACGCCAGCTTCGCCGCCACCCGTTCGAAGGGTAGGGGACGGAGCGCGCGCCTCTACTTCGACGTGGGCGCCAGCTTCGCTGCCACCCGTTCGAAGGGTAGGGGACGGAGCGCGCGCCTTTACTTCGACGTGGGCGCCAGCTTCGCTGCCACCCGTTCGAAGGTTAGGGGACGGAGCGCGCGCCTCTACTTCGGCTTGGGCGCCAGCTTCGCCGCCACCCGTTCGAAGGGTAGGGGACGGAGCGCGCGCCTCTACTTCGACTTGAGCGCCAGATTCGCTGCCACCCGTTCGAAGGGTAGGGGACGGAGCGCGCGCCTCTACTTCGGCATTGGACGCCAGCTTCGCCGCCACCCGTTCGAAGGGTAGGGGACGGAGCGCGCGCCTCTACTTCGACGTAGGCGCCAGCTTCGCTGCCACCCGTTCGAAGGGTAGGGGACGGAGCGCGCGCCTTTACTTCGACGTGGGCGCCAGCTTCGCTGCCACCCGTTCGAAGGGTAGGGGACGGAGCGCGCGCCTCTACTTCGGCTTGGGCGCCAGCTTCGCCGCCACCCGTTCGAAGGGTAGGGGACGGAGCGTGCGCCTTTACTTCGACGTGGGCGCCAGCTTCGCTGCCACCCGTTCGAAGGGTAGGGGACGGAGCGCGCGCCTTTACTTCGACTTGGGCGCCAGCTTCGCTGCCACCCGTTCGAAGGGTAGGGGACGGAGCGCGCGCCTCTACTTCGATGGATACGGGACGGAGCGCGCGCCTCTGCTTCGACTTGGCGCCACCCTCTGCTGCCACCATCCCAAATTTCAGGCTCCACAACCACGAACTTGGAGGAATTCACAGGCCGCAGGGGACGGAGGGGGCCAAAGGACTCGACGACATTGCTTCGGCCCTGTGAAGCCCTTCACCATGAGAGGCTCCTGTCGTAGGGGTGGCCCCCACCTAAACCCAGCAGGCCTGGTAGGAGATTATAAGGCCCGAAATAGGCCATGTGTAATAACATAACTACCCCCAAGAGGGATAACCAGATGTAAGGGTATAACCGTAAAAGCACTCCTCATGTGTATACATATATGAGCACAAGCCATGGGGAGGACACATGCCATTACACACATCTTCATTACTCTCCACTACCATCTCTCTCTCTGTTTGGTCTGTAGCCACAACACCCGTATTTGTTTGTATTATACGTAATGGGCTAACATATTTTTTTATTTTTAATTTTTTTAAATTTAATTATGCTAAATAAGCCTCTGTCAGCTACATTGCTTTTTTCAGCCAGCTACAGTGTTTTCAGCCATAAGCCACGAGCTTTTCAGCCGAACCGATCACCACCTAGAGCTTCTGTCCTGTGCTTGCTGCTGTGTGTGCCGACAGATTTCCACTGTAATGCAATCCATGTGGAAGTTATAGGACCAAAGATAGCAACAGAGAGGTTGAATGACGCCTTAAAATTTTCTCTTAAGTATTCAATAATCCTTCACTCTAATAGTTACAAAGCTATTAAGATTAGCACGACAAACCATCACAAACTAAGCAAGACAAACTGCTGAAATTTTAGAGAGAAATCAGTAAAATTGGTACTACCTTTCTTATAACTGCAGTACTACCTTTATGCGGTAGTACTGTTGTTACAACAGCGATACTATTGTTGTTATTTTATTGATTTCGGCCTAATCGGCCCATGAGTAAGTCTACTATTATATTTACGCTTCTACATAATATGTATTTTGATGTCCAGTACTGTATCTGTGAGCACTATCTGCTGATCTAGGGAATAGTGTGGTGAAATCACAGAGGATTCCAGATTGAAAAATCTAGGTCTGACACGTACAACACCATAGCAACTTCCCACCGAACTAGTCCATTGCTATTTAGCAAATGGAGATTTAAGTGCCTTTTATCCTAAGTGTCAAGTTTAAATTTCAAATTTAATTTGAATCATTTGAACGATATTCGTACGAAATAATCAAATTTTTGGTGAGTTCGTTCCTTTCACTACCCACCGAAAAAATACAAAACGAAATAGTTTTCCCTATACACCACCGGTAGATCCTACTCTGATTCCTTGTCGTACTGGCTTGTAACCACCCGCAAGCCTCGGTCATCTTTGCCGTCTCTCTGACTGTTCTGGAGCTCAGCACTATCATGTGTCTAGTCCCGATTCTCCTACACCTCACCATGACCTAGCTCCGAAGTCCTATAACCAACAACAACAAACAAACCATCACGTAGCACCGCACAATACACAAATTCATCAATTGACACAATTAATCCATATAATGCACCATGCAAAATATATGCAACTAAAATACTGATTCTAAACTTATGACCAAACAATAAACTTATATGCATACAAGCAACAACACACAAATCATGACCACATGGTCACCCAACTCAACCCAAAATCTAGTTTTTCTACGAAATTGGATAGTACTGCTCCTCTCACGCCGGTGCTACCGCACCCCAAATCGGTAATACCGCACCTTCAAACCTCGCACTGGAACTCTCTGGAAAAAAACGTACTGCAATTCAGACCATAACTATTGTTCGTGCGGTATGACCGCGCTTACAACGTCGGTACTACCGCATAAACACTTGTGGTATTTCCGTTTTTCTTGAAAATTTCAGAAAACAGTCTAAACAAAATGCAATATTTGTAAAATCACTTAACTACTCTACAAAGATTACAATGGTTCATCACAATATTATCATAAACCTTCTCAAATGGTCCTTCAGAAGTCAAGGAAAATGGCCCAGTTTGCAGCTTTTGAGGCTTGGAATAAGTTCTTGCTACTGTTTGTCTATCGTTGTGCCGTGTAGCAAATATGGAGGTCCTTTCTGATTTCCTCGAATTTGTTTGGAGCTGGATATTTGTCAGTCGTTGAGGCTTGAGGAAGCAATATCTATACACCAGTAGGTATGATACACGATGTTATTGAATGCTTGTAATATTCTAGCTTAATGTCTATATTTTGCTATTGATAAAAAATCATATTGTTTCAATAAATTGGGTCGACATTGTGGGGATTGGCTTGCCCGGTCCACACCATCAGCTCCGCATCCACGCTCCGCCGTGTCGTGCCTCTATGTTATCGGCTTTGCCATGCACCTGGTAGAGCTCTATTTTTTAGAGAATTTGTAAGGTGGTGAAATTTATTTTTTTTGATAGATTAATTTTTTGTTTTTGTTAGATATTTTTAAGGAGGCACGAGGAGAAGTTGAAAGAAATAGATGAACCACCCCCATCAACTGAATTTTAAGTATTAGAGATACAAGGTGGCTGGCTACGTTGTAGTACACTTACGCCTCGAGAGGCCCCAGTTAACAGTGATGCTTCATCAGCAGGCTCAACGTACCCTGACGACCTGAACTAACCGTCATGCTTCATCAGCAGCGCAAATGATCGAGACGTTCAGGTGAAGTTGCGGGACTGCAAAATTCTTGCGCCAGAAACCTGCCCCAACGAAACAGCCTTTGGTGCAAAGAACGTACTGTTGGATTGATCTCTCTCCCGATTAGCCCAACGGCTAATCGGGGCCTTGACCCGTGCCCTGATCGGGGGCGCCCAGCCCATCTGTTGGCTGGTGGGCCCCCGTCGCGCTGCGCTATATATAAAGGGGTGGGGGCCGGCGGCTCTAGTTACGAGGTTGGCCTGAGCCGTACATCCCCACCGACACACAAACCCTAGACCGATCTAGAGGGGGCGCAGTCAGCGACGGGAAGCTTCACCGGATCTGCGCCGCCGCCACCTCCTTCGCCAGAGAGACGTCGCCGCCAGGGAGACGCCGCTCCTTCTTCCCCGACCGTCGCTGTCCGTGCGCAGACCTCACCAACGAACCAGCGATGGCCGGCTCTTCATCCAACGCGACGGACGGTCAGTACCCTCTCTCTCTCCCTTCCCTCTCAGATCTAGAACCCTAAGCGCACAGAAAAGCACAACACTTACGACTTACGAGTGCCCATCAAGAGCCTTGTGTGTGGTTGTATTTCTAATTTCCATCTCTTTTTATTCCTTTTTTAAGGGTCTAATTAGTTAACATAGTCATCTTTACGGCTTAGCAGCCGAGTGATCATGATATCAAATCTCGGAAGATCCATAGATAATTCTACCTAGGGACTCGAACTGTATCATTCAGCCACAAGATAACAAACGGGCTGGCTTGTGATTCCTCGTTTAGTCGTTCAGGATATTCCTTTATGTTGGTCTATTTGTAGAGGAAGTATCCTATGGCTCTAATTCTTCTGTGATTGCATTGCTGATCCTGATTTGGTAAGTATATTCAGAACACGTTTGCATGATCAGTTCAATGCTTAACTGAAAACCAACCTGATTAAAATGGCCGAGCTGAACAATAGTGCCCAGGCATGGAAATGGCCATCAGCTATGGGCTGCCAATTGTCCGGACTCTGCAGCAGAGAGAGTGGCTTCTTTGAGCCCCCCCATGCTGGCTAAAAGCTGGATGCATTGACCGCACATGTCCCCCTGACAAAACCCAAATTTGCTTTACCTGATTACCTCTCTGTTTGTTCCCAGTTCCCACTGCTAATAAATCTGACTGATCACCGCCTCACTTGATCTGACTGTTCGTTTCATGCATGATCAATATCCACCATAATAAAAAAAAAACAAGTTGCTAACCATGCTAATGGTAAAAATTTCTAATGCGATCAATTGGGAGTAAATATCTCTCACTGGTTACATTTCACGGCTAGTCTAATTACTACTAATATGGCATCCACATTGTCTCTATTTGACGCATCATTGGATAGCCTCTCTAACCAACACACTGTACTATCTTTGCTATTATAAAAGTGAGTTGGTGGTTGGTCCATTCTCCCTTCTCTTCTCAGCCATCCGATTTGATCTGGACTATTCGTCTCTCTCCTCCTCTCTTTCAGGATACAACCGCCTACCCCCTCTACTTTCCCCATCTCCTCACGCATTCTGGCCATCCTTCTATCTCTGTCGCTTACTCTTCAATGTTTGATGTGTGAAGTTGACCAAACAGTAAGTTTCGTCTCACTATTTTTATGACTTTGTTGCAACGTACGGGTCTCTAACTAATCTCAAAAAGATGCATTTCACCAGCTTTCTCCTTTCCCAACCCCAGAGAACAGTTCCAAAACGCGCATGCTGCTATGAATGCAGATACAAACGGGTGCAACCACCCACTCATCCCATGCCATCCATCACGGACACAAATTGAGGCAGAAGAAGGCTTTTTCAATGCCTCAACCGGCGTCAGATGGGGCAGTGGACGGTCCAGATCAGGCATTGCTGGGGCCAACCATCGACGAGCGGGGAGCTGATCTGAGCCGTCCGATCCCTGATCCGACGGCCGGTGGCGCCCCTTCTGTGCTGGGAAGTAGGGGTGAAAACGGATCGGATATTTTCCGTCGGATCCGGACGGATACGGATACGGATTGTGTCGGATCGGATTTTTTTCGGATAGTTTTCGGATCGGATACGGATACGGATTTTTTTATCGGATACGGATACGAATACAGTAAGCCTAGTATCCGTCGAATACGGATACGGATTATCCGGATAAAACGAAAACGGATATCCGAGGGGAGGGGAGGGATTTTAATTTTTATTTTTGGTTTTTGGATTTCAGAAAAGCCTGAGAAATTCATTTAAGCTCAGAAAAATATGAAATAAACTCCAAAAATTCCAGAAAAATTCACAAAAGTTCCTGGTGACATTTTGGACTTAATAAAAATATTTTCAACTAATGTTGGTATTTAATTTTCATACTTAAAAATACTTTTTAATTTCAAAAGTACACCTTTAAACTCCAGAAAATCCAAGAAACCAAATAAAAGCCAAATAACTCTAAATAATTAATTTAAAGTAGGATTTTTATAGAACTTGATCGATGAAATGGAGGAATAAAATGTTCTTATGGTTGTTTAAATTGCTATCATGTCATCATGTGTATTCCATGAATTGCACGTTGTTGTTACTTATGTAGTTATGTTATGATCGACTATTGGGTATATTTTCATTGTGGATGAAAAGACTATGCTTGTTTAGATTTCATAAATGTTTTAACAAGATGAACTATTTACGTATTTTTGTTAATTTTGAATGTATAGTTTAAGAGGTTTTCATGTTCCGATAAATATTCGTAACCGTATTCGTTTCGATTTGTATTCGATCCGTATCTGTATTCGATATTATTTGTATTTGTATTCGTATTCGAGTTATCCGTATTCGTATCCGTATCCGAAAAAAAATATGAAAACAAATATGGTAGAGGCATTATCCGTCCGTATCCGATCCGTTTTCACCCCTACTGGGAAGCCATAGGATAGGAAGCATGTGCAATGCATGCCCAGCCCAGCCACGCCAAGCCAAAGCCAGACAGCAGACAGTGCTGAAAACTGCACCATCTACTATTATTCTATTTACTGGTTCCCATAAATAAATGCAGGCATGATGAGGCATAAAAAGCAAACCAAAACCAAAAGCCCCCCTCCTTGCTCCATTGCTCTCTCTCTCTCTCTTTCTCTCATCCATGAGGATCAGGAGGAGGCCACAGTCCTCCTCCTTGCAGTCCTCAGATCCATCCACATCCACTGCACCCCAAACCCCACAGAATGCGGCAAGAAACCAAGAATGCCTTGAGCGAGGCAAGGAGGAGGGGAGGCTGCATGCAGGTGTGGATCTTGGGCAGAAATCTGGGGTGGCGAGGCGCTTGGCATTGCCGCAGGTAGGCATGTTTTGTTTGCTTGCTTCTTCAGGTTATGTTCTTGCACTCATGGAGTAGATGTCTAGATCTAGCTAGTTAAATCCCTTGTTTCTGGCTTCAACTCTCCCAGGACAATGCAGTGGGTCGCGTCAAGAGCCCGGGTGCACAACAGGGAGCTGATGATATTCGCAGGAGGTATGGATTAACGAAATAGAAAGGAAAGTGAACAGCTTTGTAAAGTTTGACTAAACAATAGATGTATATCCTAGAAAAGGGGGAATGCACACACCAGGTTCTTTTCTTTTAGTATTTTGCTTTGTTCTACCACTGTTTCATAGTGGGCGATGCCAGGTTGACCCATGAGAGACATCATCGATCCAATTATTTTAGTACACTCCCCTGTCAGACAAAACGACCCTGTAGGCATGTCCTCCCATCCATCCACCCATAATTCCATAGCCACTTCTTGTTGCCACTTTGGTGTGCGCCTTGGTGGATTTGTTTGGTCTCTTGTTGATCAATCAGGCTCACATCACACAGCCTGTTCGGTTGTTTTCTTGCGTGATCTAGCTTGGCCTCTAGTGCTCGGCACAGGTCCAGAACCAATGCACATTGCCACCTACATGTTTGCTTCTTCGCATTATTGATCAGTGCTATTCTGGGTTTGTTTGTACGAGTGATGCGTTCTTGCACTTGCAGTCTAGTGAATGGCCATCGCGGCCCGGACATGAAGGACGACGTGACATGCAACGGCGGTGGCGTTGGCGGTAAGTCCGAGCCGGCGACAAAGGTGGATGGACCCGTGAGCAATGGCGTGGCGGTGACCGTGGCTGCAGCGGTGATCGTGGCCGTGGAGGATGAGAAGAACGGTGGCAGTGGGGCCAAGAAACGGCGCGGCCCGGCGGTGCTGATGGAGGGATCGCGGTGCAGCCGCGTGAACGGCCGCGGGTGGCGCTGCAGCCAGCCGACGCTCGTCGGGTACTCGCTCTGCGAGCACCACCTCGGCAAGGGCCGGATGCGGAGCGTGGCCGGCGGAGGCGGACGCGGCGGCGCGGGCCAGCTCGGCCGCACCGAGCACAGGCCTAGGATTCCCGCCGCGGTGCGCGCGGTCACCGCGCCGGCGCCCAAGGCCGAGGAACCGGGCCTGCGGCGCTGCTAGGCGGAGCGGCATCGCGACGAAACTGCAGATTCTTCCGTTTGGGGGTACATTTTGGTGGGCGATGTGAACGAATTGTTGCTGCATTTTCTGTGGCTATCAATGTCAGCGGTGGCGTGCAGGTGACGGCGCATTGAAGCGATTTGGGGGTTCGTGGTACGTTATTCTGCGCTTATTTGCCGAAGTTTCACCGTGATGGCTTCCACGATTTCCTAGTAATAGCAGTAGTAGTCATCAGTCATGCAACATTGCAAGAGTAATCCACTCTGTATGACTGTTGCTGTGGTTGGTGCAACTCTGAAGGATAAAAGTAAAAGTAAAGACCTTGTGGTCCTTAGGAGTGCAAGAAAATGGAGTAAGCAAACGATGGAAAGAACTGGAATTCGGGAATCGATTAGCTTGGTTTGACAGGTTATAAGCAGACATTGTTTTTTTATCCCCAAGTGTATACAGTATACTTGCTTAAAACTGGGATCGCTCTCGACCGGAGGAGAGGAGGCCCAACCCAGCTTTATCCTGATACCTCTGTTACGGCCATACGGGCGACTCGGATTCGGGGCAGGGGCACCGCCACGAGATGCGACTGCGAGCAAGCGACGAGCTGGGACGAGCGAGCCCCGTCCGTCCTGGTGCAGAGCGAGCTGCACCGCACGCCTGCACCACGCAGTACACCGCCTGATCCATCGGCCTACGCGTACATTTTTTGCTCCGTTGTCACGTTGCCTTCCGCCGAATCCTCCACGGCTCGAATCTCAAATCCTCACAAGCCGCGGTCGCACCGCCGTCCCGCTTCGTGGACGCTAGCACGTAGCACCATCCGCACGAAGCAGGACAGCGGCCGCGGCCGCGTGGGTTTGGGCCGGGCCGGAGCGGCGCGCGGGGTTCGGGCCGCGTGGGGGCTGGATGTGGTGGTACGCGGGGAAAGCCGAGGGGGAAGAGCGTGCCGTGCTGGGCTGGCGAAGAGGTGATTCGGGACGGTCGCTCCGCTCACGAGCCGTGGTTGGGCCGTGCGGCCTGGTTAGTTTCCCGTGCACACGCCTTCAGCGGTTTTCCGCGGTCTCCGGGCGCGGTTTGCACGGTGCCGGCTGCTCGGCGCGGTGGTCGGTCGGTGGGAGAAATGTCGGCTTAATGGCTTTCCTTCTTCGCGGAAGGAGTGGGGGCGGTGATGCAATTTAGCACAACACATATATACTTATTAAGCTCTGCTCTAATGATATTTTACTTCTACCTTGTGGTTTCTATCTTCTTAATTTTATCTCTTTTTTGTCTTTTTAGTTTTTCAGACTTTTTTTTGTTTTTTTCTCGTATTCTTTTGTATTATTTCTGATAATATAACTCTTTATAATTTTTAAAATTTAATTAAAAAACTAATATCAACTATTATATACTTTTAGTCAGTAAAGTTAGGGGTGAAATCGGGTCGGATACGGTCGGATCTCACCTTTCCCATATCCTAACCCACATTTGCTAATCGGATTCGGATCGAATACGGATAGTATCGAATACGAATACAAACACGGATAATGTCGGGCACAAATATGGAACAAATACGTACCAAGACGGATACGGACACTATCGGTCACGAATATTTATTCGGATATCAAGTCGATGCAACAACCATTTTATACCACATAGACAATAGCAATGCAACCATTCTATACATCCATAAAGGGTAACTGTTCACCACTTCTATAGTTCAATGCTATTCAATTAGATGTAGAATCTTGCAGATACTAAGCTAAATCTTTGCTTGTGGTCCCAAGTTCCTTCCTATTACTAATTCAGCTCACAAAGTCAGGACTTGACCAAGAATTCATTCATCTATTTTCGTGTCTCATGCACACTGATATATATTATTACATTTCCTGAGCAGGGAGGGGATGCTACAAATGCTTGAATGCGAATGGCGGAGATTGTCAGTTCCGCAGTTGTCCAGGAGACAGTTAGCCAAATCCTATCTGGTCTGGTTGACAAGTATGAGGGGAAATTGAATGCAAATGAAAACTTGGAGAGGCTGGATATGGCGCACATCAAGTTGGAGGCCGCACTTGAGATATCCGATAAGTGGCAGATCAAGTGCAAGCAGCGAATCCTAGAAGAAGAAGAAGACATGGAGTGGTTTGCAGATGGTGCTAGCGAGTTTCTGAGATTCGTAGAGCTTGGTGGCACACCACGCCGTCACATGCCCTTCGACCCTCTTATCAGGCACCTTCTTGCCGGCAAAAAGCTTCAGCACAAAATCGTTCGGGAAAACCAACGCAAATCTTTACTATTGGCGCCCTTTAGTACTGTAGGGCATGGAATAGAGGCTAGGCTGATCTTTATTCAAACAGGTGGTAATGCACCGGAGGATAATTTTTTACTTAGTGTGATCCTACAGATTTCGGAGAGTACAGACATAGTTAAGCAAAGTAATATCCGAATCCGGGTAATACCCGAATAGTTAAGCGGGTAATATCCGAATTTTATACCGGATAATCCGTATCCGTCGGATACCGACCTCCCAAACCTGATACCGTATCCGCCAAAAAATACCCGTATTCGGATCCGATACCCGTATAAGTTTCCGGATACCCGAATTTACGACCCAAATTTGACCCGCTTTAATACGGGTGGGTGGGCGGGCGGGAAATACCCGGCCCGTTTTCACCCCTAAGTAAAGTTGAAGAAAAAAGAGTCAGAAGGCTGGATTTATAAGCCCTGAGGACTAACCAAAGTCGCCCAATTTGGCTTGTTCAGCCAGGTCTCTTGGCTGTAGATGCCGCTAATGCTCACCTACTGTCGGGATCGGGCGGCCCTCTCGTGGCTGGCGACGAAGCGGCACCAGATCCTTGACTAGCTATAAAGCCTATAACAGACACGCCATGTGAGTGTGGCGACGAAGTGGCACTGGGCGTCATGTCTGTGCGGCCATAGCCGATCACAGACATGACGCACATGTGATAAAATAGTACCACATTGCGTTGCTGGCCTGGATGGGAACTGGGAAATGCTATTGAGGCATCTGCCTCGTTCCACTTGGAAAATTGTTGCTACAGTCCTACTAAGTACTAACCACCTACAACAAAGCCGTGCCCAAAGATCAGTTTTAAACCATCCAAATTTCATCTAATTTTGAATGTTCTACTGATAATTGGGCGGTTACATGCTAGTTATCACTGAACAGGGAAACATATGCTTTACCCCATTTGACAAAAATACAAATTTTTTTTCAAATGACGATATTGTCTGAATAGCAATTAATATAATATTACAACACCACAAAATTCAATGCGCTATCATGTTGTTACTTCATTCAATACAATTCAACTTCTTACCTTAGCACTAATACTTTCATTAGCTTGCACGCAAGCATATAATAACATTTTTTTAACTAGGACAGATTTTTTTTTACCGGTTCGAACCGGCAACCGGCCAGTTACCCTAATATTTTTTGTCCTGGCCCAGTCACCGTTTGATGTATCACACCTTACAGTCACAGCTCGAGAATATTGAGGTAAATACGCGTACATTCGCTCAAGCTCGAAAATAGTTCGAGGTTGGCCCAAGTTCGAAAATAGTTCGAACCTCAGGGGCGTTCACTTGGAATTTTATAAACCGGTTTATGCATTTTCTAATACTGCGGCTGGTTTATTTTGTACTGTAACTGTTGGTAACTTTTTAGCATAATTAAATTTACAAAAATTAAAAATAGAAAAAACAGGTGAGTCCATCACAGACAATGTAAAGGAATACGGAAAAAAGCCAAAAACCAGAAAAAGATGAAATTAAGAAGTTAGAAGCCTGAAGCGTAAGTCAGCTTATATAAGCCAAAGTAAGCACAACATCAAGCTCGAGCTCGCTTGTAGACACCCCTACATCCATCATGATCGACTACGTGTACACCATCCCTACATCCCAATTCACTGTTGCTAGTGCCATCAGCTGCACCACGCCGGCGCCGCGCCCGCCGGGTGGTGACATGTAGTGCGGGAGTGAGCCGAGCTGGAGCGTTGAGTGACCTCTAGCACTGGGAGGTGGGTTCGTCCCGCGGTTGGTATGGTCACTCAGCAGTTCCGGCAGTGAGACGCGCGGTTGGGCTTCATGAGAGGTACTCCTGTAGGCGAGCGGCCTTGTACCTGTTGAATGGGGCTTCCCTATCCTCTCTCCTTATTCCCCTCTCTATTCACTCAATCTAAACCACTCACATTTCATCCAATAGCTAGTTTTTTTCACTATTTGCCCATCCATCATAAATAATAAAAAAATACAGAAAAAATAAAATTTATTTTTTTATTATAATTTTTTTACAGAAAAAATTATAATAAAAAACAAATTTTATTTTTTTGTATTATTTATGATGGATGGGGAAAATGGTGAAAATATAAAAAAACTAGCCATTGGATGAGATTTAAGTGGTTTAGCTTGAGAGAATAGGGAGGGGGATAGGGAAGCCCCATTCGTACCTATTGCGGTCGTTTTATTGGTTGCCTAGGGCTCCGTGTAGCTCAACTTCAGGTAAGGGTTGACTGAAGCGGCACGGTGGCTAGTGTGAGAGGACTAGGCGGTTGCGGGCCGCCCTACCACAGGTGCGGATATTTTACTGTCTGGCCGCTGCACGGTGGGGAGATTGGGAACCAGGCAACCAACAGTGGATGATGAGTGGTCAATGTTGCAATGGGATGAACGGGTCTTTGTTTGTTGCAATGGGATGAACATGAATATTGTTGGGTTAATCTTGTTGTATGTGTGTTTTGCTCGTGTGTGTGTGAGTACTCTGTATCTGTTGTCGTTATGACCAGTACTAAAGCTACACCGAGTGTTGTAGCTCTGAGTGCTCTGTGGTCGTAATGCCGTGGTCGATAGTCGATGGTCGTAGTTGATTGTCGATGATCAAGGTCGATAGTCGATAGTTGATGGTCGTAGTTGATGGTCATAGTCCATAGTTGATAGTCGATGGTCGATAGTCGTGGTTGGTAGTCGTCAGTGCATACTCAGGGGAGTACTATGGGCATCATACTCGGAGGAGTACTGTGTACGTCATACTCAGAGGAGTATTGTAGACGTCAGATTCGGAGGAGTGCAGTGGATGCCATACTCGTACCATCGTCGTAGAGCCTATGTGCGTGGTCGGTTACAACCAGAGTTGTAGTCGTTGGAGTCGCGGTCGTAGCTCCTGCGTGTCCGTGGTCTAAGCTCCAGTGCAGTAGTCAAAGACAAGTCAAGGATGAAGCCAGTGGTCATGGTCGTACATCGATCACTATAGCAGTTGGTAGCAGGCATCAGCACAGGTGGTCGTGGGTGATGTAGGTCGTCCTCGGTCGGCTAACTGCCCGGTATGGGCAAGCGGCTAGTCGCTGTAGTGGTCGACATGGGCTGGTCACTGAAGCACTCTTAGGTAGCTGAGCGAAGCAGCATGGGCAGACAACGGGTCTCTGTAGCAGTCGTGGGTGACTAAGCTGAGCGGACAGCTAGTCTCTGTAGCAGTCATGGGCAGCTGAGCTGAGCGGCAGAGACAAGAGTCGTAGTGAGTGAGTGGCCTGAGTAGCCGTCTGTGTCTATATATACTCTGTAAGTCGTCGAGAGAATTGAGCCAGTGAATAACAGAGAAAACACAGTGGAGAAGGTGAGTTTGCATCGCGTAATCGTTCCTCAGTTCTTATGTTCGTCCTGTTATCAGCTCCAACTTGTCACTCCCATCTCTGGGTTTTGGGAATAGTAATGGGTCTAGGCACTGTTCACACTAGATCCAACACTGCTCATACTGAGTCGAGCTAACGGATTAACGGGTCAAATGAACAGTAATCGCTCGTTACTGTTCATCTTTCTCGGCCGACCGTTACAATGGCCAAGAATAAAGCAAGCAGGCGGTGGCGATTGAAAGGACTACAGTGACTTGTGATGGGATTGGAGACCATGGAAGGGTTGCTGGCGCTACCGGGGTTCCATTTTTGGGGTCGGTGGTAGCAGGGGAGTCGGCGTTCACCGGCAACGAGGTTTCTCCTTCTCGAATGGTGGAAGATCAGGGCACCTATGGGGTCAGAGGAAGGTCAAGGATTTGGTGGCTTGGGTCGGGGTTCACCAGGTTGAGCTGTCCACGACGAGGTCTCAAGGTCGGGTGGAGATGCTAGTCGCCAGCGTTGTAAGGGGCTCGAGGAGCTAAGGCAATGGTGCAGTGGTGTTTCTGAGAGCATAAAGGTGCTACGAGCGGAAGCAATCAGAATGTAATCAATTGAATAAATAGAATCGAAACTTGGCTTACTTTGAGGTCTTTAGGTGGTCACCGGCAAGGCTCCAGTTGAGGGCTCAATTGGGGTGTGGGGGTGGCTCACTGGATGTATATTCGATGTCTGGGAGGAGGTCTTGGCTTTTATAGCCATCCCATGGCGGTTCAGCACAGGGGCGGGGCTAAGGCGATAACGGCGCGTGGTTGTACTTGGGATGGCATGGGAAGGTGTGGCACTGCTGGCTAAGAGGGGGTATGAACTATCTCAGGCGCTGCATTGCGGCGATCAAAAGTGGTCAGAGGTGTAGGGTTGTCAACTGAGAGAGAGGAGGGAGCAGAGGTGATGGCAGGCATGGCCGGTGGCTCTGATGCGTGACAGGGACAATTAAGAGGGGCTCTGCTCGGGAAGAGCAAGGTGGTACGGCCTCTGACAGCTTACAACAGTGTAGTAGTGGCAAGAAGCAACAGGAAGGCGTGGGAGCAGAGAAATCGAGATGGTGATGGAAATATCAGGGGCAACAGCGACATTTTTGGGCAGTGAATAGTGTGTGCGCGAAAACGGCCATAGGAAGCAATGCAGCAGTGAATTTGGGGCATGAAGGGTTGTGATTTAAGCTAGATTAGGCAAAGGTTCACAAGAAATCAAAATCAAACAAGAATTCAAATTTGTTTTGAAATTTCAGTTTTGTTTCACTAATGATGTAGCCAGTTGATCCATATTTACCGACAGCAAAACCAGAACGTCTATACATGTATATTTTCCCTAACACTTAGAGGATACGTCAATTTGTTCTTTTTTCCAAGATGGATTGCAAAATCTGGCATCAACTTCACTCACATTCTCAGATGGATTACAAAATCTAGTGAATATGGAGGGGAGCAAGTGAGCAATCAGTACCTAGATGAGGATGGTGGGGTAGGGATGGATCTCCGGAGGAAGGAGTGGGGGAAGGAAGACTACGGAGTTGGGGGCAGCGAGGCCTGCGAGTCAGCGATGTTGGGGACAGGGAGGAGGCCTGTGGCATCGATGGCATCGGCCGATGGGAGGATCTGGATCACGGGAGGATGGCAGCGATGTGGGAGGCAACGGGGTCACGGGATGGCCGGCTAGGCCTACTAATGGGTTAAAACCCAACCCAAAACTAATCCAACCCATATAAGGCAAAGCCAACTTTCCACCCTAACCCAACCTACAAAAGATTTTTCACAACTCCACCCAACCAAACCACCTTCTACTTAAATCCAACCTAAACCACCTTCCACTTAAACCCAACCCAAACCCATGGGTTCAACCCACTCCCCAACCCATTTACCAACCTGTCACTTATTCATAAAACTTCTGTATTTGAAATTTCAATCTCGCGTTCAAACTGTAAAAGTTTTACGAAATCAATTGAAATTTATTGCAAATGATTCTGCGTGTAGGGGAGTTACTTTGTGCAAATTGACAGGACTAGACGCACACATGGGCCCCACATGCTTTTATAGGAAGCTTTTGCAAAACTTCAGTATTTGGAGTTTCAACCTCATGTTCACATTACAAAAGTTTTTATCAAATTGATTGAAGTTTGTTACAATGATTCAATTTGTTGGGGAGCTACTCTATGCAAATTGGTAGGGTTAGGTGCACATGTGGCTCTCACATACTTTTATACTAAGTTTTCGTAAAACTTCGATATTGGGAATATCAACCTCACGTTCACACTATAAAAGTTTTATGAAATTGATTGATATTTATTGCAAATGATTTCGCATGTAGAGGAGCTACTCTATGCAAATTGGTAGAGCTAGGCGCACACGTGGGTCCCACATGCTTTCATAAGAAGTTTTCGTAAAATTTCAGTATTTGGAATTTCAATCTCACGTTCATACAACAAACGTTTATTGAAATCAATTAAAATTTATTAGAGATGATTTTGCGTATAGGGAGGTACTCTATGCACATTGGCGGTACTAGGCGCACATGTGGGCCCCACAAACTTTTATACGAAGCTTTCGTAAAACTTCGGTATTTAGAACTTCAACCTTACATTCACACTACAAAAATTTTATGAAATCAATTGAAATTTATTGCAAATGATTATGTATGTAGGGGAGCTACTCTGTGCAAATGACACAGCTAGGCGTATACGTGGGCCCCACATGCTTTTATAGGAAGTTTTACTTGAAATTTCAACCTCATGTTCACACTACAAAAGTTTCTCGAAATTAACTAAAATTTATTAGAGATGATTCTTCATGTAGGGAAGCTACTCTATTCAAACTGGCAGGGCTAGACACATACGTGGGCCCTACATGCTTTTTAGAAAGCTTTTATAACTGAATATGGTAGTCTAAGCCTATAGATAATCCAAGCACCACTCCATTAGGCCATGCCACGGATTGAACTCATTTACAACCCGATCTCAACCCAAAAATTCTAAACCAACGCCATCTAACTCAACCCTTTTTATGAGGTAACCCAACCCAACCCATTCGCTCCTCCAACCCGTTTCCACCCATCTAAAGCCAACTCAAATAAGAACCCACCCCGTTTAACCCAATTGAACTCAACCCATTAGCACCTCGATGGCCCATGGTAGGGGTGAAAACGAATCTGGATATTACTCGGATATTCGGCTACCGAAACATGATATACCTAATACCCAGATGCAAATCTGGTATGGGTTAGCACATATTTGGATCTGGATTTAGAGTCGGATATCCGGATTCAGCAGATATAATAACAACAGCTTACTAATATGTATCTTTTGCATTTGACCTTCAAATTGGGCATATTATATATGCATTTTGATCATCTCGACGAGCCCGTCATCATGGTGGGCTTTAATTTGGCATTTCATATTTTTCATTTTGGCACATCCCTCAATAAAGCTTTTTGGATGCTCTTTTTAGCTAAATTCGATATATTTATAAATGATTTATTTGCAATATATGTAGAATTAGTGAGGATTAGTGACAAAATGACAGTAATGATCAATGATTACATGATAAACTAGAGAAAAAAGGGCATAAATATTACTATAAAACCGATATTGGTTTGTTAAACTTCATTGCATCATAGGATGTGAAGTTGTCCTCAAAAGCTATATTATACAAATACATGAGATGAATAATTCATTTGTTGCTGTCAACATTTAATGCACAGTTACATGTTAGAGTCACTGCGTCAGTTATTTATCATTTAACATATTAAAACAATTCAGTGACATGTTTTAAATAGAAGAGACCACGAATAATTATTAGAATCCAAAAAATAGTTGAATCTGATCCGATTTTGAGTATAATCTGATCCAAATTCGTATCTGACATTTGTCTGTCCATATTCGTATCTGGCGTTTGTCCAATTCGCATTTGAATTCGAGAAAAAAATATGAATGCAAATATGATTTGAGCACTATCCAATCCATTTTCACCCCTAGCCAGTGGGGTTGCAGCGAAACCTAATCACCTTTGAGGCGATTCGGTTGGAACTCGGGAGGGTGAAGCCATGAGCGAATCAACTGAACATTGCATTTTTATATCAATGGTATTTTATGGGTAATTTTGATGAAGTTTAGTAAAAAAGTGTTATTTTCATTCCACAGAAGCCAAAAAAATTTCTCAAACCTAGCTTATGACTTTTAGTTATGGCAATCTTTTTGGCTTTTTAAAAGCCCCGTTAAAAACCTTTTGTTTATTTAAACTTTAACTTTTTTACTTTTAAATCGAAGAAAAAACCTACACAAATAGTGTGTAACTGGAGCACTGCTAAAGCCTATTGGAGCAGCGGCGAAAGCAAGCGAACTATCTTGACTCTCCCCGGGAGAAAATGAAGTGAACGGACAAGTGTTCCTGACAAGGAACTGTCGAGAAGCATATTGTTAAGATACTCGGGCCCAGGATGAGAGTCCTGGCCCAATATGGGCACCCCACCGTAGGCTATAAATAGGGACCTATACCTGTTCATTATGTACCCCCAAAAAGCAATTGAAAGCAATAAAGAAAGACCAGGAGTTCTCTCTAACTCTCTGTGTTCAATCTATTGTTCTGTGATTGATTCGTTTTTGTTCTAAGCAGAGGAATCGATCGGACTGGTCGCCAGCGACGGTTCCTCAACACGTTATCAGCACGACTTCACTCCGGTGAACAAGGTAATCATCGAAGCACAGATTGAATTTTCTAGATCGCTTTTGAATCTATATTTTCTTTTTCGCGTTCTAGATTGAATCTCTATGGTGCAAATCCGCCCTAATCTACCGTGAGCCGACCTGAAGTCGCCGACACAATGTCGATCGGTAGATTGTGAAACGGGGTAGATGTTGATTGCACTGTAGATTAGAAACGATGCAAAGCCGCCCTAATCTACCGCGAGCAGATCTGAAATCGCTGGCACAATGTCGATCGGTAGATTGTGAAACGGGGTAGATGATGATTGCATCGTAGATTGAAAACTATATGCATTATTTTCCTGTTCAGTTTTGCACAGTCATTAAATGATCTCTATTCGGGTTTTTGCTTGGCTTCTGCACAGGCATTGCATGAAAAAAGGGATTTTAGGCACGGGTGGCCCTGCATGGCCGCCGCCGCCGATTGTCTGGCTGCCGCCCGAATGCGCGCCGATGGTCCACTGCTCGCCCGCCGCCGAGTAGCACGCCGACCGCCTCCGCAGCCTGCCTCGCCCGCACGCGTGTATGCGCCGCCGCCCGAAGCGACAGCACCGCCTCCCCACTGGCCCCTCCCGCGCCGGCCGCTGCCTCGCCTCCCGCGCGCGACCGGCCGCCGCCTCGCCTCCCGCGCCCGACCGCGCGCGACCGGTTGCCGCCTTGCCTCCCGTGCCCGAACGCGCGCGCCGACCGCCGCCTCGCCTCCCGCGCCCGAACGCGTGCGCCGGCCGCCCGTCGCCTTCCGCGCCCGAACACGCGCGCCCGCTGCCGCTTCGCTTACCCATGCCGACGCCGCATCGCGCAGGACCGCGACCGAAGAACGCCGGCTCCGCCGCCTTGCGCCGTCCGGCCCGCCGTTGGCCTCGCATCTCGCGCCCACCGCCTCCCGGCCAGCAGCCTGTCGGCCTCGTGCGCGCGCCTTGCACAGCCACCGCTGCCACCCGTATGAACAGGGGTAGGGTTTACCCTGCCCCCTTCTTGATCCGGCCGGATGGGCCTGCGGGAGATGGGCCGAATCAGGCCAAAAGGCAATGGGCTGGGCGGTAGGAAAAAAAGGGGAGGCCTGTGTATGAGGGGGGTAAAATTGCAGAAAGACCCCCGAGATCAGAAGAATTACCAATTGGCCCTTAATTATTTGATTTAAGTCCCGAATCTTGCAGATAGGTCTCGGTAGTTTCTAAAATTACCGATAGGTCCTCGGATTTACGTATGGGTCCAGAATTTTATAGAAAACCCTTCTGTAAATCAGAAAATTGTGTGAATTTTTCTCTGAACTAAATATGTGCGTAAAACCCCCCAGAAATTGCAGAATTCACTGTAATTTCGTATTTTAGCATAAAAAGGCCTCGGGAATTCAATTTTTGAATTATTTTTAGCATTTAAAGCTTATTCATTTATGCCATTATTATTCTTTGTATTTTCTGTATTTATTTACTGTTTTGATTAATTGTAATTGTTTTAATTGCTTTTAATCACTGAAATTAGCAGTAAAATTATAGAAAATACACAGAAAATTATGAAACATTATGGGAACCTTTTGTACCACTTTATTTACCTATAGTAAATTTTTCATGCATGTTTACCTGAAGTAAACTTATTTTATTTCGTTCATACACATGTAGATGATTGGAATTTCGAACCGGGAGTTCGAGGAGCTGGCCCAGCATGGCCAAAACTATCTGACTTGGGCATCCGATGTCAAGATTGTGCTTGGGGGCCGGAAGCTCAGCGCAGCTATTGGGTTAAGCGGACAGAAAGACTCCCGACCCACACGTGAGGAGAATACTCAGGCACTTTATTTTCTCAGGCACCACATCTGTCCGACTCTCAAGAATGAGTATATGGCGAAAAGAAACGCGCTAGCACTCTGGACCGCACTCAAGAAGCGATTTGAGAGTCTCAAGTACACCATTCTTCCTCAAGCAGAGCAGGAGTGGATCGGACTGAGGTTTGTCGACTTTAAGACGGTCGGGGAGTACAATTCTGTCTTGCACAGGATTTGTACTAATCTTCAACTCTGTGGCAAGGAGATCATAGATGAGCAGAAGATTGAGAAGACCCTGTCCACATTTCACCCCAGTGCTGTACAGACTGCCCGCAACTATCGTCAAGACGGCTATAAGGAATACGCCGAATTGATTGATATGATACAGGTGGCAGAGGCTCAGGACGAACTTCTCCGCAAGAATTACGTCACTCATCCACCAAAGCCAACGCTAGCAGCTACAAGGTGCGAAAGCCCTTGATGAAGAGAAGGGGTAAGAAGGGTAAGATCATTGCCCAGAAAGGCAAGTCAGATGCTCCAAATGACAGAAAGGCTAAGAAGAGTGGCAAGACCTATGGCCAGCAGAACCAGGGTTGCTACAAGTGTGGCAAGTGGGGGCATTGGTCGCGGATATGCAAAGAACCGTAATATGTCATTGATGCCCACCAAGCTCAAAAGAAGAATGGCAAAGGGCAGCCTGAAGCTCAGTTTGCAGCAGTCGAGGGGGAGCATGTTGAGCAGCTGCCTGAGTTGATGGATGTTGAACCCATCCCAGCAGCGGCACCCCCTATGACTTAGAGGCAGCCACAGCCATGATCTCCCTTGAGGAGAACATCACTCCTGAGAAAATAGCCGAAGAAGTCGATGATTTTCTAGTTGATTCCGTCTGATGCACAGAATGCATAAGACGTTAATTGTCATTTATTTTGTGTTAAATGGACAAGTTTAGAACTTGCATGGATGGTACTTTAGGTTTTGTTTTCTCATAATGATTGGGTGATTTTGGAACAAAGCATTCATTTATTCAGTTTATAATGGCATTATATGTTCTGATATTGGCGTATTTTATTTATGTGTTGAATGCCTTCTAATACATATTAATTAAATATGTTATATTAGAACACGTGTGGCGCCCTATGGAGGAAGTATGCCTTGCCGATAGTGGCACAACGAATACCATTTTAAGAGAGACTAAATATTTTCAGTCGATCCGTAAGAGCACCAGCAGCCTTACGACAATCGCCGGAAGCGATGCATGTATAATTAGTTCTGGAAAAGCCACTATTATACTTCCAATAGGCACAACTTTGGTCATTGAAGAAGCCTTATTGTACCCAAAATCGACTAGAACTCTCCTAAGTTTGAAGGATATTCGTGCCAATGGTTTCCACGTTGAGACTGACGAAGAGTACGGTAAGAAATACCTGCTCATCACGAAGCACGAAGAGAATGGCAAAAAGGTATTAGAAAAGCTTCCTTCACTTGAAACTAGGCTATATTATACCAACATTAAAGCGCCTGTAGTGTACACTATTTTGAAGACAATATTTAGAAGCTCTGAACTATTCTGTCTCTGGCATGACAGATTAGGCCACCCAGGTCTTAGGATGATGAGAAACATAATAAATAACTCGCATGTGCATAATATTAATGTGAAGAATTTTCCGAATCATGAAGATTTTGTGTGCCCTGCATGTGCCACCGGGAAACTAATAACTAGACCCTCCACTCTGAAAGTGAAGGATGAAGTCCCTGCATTCCTGGAACGCATCCAGGGAGACATTGCGGTCCCATTCAGCCCGTCTCAGGGCCATTTAAGTATTTCATGGTGCTCATTGACGCTTCATCGAAGTGGTCGTATGTGGGTTTGTTGTCCACAAGAAACCATGCCTTTGCAAAATTGATCTCACAGATCATTCACATCAAAAATGTGTTTCCAGATCATCATATCAAGTCCATCAGAATGGACAACGCCGGAGAATTTACTTTGAAGGCATTTGATGATTATTGCATGGCAATGGGAATTGCAGTTGAGCATTCGGTACCGCATGTACATACCCAGAATGGTCTGGCAGAGGTTTTAATTAAAAGAATTAAATATATTGCCCGGCCCCTCTTACATAAAAGTAATTTGCCAGCTACATGTTGGGGACACGCAGTCCTTCATGCATCGAATCTCATCAACCTTAGACCTTCGGCCTACAACATCCGTTCACCTATGCAACTAGCGCAAGGGTCACCACCAAAAATTTCTCATCTCAAGAGGTTTGGATGTAAGGTTTATGTACCTATACCACCTCCGCAGCGTACTGCAATAGGCCCTCTCCGTAAGATTGGGATATACGTTGGTTATGAGACTGCATCCATAATCAGGTATTTGGAACCCATGACGGGAGATTTGCATACTGCCCGCTTCGCTGATTGTATTTTTGATGAGGATAATTTCCCGTTATTAGGGGGAGGAAATCAACCCGTTGATGAAAAATATCGGGAAATTACGTGGGAAGCTACGGGAATTCATGCATATGACCCGCGCACTAGTGAAACTAAAAAAGAGATCTAGAAGATCATCGACTTGCAAGCATTAGCAAACTAACTGCCCGATCACTTTAGTGATTTGAAGAGCGTGATTAAGTCGCATATGCCTGCACGCAATGCACCGGAGAGGGTTGAAATACCAAAGAAAATAGAAGGTATCCCTAATCCCGTCCAGAGGCCTCAGAATAAAAGGACGAGAACTCTGGCTCCTCGAGTCCAAAGTAACCGGGGACGCCCGACGAAAAAGGATAAGAAGGGCTTATCACAACTGATCATTGAAGTTCCCTAGAATGAGAAGGGGAGCCAGTTGAGACCTGGCACAAGTATGACACCTTCAGAAAAGGGCATACCGGATCTGAACATCCCCATCGGCATGGATGTGTGCGCACACATCAGAGCCGAAAAACTAAAGGGACTTGCCACCGCAATTGAAAGAAGCGATGCGCAAGGTGAAGCTCCAGAAAAAGCAGCTCATGAAGAAATAGCTATAAATTATGTGCACACGAGAGAGTCCCTGAATAGGACAACAGCCAATATCGATATCTACTTCGCAAAGAAAATTGCCACAATCATCGATCTTAATCCCGAGCCTGCATCGCTCGCTGAATGTAAGAAAAGATCAGATTGGGAAGATTGGAAGAAGGCAATAGCAACTGAATTGCTATCTTTGAATAAAAGAGAAGTGTTTGGGCCCGTATGCCGCACACCTCCCCACATACACCCCGTTGGGCACAAGTGGGTATTTGTTCGAAAGAGAAATGAAAGAAATGAAGTAGTGAGATACAAAGCAAGGCTGGTAGCACAATGTTTCACTCAACGTCCTGGAGTTGATTATGAAAAAACCTACTCCCCAGTCATGAGTGGAATCACCTTTAGATATTTGATCTCAATGGCAGTGAACTTGAACTTAGAAATGAAATTGATGGATGTTGTGACTGCATACCTTTACGGTTACTTGGATTCGGAGATTTATATGAGAGTCCCTGAAGGAATCCCTCTCCCGAACCAAGACAGAGCAAATAGAAATCTGTACAGTGTGAAACTCAGAAAGTCACTGTATGGACTGAAACAATTTGGAAGAATGTGGTATAATCGCTTAAGCGACTTTCTCTGCAAGAAAGACTACACGAACAATGAAGACTGCAATACGGCGATCCCAGAATGGATTCTGTATAATTTTTGTGTATGTAGATGATCTGAACATCATCGGGACAGCCGAAGACATAAAAGAAGCAAGCTCTTACTTGGAGTCAGAATTTGAAATGAAAGATTTGGGTAAAACCAAGTTTTGCTTAGGCCTGTAGCTTGAGCATGTCCCTGGAGGAATCTTGGTACATCAGTCGACCTACACTCAGAAGATGCTTGAATGGTTTGGCTTTGAGAAGGCACTTCCCTCGAAAGTACCGATGATCGGGAGGTCTTTACAGTAAGGAAAAAGATCCTTTCCGACCTAGGAAAGAGTGGGAGGAAATCTTGGAACCAAAATTCCCATACTTGAGTGCAGTAGGAGCACTCATGTACTTAGCAAACTGCACTAGACCAGACATTGCATTTGCCGTGAACCTGTTGGCAAGGTACAGTGCAGAGCCCACCAAAAGGCATTGGCAGGACATAAAGGACATCTTCCGATACCTCCAAGGAAGTAAGGACCTTGGATTATTTTACAGAAAGAATCAAGATCTGAACTTGATTGGCTATGCAGATGCTAGGTACCTGTCGGACCCGCATACAGCAAAGTCACAAACAGGCTATGTATTCCTGTGTGGTGGAACTGCAATTTCATGGAAATCGTCTAAGCAAAGCCTTGTAGCTACTTCGACGAACCACTCAGAAATTATAGCTCTGTATGAAGCTGCACGAGAGTGCGCTTGGCTACGGGTACGCATCGTCTGATCTCGTTTTTATCCCAAGACGACATGCAACGAACTAACGATATTACTATTGCAGGTACTTACCAGCAGCTCGTCGTCTCCCCGGCCCAGGACGATGTGGACCAGTTTTTTGCGGAGTGGCCCGGGCAGTTCTCTGACACTGCACCGGAGGTTCTCTCTGGCAGTGCCCTCCCCGGTGCACCGGAGGGCACACAGCCAGATGTGCAGCTGACTCCACCAGCGCAGGGGCGGGATAGACACCCTCCTGCTCGTTTTAATTTTTCGGAGCCCCGTAACCCGTTGCACCGGAGGAGGGCCAAGCGGGGCCGTATGGGAGGACGTGGGCGCGGTGACGGGGCACACTAGGGTGGCGAGTGAGGTTATGCATGTAATGAAAAAATACGCGGCTTGTTACTCACAATTATATTATGAAGTTTATTTTTATTCAAACAAGTCTATCATCTTTTCTTTTCGCATTCAATCATTCATATATCAAATTATCTAAAAAATTTACATACCGGTTCTCCGCACACTGAATTATCATCGTATGTCACTTAACAGTGTATGTATCGATCATTCTCCAGTTAATCTTTAATAAAAAAAATTTCTAAAAATTTTCACGCACCTACAATATACAATAACATAAACTTTTATTACAACTAAACCAGATTTTTTACCAGTTTAAAACTACAAAATTCACAAAATTCACGGGGGGTCATGCAGTCGCCTAATGGAATGGCGACTGCATGTAAGTCGCCTAACCGTAAGGCGACTGCATGAAAGTCGTCGTACAGAAGAGTGACTGGATGAAATCGCTCCAGCGTGCGGCGACAGATATTATTTCTGGTTGGGCGAAAGGCTTCAGTCGCCGAACCATTAGGCGACTGGAGCCTATTTTTGTAAAAAAAAATTCGCAGGTATATTTATGTAATTTCGAATAAAAATGGAATATCCATACAATTTTTTTTAAAATTTAATTATGCTAAATAAGCCTCTGTCAGTTACAGTGTTTTTTTCAGCCAGCTATAGTGTTTTCAGCCATAAGCCATGAGCTTTTAAGCCCAACTGATCACCACCAAAAGGTCTAAAGTTGAAACTCAATTCTCTTGGTTTTCCTGTGTACACTTTAGTAAAATGTCTTTTATTGATGTGTGTGCTGTCCTTGGAAACGGTTGCCATCAAGGGTGGAACCAGGCGAGATAGGCTATAACTCGAGGCCTGAAAACTAAAACCCATAAAAAAAATAGTAACTTAGATATAAAAATCTAACAATAAAAGCCCAAAATAATCTAAAACGAGATAGCCTAGCCCGAGGCTTGAACTAAGCCTGATTCCGCTCGTGGTTGCCATTACTAACGACCTCAGCAAATTGTGGTCGTTCTTACCTTACGGCCACGCCTACATTGACCGTTTGACCTCCTTGTCATCCCCTTCTTTCCCTTTCTCCTTTTACCTTTCCCTTCCTTTATTTTCCTTACTTCTTCCACAGCTCCTCTCTCCCTGTTTCTTTCACCGGATCTCATCGGCCGCCGTCGGGCCTCCTCAATGCTGCCTCTCATCGCCCGCAGCCGACCCGTGATCCGTTGTCGCCGTCACTGAGAAGAAGACGCGGAAGCCCGGTCGGGATGCTGTCACCGTCGCCGTTAGCTAGAGGCCCGGCCCGCCTCCCGTTGCCCCCGCGGAAGACTGGGATGCCGCCGCATTCTGGCCGACATCCGTTGTTCTCGTCGCAGCGTTGAGAAGACCGGCGGCGTCGAGTGGGCTGGCGGCGTCGGGAGCAGTGGCGAAGCTAGAGCAAATGGGTGGGGGGTGCACAGTGGGCTTGTTGGGCTGCCGGCCTGGTGGGGGTGCCTCGTCTTGGGCCATGCGGGGTGCCTATAGGGCCGAATTTTTCCAATCCTTAAGAAATTCTGGAAGTGAGGGGGGTGCCTGGGCACCCACGGGCCTCTATTGGGCTTCGCCCCTGGTCGGGAGCCCCGGAGCGGAAGGGGGAAGGAGAGGCGGCGTCGAGCACTTCTCTGTGCACGAGAGGTGAGCGCACATCGCTCACGCGGATGAGCGCGTGCGTGAACCATGTGGTTCGTTCGATTTCTTGGAATCCATCGATACATCACATTAGGGAAAGATTCCTAGAATCTGTACCACTCGAGGACGAGTTGGTTGCATTCCTTCAACCAACCGCAGGGGCGAGGGATACAGGCATGCCTAGGTGCACCAATCAAACACACCTTAAATGAGAGGGGTGAAAACGAGTCAGATTCGGGCGGATATTGCTGTTACCATATCCTAACCCATATTTTTTCTCCGGATTCGGTGTCGGATCGGTCGGGATTAACCCATTTCGTTTACATCTCTACTTGTTTGTAAGGAATGCATACAGTGCAGTAAATAGAGTAGGATGCACTGACTTGATGTTACTATTTAATAGCTGATGTGGAAGATTTTATTTTACCATTGCAAAAGAAAATGAAACGTCAAATAGTAGCACTAACCTGAAATCAAACTTGAAGATGTATCGGATTCGAACGGATATTGCTGTTACCATATCCTAACCCATATTTTTTTTCTCCGGATTCGGTACTAGTCGGATTCGGTACCAATCGGATTCGGTGCCAGATCGGTCGAGATTAACCCGACCCGTTTTCACCCCTACTAAATGATATGATAGGTCTCTTCCTTAGTCCCTGGTTACATGTTCAAACTTGACTACATTTGGTCAGGGTCAACCATGGGTCTTTCAAATGTTCTCTGTACAAAGCAGGCAGGCACTACCTCTTCAGATCCTTTAGACCAAGCAACTGTTAACCTTTCCAATGAATACTGCATCTGAACAATAATGCATGTTCAGTGGTCATTCAAACTTCAAAGGGAACAATGGAAAGAGGAAGACAGTTACCACTTTCTTCACAGAAAGTGGGAAAGGGCTCACACTTCGTTGTGTTTATCAGGTATTTCCCACGTATGAATGGAAGCCTACGGGCTATGGCCCGCATGTCAGTAAATATTCGCGCAAATCATTCGTACATGCACTAGCACTCTTTCTAAACTGCAGCACAAATTTCGAGTGTCATAATCTACATCAATGACGAATCCCGTAGGTTCTCGTAAATTACAAGCTGGCCGACCGTTAAGTTGTTGATGTTCTTCTTCGGATAGCGCAATCATAAGCAATGTTACATAAAGGAAGCTTTACTAATACAGCAACTAAAGCAGAGATTAGATGCTATCATGCTCTTCCAAAAAGATTAGATGCGATGGCTCATTCTTTCCTGTTTATAGCTTCTTTTAAACAAACAAATAAGACGATTTCTCTGTCGTCGGTTCGAAACGGTTTATCAGAACAGTTTTTTCGAAGTAACTTATTGGTTTATCGGTATTTGATTCGTTCGCATACTCACGCTAGAACTAAAAGCTATCAGCCGTAGCATAAAAAAACACACTACAGAAGCACACCTTGACGAGATTGTAGGTCCTATGTTTGGTATAGATACCTCGAGGGGTTCCTTCATCACTTCGTTTTTGTTGAGGGATGAGGCAGCGATTGTGTAAGCTTTGAGGTGAATCGTTTGATGCGTGAAACTTAAAACTTTTTATATTTCCAATTGTCCACAGTACTCCAAACTTTTCTGATTCACTAGGCATCCCTCGATGTATAATGCATAATTAATTAACTGTTTCTCTTATTAGTTAACTTGGGGCTTCGATACTGCCGAAAGAGGGTTCCCTTTTTATGTTCCTCCTGCCTTTGTTCCGCCCCCAGTTACATTCCATCACTCGCTCAGGCACTCTGAACCCTTATATAAGCACATCCAGCACTCCTGGAGCAGGTGACCAAGTATAGAGTAGAGCTAAAACTACTTTGCTGTACATATTCTCTATACTAAACACATCATCTCTAATTCTCCATGGAGGCGCACTTCACCGCCGGCAACAACAACGGCGGTGACGACGGTAAGAAGAAACAGCGGTGGTGCCGCCGCGGCGTTGCCCGGAATCGCATTTTGAGGCGTATTTTGCGCGCCCTCTGCTGTTGCGACCGTTCAGAGAGCGACTGAGCATCAAGCAACCATTCTCCTCCATCCATATGATGTGCGAGCTTTCATCAACAATATGCGAGCTTTCATCAACAATATGAATGGATCATCTTATACCCTCTGGTACTTTTGTACTGACCAGCAGGAATTGATTACTAGTGCTACGCTAGAAGGTTGTATGTCTTCTACAAATATGTTCTTATGTGTTCAGATAAATAATAGTATGTATGCTTGCTTGTGTCGTTGCTTGGAGATCGAAGGTATATTTCGACAGTTTTGTATTTTATTGATGCCCAATTTGGGTACGTCGTATAGTCTTTTTTTTAACGTAGTACGTCTTATGGGCTTGATGTGGCAATCTATACAAGAACAGCATATGATTAGTGTGTACTTTTTCTTTTCTTATGTTGCTCTAATCTGATCCGAATGTGTGTGGTGTCCTTTCTTTTGCCTAACTAGTGAAACGTTCGTTTAGATGCACCATCTTTCTGAAGGATATTCCAATTCTAAAGCATTAAGCACTTTCGGTATCAATCGTATGTTAAATTCATAATGATGGAGAGCCATTTTCTAAAGTTGAGATTCTGCGTGGTCGTCGAATTGAGTCAATTGGGCTGGGGCCGCCACAAACCCAAGATTACTAGGCCACAGCCGAGTAGAGTCAACTCCGGCCCAGGTCGACTATCATCAAGACATGAATTGCTAAGCTCATACTGTCCCCTAACATTGGGATAGGTTAACAATAGTTCAGAAAATGTGTGTTGGTCAAGTTTCTACTTAAGAATTCAGAAAATAATTTCCTTTCACACAGTAAAGACATACAGTGATATAGACAACGCCTATGTTTTGGGGAATTTTAAAGTTCTGCATAACAGAATGAGTTACAGTTACTAAATTCTATTTTGAATTTCACACCAAATCTAATTATCAGAATAGAGGTGGGGGCTTTAATACAGCTTACACAAATTTCGAGTGCCATCCATAGCGACTAATCACGCATCTAAAAAAGTTACCGTAAATTACAAGCTGGCCGACCGTTACGTTGTTGATGTTCTTCTTCAGATACTGCAATCATAAGAATTGTTAAGTAAAGGAGCTTTACTAATGCAGCAGCTAAAGCATAGATTGCTAGTATAATAGTCTTCCAAAAAGGATATATGCTATAATCAATGTGAAATTCGGCCAAATTGTAGGGCCCATGTTTGGTACCACCTAAATATGCATGTCCTAGTCAATATACCACTTCGTCACTCTCTTCTCCCCTCCTATCCGTCAATAGCGGACCCAGAAATTTCATGATGGGTATTCGAAGTTACAAAAATTTTGTTCAATAGAAAATATAAAGATCCACAATAGCGAAAATTTAAGTACAATTGTTCATACAAAGACAACAACTCCAATAATATAAAGAGCTCAAATCCTGAAAAACGACATGGATGGTATGTATACCTGAATAACTCTGTAATGGTACTTCTAGCTGAAATTGTGGCCAATTATGTCAAGAACCAAGTTTCTCACCCCTCCATTGAAATATACCTAGAAAGCTGTAGATGCGTAAGCTCAAGAAACAGAGGGTCATCTCATGGTCATGACTTGGGACAAATGATATAATAAAGTCAATAAATGACATAGACCAATTGTTAGCATTATTTTATATAGAAACTTTTTCAAGTGATCCTGAAAAGCAGTTCAATGGCTGCAAGGATTAATGAAATCAGCTGAATCAACAACTACAATTAGCTCCAAAAATGAACATACTAGGCAGCTAAGATGTGTATGCATGCAGAGTTATAGGATTGGTTGGTTAGAGATTGCATGGAAGCTCAAGCTAATTGGTACCAAAGAAGCACAAAACAGGATGAATGGGAATATCTGTTCACAATCTCAGATGACTGAATATTCCTTATGAAATTAATAATAAAGAGTTGCATTGTTAAATGACAATAAAGAAAATAATAATAAAGAGCTATATCTTTTCTGATAACAACTGCAACGTGTCCTCAAAGAATGCATAGTTCAGGAATTTGCTGTTAATTGACAAAAGTATGCTGACAGTGGTAGATCAACAGCCAGTCAGCCACAAGACATGTAACAGATGATCTACAAGGATATGTAGTCAAGTAAAAAACTCACCAAATCAACACACCACAGAGATAGCAGACCTAAAAAGATAAACAGAACTTGGAAGTTGAGAAAGCTCAAATGCAGCTGATATAGAGAGCCCTCCAAGAACTGCAGCAATTTGGAAATTTCTCTCAATTGATCCCAAAGTCAGATCCACGGGAGATAGAAAAGCAGAAGTATCAATCCCATTTAGCTTAAGCTCTTCAAATTCATAAAGTCTTTGATGTACCTAAATGAGATTTCAGTAGAAAAGAGATGAAGTTACTATAATAGATCACATTCTTGAAAAAGGAAAAGATAAAGCTTCACTAAACATGTCCCATACAATTCAGATCGTCTCCGAACAAATCAGAACGTCTCACTGCACCCTCTCTGCTTCTTTGCCAAATCAATTTAAATGCACGGAAATACTCTAATTCACACACGATCGCGAATAATTGCAGCATCTCTTCTAATAATTGCACAGTAGCACACCCTAGCAAGAAAAAAGAACACGTTGGTCGAATCAAGAACCCAAGATAATATGGAGTAGCAAGAAAACAACCTACCTCGCCGCCGCCCAGGCCGTGGGATCTCTAGATCTGGGACTGGGATGATGAGCACGACTGCACAAGCCACGCGGGGGAGACCAAGACGGGAAGCCGGAGGGAGAGGGCCAAAGGGAGGACGAACCTGCGGCCTACGCCGGTACGCTGCCATGGAGGGGGGCTAGAGGGTCTGAGAGAGTGAGAGGAGAGAAGTGATGAGAGGAGAGCATGCCTGCCTGAGAGAGACACTGCTAAGTGCTGACTCAAGCCTTAGTTTCTCCTCCCATGGGCTGGCCAATGTGCCATTCAACCACTCGGCCTGGGCGGCTGGGGCGCTAGGCCACTGTCGGTCCGGCCATCCGGCGCAACGTTGGGCCCGAGAGAGGGAAATACGACAATTTAAGCCTAATTACTAGTATACATATGTATTACATTTTGTATATAGTAGATTTTTTGTCATAAATTTTAGGTATTCAGCTGAATACCCATGAATTATTGTAGGTTCACCCTTGTTGTCCATCCATTGGCCCTTCTTTTTCTTGTCTTCTCCTCTCTTCCCCCAGATCAGTCCCTCCAAACACATCTCATCCTTCTCTTCCTCTCCTCTTCCCCCAAATTGGCACCTCCAAATTTGCGCCGCCACTCCACAGAAGTTTCTTCTTTGCTCTTTGTGCACTCGTCCTGCTCTGGATCCCCGCAATCTTCGTCGCTCACGAAGGCACAACATCTTGTTCTCCCTTTCTCCCATGTGTCGCCATCACCATGGCTTCACCGCCACCTCCTCTAAGCCCCCACCGCCACCTCTTCTATGAGCTCCCGTTGTCGCCCTTCCTCTACGCCCTTGTCACCGCCCCTCCTCTGAACCCCCACCACCGCCCCTCCTTTGTCCCCTTGCCACAGTGGATGGACAGTGTTGGGAGAACGAGATAGGATCAGGAGGATGAGGGCTGGTCGATGCAGTGGAAGAGAGTAGAGAGCAGAGGAACTAGGGTCAACCGAAGGAGATGGGTTCGGGAGGGACCTGGTCAGGAGCCAAAAGATAGTGCTTGGTCAAGCCACCTTATGGGCAAACTGGCAAATTCATGCCAATATTAAAGGGAGGTGAGACGAAAGGTGATGAAGTGGTATATCTTAAAGTTTTGGAGATTTCATTACTATTAAAGTGAACTAGAATTTTATTGTGGTATATATTAAAACTGAACACATTTCGATGGTATATACCCAATTTTCTAAAAGCTGTAAGGTCGTATAAGTCGTAAACATTAGTCCACGGTGTGTGATTAGGAGGTTGTAACTAATCGAACCAGGCCAGTTTTGCTCACGATCTATCTACAAGAGATTCTCTAGCATACTTAATCGCTACATTATTTTCATAATTTCGTGGCGCCCTTCCATTTGGACAAAAGTAGTTTAGCACATGAGTACATAGGGTTAGAGGATAATAACAATTCGGAAAAGGGGAGGTGTGTCACCTCCATGGCTCTGGTGAACGGAAACAAGGAAATGTTAGCCCGCCCGCACCCGCGTCTCGCCGCCCCGACGACAGTGGCCACCCCAGCCTCAAATCCCCCTCATCTACTACCAACCCCTGCCGCGACTGATTTCACCGCCTTCCCCTGTCTAGGGTGGCGCGACGGGTTGCTATGCGTGCATAGGGCGAGGCACAGTGGCCGAGGGTGGTGCAGCACGGCGCGGGCGTGTGCAGTGGGGGCGAGGCGTGTGCGGCGAACATGGGTGGGGGCACACGGCCCATGGTGTGGGCGCAGCTCGAGGTGCAGGCATGGCAGAGCCAGGTTGGGCAAGGCGCGGAGGTGACAGGGCCCGACACAATGGTGGGCGCAGGTAGTGCGGCGTTGTGGCAGGCGCGGTGGGGGCGTGTCAGGTGCACGCCTAGAGCGTTGGGGGGAGAGAGGAAAAAAGAAAGAGAAGGGAGAGAAAAGGAATAGGGCGGGCCGGGGAAGAGAAAAGTTTTTGGGCTTGGCCCAAGGTTCAAATCTGAACTTTGGATTTGAATTTTGAATTAACATTTGATTTGGAGTGTGAATGCTTAAATTTGGTTTGTAGTTTGTTTTTGAATTCTAGGTTTAGATTTCCATTTTGAGATTCAATTTTAAATTTTGTTTTTGCCAAAATTTGAAAAAGATCAATTCAGCAAATTTTATTCAAAAATTTTGAATACCCAAAAATGGGATGTTACACACCATCTGGATAGAAAATACTCCATTAGGCTAGCTTATTACTATCAAGCAGAACAGGCAGCTGCTAGTTCAAAAAACAAACTAAAAGGCAAATGCTAGGGTGGAAATAATTAGAGTAGATAGGAATAAAGAATATTGCAACGGGAAGTTGTGTTGTCAATATAGTCAGATGTTCAGTTACATGAAAATAATAGGCTATAAGGCCCATAACCATAGGAGGTACAGAATACTAAGTGAATGGACATGGACTCCATACGAGGTATATAAATTAAGCTCAGCATTACAAACCTGGAATACTTTGGTTAGCACTATCTTACAATTCAAGCAGACATTATTCTTCACTGTCATTCTCAAGAAGCACTAACAGCTATGTCCTTTTGTTGCCCAGCAGTGTAAAATGAGAATAATATGAGTTAATGTCCATAATGCACATAGTGACCTGTTATGCGAACTGGTATAAAGACAAATTCATGCAGATTGCAAGGTTGACATAAAAAAGGCAACATACATCAAAGTCTTAAAATATTATAGAAGTATGTTTCTTATTATTTAGTAGTGACAGCAAAAAACTAAAAACTCCCAAAGGAACTTTTAGGTTTAAAATCACATCACCATTAATATTATGTAATATGATTAACAAAGAACATCATTAAATTTGATCATGAAAACATCAAGAATCTGTAAATTTTACTGTCGAAGCCAAGTATAAACAGTTTTGAACTGTTGTTAGCAAACTATTTAGACATTCTTATTAGGCGCTTCAAGAGGAATACATCTTTTAGCAATCCAAAAGATAAGAAAAAGGCAAATAAAAAAAGAGCGCAATGACTGACTTTGGCAGTCCGAAAGAACTTTTACTGCAGAAGTAACTGTAACTTATTCTACATCATCTGCATGTTTAACATAAAAATGGCTGAAAGTCTGTAACACACACACATGCTTATGAGAGGAGATCATCCAAGAAGCAAGTGTGTATCTGCATCTTAAATGTTTTACGCCGACTGCCTTCCATGTCTAATTAACTAGGTTCCTTTCCAACTTCCAGTTCAAGAGCTAATTTACAGATAGTGACAAGTATGCCATATAATAGCAAAAAAACATGTCAAAACTTAAACACAAAAGATGAAGACTATATACGACTTGGAAGATCAGGAAAAAAAGGAGAAATAAGATACACTTACTATTTACAAATGAACTATTCAAATACTTTTGTGCGCTCTTTCACATTATTCCTCTTCCACTGCAAGCAACTCCTGCACCGAAGCAAATAAATGCCTGAATCCAAGGACCATTAATAACAAAGACGAAACTATTTAGTAAGTAGGAACCAACCCGTACCGGAAATACTAAATTGTAGCCGCTTGTCTGATGGTAGTGGCTTGGTGCCGCGGCGCACCAGAAAGGGCGCACCGTATAGGACAGCGGAAGCAGCAGCTCGCATCCACATCGGCGTCCGCTGTCGTAAATGGTCGCCACCAGCATCGGGCAAGCTATGGAACAACAGCAGAACGAAACTCTAGGCTGTGGATTGAGTGGCAACCTAAACCCTAGATGCAGCGCCCAAATTAGTGGACGGCGAGAGAATCAGTGGATAGCAATGGTGGAGGTGATGACGGAAGCCGAGGAGTAGGGGAGGGTGTCGTGGGTGGTGGCGGCAACATGCTGAGGAGGAGAGGCTCACGGTGAGAACAAGGGGACGGCAGGCGGCTGTGAGGGAGGAACGCACGACGGCACGAGGGAGTGGTCGGAACTGATGGGGGGCATCGGGCTTAGGTGATGCGGTTATTTTCTCCGTTTTTAGGTGGAAAATTGAATATATAGGATCCAGTTGAGAGTATTTTGATAAAATAGGATTAAATTTATTGTCTTTGTAAATATAGGATTGAGTTGGGCACCTTCTTGCAAATATAGTACTTTTCCCATTTTTATTTTTCAACCTTTTTTTCTACGCGAAATGACTGAATTGCCCCTTATCTTTTGCCCTAAATGAACCCAGCAGACAAAGTTCCCCAGACCGTTTTCTTCAAGGTATATGCGTTGGAGACCATATGTAAATGCAGGCAGCAAACTAGAAATCTCGGCACATGCAAAGCACAAGCGGAAACCAAATCTGAGGGGGTGAGAAAAGTCCCCAAGGATTTCGCCATCAGCTCGGTACCATGCAGCTGCAGCCATTGCTCTTGGATCTGGAACTGAGGCCAGGAGGTCGGGAGCAATGTATGATGACCTCCCTGCCTGCAAGTGCAATCGAATTTCATTGCACACTTCTTACAGGAATCAAAATGAAACACTGGCACAACGACACAGAAAAAGACAGTGGCTGGCCAAACACACAGTGAATACTACTAATAAGACACAAACTTGTCTTGAAAATGTTTACAACCACATTGGTGGTTGTCACGTGACATTTCTGCAGTACAGGAATCAAAAGTTAAATTTAAAATCTAATTGATGACAGGAAGTAAATTGTGGGGATTAATATATTTTAATCACATTTCAGCCTCATCATAGTATCTTATCTAACCTTCAAGAATAAAATACAAGAGCACTGTAGATAGCAGGAATCACTAAGCAATAATATGTAATGCTTCCAACTGACCGCTTTTTCATATCTTCAAGAATAGCTGTTGCACCTCTGTACATCTGAAAAGTATCAATTAATATTCTATCTTAAAACAGCTATTATCACATAAACATTAAATTGATAAACCATTATTAGACTCACTTTACTGTCCCATTCATTTAGGCTATCCTTGAGATCAATAATTTGTTTAGCCCCCGCTTCAATAGCAGCCTCCAGAATACACCCTTGCTTGCTTAGCTCCTGAGGTTGAGAAAGAATCTGCAGAACAATAGCTAATTCATCATACTGAGAAATTGCAAGAGGCAACTGATGAACATGCACATTCCAGTATGGTTCTGGCATCAAGTAACTGAGATAGAACTTCCAGACCAAATTGGCAAGACACTAATATTAGGAGCTCATTTAATGAGTATGGATTACATAAGCCAACTACTAGAGATCCAACATATTTCACAGCCACAAGCCAAATCATCTTTAGCAAAATACTAGGAGGTCCAACTTAGGAGTTCACAGCTACAAGCCAAATCATCTTTAGCAAAATACTAGGAATCTAACATAGTGGTTCACAGCCACAATATACAAAAGTACTAATAATCAATGTTCAAGAAGGCGCTAGGCGCTAGGCGAGGTGAGGCCTAACGCCTAGGGGGCCTAGGCGGTTAAATAAAAAATGAGGACAACATGCAAAGATAAGCAATCATATATATAGACTACTAGCTCAAGAAACAAATTAGAAATTACAATACTTACCTCTGTCCTCTGCTGCTGACTGCTGTCCAGAGCTGGCCTGCGACGTGCCGGCGGTCGGCAGGGAAGACGTGTCGGCGTCGGCAGTGAAGGCGCTTCAAGCTGGCTTCGGTTCACTCGGCTTCGATCGGTTCACTACTTCACTCCTCCGTTCACTCCTCAGCAGTGGCAGACGCTACTCCCTCGGTCCCTCCGGAATCCGGATCGGCAGATCCTCCCCCCCGCAGATCCTTCCTCTCCCCGCAGGCCGGCGCAGCGGAGCTCCTCCCCCGCAGGCCGGCGCTCCTCCGGTCCTCCCCGCAGGCCGGCACTCCTTCGGTCCTCCCCCGCAGGCCGGCGCTCCTTCCCGCAGCTCGGCATTTCGGCGCAGCTCCCGCATGCCGACGCAGCTCCCGCACGCCTGAGGTACTACCGTACTAGCTTAGCTCCTCCTTCGACTGGATTCGGAGAGGTGGCGGCCACAGTGCGGAGGCGGCGCGGCGACGACGCGGAGGAGGCGGCACACAGAACCCTAGCTCCCGTCTCCCGCTCGTGGTACTGTGGTACTGTGGAACTGTGGCTCTGGCTTGTCTTTTTGTGGTCCCCCCTCTGTTCTTGTGGTCCAGCCGCCTCGCCGCCTCGCTGCCTAGGCGGCCGCCTCGCCGCCTGGCCTCTTCTTCCCCGCCCAACTCCCCTAGGCGAGGCGCCGGGTGGCCGCCGAGCGCCTAGGCGGCCGCCCAGTCCGCTTTTTAGATCACTGCTAATAATTAGCAGTCCAACATCAGTTCTTTTTCTTCTTAGGGGTAATCTTCTTTGCTTTTGCTGGAGATGTCCTAGCCCTTTGAGGAGAAGTAGGTAAAGCCACTTGAGATGGGCCATCTGCCATGGCAAGTGCTAGTTGTCTGCACACATGTTAAGTGTTAGTAGTTTGTGTTGCACATTAAATAGATGTTCTAAGATTAGAGTGGTTCACCTCCTTGTGATAGGTCCAGGACTTCCACTCAGTGAAGAAGGGATATTTATGGTGGACTTTATAGGTGTGCTGGGAGCTTCTTTGCCTTTGCCTCTACTTGAAGCTTCTGACCTTGTGTCGGTTCTGCTCTTTCTTTTCCTAACATGAGAAAAATGTAGGTTAGATATTAAAAGCGATACAATTAATAAGAAATTATAAATTAGTTTGTATTAATTATGTAACCTTTTTTTTGTTCCATTCAGTGGACAACCAGCTTGCCTATGGCCTAACTCACCACACCTCTTACACTTGTTCTTATTATGTACCCTTGTCACCTTCACCCCCTTTTCAAAGCAATTCTTGATCCTTTGCTTCCTACGTCTACCAGCACTTCTCTTAGCAATTGGTGGCAAAACTGTGAACCCAAGTTCCACCCTTGGCCACTGAGCCTTGCCTGTCATTGGTTCTATTGCACCCTCATATGCAGCCCTAAACTTTTGTAATGAATAATACTCATGCACATAGTCTTCCATGTTAACATTTTTCTGAGTTGTCAAAAATGCCAATGCATGTGGGCAAGGTTTTCCTGTGTGCTACCACTCAAGACATGTGCACTCATGAACAGTGGCGGACCCAGGAATAAAATATAGCTAGGGCGACCTCGTAAGCATAAAGCAAATAGTATTAGCCAAAAACAAAACAATGCATGATTAAACTACATTGCAATCACACTAATAAGAGTATATGATACAAAATGGAAGTAATAACTATAATCTAGTCATAATAGTCTACGAACTTGTCGTATAAGGATACAGACTAGTCATAACCAGAGACGATCTAGTCGTAAAAAGTTATGAACTGATCGTGAGTGACTAGAACTTGGTTACAGATCATATCGTATAATGATCGTTCAGATTGATCTCTGTGTATATTTGGGGTTCGATATATTCTGCTAGGGACCACTACCGGCCAGTGATCAGGAAAGATGTTTCTGAGGTACAAACAAATATATATGAACACATAGGATCATATACTTAATGGGTTAGACTAATAAGGATCTGATCAGAGACTTTCTGAGTGAGATACGATTTCTACTCGTATTGGATAAGAATACGATCAGAGGCTTTCCGAGTTAGATATGATCTCTACTCGTATTAGATAAGGATCCAATCAAAGGCTTTCTGAGTGAGATACGATCTCTACTCATATTAGATATGGAGCCAGTAGGAATCTCTATATAAAGAGGTGCATTGGGCTATGGGTTGCGTGTGAAAAATACATACCAACTGAAACCTTAGCCACCTCCTTCCGAAAGCTCTGTTGTGTGTGGTGGTGCTAGCACACCAGCCCATGGCATTTTATCACTGGACGTGTGGGCTTTAATAGAGACGCTATTACAACTCTAATGTTGATCAGGGTAATCTGAGGGGAAGACACAATCAGCTCGTGGAGCTTGACTTCAGCTTTAGAATGATCACCTTTTAAGGACGTTGATCGAGACGTAAGGTGATCAACTACATCCAGTACATCGGCGCGCATTTCATTGAACCAGACTACTTCAACTCTTTTAGCGCTGCACAACGTATCTATTGATAACAATCTATAATTAATCTCTTACGCGTATGGCTTCTGGATTTACATAGTAAAAATTTTAATTTGCGTTAATGTAGCCTACTCTATATCCCAACAGCATTCTCCATTCTTGAATGTGAATGTAAATATGCATGATGTGATATAATTTGGACACTAAAATGTTGGCATCGACGACCGCAATCTACGATAGGAAAAGAAATGCAGATTAGCCGGACGATGAGACAACTTCCCATATTCTCATCTGAGAAGGGTGATGAACACAAGAAGCAACCGTAGTTGCTTAAGAATCATCCAACAACCCAAACCCAGTACTTAAATGGAGAAATTAACAGTCAACATACAGCAAGGTACGGCAGAATCTTGCTGTCCGAGAGGGTTCTCTAAGAAGCTGCCATTTGCACCATCCCCTCTTCTATCCCTCTCGCATAAAGTAGCATGTTAGTGTTGCAAGAGACAATTTGACATCTCAAAGAAAAACATCGCTGGAACCAAGAGTTAACATATGTAGAACAAAAACGAGATGGAGATATGGGACGCTCGGTAAGCCGATTACTTTTGTGCAATCCGACCAGTTTTTCTTCCCTCTTTGATTGATTTGGCTGCAGCCATTTACGGCAATTCAAGACCAAGGATGGATGGAACCCTCAATCTTTGTACATGCAGCAACTAGCAGGTTGCCTCAAATCATAACACAAAACTTCAGAGTGCAAGTTATCTCAGGTCAAAGGGCCCTCAGCTCTGGAGGCGGGCGCGGGGGGGGGGGGGGGGGGGGGTGTTCCGCCGGTCGCCGGAGCTCGGGCGGCCGCCCGACCTCGCCCGATGGGCAGGTCCGCCACTGCTCATGAATATGTGTTTTCACTACATGCCTATCTTGTTCACTCCTACTATCTGTCACTTCTGCATTGAATGTGTTAGAAACTCTATCCTTTAAGTGCCCCAATCCTCTTGTATTGCCATTTAACTGATGTATGACAGCTGGTAGTATTGTACCATGCAGCCTATCACCAATCTTTCTCCTTTTGTCAAAAAGTTCCATGATCATAACCCTTAGCTTATCTGCTAGCTCATCAACAGGAAGGTCTTTAATATCCTTGATCCAACTATTGAAAGATTCTGCAAGATTATTATTAATGTAATCACACTTAATTGCAGGGTTGAACTTGTACCTCATCCAAAGTAAACTATGATATTTGGTAAGATACCCATGAACCTGTGGAGATGCTGAGATGACCTTCTGAAAATGATGATAAAATATATCATACTTGTATGCCCTAGCTACAGGCCACATATGTTCACAAGCATCACCATGGAATTTTTTCATAAAATTCTGCATAAGGTGTCTAAAACACTCCCTCTGCTCAGCTTGGGGGAACACCTCAACAACAGCATTTTCTAGACCTTTACAAGCATCTGAACATACATCAAGGGTGGGGATATTACCTATAGCCTTTTTCAATTGCAACATAAACGAAGTCCAATTTTCTGTGTTTTCAACTTGTATGAACCCAAAAGCAACCGGGTACATCCAATTATGCCCATCAAGAGCTGTAACTGCACATAATTGTCCATTCCACTTGCCATTCAATGTTGTTGAATCTATACTGATGTATGGTCTACATCCTACAACAAAACCTTCAATGCAAGGCCTAAATGCACAAAAGAATCTGTTAAAATGCACATTACCTCGCACATTTGTAGTGTCAATCTCTACTATGCTCCCAGGTGATCTCAACTCTACCTCAGCCTTGAAATTGTACAATCTCTGAAAACTCTCTTTCCAATTGCCATACAAGTTATTGACAGCTATCTCTTTTCCCTGCCATACGGTATCATACCCAATGGTAACTTTGTAGTCGCTTTTGTAACTGCTTGGCACCTACATTGGGAGTATTCTTCAATATTGTGATTGCCTTATCAGCAACCCAAAGATCGAGAGGCCATACTTGACTTGATCCTACTACTTGATGAGCACATGTGTATTAGATTGAACAACCTTGGGAGCCATAGGAGCATTTGGAGTTACTTGTTCCCTTACATTATCAGAGTCTATTGTTATACCCAGAAGATTACACATCTCTGCATCGGTCATTAGTACAACACTATCATCTTCATCAGACACGTTAGTGACTATCAGAGATGACCAATCCACAACGCCTTGTGCTGACCACACATTCGTTGGAACCTCTACTTCTGTAGCATTGCTATTACCATGCCCCTCCAACAAAAGAGGTGCACTACAAACACTAGTGCCAATGCTCTTAGACGACGATTGGTCCATAGCTATCCCAGGCACATTGATTTCAAATGTTGCAGACCTATCCTCAGCAGCAATGAAACAATTAACACCCGTAGCTACTAGAGAAATTTGATCAATCCTACGTGCCCAAACAGAAAATAACGAGTTAGAACCTTGCTATATTGTCCCTCTTTTATGTGCCAACCATGCCTCACAAAAAAATTACTAGTTGTAAGATCAGATGATACATACCCTTTTCCATGATGATTCTTAGCCATGGTGACCTCCCTCCAAGTCAATCCTTTCCCATTAAGCAATTTCCACTGAGTTTCCACTGAGTTTCAAGATATTGTCTGATGGAATTCAGTGCATAGAGTAGAGGGAGGAGAGATTACCAGAGAAAGGAAGGAGGGATGCACCACCGCCGGCCGCTCCTTGGCGCTACACCGTCGTCGGCCGCTCCCTGGCGCTACACTGCCGCCGGCCGCTCCCTGCCGCGCCCTCGCGAGTGCTGCAGGCCGCGCTGCCGCTCCCTCGCCTGCTCCCGCGCCGCCGCCTGGCCCGCGAGCGCCGCGCCGCCGCTCCCTCGCCTGCTCCCGCGCCGCCGCTCCCTCGTCTGCTCCCTCGCCTGCTCCTAGGGTTTTCCCTTTTTCTTTCGCTGGGAGGAATCGGCGGATGATCCCGATCGAATCGGAACCTGATAGTTTTGAGGCAAAAGATAAGGGGCAATTCAGTCATTTCGCGTAGAGAAAAAGGGCTGGAAAATGAAAATGGAATGAAAATGGGAAAAATATTATATTTGCAAGAAGATGCCCAACTCAATCCTATATTTACAAGGACAATAAACTTGGTCCTATTTTATCAAAGCACTCTCAACTAGGTCCTATATATTCAGTTTTCCCTTTTTTAGGAGGGGTGAGATGAAAGAGTCCATCGTATACATGATAGTGCAGCAATTTTTTTTCTTCAAATCTGTCCTCTACATATGAATTTTTAATTTTAACTCTCTCTACGACCACAAAAGGTACTGAGCTCCCGTATCACAACAGATTTAAAGCATCATGATACCACCTACCGAGTTAGGGGAGCTCAGCAACCATCTATAGGATACATGCTTACACTAATTAAGTGTACTTACACTAACCAGCTAGCTCGACAGGTACCTGATATGATGCGGAAGCTCGGCAAGTGACATGTTGTAACATCCTGGAAAATATAAATAATGAATTATGGAGTTTTTGGATTATTTTAATTGCTTTTTATTTGAATTGGAGTTTATTGGCTTTTTGAAATTATAAAGGAATTTTAAAAATAAAAAGAAGGAAGGAAATCACACGTAAAATGATACAGCATGAACATCAAATGAAGAATCTGGAAAGATGATCCATAAAGTGCTAAAAGAGAATTGTAATTAAGCATAAGATATCATCCCTAAAAATCAGGGCAAACAAATTAAAGGAAGTTAATATTCATGTATATATGCAAAGAACCATATGTATATAAGGACCTATACACATATATACACATGAATAACATAAATAAATAAGTATGTACATTTTGCACAAAAATCAGGGAAGGAAAGGAAAATATATATAGGTATATACCCAAGATGTATGTGCAAATGTATCTACATATAAAATTCAATTGTAAAAACAAAAGGAAAAAAAAGAAAAATGAAAAAAAAGAAAAACATTCGGCCGGGCCGGCCATCACCCCGGCCCAGCCCCCTCTCCACGCGCGGTCGCTCAGCGCAGCCAGCGCGCACGCCCGGCCCAGCACCGCGCTCCCGCGGCCCAGCTTCTCGCGCGCGCCCGCGCCCGCTGCCGAGTGGCCCCGCCCCGCCCCCGCGCTTTCTCTCTGGCCGGTGGACCCCGCCCTGCCAGGGTCGTCTCCCTCCTCCCTCTCTTCTCCACGCGCCCGCGCCGCTCTCTCGCTCGCGCTCGCTCCTCTGCGCAGCCAATCCGTTCTCCCTCTCTCACCTCGCGGACATTTTAAAAGCGCTAGCTACAGGAGGGGGGAAGCACTTCCCCGCTACCTCTCTCTTCCGCAAAATCTCGGGGGATTTGGTTCATCCCCTCCTCACCGGCGTGAACAGCGGCGGCCAAATACCGCCCCTGCCGTGCGCCGCTCCTCCAGGCTATAAATACCCCTCCTGGGAGCCGCAATCGCGCCGCAATACCTCCCTCGTCCCTCCTCTGCAAATAATTGAGCTATAACGCCCCCAAATCCCCACCGCCAACTTCTTCTTCCCCACGGCCGGCGACCGTGCCACCATTGATTCCGGGCATCTACGGCCGATTCCTCCCTCCTACACCCTCTTCAGGACACGGCGAAGTAGATTACACTCTCCACCGAGCTCCCCGACCTCTCTCCTTCGCCGGCGTCGATCAACCCCTTCGGACCGCCGCCACCGCTCGTCGCCAGCCTTCTCCGGCCACCGTCGTCCCCAGCCGTCAACACCAGAATCTTCCTCATTGCGCCAGGGTTACATTCTACGCAACCCCCGAGCCTCCCGACCACCGCTCGCCGCCGGCCACCGTCGTGCCCGACTTCCTCTGCCCGGCCGCCTCCCCGAGCTACCTCAAAAGGTATACCTACCCTATATGGGTAAGCATCGCTCGGGCGACCGAGTGGCTTACAGCGTTAACTCTCCTCCCCCCTTGCTCCCGCGTCGCGTGTTCGAGCCCCGGCTCCGCGCGCGCGGTCGAGCGATTTCTTTTAATTACTGCGCTGACAGGTGGGCCCCGCTCGTCAGCCGCTGCGGAACTGCAGACCCACTGACAGCCTGACCCCACCGGTCAGTGTATAACGTCACTGACAGATGGACCCCACTGGTCATAGGCACAGTAACAAACGAATAAAGAAAAAGAAATAAACTAAAAAGAAACTGACATGTGGGACCCACTGTCAGAAATTTAATAATTTTTGGAATTTACTGAACTGAGAACTTCAAATAATCATAACTTATTCATTTTAACTCCAAATTGAATGGGACAAATTTCTAAATTCATATAAAATCAAGATCTATCCAATGGAACTGAAATAATATTTTTTAAAGTTCAATTGAATTTCTGGTGATCTTTTGAGTGATGGATTGCTTTTCTTTTATTGGGTATTTCGCACGATTAAATAGCATACGAAGCTCAAGAGGAAGAGATCGAGGCCGCAGCACTAGAAGCCCCGGACAATCAAGCACCCGACCACTGTGACCAAGGCGAGTCAATACTTTGATCATGTTGAACCCACATTTATGCAAATTATTTGGTTTTAAATTAACAAAATGCATGCTGTTATTTTTATGCAAATACATGTTAAATTTGATATTCTAGTTATATGCCATTGTTTGTCTTGAATAGTATTACCCCTCCTTTGAGTATTTGAATGTGTGAACCTTGTCGCCCTAGCAAAAATATATAGTAGTAACATTTCGAAAATAAGTCCGTAACCGTATGCTATGCTTAGCATTGATTAGGAACTCGGGGCAAGAAATTGTTCCGAGCATCACTTTTATTCATGAGAAATTGGTTTGGGCAGTCATTGTGATGATGACTGGTATATGTTGAATACGACTATTTTACACTCCCAAGATCCTCAACTTGCTTAATTATCTGGGCGGATTGGTTCGATGGTGTGTATGTGTGTGGTGCAGTGATTGCATAAGTGGGTTAGTGGTAGACCGCCCAGATACCCCTAAGGACTGAATCTTGTCATGTCACCCGTGTAAAACAGTACAACCACAAGCTGGCAAAGTGTAGGCAGGGTTTACTAATTTGTGTAGCTCTAGGTGGTTACGTGAAGGTATGACCACAAGCAAAGGGATGGATGGTCGCATCCCCGCCTTTGCCCGTGATGGCTCACGAGGGACCCTTCCCGAGGGATGGTCGGATCCTACGGAAGATAGACCTTAGCGGGCGTAACCACAGTAGGACTATGCATTGTAACAATCCTGTGATAGTCTACTCAACCGCATGGCTAAGGAATCATGTGGGGCAACGGGTGGATTTATCTCTTGTGGGTAAAGTGTGCAAAACTCTGCAGAGTCAAAACTATTCGAATAGCCGTGCCCACGGTCAAGGGCAGACATGGGAACTTAACTAGATATAGTTTTGTTTACAAAAGTATTTGAAAAATGGGAATGGAAAAGTGGAAGGGCAGAGGAAAGCCCAGATTTGAGTTGTCCTGGGTGTCGTCCCAGTTGTTCCTGGATGTCGTTCCAGTAGTGCCTGGGTGTCGTCCCAGTTGTTCCTGGATGTCGTTCCAGCGGTTCCTGGGTGTCGTCCCAGTGGTAAGTTAAGCGGCTATAACGCTGAAAAATGTCATACGGTGTGATGCCGTATGTAGAGAGAAGTTATGGTGATATTAAGCATATGGTGTGATGCCATATGTATGGAAATTCATATTAAATACTCCTTGAACATTATGCTTTTGTTCAAATGCTAGGTCTTAGGATTTTTATATAATTGTATTCAAAAGCACTCTTCGCAAAAATAAAATAAACCAAAGCCATCCTTTGAATAGCCATACATGTTATATACTGCATTCTGTGTGTTGATTCGCTGAGCACGGGGTCGGAGTGCTCACGCTCGCTTTGCGGCAAAAATCCAGAAGCAGGAACGCAAGACCACTACGCCTTCGAGGAAGCTCCCGCTACGGAGGAGAAGGACGACGAAGGAAACTAAGGCGTAGGCTCCGTTGATTAGGCACGGACAAGTGGACATCCGGCGTTGTGTGCACGTATGTTACTAGTTAGCTGGTGACATATAATGCACACATTACCTTCCAGTCGCTTGCCTGTGGATTTGGGTTTACTTTTGCTGTACTTCCGCTGTGCATGTTTGTAATAAGGCAATTGGCCTGATCGGCCTCTTTTGTAACTCTATCACCCGACGTGGTGTATTTCAAGTTATGTAATATAATGAATGTTTATGCGATGTATGAAATGATTCAGCAATGTTCCTGTGTGCACTAACTACTGATCCAGGGATTAGTGCAGTGAAACACAGTAAGATTCAGATTGAAAAATCTGGGTCTGACAGCGCTGGTATCAGAGCATACGACTGTAGGGTAAAGCCGTAGAATGGTCATTAGAAACACCTTAGGGTGGTAATTTCTAAATATACAAAAAGCATTTATAAAAATATAGCTTATTATTGCTACTCGTACCCTTCTTAGTTCTACGCCCCTTCCCTTTTTCAATTGATTATGTTAAAACATTACTAACACTGCATCTTGCAAACTGCAGATGGCAGGAGAAGAAGGTAATTGGGATTACGTCGCTCATGGAGTTTATGAGGGCGTATTCGCAAGAATCCTGCGCAAGCTCCTCCACTACCTGGAGTACCCGGAACAGCCCATTTATCGTGGGCGTCAGACATCTGCAGGAGGGGTGTACTGCTGGATATTTGAAGTATTCATCTACCCGAAGAGCGAACATGACCCACCCCACGTCTTCCAGACAGAACACCCAAGAAGCACCAGGTCTGCCGCACTTCAGGATACTGCTCGTCTCGCCGCCGCCCGACTCTGCGACATCTACCAAATCTCCCTGCTCCGCACACCCTTCTGCTTTTACCCTTCACGCAGGGAGGGAGTACGCCACAACGAGACCTACCTGCCGGTGAATGAAGATGATCCAAGGCTCACCCACCAAGTTGATCTTACCAGAGCCATGGGAGCAGCTCATACGGCTGCGCTGGAAGAGATGACTGCCCTCCGGATGCACCTCGTTGCCCGGCACACCGAGGTGGCGACCCTTCGTGACCAGCTCGCCCAGTGCCAGCAGGCACTGGCAGCCGCCAAGGCCGAAGCCGCAGCAGCTCAGGCACAGCTCCAGCAACCTCTCGCTCCATTAGCAGCACCGGCACCCCCTTCAATGGGATCAGGCCCCCGCACCCGGCTGACTGCACGCAAGAGCGCACGACCCCCGAGTCTTCAGTCTGCACTTCGACGGAGAAGGCCTCCACCAAGCCGCAGCCCTCCACGAGCTCCTTCGGACGCCGATGACTCCGACCCATCGAAGTTTAGTAGCAGTCGATCCCGCTCCAGATCGCCAAACTACGACCCCTCCGTCAGTGGTGATCGCTACGCGGCATAGTAGTGGAAGTGTCGTCATGTCAAGCTTGTAAATTAAGTGTTGCCTTAGCCCTGTTATATTGTAGTTGCGGTCAAGTGAACTCTAGCTACTATGTTATTGTAAGCCCAGCCTGGGAGGCTGGCTATGTGAATGTTTGTATGATAATGAATGGCCAGGCATAAGGCCTTATGTTGAATGTTCTTTTGTCGTTTATCTTGTGATATTTTCACAGCAAGGGTTGATACCCTCCATTTTTCTCAAAGGGTAGTCTTAGTACTAAGTTGTGAAACTGTAACTGCAGATGTCCAATCCAAGAGTTACCCGATCTCGGACCCATGCTAACCCTCAGCATGCTGAGGTAGACTCAAACCATGGCGAAAACCCCGAGGAAAATCCGAACCCAGATGTTGATCTCCCGAACCCTCCAGTTAATCCTACAATGGCCCAAGTGATGGCACAACAAACCCAGATTCTGCAAGCCATTTATGCTGGACAGCAAGGAAGCTCTGGCGGACACAGAGCTGACTTAGGAGATTTTCAAAGGACAAGACCAATTACATTCACATCCGCAGAAGAACCACTTGAAGCAGAAGACTGGCTCCGAGATACTGAAAGGAAGCTAAGGTTGACCAAGATTACAGATGAAGACAAAGTAGTGTTTGCTGCACATCAACTTCAAGGTGCTGCAGCAGCATGGTGGGAGAACTACTTAGCTGCCCGAGGCCAGGAAGATGCTATCACCGGAGGTGACCCTGAAACTATTCCATGGTCAGAATTCAAGAAAGCTTTCAAAGACAACTTCGTTCCAGCTGGGATAATGCGGATAAAGAAGAATGAGTTCCGCAATCTCAAGCAAGGGAACCTATCTGTCAATGAATATCTTACCAGATTCACACAGCTGGCCCGGTATGCTCAGAAGGATATAGAAGAAGAAGAAGAAAAGGTTGACAGATTCTTTGAAGGGTTGAAAGATGAACTGAGAGTGCAGCTGATCACCCAGGACTTCACCAGCTTTCATCAGTTGGTAAACAAGGCATTGGCCTTGGAAAATGAGAAGAAGATTCTTGAAGCCAGCCGTAAGTGCAAGATGACAACTCAACGGCCACAAGGAAGATTTATCCAGAAATTCTTCAAACCCTCATTCTCAAGGTCCAATCAATCCAGTGGGTCAGCTCCAGCCTTTAGACCTGGTGGGAGTGTGTCTCAAACATCACGCCCAGGAGGACAGGTTGGCGGTATAAACCCCGCAGCAAATTTTAATTGCTATAACTGTGGGGAGAAGGGACACTTTGCCTACAGATGTCCACATAAGCAGAATGTCCCTGCCCGCAGTCAAGCTTCAGCTCCTGGCAAGGGACAGCAAAGCTCTCAAGCTAGCAAGAACACTTCAGCACCAAACCGAGGCAGAGTCAACCATATTACCGTTGAAGAAGCTCAAGAAGCCGCTGGAGTTCTCATGGGTACGTTTTCTGTCAAGACTATACCCGCACAAGTATTATTTGATTCAGGAGCTTCACATTCATTTATATCTAAGGGGTATGCTGATAAGTTGGGATTACCTATCTATACCCTTAAGAAGCCATTGGTGCTTAACTCACCAGCTGGACCAATCACTGCTACTCTAGTATGCCCAGGGGTGACTATTACCATGGAAAGGTGTGACTTCCTAGCAGACCTTATAGTATTAAACTCCCAGACCCTAGACATCATACTAGGAATGGATTGGTTAGCTAAGAATCGAGGTGTCCTAGAGTGTGCCACCAGAACAGTGAAAGTGGTCAAGTGTCCTGGAATGACCATAAATATAAAAGTGGACAGACCATACCAGTGGGGACGTGCAATCTATCATTGTGAGGACGTACCCCTAGAAGGAATGATAGTAGTGCAAGACTATCCCGAAGTATTTCCCGAAGAACTGCCAGGCATGCCCCCAGATAGAGACTTGGAATTTGTTATCAATTTGAAGCCAGGTGCCGCTCCAATCTCCAAAAGGCCCTATAGGATGACTGTAGAAGAATTGGAGGAATTGAAGAAACAACTCCAAGAGTTACAAGAGAAGGGATTCATTAGACCCAGCTCATCGCCATGGGGATCTCCAGTGCTGTTTGTGAAGAAAAAGGATGGCACAGCCAGGATGTGTGTGGACTACCGTGATTTGAATGAGATGACTATCAAGAACAAGTATCCTCTCCCCAGGATTGATGACTTATTCGATCAACTTGGAGGAGCTACCATATTCTCCAAAATAGATCTGAGGTCAGGATACCACCAGTTGAAGATAAGAGCTGAAGATATACCCAAAACAGCCTTTACCACAAGATATGGACTATATGAATTTCTGGTCATGTCGTTTGGATTAACCAATGCCCCAGCTTATTTTATGAATCTGATGAATAAGGTATTCATGGAGTATTTGGACAAGTTTGTCGTGGTTTTCATAGACGACATCCTTATATACTACAAGAATTCAGAAGAACACGCAGAACATCTGCGCCTAGTGTTGGAAAAGCTAAAAGAGCATCAGCTGTTTGCCAAATTCAGCAAGTGTGAATTTTGGCTGAGGGATATCAGTTTCTTAGGACACATAGTGTCAGCAGGAGGAATATCTGTTGACCCCGCCAAGATTGCAGCTGTCACAGAATGGAAGCAGCCTACTTCTGTCACAGAAGTGAGAAGTTTTCTCGGTTTGGCTGGGTACTACAGGAGGTTCATAGAAGGATTTTCCCGGATTGCCAGGCCAATGACCCAATTACTCAAGAAAGAGAAGAAGTTTGAATGGACCAAGACATGTGAAGAAAGTTTCCAAGAATTGAAGAAGATATTGACCACCACCCCTGTACTAGTTCTACCAGATGTACGCAAAGATTTCGAGGTATATTGTGATGCCTCACATCAAGGACTTGGATGCGTACTGATGCAAGAAGGCAGGGTTGTGTCATATGCATCCAGACAACTTCGTCCCCATGAAGCTAACTACCCCACTCATGATCTAGAGTTAGCCTCAGTGATTCATGCATTGAAGATTTGGCGGCATTACTTGATTGGTAACCACTGTGATGTGTATACAGATCACAAGAGCCTCAAGTATTTCTTCACACAAGCTCACCTTAATTTAAGGCAGCGAAGATGGCTAGAATTAATCAAGGATTATGATTTGAGTGTACACTACCACCCTGGAAAGGCCAATGTGGTAGCAGATGCATTGAGCCGTAAGGCTTATTGCAATAATCTCATGGTACGGGAACATCAACCCGAGCTCTACAAGGAATTGAAAGCTCTGAATTTGGAAATAGTAGAGCCAGGCACTCTAGCCTCCTTGGAAATTCAATCAAGTATAGAAGAAATGATTATGGCAGCACAACAAGATGATCCAGCCATTTTGAAATGGAAGAAATTAATGGAAGAAGGGAAGACACCTAACATGAAAATTGACCATGAGGGTACTCTACGATATGGAACACGTATCGTAGTCCCACATCACCAGGATCTTAAGAATATGATATTAAGGGAAGCACATAGCTCTCCGTATTCCCTCCACCCCGGGAGCACTAAGATGTATCAAGGTATGAAACACTTCTGTTGGTGGCCCCGTATGAAAAGAGACATTGCAGAGCATGTAGCATGCTGTGATGTGTGTCAGAGAGTGAAGGCAGAGCATCAGAGACCTGCAGGACTATTACAGCCATTGCAGATACCCCAATGGAAGTGGGAAGAAGTCGGAATGGATTTCATCACTGGATTCCCACGAACCAAGTCAGGATATGACTCTGTATGGGTTATAATTGATAGATTGACTAAAGTCGCCCACTTTATTCCAGTCAAGACAACCTACAAGGGAGACAAGTTAGCAGAACTGTATATGTCCCGTATCGTGTGCTTGCACGGTGTGCCGAAAAGGATAGTCTCAGATCGAGGTTCTCAATTTACCTCGCATTTCTGGGATAGACTGCATGAAGCTCTTGGCACTCACCTGGATTTCAGCATCGCTTATCACCCTCAGACGGATGGACAAACAGAAAGAGTGAACCAGATACTAGAAGATATGCTTAGAGCTTGTGCATTGGATTTCTCCAAAGACTGGGATAAATGTTTGCCATATGCTGAATTTGCATACAACAATAGCTATCAGACCAGCCTTCAGATGGCACCATTTGAAGCCTTATATGGAAGGAAGTGCAGAACCCCACTATATTGGTCAGAAGTGGGGGAAAACGTCATATTTGGACCCGACATCCTCAAACAAGCTGAAGAGAAGGTTCGTCTAATCAGAGATCGACTACAGGCAGCCCAATCTAGGCAAAAGAGTTATGCAGACAAGAGAAGAAGACCTCTGACATTTGAAGTTGGAGATTATGTTTACCTGAAGGTTTCACCTCTACGAGGAGTCAAGAGGTTTAAAGTCAAAGGCAAACTTACACCTCGCTATGTGGGACCATTTCCAATTGTGGCCAAGAAAGGAGAAGTTGCCTATCAGTTAGAATTACCTCAAAATTTATCTGATATACACAATGTTTTCCATGTATCTCAACTCAAGAAGTGTCTACGAGTACCAGAAGATCAAACTCCACTTGAAGCTATTGAGCTTGAAGAAGATTTAACCTACAAGGAACGTCCCATCAAGATATTAGATACTGTGGAGAAAAAGACAAGAACCCAAATCATTCGCATGTGCAGAGTACAATGGAGTCACCATTCCAAGAAGGAAGCTACCTGGGAACGAGAAGATAAACTGCGTCAAGACTACCCCGACCTGTTCACTAGCTAGGCTGAATCTCGGGGTCGAGATTCTTTTTAAGGGGGGTAGATTTGTAACATCCTGGAAAATATAAATAATGAATTATGGAGTTTTTGGATTATTTTAATTGCTTTTTATTTGAATTGGAGTTTATTGGCTTTTTGAAATTATAAAGGAATTTTAAAAATAAAAAGAAGGAAGGAAATCACACGTAAAATGATACAGCATGAACATCAAATGAAGAATCTGGAAAGATGATCCATAAAGTGCTAAAAGAGAATTGTAATTAAGCATAAGATATCATCCCTAAAAATCAGGGCAAACAAATTAAAGGAAGTTAATATTCATGTATATATGCAAAGAACCATATGTATATAAGGACCTATACACATATATACACATGAATAACATAAATAAATAAGTATGTACATTTTGCACAAAAATCAGGGAAGGAAAGGAAAATATATATAGGTATATACCCAAGATGTATGTGCAAATGTATCTACATATAAAATTCAATTGTAAAAACAAAAGGAAAAAAAAGAAAAATGAAAAAAAAGAAAAACATTCGGCCGGGCCGGCCATCACCCCGGCCCAGCCCCCTCTCCACGCGCGGTCGCTCAGCGCAGCCAGCGCGCACGCCCGGCCCAGCACCGCGCTCCCGCGGCCCAGCTTCTCGCGCGCGCCCGCGCCCGCTGCCGAGTGGCCCCGCCCCGCCCCCGCGCTTTCTCTCTGGCCGGTGGACCCCGCCCTGCCAGGGTCGTCTCCCTCCTCCCTCTCTTCTCCACGCGCCCGCGCCGCTCTCTCGCTCGCGCTCGCTCCTCTGCGCAGCCAATCCGTTCTCCCTCTCTCACCTCGCGGACATTTTAAAAGCGCTAGCTACAGGAGGGGGGAAGCACTTCCCCGCTACCTCGCTCTTCCGCAAAATCTCGGGGGAATTGGTTCATCCCCTCCTCACCGGCGTGAACAGCGGCGGCCAAATACCGCCCCTGCCGTGCGCCGCTCCTCCAGGCTATAAATACCCCTCCTGGGAGCCGCAATCGCGCCGCAATACCTCCCTCGTCCCTCCTCTGCAAATAATTGAGCTATAACGCCCCCCAAATCCCCACCGCCAACTTCTTCCCCACGGCCGGCGACCGTGCCACCATTGATTCCGGGCATCTCCGGCCGATTCCTCCCTCCTACACCCTCTTCAGGACACGGCGAAGTAGATTACACTCTCCACCGAGCTCCCCGACCTCTCTCCTTCGCCGGCGTCGATCAACCCCTTCGGACCGCCGCCACCGCTCGTCGCCAGCCTTCTCCGGCCACCGTCGTCCCCAGCCGTCAACACCAGAATCTTCCTCATTGCGCCAGGGTTACATTCTACGCAACCCCCGAGCCTCCCGACCACCGCTCGCCGCCGGCCACCGTCGTGCCCGACTTCCTCTGCCCGGCCGCCTCCCCGAGCTACCTCAAAAGGTATACCTACCCTATATGGGTAAGCATCGCTCGGGCGACCGAGTGGCTTACAGCGTTAACTCTCCTCCCCCCCTTGCTCCTGCGTCGCGTGTTCGAGCCCCGGCTCCGCGCGCGCGGTCGAGCGATTTCTTTTAATTACTGCGCTGACAGGTGGGCCCCGCTCGTCAGCCGCTGCGGAACTGCAGACCCACTGACAGCCTGACCCCACCGGTCAGTGTATAACGTCACTGACAGATGGACCCCACTGGTCATAGGCACAGTAACAAACGAATAAAGAAAAAGAAATAAACTAAAAAGAAACTGACATGTGGGACCCACTGTCAGAAATTTAATAATTTTTGGAATTTACTGAACTGAGAACTTCAAATAATCATAACTTATTCATTTTAACTCCAAATTGAATGGGACAAATTTCTAAATTCATATAAAATCAAGATCTATCCAATGGAACTGAAATAATATTTTTTAAAGTTCAATTGAATTTCTGGTGATCTTTTGAGTGATGGATTGCTTTTCTTTTATTGGGTATTTCGCACGATTAAATAGCATACGAAGCTCAAGAGGAAGAGATCGAGGCCGCAGCACTAGAAGCCCCGGACAATCAAGCACCCGACCACTGTGACCAAGGCGAGTCAATACTTTGATCATGTTGAACCCACATTTATGCAAATTATTTGGTTTTAAATTAACAAAATGCATGCTGTTATTTTTATGCAAATACATGTTAAATTTGATATTCTAGTTATATGCCATTGTTTGTCTTGAATAGTATTACCCCTCCTTTGAGTATTTGAATGTGTGAACCTTGTCGCCCTAGCAAAAATATATAGTAGTAACATTTCGAAAATAAGTCCGTAACCGTATGCTATGCTTAGCATTGATTAGGAACTCGGGGCAAGAAATTGTTCCGAGCATCACTTTTATTCATGAGAAATTGGTTTGGGCAGTCATTGTGATGATGACTGGTATATGTTGAATACGACTATTTTACACTCCCAAGATCCTCAACTTGCTTAATTATCTGGGCGGATTGGTTCGATGGTGTGTATGTGTGTGGTGCAGTGATTGCATAAGTGGGTTAGTGGTAGACCGCCCAGATACCCCTAAGGACTGAATCTTGTCATGTCACCCGTGTAAAACAGTACAACCACAAGCTGGCAAAGTGTAGGCAGGGTTTACTAATTTGTGTAGCTCTAGGTGGTTACGTGAAGGTATGACCACGAGCAAAGGGATGGATGGTCGCATCCCCGCCTTTGCCCGTGATGGCTCACGAGGGACCCTTCCCGAGGGATGGTCGGATCCTACGGAAGATAGACCTTAGCGGGCGTAACCACAGTAGGACTATGCATTGTAACAATCCTGTGATAGTCTACTCAACCGCATGGCTAAGGAATCATGTGGGGCAACGGGTGGATTTATCTCTTGTGGGTAAAGTGTGCAAAACTCTGCAGAGTCAAAACTATTCGAATAGCCGTGCCCACGGTCAAGGGCAGACATGGGAACTTAACTAGATATAGTTTTGTTTACAAAAGTATTTGAAAAATGGGAATGGAAAAGTGGAAGGGCAGAGGAAAGCCCAGATTTGAGTTGTCCTGGGTGTCGTCCCAGTTGTTCCTGGATGTCGTTCCAGTAGTGCCTGGGTGTCGTCCCAGTTGTTCCTGGATGTCGTTCCAGCGGTTCCTGGGTGTCGTCCCAGTGGTAAGTTAAGCGGCTATAACGCTGAAAAATGTCATACGGTGTGATGCCGTATGTAGAGAGAAGTTATGGTGATATTAAGCATATGGTGTGATGCCATATGTATGGAAATTCATATTAAATACTCCTTGAACATTATGCTTTTGTTCAAATGCTAGGTCTTAGGATTTTTATATAATTGTATTCAAAAGCACTCTTCGCAAAAATAAAATAAACCAAAGCCATCCTTTGAATAGCCATACATGTTATATACTGCATTCTGTGTGTTGATTCGCTGAGCACGGGGTCGGAGTGCTCACGCTCGCTTTGCGGCAAAAATCCAGAAGCAGGAACGCAAGACCACTACGCCTTCGAGGAAGCTCCCGCTACGGAGGAGAAGGACGACGAAGGAAACTAAGGCGTAGGCTCCGTTGATTAGGCACGGACAAGTGGACATCCGGCGTTGTGTGCACGTATGTTACTAGTTAGCTGGTGACATATAATGCACACATTACCTTCCAGTCGCTTGCCTGTGGATTTGGGTTTACTTTTGCTGTACTTCCGCTGTGCATGTTTGTAATAAGGCAATTGGCCTGATCGGCCTCTTTTGTAACTCTATCACCCGACGTGGTGTATTTCAAGTTATGTAATATAATGAATGTTTATGCGATGTATGAAATGATTCAGCAATGTTCCTGTGTGCACTAACTACTGATCCAGGGATTAGTGCAGTGAAACACAGTAAGATTCAGATTGAAAAATCTGGGTCTGACACATGTGTAACATCCCAAATTTTGAATGTTTGAAAATACGAAAAATCTAAAACTTTTTGTTGCACCTTGTTGGCATTCGAATTTCTTGAAAGTTTATTTAGGTTTTTCCAAAATTTGTGCTATGCAAATTAATAACATGGAATAATGCCCAAATGCAAATAATAATCATACTAATAAAAAAGAAAATTGGAACTAATGAAATGTAAATTTAAAATCCAAAAATTTAAATTCAAATTTAATTCATTAAAACAAAATCTGAACTAAAGTTCAAATTGAAAGAAGGAAATATTTGAACTAAAAATTCAATTTCAAAAGAAAGCAAAATTAAAGAATGAAAAGGATGCACGCTTCAAATTTTGGGCAAAGGATATTCAAATCGGAATTCAAATTCTAAACCAAAACTAAAAATTGAAGAAGTGGGGAAAACATCACAATTTCCCAATCGGGCCAGTTCATTTCCTTTTTCTCTCTAGGTTGGCCCACTACTCCCCAGCCCGGCCTGGCTCTCCTCTTCCTCTATCTTGCTTTGCTACTTGGCCAAGCCGGCCAGCCACGCGGTGCACCATGCCGTGCGCGCCTAACAGCCCCATCGCGCCGCTCCAAGCCCACGTTCTCAACGCGACCGCGCCAAGACATGCATCGTTCCACATGCCCCTGTGCACTGCGCCTGCACTGTGCCATGCGCATACCGCACGTCAACCATGTCTGTACCTGCCAAGCCGATTGCGTCCGCGCCCCCAAACGGTCGTGTCGTGCCAGGCTAGGCTGCGCGCCCACACTCTCGCCCCTAGCTGCACATGCCTGCACCCCGACGCGCCATGCTGAGTGCCAACCCGCGCCTGAGCCGCTCTGAATCGTGCGCGCTCGACAGCCACAGCACCTCAATGTTGGACCACCACAATTGTTGACTGCTGCTCCCATGTCATGCCATGCTAGCTGTACCTACCCTCGTCACCTCGCCATGACAAGCACTGCCATGCCCATGCCCTGTGTCGGTCGCCTCATCGCACAAGTCACAACCAAGACCGCGTCACGACCACACTGGCGCCCATCCCGTGCATTGTAGCCTGGTCGCTGGTGATAATGTTGTGCAGTAGCCCTCCGTGGCTATAAATAGCCCCCAAGATCGCCATTACCTCCACACCATCCTCTCCTTCCTTTCTTCTTTTTCTTCCTCGAGCTCGCCCATGCGACAGCCACCACTAACCCTCGTCGTTTCGGATGCTCCGGTGATCTTTTCCAAAAGTGCTCATGTCACATTGTGTTCCATACCCGCCATTGTGATTCCCCTCAACCAATTTTGGGAATTACCCCCATCAAAGCACCCCAGCACCACCTCCTCCTCCCCTCCAGCCTAAAACACTGTCCGTCGCCTCATTTCCCCCCTCGGTGAGTCACCATTCGATTCCTTGTCATTTGATGCTCTCTACCCCCTCAAGAATCAATCCCCCAAATTTTCTGCTCTTCTTCACCCCAACTTAACACCCCTGTAGCCACTGACCACGCCAGTGAGTTACCTTTACCTCCCTCCAGCTCATGCTCCCCTCAATATTCTTCTCTTCCCATTCTGGCCACCACTGCCCTACTCCTCCCCTATGCCTGGCTGCCATGTCTTGTCGCCCGCCCACCTCTGCTCCATCTCGAGCCAAAGCGACGCCTCTCCTAGCTCCCTCATTCCTCTAGTGTCCCATTTTGTTGATCGTCGTCACCCCACCATGCTCACCTCGCTACCAGTAGCTCCTTGGAGCTAAGCACCGCTATCTCCCTTACACTCCTCTATTTTAGCGCTACATTGTTGGCCTCCTCTGTTTCTCCTTATGTCTTCTCTTTGTATATGACAGCTGGGCCCAGGAACAATTCATGGCCCACATGTCATAAGTATATTCCTTTTGCTAATTAGAAAATAATTCTAGAAAACTAAAATAATTAACATAAATTCGAATAAAAATGCATAGATAAAAATAAGGATAAAGATAAAATTAAATTATGAAATTAGAATAAAGGTTATATGCAAAATTGAAAATATTTGAAAATTAAAATCTTGATTAGCTACATGTTAATTAGCACCCGAAAATAATCAATGCAGGATTAAACCCTGTGAAATATAAATTAATTATATATTCCAATTATAATGATGGCCCTTTTAAAATGATAATCAAAGTACTTAATTGGAATATTATGTCATTATACTTAACTTTAAATAAGAGGAGTTGAACTAAAAATTACCTTGAATATAACTAGGTCATTCCCAAAAATAATTAGTGTATCATTAATATTTATTCCAAACTCAGATGCTAATTAAGGACATTATTAATATATAACTCTGTATAAATGTCCATATGACCATATATCATAAGAGCCCTATTTAGAATGACAATTAAGTTAAAATTAAGGTAATTGGTCAATATGTCTTTGTCACTCAAATTTAAATACATGTTTAAATTAAAGGTGATGTTAAAATATAATTGTGTGTAAATGTAAATAATAATCAAATTCACCTAGAGTAAATAATAACCAATTAGGGCAATTGAGTTAATTAATACGCTAAAAGTATCTAATTTAAAGTATCCACATTAATTAAGAATTTCCCTAAAAATAGCTAGACAGAACTAGAAGCTAGTTATGACGCCATCAATATTTGTTTAAACTCTTCTGTTAGTTGGAGGTCCTATTAAAATGTAGTTTCAAAAGTAGATTTAATTAAAAGCGATATTGAAAATGTAATGTTATTTACCAAGCTAGGACCCACATGAATAGATTTTAATTAAAATTAAATTGTGCTTGATAATAACTAAGAGTACATAAAATATCAATGTCATTTAATCCTAAAAGTATCTTTAATCAATTAAAATATAACTATGTTTGTTTAATAAAATATAACTTATTATCACAAAAAACCTAATTTATTGGCCATTAAAAACAATTATACTAAACTACAAATTTATGAACTGTAAAGTAGTCAGGCAAACTAATTAAACTTTAATTAAAATAATCCGTCACCATATCAGTGAGCAGTAATATGAAGTCTAGCAATACCCAGACTAAGTAAAGAATTGCATTTTGTTCGAAATACATGTAAACCTTAGAATTGTTTATCAGCTGCAGTTGTTAGTAAATAATGGTATAACTAAAGATAACAATTGTTAGTAAATAGTGGTCTAACTAAAGATAACCATTAAATAGCAGATGATTAACTAAATAATCCCACATTTTAGAAAATCATTGAATTAATCATCCGATTAATTGGTAAATAATAATACATCATAAACTTGCTAGGCATGAGAAATATAAGATTAATATGGTTAATTAAAATCATACATATTGCGGGTGGACCCCATATCTTCGGTAGGTTTCACCTAACTCAAGGAACTTTCCTAATAACTATAAAATAATAAAGAAGTTATTAAATTAAGGTTCAGGCAATAGTATCCATCGGCCAGCTATATTTAACCACCTCTGAATTTGGAATGGAATATTTTGCGAATATTCCTTCATCCTCACTAGACCTTCCTTGATATCCTTTTTGGCGGATTTTCTCCCTACCATTCCCTTTTGCTCAGATTTCGCTTAACGCTGTCTATATCCCACGCTCACTAAACCTTACCTCAAATCATCCACCTAACCATAATAAAGCTTAATTGAGTTTGGTTGGATTTATTTGGACTTTTGAGTTATTTACATTTATTTAGATTAAGTTGTTTATTGCATAATTAGAATTTGGAGTCTCGAAGAAGCAATTGATCAAGCGAGATGAATTCAAAGACCAAGAGTTCAAAGACCATTGACTGAGAAGGCTTCGAGTAAGTCCAAACTGTAGAAAATTGAGCGAGATAAGTCATCACTTTGATCATATTTTACCTACATTTTGAATGCAAATTATTTTATTTGAAAATATCAAATTGCATGCTTTACTTGTTACGTAAATTATAGTCACACTAGTTCATAGTTAATTTCTGGGGGATAATTGCTTAATTATACCCCACATTGGATTTGGACATATACCCTTGTCACCCTAGAATTAATGATATCTATACTAGTTATAAGTTGTATCTAAGCGCCATGCTTAGCCTTGCTTAAATACCAGGGGTATTAACTTACTCTGACATTATTTAAAACATGAAACTGGTTTTGGGTAGCCATTGGAGGGAAATGGCTGGTATGTTGAGGTAAATTACTTTATGCTTCTCAAATCCTAAAGCTTTCTTTACTTATCTAGGTGGATGGTAAGAGGTGTTGGTGCCGATGTAGCATGAAAATATGTGATTTGTGGTAGAGCCATCTAGATAACTCTAAGAATTGAATATTGTGATGACGTCTCAATGTAAAATAGTGCAATCACAAGCTATAAATGAGTATGACCTGGCTAACTAATTTGTATCCACTAGTGCGGGTTACACCATTGGTGTGACTCATAGGTCGTGTCGCTGGTTATAAACTCCGTGAGCTCGAGTTGTGTCACTGGATGTAAGCTATCGTGTGGCACAAGAGGGGTCTTGGTGAGAGTGGACGTAACTCTACTAGGATGAAACCTTAATGGGTGTAATATTCACTGGGAGATACATTGTAAAAGCCTTGTGGTGACCTTCTTGATCTACACACTACTACAAAAAAGCCCATCACAGACGGTTCAAAAACATCATCACAGACAGTTTCGTGAGCCATCTGTGTTTATGGGTCAGTAATGACATGAGGTCATCATGCAGACTATCATATATGGTTATTAACTCAGAACCGTCTGTGATAGTCAACTATCACAGATAGGTTGTAGATGAAATTGTCTGTGATAGATGATATATCACAGACAGTTTGTAGATAAAATCGTCTGTGACAAATGTATCACAGACGGTTTGTCCTAAGGGATCGTCTATGGTATTCTTTTGTATTGCTAAATATATTTTTGTTTATTAGCTAGTTTCAGGAAATGTCAGCCATGCCCGCTAAAACAAGCAGAAACATAACAAGTACGTACACTATGCATTCAATTCACATTCATTTCAGAAACAAACACATCCATTTCATAAATCAATTAACTCAAAATGAACTAAAATTAACCATTCACGAACAAATACACACATGTATCATTACTATACATCCAATTTATATTTATTTCATAAACAAGCACATATATTTCACAAATTAATTAACTCAAATGAACTAAAATTAACCATTCATGAACAAATACACGCATGTACCATTACTATACATCCAATTTACATTTATTTCAGAAACAAGCACATCCATTTCATAAATCAATTAACTCCAATTGAACTAAAATTAACCATTCATGAACAAATACAAGGAAATACCCATGCATCAGTTTCTGTCTTGGAGCGATGCTCAATAAAAACCCATAACTTTTGCATACAGATTCCGTTTTTGACGTTCTTGGACTCATTTGAAATCTAATGAAAAGTTACATTCAAAAATTCATAAGTCTAGGTCTAATTCATTTGCGAGGCTTTGGAAATATGAAATTCCCAAAAAAATGCCATTTAGGGCCTCAAAACAGCCTTCGAACTTTCTGGACCCATTGAACGGCCGTGTGGGCCTTGGCGCGTAACATCCTCTTAATACCTAAGAACACACAGGACACCACAATTAGATAGCTATAAATTATTATCAAAAGCATATTCTTTAAAGAACAAATTCACATGTTGTTGTAGTTCCTTTGCACACACAGGACAAGAGATTGTAATTATCGTCAAGGCTAGAGTATCGGTCAGACACTTTACTTTGTAAAAGTGTTGGTTTTTGGCGTGAAATTTGTGGAAAGGGAGAGGGGGAGTAATTAGGAGTGAGAGGTGGAAGGAGATCGGTGCATGTTGTTCGATGCGGAGTGAATGAACGGGTGAGATCGAGATCCTAGGAGAGATGCCATGGATAGGTGACATGGCATTATCATATACGGTTCTAGCCATCACTAGTAACATAGACGGTTATACTTATAAAACTGTCTGTGATAATTACAACATTGACGGTTCCTTGGAACCATCTGTGATGAGGCATCCAGTATAACCTTTTTTAGTAGTAGTGGCATGTCTAAGGAAACATGTGGAATATAACAAGCTGGTCGTCTCTTGTGGGTAAAGTGTGTAACCTCTGCAGAATAAAAACTATTCAAACAACCGTGCCCACGGTCATGAGAGCATGAAAACTTACTTGAGTTAGTGTCCATTTCTAAAACTTGTGAGTGGGATGAAAAAACTTATCTAGTGGATGTAACCTTGGATTTGAATTACCTTGGGTAGATGTAACCTAGTGATAGTAATGGGTGGACGTAACCCTAATAACAAAATTAGCATATGGTGAAGGTAACCATGCTCTGTAACAAATAGATGTAACCTACATCGTTATTATTATTGCACACTCTTATATTCTTTAAAAACATGGTTTAGTTAAAAGTGCTAGGTCATAGGAATTTCCTATATCTGTATCTCAAAATGATGGCACTTTCACAAATAAAAGAAGCCCAAACCTCCCTTTGTTTATCACTCCATCTATTATTATTATTATTATTATTAGTATTATTATTATTATTATTATTATTATTATTATTATTATTATTATTATTATTATTATTATTATTATTTGTGGTGTCATGTTAAGTACCTTTGTACTCATTGTTGTTCAATTGCTATAGTTCAGTAAATAGAAGGAGAAAGACAAGCCCTAGAATCATCTAAGAATATTAACAAGACTGAAAGACGATGAGGCCAAAAATTAGGTCGCGAACCCCAATTGGTTGTCTGTGAGTGTGTCTTATGGGTCCCACCTATGTGAAGTTTCCATTTTCGCTATTGCTTTTCAATGGTTTTAGCCTGATCGGTCCATGTGCAAGTCCACTATTATATTTACGTTTCCGCAAGATATATATTTGATGTTTATTAATATATCTGTGAGCACTATCTACTGATATAGAAATAGTGTGATGGAATTATAGAAAATTCTGGATTTGGTAAAATTCAGATCTGACAACATGCGTCACCAACCGTTGCTTCCGCGCTTGTGAATGGGGATAAAATTAAAAATTCATACGTCAGAGAGCTAGATTTGAAAAAAGTTGTTGCAGTACCATATATACGATCAACTTGTTCAAGATGAAAGGGGATTAGGTCTTGAGATCTTACGCAGCATGGCCGATCGAACTTCATATGATTTTGAGGCGACGTGGCAACATGGTATGGTTCCTCTTTTGCAAAATATTATCCAATGATCATTATAGTTTAATTTTAATTATGATCCATCCATCAAGACCGGATGCTTTTCTTTTTTAAAAAGAGTTTCTAAAATATTTATCATTTTTAGCCATTGTAAAATGACGATGGTGTGGGGCTTCTCGAGTTCAATCCATTCCGTTGTCTTTCCTCAAGTCCCGTCTTAGTTTCCTTATCTCCATGACTCCACCCAATGATTTGCTTGACCTGTCCGTAGCTCTCAAGCATCTACAGAATACTGCTAGGTAACAAACGATACATGGGTCATGCATGACGTCTACTGAAACTGAAACTGTGGACATGCATGACGTCTACTGAAACTGTAGATCATGCATGACGTCTACTGAAGCTCATCATCGAGTTTTTGCATATATAACATGTTTTACACTCGTATTACAAGAATAGCTGTATATATATAAAATAGCAAAAATAGCATTTTTGTCATCTGCTCACCAGACGGTAGCGGCATGCAGGCGACACGTGACGTCCCGAGCGCCTACTGCCTAGCCACCAGATGGCAAGTGGCCTGCCACCCCACCATAATACGGTAGGTAATCAAACCGACTAATTAGCCGGCTTAATTACCTATCTAAATGCTATTTTATTTATCATATTTGTTCAAATTTTTAAATATAGGAAATGAGCCCAAAAATTCCAAAATTTTATGTGTAGCTTTCTGACACAACGTACTTCATTGTGTAATTTATTTTGATAATTTTATCTGCTTTGAATATTGCTCAAAAATTCATACTATTGAGATATTTTGTAGGAGTTGTTACCATAGTAAACGAGCTTCAAAAATTACAAAATTTTATATGAAGCCTCCCGACACAGTCCACCTAATTGTGTAATTTTATGTGCTCCAAATTTACTATGTTAATTCAATCGTAATTAGCGATATGTGATGCATCTTTTGCAGTGCGTGATCTCTGTCTTTCACACATATGTTGGCCCGTTGCTGCTATGTTTCCTTTCCTACCGCATCCTTCGCACAATTGTCACTCTATCCGTGCCATCCCCCTAGCGTGCTCCCTTGTCTGCACTGATGTCGTTATGTCTGTGCCGTTACCCCTTGCCCGCACAAATGTCAGTCTGTCCATGTCGTCCCGCCTCGCCCGCTCCCTCGTGCGCATATATGTCACTCTTACCATGTTGTCCCCCGTCACTCGCAGTGCTGCATGTTGACAACGTGTCCGTAATTTCTAGTGGCAACGCACCGGGTTTCCTTTTCTCTCGGTTTCAAATACGGAGCTCTCGCAATCACTCATCGCATATGTAAACTGCGTTTCATTTCTTGTAGGAAGAAGAGCCTTCTCCATCATACACTAACATAGCATGGCAGATGCTGAGAGACCAGTCAGAGCGGTGTCACCAAAGGAAAACCTTTCCCTGAAAAGGAGGGAGTACTTTAGCCCTAACTATCGCTTGATGCCAAATAGTGCGGGCTCAACCGGTATGGCCAAAATGCAAACACAGAGAGGATGCGATCGTGTGGGTCGTTGAAGGCCATTTCGATGGAGGGCAACGTTTCTTCCGATGTCCACACTCTGGGGTACAATTAGCCAATAGTTTATTTTCTCTTACTGAGATTCCATGTTAATCCTCCTTTTCAGCAGATGGCAAAATGCGACTTCGTCCGCTAGATCGATCCTCCCCATGAACGCTATGTTGTGAGGTACATGGATACATTGTAGGAATGAATCTTAGAGATGGAGGTGCGGATTGATAGTCTTAATGAGGAGAACGATAACCTCCGCCAACAGATACAGCGTGAGAGGGGCAACGAGGAGGTCGTCAACAGAGAAAGTTCATATGATCTCACATGCTGCTGCGCGAACTCTAGCTGCATATGTATGTGCCACTACAACGACAGCCAGTCACGTCCGAGGAAGTTACGAGTGATTCATTACTGTCGTCCATAGTACTTAATTATTTAGCACTAACTCATTACTTAATCATAACTAATTGTCACTACAGTAATTATGACTGCTTAATTACACACTACCATACAATAACAAATTATGTGTATTGTACGTACACAAAAATAGTAAAAACTATGTCTAAATTACTATGACCTAATTATTTTATAAATAAAAATTATACTAATTATGACTAACTAAATAACACTAATTAACTAGGACTACGGGAATGATGTCGGAAGCATGCGACAAAATTTATCTGTCTTTCCGGAGAAGCAATCAGCACTACGGTGTCCTCCTGCCGCGTCCTTAATGAGCTATGCACTGGATTTTCAAATTAATTAGCTATGCACTGGATTTTCAAATTAATTAGCTATGCACTCTTAATTTTGAGCAACGACCGCGAGAATGAGCTTCTGCGATGAGTGACTGAGATGGCCGATGACCAACTGCGAGAGGTTCGTATTTATGGCCAAGCGAAAAGGGAACCCCGTGCACTCACCCCACAGATTAAGGATTCCTTGTCGACACACAGCACTTCGGGCGAGGGGGATGGCAGGGTAACACTGACAAATGTGGAGACGAGGGAGCGGGCGAGGGGGGACGACACATACATAACAGCATCAATGCGGACGAGGGAGTGCGCGAGGGGGACGGCATGAGCAGATGACAGTTGATCATCGGTCATTTTGCCATTTCCATACGCATACGGGTATTATTGTAAATACGGATGCAAAATACACTATATATGCCAAAATCTCCTCATAATCTAGAAGCGAGAGAAAGATATGGTGGGCCAATCTAGTACTGGCCAGACTTTTCCATCTCTCTGTCCACAATTGCGTTGATCGAGGGTGCTCAATCAATCATTTGTACTCCTCCATTTATTTTTACTTAACTTTCTAAAATTCGTATCACCAAATTTTCTAAAGTTTGGCCACTTATAGATCTAAGCTATCCAAATTGGTCATACAAAAAATTATATTATTAAATTTATCATTAAAAATGCTTTTATAATATTATAATATTATTAGTTTATCTTAATACAAAGTTATAAAAAATAGCAATCAAATCGCATCTTAAAACTATAAAAAGTCAAAAACATCAAATGAAAATGAAGAGAGAGAGAGAGTACATCACATAAGGATGCTGGAATAGGAACTTACAGTGGTGTTTACTACTCAAATTTGCACTGTGCGTGTCGTGCCCTGTTTGCCAGGGGACGCTTGAAAAATTGATTAAGAATATACAAACACATTAATTGCTGTGAATATACGTGCACGCGCGCGCGCGCACCGGCCGGTCCTATAGATGTAGTAAACCACATGGAAATTCCGCCTTGACTCCTCACGAGAGTCAGTAACGCGTACGCGCAGTCATACGCGCTTCACCGGGAGCGGCCCACAAGGTTGACGTTCGGTAAGCAGGTGTACCTTTCAGAGCTCATATTAATAAATTATAATTAAAAGTCATAAGTTATAATCTAAAAACAAAGCCAACATGTATTGACACTCAAATGTACTTCAAAAAACAAACAAAAATGAAGGTTAATAAAAGTGTTAATTCATCATGGTAGTGTACATCTGTAATGCATGCATAGGATCTAGTCTAGTAGTACTACATGCCGGCGGAACATTCCGAGAACCTGACAAAAATATAGACGCAGGAAAAAGAAAGAAAACTGGGGAAAACAGAAGCCTCACGTAAATTTCTCTGCAATTAGCCTGGCAGGGGATCTTTGAAATCTGCCGCTAGCTAGTCATACGAAGTACTCTCCATATTTTAGTCCGGTGATTGTTGGAAAACCACGGACTGCTTGGAAAACCACGGATTGCTTCCCTGGTTTCCAATGTTTTTGATCTCATCTCGCTTGTTTCTTAACTAAACTAAGTGATTAGCCAAGTCTTTGAGACAGGGCAGTGAGAATTTGAGATCTAAAATAGCATGCACCCTTTCCACTGCCTTGGCAATTCGATCAGGTCGCTGCAGAAACGAAATTTCTCGGTGGGGTAATGCGAGGTAAGTTCCTCGACTGACGGTTAGAGCATGTACACGTGCAACACCACTGGCAGCTGACAAAAGAAGGTGACAGTTTATTAAAAAAGCAAGAAAGAGAAAGAGAGGAGGAAAATTTATGAGTGAGATAGGAGGATGATATGATGACGACAAACTTGGCAGGTGCACTCACAGGACCAGGCTCATTTCTGCGTGATTGGTACTTCAGTTCATGCGCGTTATCTACCCGTCTGTTCAGTGTTCGAGATGGATGCTTTGCGAGTTGCAAACGGACTCGATCGCAAACAGGCCCGTTTATTCAGCTTTTCGACCATTTTTTGCTTCAATTTCTATCAGTCAAGACTATTTATTAAACCTAGTAGTTATAGTCAAAACATTAGCTGCAGTCTAAAAGATGGGGGTTTATATGTTAGTGACCTAATGATCTAATCAAAGTATTGCGACAATAACAATAAGCATATTTGCTTTGGAATTACAGTGCAATGCCAGTATACCATCGTGGGTGCCTAAACTTTTACGCGTTTTTCGGAGTTGGTACGTCAGGCCGGGACACGATGCACGTACGTCACGATCGGCGTTTCCTAGTTAATTGCGCACACAAAATTGCATGGTTAAGCAGGCCAATGGGGAATACGACACTGGAGAATATACACGCAACGGGCCGTCATTTCCTCGCCGCGTTGCGGCAAAAGAAAACGACGAGGAAGGATCGGGCAACTGAACTTTCCAGACAACTCATTTTTCCTAAGAAAAACGAAGCTACTTCACGCGCTTTGGTCTTGCAAGATTTAAGCAGACGATGCATGGATGCATGGTTCGATCCAGGGCTCGCCAGCCGCGCGCGCGCGCGTCGTCGTCGCCGCCTCTCTCCGGCCGTCACTTCGTCCAAATATAATCTCCGTTTGGATAAAACATGCCGGTCGCGACTCACGACGATGCATGCATTTAGCTAGCTAGATGAGACCGGCCAGGAGCTTACACGCATGCATGCGGCCGGGCCGGGGCCTCGCTACATTAACTGTGGGTCATCCGATGATGTTTACGTTGGATCATGCAAGATTTACTACTTGTGATACGATTCTCGATCCAGCGGTTGCGAAGAGAATCGGAGGGCCTCCTTGGAGAAGTAGAAAACGTCGAACTCAGAGATCGATCACCTACTGTCCAATCAGTGATTTTCACTAGCTAGCTCCTGCATGCAATGATCATGTCACACGTACGTACCGGCTAACCGGACCAGAGTAACGAGCTAACCGGCTAATCCAACCCACCGTCGACGCGAACCAGGCTAATCAACTGTACCAGACACTTGTCCCTCCAGCCTGCTCGCTATATATAGCGCGAGTAATAGAAGGGCGGCGCAGGTAATAACGCGAGCAGAGCAAAACAACACTGGCCGGCCAAACTCTTATCTCGTCTCTCTTCTCTGGCTCTACACATTTGATTCAATTCGAGCTCGTTGTAGCCTAGTCCCATCACCTCGACCAGTTACTTATATCACAAACTAGACCAGACCATGGCGCCATTCGCACGTCCTCAAGTGGTAGAATCAAGTGCTGTCAGCCCGCAGGGTGCTGCCATGGCGTCTCGCCGTTACGTGCCAAAGAGAGGCCTGGTGCTGAAGCAGGTGTTCAGGAGCCTCCTCTCGTGGCTGCCGCGCCGCCAGTGGCCGTTCCTAGGCCGTGGCCGGCGGGCCGCGCGCGGCCGCGGCAAGGCTGCCCGCCATGGCCCGCCGGCACGCGGACGGCACGCCGTCGTCCCGGCGCCCGGCGGCGCGTACTGGTCAACAAAATAGCTCCTGCACGCCCCGGCGGCCCGGCCGGCCCTGAGCAAGTATATATACCCACTGCATGTGTAACCGTCGTGTAGTTGTGTATGATTTCCTCACCATTTCTTGGTTAGTTCTTTCCATAACCTGTGAACATATATCTCCCGTTCAGTTCTCTCCTGGTTTTCTCGGTCCATTTCGCTTCCTTGGACCTTGAAACGTTAGTTACCAACTTACCATCAACTTTATCAACTTTTTTTTCGTGTTAATTTAGTTTCAGGGTCAAGCTCTACGCGGCCGGGCCGGGTGAAGCGGTGAACTGGCAGACGGAGATGGTCAACGAGTCAACTTATCGTGATTCGGAAGGTACCAACCTGGGTGGTGCAAATCGTTGCCTCCGTTCTACTGTCATCCCGCGTACTAGCTAGTCAACTTATTATTATTTCATTGGTTATTATTTGGTTGCTTAATTATATAACTGGATATATCGATCACATATAGGTAGACAGGATATTGTTGTAAGTTGTAACACACGTGTTGTTCTTTTCTCAATTTGTGCATCTAATGTTGGCGTCTCGTTAACCAGATCAGAGACAGGCCTTGTTTGTTCTTTTTTTTAAAAAAAATCGTCATGGCGAATAAAGATGTCACTTGTTATATTCACGGTGAAGCCGTACATGAAACTGGTAGCTAGATACCATGAATTCTCCTCCTCCTTCTCCTTCTATAACTTCATTTTTCTTCCTGAGCTCGGGTATCAAGAAGCACTGGATTGGAGCACAAAGCTAGTCATGGTCATAGAGCAATCCTACTACTTCGGAACGGCGACCGTGCGTTTCTTGGTGGAAAGGGAGGCTCAACACATGTATGGTTCCGATTACCACCAATAGACGGTCCAGATCGTGCGCAAACGCCACATGTGATTCCACGTGTGCTTTGGTATTCGGCCTGAGAGTTGAGTCCGTGAGGCCGTGACCGTGTTTCGTTCCGAAGGAAAAAGAATTAAGGCCGCTCATTTCAGCTTCAGTTTTTGATAAATTGATTTATTTTTTTATTATTTATAAATTTTATCTTTTTTTGAACTTTTGATTTTTTTTGAGCTTTTTTGCCGGTTCTTTTTTGTATTCGTTTGCGTTGTCCGTAAGCTAGCATATTTTTTCTATTTTTAAATTTAATTACGTCAAAATAAGTAACCTTTAGTTACAGTGAAATTTCAGCCGCTACAGTGTATTTTTAGCCATAAGCCACAGCTTTTCAGTCCAACCGAGCGGGGCCTAAAAGCCGAGTGCATATCTGTTGGAAGGCCTACAAACCGGCCCAGAATAAAGCTGATGGGCTAACCACCAAAAAGGTTGGGCTGCATATGGGCCTACGACTATACAGGCCAACTTATCTTGGGCCATAGAGAAATGTCGTCGCCCCTCCCAAAGCATTCTGTAATTAAATTGCACTGAAGTGTACTAAATTCTAGAAAGAAATGGTGCAAAATTTCTAAAACTAAAAATAACTACGATCATTTGCATGTTAAGAAAGTTTGCAATTTTTGAGTAACATTGAGTTACCAAATAGCGACCATAATTGTGACACGCCACATTTTCCTAGTCCCCTAACATCACGAACTTATTACTTAGCGAGGGCTTCTATATTGCGGTTACCCTTACTGAGGTTGACACGTGGATGGTTGACGTTAGGCACCTTCCGCTTAAAAAAAGAAATTTTAAACCGAAAATTTTTTCAATTAGACTTTCAAAAATGAAACTCGATTTGAAGGAATTACAACTTGATTAAAAAATCAACTCGGCTAAAAGGAAAAAACAAAGGGGCCGCTCCAACCAGCTAAAAGCTTCGGCTCATGACTGCAGCTTTTTGGCTTAAGGCTAAAATTGCACTGTAGCGGTTGTTAGCTTTTTATAAGTTTTTTAATTAAAGAAAAAAATAAGGAAAAAAAATAAAAACACTGCAATGTAAAGGGAAAAAAGCAAAAGCAAAAAAGCTAAAATTAGAAACCGATGTATTTCAAGTGGTTTCTGACTTAAATAAGCTGGAAGAAAAAAATTATAAGTTAAAAACCGTTTGGAGCGGGGCCAAGTCAGTCCAAAAGTAGGGTTAAGGCAAAAGAACCTCCTCTCCGACGACGGTGGCTTGAGATCCGATGGCGTGAGGATCCCTGACGGTTGTGGCGCAAGTGGGTGATAGCCGTCACGGTGATGAGGAGGCGCGACAGTGTGGAGTCGTGCAAGGCAAGCAGGCTATACTCCGGCGGTGGAGCGATGGCCGCAACGAGTAGGCAGCACCATGTGGAGTTGAGGTGGTGATGGCGACTTGGAGAGTAAGAGGTCAGGGGACTAAGGGGAGCGGGCTAGGGCTACTAATGGACCAAAGGCTAGTACAAGCCTAATCCAAGCTTGAAAATTGGTTCCTTTGATCCAATCCCATTCAAGCCCAAATTAGAGAAGCCTAGGTTCAATCCAAACCCAAATAAAGGCCTAGGCCTTGGTCCAGACCTGACCATCCTCCCCTTTCTTGCACCCTCTCTATTGTCTCTCTCATTCCCTCTCTTGCACCCACTTAGTGCTTGACTACCCGATCGATCGCTCAATGTTTAACTGCTCAGCGTTCAACCACTTGCTCAGCTTTGATCTTCGACCAGTTTGTACATACTCGAAATCTTCAACACTAGAAGCCAAACCTCTCGAATACCTTTGCTCGTTGTCGTAAGTTTCAATCCACCAACAATCACCAGCACTCTTCGAGCAAATCATGAACCGGATTAATTCAAGATGATTTTTATTGCTAGATTTTCATAGATTTAGAAAGTGCCCTCGCAAGCACCCCTAAAAACCTAGCCAAAATTAAAGTCTCTTCAATCTCTCTGCCAAAAACCTTCCCAAAAGCCTTATGTTAATCCTTAGCCTCTCCCTTCTTTTATAGGCTAACGCCCCAAACGTATCCTCATCAAACACGGATATGAAATTCTATTTCTTCCAAAAATCAAGGGACCTGAAACCCTTACAAACATAGGTTTTTCAATATCTCTAAACCTTTCAAGTTACGGACTACTTCCATAACTCCTCCAATCTCATCACGTAATGAAGCCTCCAAAACTGCACCTCCCGTAACTTCTCCACGCACTAATCACCTTTGATCTCCATGTGCTCCAGTGTGAGTCTGACCACCTCGTGACATCCTCGATCACCTGAACCTCAGATTTTTCCATCCTAGTCCCAGTCCTCCTCGTCATCGACCATGACCGTGTAGCACCTTACATATGAAATCATACAAATAAAGGATCATGATATCACGAAAAATAAATATAGTAGCCCTAGTGTTAAAAGATTGATAGCAGTTTAAACCTAAATTTCAAACATGTTTATATGCTACCCTCATTAATGGTCTGACGTCGTAGTTGACGCTCCAAATGCTCCAAGATCCGAACCAGCTGTGCAATGATGGTCAGATCCTCTGAGACCTCCAAGGTGGATAACTCTAGAATTTGATCAGGATCATCCAAATACTTCCTCAACATAGAGACATGGAAGACGTTATGGACACCAGCCAAGGAAGAAGGTAACTCTAAATAGTAAGCAAGTTTCTCGATCCGCTTAATGATGGGAAATGGTCCAACATAACAAGGGTTCAACTTCCCTTTTGCCCTAAAATGGACCACGTCCTTGGTCGATGAGACTCGCAAAAGAACCTGATCATCCACTTCAAATTTTAGTGAACGACGAGAACGGTCAACATAACTCTTCTGGCGCCTCTGATCTGAAAGCAAATTATTCTTGATGTGATCGATTTGTTCCTTTCAATCACTAACTTGCTGAGGCCCAAGTAACTCTTTCTCCCCAACCTAATCCCAATGAAGGGGAGAACGACAAGGCCTACCATAAGAGCCTCGAAAGGAGTCATGTCGATACTAGAATAGAAATGTTATTATAAGAGAAATCTGCAAGAGGTAAGTAATTTTTCCAATTACCCTTCCATGCATGTATGCAACAACACAACATATCCTCCAATGTGCGAATGGTCCTCTCTAATTGGCCATCAGTTTGAGGGTAGAAGGCAATGTTTAAATTGAGCTTCGTGCCTAGATTCTAATGCAAGCTCTTCCAAAAATGCAAAACAAACTTGGTATCATGATCTGAGACAATGGTTTTAGGAATGCCATGAAGATGGACAATTCCCTGACATAGATATTAGCAAGATCACTAATTGAGTAAGTGGTTTTAACTGGAATGAAGTGAGCCATCTTGGTGAGACGGTCGATAATGACCCAAATAGAGTCCATACGTCGGGGTGACCTAATAAGACCAGCAATGAAGTCCATAGCAATATTCTCTCATTTTCACTGGGAATCTCTAATGGCTACAAAGGACCGGCAGGACTGCAGCGCTCTACTTTAATTTGCTGGCACATTGCGCATTGAGACACAAACTTGGCTATGCCCTTTTTCATTTTCGACCACCAAAACCGCTACTGAAGGTTCTTTAACATCTTAGTCTCATTGGGATGAATAGAGTAAGGAGTTTTATAAGCCTCATGAAGAATGTCTCTCTTCAATTGTGAATTGGATGGTATCCAATGCGAGCACAGAAACGTAAAAGCCCTTTGCCATCGATAGGAAAGTCTGGCCCATGCAGTTTTGCCTGAATGACCTCTCCACGGGAGCGTCGGATCTCAGAACCTGAGGCTTGGGCCTCTAGCAATGCATCAAACAAATGGGATGAAGTCTTTGATTTCACCAATAATAGTGCTGAGAAAGCGAAAAAGGGAGTAGTTTGGAGGTCCTCAAGCTCCTCCTGGACTGATGTTGAAATAGAAACACCATCACTTTGCTTTGTGACAAGGGCATCCTCCACCACATTTGCCTTGCCTGGATGATAGAGGATGGTGAGGTCATAGTCCTTGATCAACTTCAACCAACAGTGCCGCTGCCTCAAATTCAATTCTTTATAGGTGAGAAAGCACTTCTATCCATAAAGATAATGGCACCAAATTGAGGGTGAAGACCACTACCCCCAGCTCCAGATCATGAGTAGGATAGTTGAGTTCGAACTTCTTAAGTTGATGAGAAGCATAAGCTATCACCTTATCCTCCTACATGAGGATGCAGCCTGAACCCAATCGGGATACATCACTGTAGATAGTGAACTTCTTTTCTCCCTTGGACAAAGCAAGAATGGGAGCAATAATAAGGCATCTTTTCAGGGTCTAGAAGCTGGACTCACATTCATCTGTCCAAAGGAACTGCTCTCCCTTTTTGAGTCAATTTGGTCAATGGCTTGAAAAAGGAAGAGAAATCCTGAACAAAACAATGGTAATACCTAGCCAAACCCAGGGAACTACAGATCTCTACAACGTTGCTGGGTCTTGGCTAGCCCACCACTACAGCGATCTTGGAAGGATCCAAGGAAAGTCCCTTGCCACTAATGACATGGCCAAGGAAGCTGATAGATGAAAGCCAAAAAGCACATCCAACCCCCTCAACACCCCGCGGGGTTCCGGCCCCCGCGCGGTGTCCACGTCGCCCCTTCGCCTCCCTCGGCCGGCGCGTGTCCGGCCGGATTTGCGTACGGTCGGGGGAGGCAAATCCCTCCAGTTTTTTCAAAATTACGTAAAGGTCCTTTTTCCTCGCGAAAAGCTCCCTGCGCCCAGTTTTTTTCAAAAAAAATTTTGGATGGCGCCCCGCAAGTTTCCAAAATTATGTATAGGTCCTTATTTACTTACTTACAGGTCCTTGCAGGTCCTCGATTTTTTTCAAAAAAATCCTTTTGTTTTCCCGAAATTACGCACGGGTCCTCGCTTTTTTTTTATGAAGCTCCCTGCGAATCGCCGTCTCTTTTGCTTCGGTCCACACGGTGGCTGGCGTGGCGTGGCGCCACGCCTACGTGGCTAGTTTCTTCAATTTAGCAAAGAGTTTATGTCTCCAAAGGAGATCAAGTATGATGCAAAGGTGTCGCTCATGCTCATTTGCTGTACCGGAATAAATCAATATATAAGGTAATGACAAACTGATCCAAGTACTCATGAAATACTCGATGTATCAGATCCATAAATACCGTCAGAGTATTGGTTAGACCAAATGGCATCACCAAGAACTCAAAGAGGCCATAATGAGTGCGGACAGCTATCTTTGGAATATCAAAAGCCTTGATCCGGACTTGGTGATAGCCATACTGTAGATCTATCTTGGAGAAGAACTTGGCACCTTTGAGCTGGTCAAAGATATCATCAATGCAGGGAAAGGGATAGCGGTTCTTGATAGTTACCGCATTGAGAGCTCGATAATCAATACATATGTGTAAGATCTTATCTTTATTCTACACGAAAGTAATTGATAAAAACCCCACTCAGGGGTACTGCGTCTGAGGAAGCCTTTGCTCTGAAGATCATCCAATTGCCACATCAATTCTTCTAACTCGGTACGATACTGATGGTAAGGAGCCTTGGCAATAAGTGCGGTGCTAGGAATAATATCAATAGCACACTCAACTGCTCTAACTGGAGGTTGGCCTGGAGGCTCTGTAGGGAAGATATCAAGAAATTCTTGAACAATATGCAAATCTTCTGGTAAGGATCTAGTGATAGGCTTCTCTAACAAGGCGAGAAGGCACCCAGATTGGTCATCCAACGATGACCGAAATAGGAGGCCAAGAATGGGAGATTAAGGCATCGCTCTTGCCTTGATAAACGATCTCCCCATTATCCTGAAGAAGAATAACCTTGCGGTCAAAGCAAATGTATAATAACATGATGAAGAGACAGCTAATACATATTCACAATCAGGTCAAAGGTTTGGATTAGCGCCACTGATGCGTCAATACAGAATTTGAGGCATTCAATTTCCAAGGTAATGTTGAGGCAAGTAAGATTGCTAACAAGAGGTCCATTAGCGATAGTCACCACTACAGGGTGTGCCAAGGTACTGTTGGGTACAATGTGCTATGGAATAAAGTGAGATGTCAAAAAGTAGAAACTAGCCCTCGAGTCAAACAATGTAAGAGCAGGATGAGAATTCAAGATAGCCATACCTAAAACGTTACGGAGAGGGGAAAAGTAAATAGTAAGATAGGTAATGATAGGGAGGTAAGGAGTGATAGGGGTTTAGTATTACCATGCACCACATCAGAACGACGGTGCGACTCCTAACTTAGTAGTGCATAGAGATGCGCATCAGTACCCCTAGGTACGGTAGCAATTGGAGCAGGAACCAGGGCTAAGACCACCACGTTCTGATTGCCAGCGAGTGAAGGTGAAACAACAAGCTGGTTTGCAGTGCCAGCTAGGGCTTTGCGCTTATTGAGCAGCCTAGGCGAAGGAATGGAATCAGGGTTCTGGAGCAAGAAAGGTCCCGCACCCCTAAATTCCACGAGTGTGGCACTTGTCAGAATAGCCACAATTGCTGCCCTTATGATCCTCACCATAACGATAACATACTAGCTTTTTCCCAGGAGTCCCCCGAGCTACAGAGCGGTTCCCGCCTTCGGAACGGCAAGAAGGAGAAGGAATCTGCCAGTTCTTCCCACAGCGACGAACCCTCTTGGAGCCCCAAGAGCTAGACTCATGCCGGTCCTCTGACGGGTAAGGCCTACTAGAAGAAATGGGACTTAAAGGACTTGAAAGTACAAAGAAATAGACAGAGCTGCAGATTGAATTAGAAAGAAAATTGAACCTCTTCTTGTCAGAACTGGTGATTGGAACAATGTCATAGGATAGCAATGGGATAAAAGAAATGGTAATTAGACATGGAATCATGGTAATATACCAGTAACTATATATGCATGCAGGAATAAATTAACCCGAAACCCCGTGTACGTGCAAATGTTTTCCAGAAACAACAGCCTGAGCTCTGATACCAACTGTAGCACCTCATATATGAAATCATACAAATAAAGGATCAAGATATCAGGAAAAAGAAATATAGTAGCCCTAATGTTAGAAGATTGCTAGCGGTTTAAACCTAAATTTGAAACATGTTCATATGCTACCCTCATTAATGATTTAAGCATGAATTCTAAAACACTAATTAAGAGCATGAATTCTAGAACACTATTAACTGAGTATCTTAGTAAACCTAAAAGCATATGAAACAAGATAACCTAAAATATCATGGTATGAATACAATATGAGAAGTTTATAACCAGGCAAGCATTAGTAGTATGATAATAACCAAGCATGCATTAGTAATATGATAACGACCAGGCAAGCATTAATAATATGATAGGGTTAAGATAAACTCATGGAAAGACGGAAAGAGATTGTTCGTCCGGAAAAGATTGCGTTCGCTAAGATTTTGCCGTGCAAATCATTGTTTGGTTGAAGGAACGCTCATTCGGCCACGCGAATAACATCCCGCTGCAAGGATAGCTAAACTCCCGCGTGGAGCCATGTTCGGCCATGTCCCGACCAGCTGAACCACGTTGGCATAAGACACCGGACACCTATCGTTGCTGGCCACCGTCGCTGCCACCGTCAACCATGGTGCCACCACATGGCCGCACACTACTGCCCCGCCGCGCGCCGTTCGCCCGGCCTGCGTGCCACCGCATTCTGCTGTGCCGCCTCTAGCCTCCCTACCGCCGCCCGGTTGCCTGTGCCACCGCACCCGCCTGCGCACCGTCGTGTCGCCGCCTGGCCGTACCTCCACCCAACCATGCACGCTGCCATGTCGCTCAACCACGCTGCCCTAGCCGCGCTACCTCCTGCATGTGCCACATCTGCCTCGGCTGCGCTGCCAACCGCTATGGCCACATGGGAGAGAGTGAGTAAAGATGGGAGAGAGAGGTTAGAGATGGGAGAGAGAGAGAGAGATAAGATGGATACATTTAGGGTTTTGCCAATTTGAAATAGTATACCCCTTTTGAAATCTTGGGTGCTACAAACAGTTTGCACGTCCAAGCTATACATGCAAAGACCAAAGAACATTTTTTTTGGCACAAGTTCTTCCCAACTTGATCGACATTAGTCCACACATGCATATCATAGCCAAGTTCATCCATCAACATCAACTAGGTCAGCCACGACCATAATTTCTACACTTTTCTAGAAATCAATCTTATACCATTCATTACAACTGGTATGACTACCATGCACAGGTCGGTCAGACCGTTGGCTCAACAAGTACTCGAAAACCACAAGTACTCGGGAATTATGACTACTCAAAACACTCGAAAATCACAAGCATCGTAGCACTTGAAGCCTACGACTACCGACAAGCAAAGTCTTCGACTACCGACCGTAAAGTCTAAGACAACAGATCGCTAAGTCTATAACTATGATAACAGTCTGTGAAGTCTACGACTATGACAATAGACTGCGAAGTCTACGACAACAATAAAACATTGTAGCTACGATCCCCGATCGGTTACTATATCTTACTCCATCGATCACATATCGCGAACGACATGTCCAACTACCGACCGTGGTCGTAGTCTGCTGATTGACCAATCCAATACAAGGCTACGACTATTGACCGTTCACTGTAGCTCACGTTTGGTTCACTGTAGCTAACGACCGGTTCACTATTACATATGACCAGTTCACTTTTGCATACGACCAGTTCACTATTCCATACGACCAGTTCCCTATAGCACACAATTGGTTCACTGTTTGAGGTCGAAGTCTATCGATTATTTCGTGGTCGTTCTATAGTGACAGTGGTGGACCCAGGATTTTACCAAAGGGTATACCGCACCAAAATTTTCATATGTAATTCGGTAAAACCATTTGCCAATTCGGTAAATAATTGTAAAATTTGCACCGTAATTCGGTATACATGCACTAAATAATATGATAAGTCTTGAATTCAAGGATTAAGTTGGAAACTTGCACAAATTACAATATAAATAGTTCAAACACCATACTAATAGTCTCAAATATATATAAAGGAGATTTACAATACTACTTGTCTGACTTTTTTGGCCTACACTTTCTAAAGGACATGAAAGTCTCGAACTAGGAAAGTTTTAAAATGAAAGCAATACCTTTCATTACGAAAGTGTTGAACTGGCAAGCAATACTATTGTAAGGGAACCTCGCCAACCAGTACAAAGTGCATAACTGCAACTTGTCGACACCAAAAACTATCATAAACCCATTTACCATTTAATTATGCACAGGGAATTAGCCTATCCCAGCCTCAATGGGAAACTCAGCATATCAAAATATGTAAAGCGTGCGACAACAGACAAGCTGTTCTTTGAAATATCAGATCGCACTAGGCAACCAACGCCATAAGTTACTAATTTATATCAAACATGCTTGGTAATAGTATACAAATGCACGGGACAAACTAGAAAGAGTAGATAGCAACAGCAATCATGAAAACGGAACTTAAGATAAAGAAGTGAGAGAAATGAGAAGGGACTAACTCAAACCTTGCGCAGCTTCTTCTGAGAGATGAGCAAAGGAAGATGCCTCCATAAGTGTTTCTGTCCACGCATGTATACTTGCAGATCTCAATATATACGGCTCCTTCTCAGCCGAATACGATCTGCTGCCGCCACCATCCCCACAAGTACCTTTTCCACTGCTGAAGCCCCCAACGCCACCGCCGCTGAGCCCATGCGAGGCCGGCGGCCGCACCAACGCAGCCGCCTCCGCCCTTATCTGCCGCTGGTTCTGGCACTCTGCCGAACAACAAATCCAACCAACAGTGAGCAATCACTTCACCTCACTCAACACAAGCAGCATTCGTACACGCGGATATTACCTATCAGAGAGTGGGAGGAGTTACCGGCCGCCTCCACCGCTTCCCCCGACTCCTCCGAGCCCGCCGCGTCGCCTCTCCCCTCCTCCTCGTCTGCGTGTGAAAGCGGTTAGCTGCGGCGCAAGGCAACAAGATCGGCAACGTGCGAGCACTGAGATTTCTGCGGAAACACCACCAACCTCGCGGAGCGGTGCCACGCGAGGCGTGGCTGCCGTGGAGGCGCAGCGCCGAGGGCACTAGATCTGGATCAGACGCGCCGCGGGGCCCCACCGGCGTCTGCGAAAAGCGCAAACTGGAGACGGAGCTACGTGCGCAGGACGCCGACGCGGAGCTGCGTGCGGCGCGTGCGGATTCGACGATCGAGCGGCGCGTGCGGCAGCCGAACCGGCGGATTGACTGGATAGTTGGCTGGCCCCAGGGTATGCTGTGGCCCACCCGGCATACTCTGTGGATCCATCCCTGTATAGTGATCAAAATGGTGTAGTCAAAGCCTGCCGTGGATGACATGCCGTGATCGATTTGTCGTGGTTGACACCTGCCGGCCGGACCTGTTATCTTGAATACTCCAGCAACATTAGCGTATCGACCGAAACTTTTATAATCGTAAATTTTAGTGTAACCCAAATATTAATTATTCATCATCACTAAATAGACGACCTAACCACATGGTCTAACAGTTTTACACCAGCAACCAAGACTCCTTCCCTCCCATACTACGACACTACATGCGCAATATGAGTATGTTCCACAGTGTTTCAGTTTTCGTCACTTTCAGATACCTTCAAGTAGATCGGGTCGCCGCGAACAGCGGTTCATCGTCAGAAGCCCCAGGAGCCGTGCCGTCTACGGATGCATCGTTCAGTACAGCTATTCTGACTCCATTGCTCCTGATCATCAGGGTGCTCATGTAGTAGCACAGGTTCTCACTTGCTTGCAAGAACACATTTGGGCAGATCAAAGCGAGCGGCGTCGCTCCGGCCTGTTCGTCGAGGAGGAGATTTCGATGATCGACGAGGCCAGATCGGCCGGCGTGGTTCACGTTCAGGGCAGGACGGCGTTCGAGACGGAGGAGGGCGCGAGCCTGATCGATAAGGTGACGCTCAGGTTCTACGAGTTCTTGCACAGAAACTGCAGGCCGGCTTTGCCAAGATTGGGACTCCCTGTCCAAGATCTGATGGAGATCGGCATGATCTGGAAGGCTCGAGTTCCTTGGGCACGTGACATGTGATACTGCAACAACTTGCAAGTTTAGCCTATATGTAATATTTTGTGTTTCGCATGTTGATGTTTCTTGGTTGCAATTGGCGTGCTCTGCCTGATGCAGTAGTACTTGGAGCTGGATCAAAGTGGAATATACTAGTGTGCCGTTAATGATCTCTTCATGTTTTAAACTAGTGATTCTTGCGAAATTTTGATGATATATTGAAACCTTAGTCAAATTGTGCTCATATCATAGAATTTTTTTGAAGAAATCATATCAATGATTTAGCTGTATCAGATAAAGCTAATCTAAAAAGTAAAGAGAGAGAAATTATAAGTCGGCTTTATTTGGTCTGGGCTAGCCCAGACAACGTCCTAGTGCTGCCTGACAATGTTTGGGCTCTATGACTTTCTGCCATGTAAACGTTGACTCGTCCGAGAAAGTGAACCCAAAGCCCACTGGTTAAGTCGGGCCAGTTTCTGAAGGACGCGTTTGCAAAGTGTATTATCAGAGATAATATGATTACATATTTACATGGAGATGCAGAGTAAACTCGAAAACTATAATCAGCATAACTGGTCTTAACTGGGGCTAAACATACTCGTTCCATCGTCTCTTCATCAGAGTATAAATTGTACAGAATTGCAGATAAAAGCTACTTATTTGCAATAACTGACCAGCTACTTACCGCACGTTTCAGCTTTCAATACGTGCGCCCACTAAGCTACGGTGATCATCTTCGAATGTGAAATAGACAAGAAGGGAGAACTAATTATTTCAAGTAAAATCAAATAATGGCACTAGAGACAAGACCAATTGTCGATTTTGCCATAAATATGGTGCCTTTAAGGTGCATCTAGTTCATTGATGTTGAGCTTATAGCTTAAGAGCGAGGTCATTGGAGTTGGTCACTAGTCCAGTTCTTGATCATCATCACCCAACTAGGGCTCGAGACAACAACTAGAATCAATGAAGTGCTTGTCACTGCAGGACATATGAAAGGTTGCAACAACAACAACAATACTCATCAAGAATTATAAATATATACAGTACTAAATCACAAAAACCAGACATCCTTGTTGTATTAATGGTAAAAAGCAATATTCTTGTAATCATTACTAGATCCTTAAAACCTTTCAATCCAGTGGGGGCATGGAACAAATTTATATGTAAGTTTATTTCTTGTTTATTGGGTTTGATTGTGTAGAACCGATACCGGTAATTAGACGGGTGAATGATTCCTGATAACTTTTCTCTCTAAGGTATTCAAAATATTTACTTAAGTAATTATAATAGTTACTAAGTTCATATCACATCAACTAGACTAAGTAAAACAAAGCTAGATATAAGAACTAACAAAAATAGCAACCTACTAGACAGGCCTGATTAGACTGCCATTGAGGGGTTGGTCTGACTGCTAGCCAATCTGACCACTGACCTACGACTGGTTTGACCGGCAGGCCGATCGGACTACAAGTCTAGGGTTGGTATGATCGGTCCCTTGTTCTCAGACCTGAAAACCTCTCGGGTCAAAAGCTCAAATCTCAAGAATTTACTCAATTCTCATTCAAACACTTCTAAATTTTGTATGAGACTTGTTTAAGGCGATTGGAACCTAAACCAATCAAGAATGATAAGATTCTTGGGTTTGAGTTCACCAAATTGAAGATAATCAAATCTAATTCACAAGAATACCAAAACCCCTAAAACTCAAATTATGTTTTGCTCAGGAGAATCTAAGCATGAGGTTTTCTGGATCTATTGTCACATGTCCTATCAAGGTAATTTAAGCAAAAGATTAGGCTAGAACTATCACGAAGCCGAAATCATCAATCTATCTCAAAAACAAACAAAACCAAACAAAAGTGCAAACAAGAATACGATTAAGACAAAGCTTTGATATATTTCAGTGGAGGATGAGGTTTACATACTCATATATGATTACAAGGTGTAGCCAAAGTACCAATCTTTTCTTTCTCAAGTTCTCTTACAACCATGGGAGGAGACAATGTGTTGTAGGTGTTATAACAATAACCTAAAGCTTAGAATAATTGGATCTACCACCTCCTCTCCTCCTTTCTTAATAGCTAACAACAACCCTAATGGATCCAACACATTAAGCCTACCTGAAAAACTCACAACCCTACTAACACGGTTTCACACACTCACGCACGCTTCTCAAAGTGTTTATAAGACTCAACCCGCTAAGTCTTTAGTGATTAATCCACTTATCGATTCTAGCTCTTCTTGACCTGAACTATTTCTTCTTTGCTGCTTTCTGCGTTATGATTTGATCAATGCACCAACCCAATATTTAGCTAACTACCAAAATACCCTCGACGAAACTTTCAAGCACCTTCCCTTGACCTCGTCTTCACTTTCACCTCAAAGAATCTTTATATAATTTGACACGCAGCCATAGTGCCCAATGACTAGCCGTCACGTCTTCACGTATTCGGACTCCCCTGAATCATCTTTACGTACATTAACCTCGTCACTTGGTGCACCACATGCACCAACTTACCTCTTTACGATCATTGTCTTCTTTGTGCTTTCCGCTTGAGCCATTTAGTCTCATCTGGACTTACACGACCACTTTAGATCTCAGCTCCCCCACCTAGCCCTAGTCTATTGACGTCGACCGCTAATGTTCTCCAAGTCACATGCACATTCTAAGACCAAGCAACTATTTTGAGCACAAATTACATGCACTTGACTTATATTAATAAAAACATACATCATGCAATGTTGCACAAACCCTCATAGCTCTTAAGCTATGATTTGACCTCAAACTAACTTAGCTCAATTCAACATATTCTTTGGCTATAGCCACCGGTCTGACCACTCTCCTCGGGCTAAACAAATTGCTCCAGTTAGATCGCCAACCACTGACTGGTATAACCGGCCAACTGGTGTGGCCGACATTGAACCAGTGTGACCGTATTTTCAATGCTGGTCATATCGGCCACTCACATCTGGTCGGACCACTCACAACGTTCAGTCGGACTGCGCAAGCCTAACTCTAAAACACGCTCTCTGGAATAAAATAGTTGCCAACTAGAAATCGGTCATACTGTCTCAGCGGTCAGACTGTCACCTAACATTCGGTCACACCGGATGGCTAGTCAAACTGGTGTTGACAGGCCGGTCTGATCGCTTCCTCCCAGCGGTCAGACCGGTCCGACTGAAAACACTGACAGCAGTTTTGAGATCTGATATTTTGAAAACTTCTGTAAAATTTAAATAAAATATCAATTATTTATTACAAATATATATTAGACCTTGTATATGCTCTCAGATGAATCTAATTTCCTTACGCTCTACCGCATGTCTGCATTAGTCAGAGAAGGCTAACATTCAGTCAAGTGGCCATAATGCAAAGTCATCTAGGGATTACTTCACTGATTTGCACAAACACGTATGGCCGTACAAGCTAGATCGAATTGAAATCTAGCGATGAATTCAAACGTTGCTCTAACTATCTACTCACATTGGCTCCACAATGATTTGTGAGGCCGTGCATTTGCGTTAAGTCATTCAGGAACAGCGAAAAAGACTAGTTTCTCTCTTCTCATTTCGTTCATTTCATCAATGAAACCTGCAGGGAATCTGGTGGATGACTTAAACAACACTGAAGCACTAATGGATGGCATAAATGCCCCCCATTTACTAGGGTCAAATGCACATTTATCTCCGAGGGAGTTATTTCTAGCTCGTCATCGCACAACAACCTGAGCCCAAAATGCAAAAGCCTCTGCCTCCTCTTTTTCTAGGGTTATAAATAAGACGAGCTCGAACAAAACTGATCTCAAGGTCAAACTTGGTAGAAATTTGAGCCAAGTTCAAGCGAGCCTGAGTTGAAGTCCGAGCTTTTATCTAGCTCGAGCTCAGCTCAGCTAAAACTTGATAACAATTAAAAAAAATTAACATGCAACAGTAGAAACATTCAACATGCGTTGATTTTTTAACAATAGAAAAGTTTAAACTCGACTCGAGTAAATTTAGTAAGAGCTAATATACATCAATATTCAAACTCGAATAAAACTCTAACGAGCTATTTAAGCTCAGTTCGTTGAAACTCGTGAGCTCAGAATAAAACTCACACTCAGCTCGTTTAGAGTTCGAACTGAACTTGAACTAAATTTAAAGTGAATCAAGCTCGAACAGCTCACAAGTTTCGAGATTTCTTTTACATCCCTATCACCATCCCATCTAATGGCCACTGTCCTCGTTCATCCTATCCGGATCCGACTTGCAATTCACCCTGTCCAGATCCGACTTGCAATGCCATGTGTCCACTGATCTCGTACTGTCTTTCCAACCCTCCAAGAATTTTAGCTGATTTTTATGTTCACTTGTTCAATTTTGATGCCGTTATTTTTTCCAGGTATTATCAACCAAGTGACGCGTTATGGACTCCGTTATTTTTTTCCAAGTATTATCAACCAGGTGACGCGTTGTGGACTCTGTTTAGAATTTAGAAATTTCATAGGGTACGGTTCGTCCTTTACAGGAACTAGAAAATATTTATGTGTTCCAAACGGGCCATTATGGTTTCTGCAGGAATCGGTGGTTTCTTTTAATGAAAAAAATCATGTATTTATTTGGTCTTGTTTTGGTTGGTGGTTATCAGCGTACACGAACACAATCTACTGTGGGTCTGAGCTGTTGGGATACTTAAAGAGTGTTATTGCTATGGAAGATGTTGCGTTGATGGTGGTTGGGTGCTATTGTTGACACAGCATAGCATGTTTTAGCCGTGACAACGACACAGCTAGCTAGCTCTTGTTTGATGTAGATAAAAGTCGTACTTTTCTTTCTCTGTCTTGCACATACTGTTTGGGATTCTTTTTATTGAAAATGCTACATTTTGGTGGTTCAGCAGATGACTACTCTAAGACCCAAATAGACAACCCACGAGAGCATCCATATTGTAACGCCCGGTGTTTCCTAACTAAGTTAATCGATGAAATTAGAATTAACAACAGTAATTGAATCGTCTAATCAAAGTCCTGACTGAACACGCTCAAATCTAAAACATTGTATAGAAGTTTCAATTGAATGGCATACATCAAAGTGAACAGTTACAAGTAGCGTTATACATTGCAAACCAAAATTGTACAATCCGTTTTAATTATTACATTGAGTATAACAGAGAAATAAAATTACATGGGTTCATTTCATACATATGCAAATATATTCTGAACAATAGAGAATACAAATTACATATAGATCATCTCATACATTTTGCAATTAGTCAAAGCTAAGGAAAAAGGTAAAGTTACATGCATAGCATATCATACATCAATTACTAAATTCCGGATCACAACTACACTACAGTTTCAATTGCGAATAGAATGAATTTAAAGACGTCAAAAAAGACCGAACAAAAGAAGAGAAATAAAAGAAAGAACTGCCGTTAGAACCATAGAGTTTAATTTTGACCTAGCCATTCTGTTTATTGAGATGCTAGACCGTCCGGGGGCCAGTCGGCACCTCTCGCAACTATATGGTCATCACTCAGCAATAAAACAAACATGAAGTTATCCAAAAATCCAGTTGTCCAAACCTTCCCAGCAAAATATCTCAGATTCAACCCCATGGCACAATAACAGTGTGCACACAGAGAGCATAGCTAAGGGATAAGGATGCCCCATTCGGCCACAATAGAGAGAGAGAGCATTCAACCAAGATGCAAGCACACTAAGAGCCAAAGAACCATCCACAACCGAGCAGCTAGCCCACCCTAGAGAGAGAGAGCCACCCCCATTTCTTCCCCCCATTTCCCTAGATCCAACACCAAGACCAAGCCACATTCCTTCAGCAAGCACAAGGGAGGATCCAGGCCGAGCTAGCAAGGAGCAAGGCACCTAGCCGTACGAGGAGAGCGCATGCAACCACAAGCCAGAACTGCATGGCCGACAAGAGAAAAGCGACACTACGCCCACTTCCTCAACCATTCCCAAATCAACCCGACTACCAACCGACCAAGGTAGGCCATGCCCACACTTTCCCCATGGTTTTACCGCCTAGGACCACACAAGTAGTACATGCATTCACTAAATCATTTCTAAGCTAGCATCACAAAGCACCTCATAGGAATAACCAGTGAGCATCATGTAACACAACCATCCTGATGTGACGATGGCCCGATCTTCCGAGAGGTACTGATAAGTCGATTGTGGAGATCTCGACGTTGATGATCCAAAGGCTCCGACCAAAACAGATCGAACCCCTCGCAATCACTACACCACTGCTCCGTTGGTTATCAACCGTGCCGAACACGGTTGACCTCGCCAAGAAGGTTATCTCCTGCAAGCGAATCGAGAACACAAGCAAGAGAGTTTAAGATGCAATCTGAAATTGCGAATAATGTTTAAGTTCACAAGTTGGGGTTCCTCAACCGAACATGCGGCGAAACTGCTAAGCAGAATAAACTCTTAAGAAAAACCCGAGGAAAACTAAAGGGGTGTGGCCACTTTAAATAGGGGAGGGGGAAGCCACACTTATCTAATGAAAAGGGATGTGGTACTATTCCTAGTTACTGTTCACGTGCGTGGTACTGTTCACGTGAACAGTTCCGGCCCAAATGGCCCAAGTTACAAGGCCCTCGGCCCACTTTGACTCGGACTGGAAAAGTAATGTGTCTTCTTTCGCAGTTTCTGATCTGCTCAAATGGAGTTTGGAGGTGAGACTAGATTCATCTGAAAGTAGACTTCAAGAGCTTTCCAACGAGTACTCATGGGCCCCGAGAAGCCTTCTAGATCAAAAGTTATGGCCGTTTGAAGTTGGCTTGTCAGGCTGAATCCGAATTGATCTGGAGGCCGAATTGGATTCCAAAACCTGTCCAACTTGAATCCTTGCTTCAATTGGTTCCAAAGTGATGTGGTGCTACAAATATATATATATTCATCATTAGGTAGCATCATATTCTCATTTAAAATATGTTGAAGTTGAAGAAACGAATTCACCTTTAGTTCATTCTTGATATTGGCCGCTATGGTCGTACGTGTTGGTGGCGTGGTCACATCATCCTCTCCTTCTTGATGGAAAACCGTCCTCGGTTTTAACACATGTGTAGTGTCACGTATTGCATGATCTTGATCATAAATCTTGGTGTATGATAACAAACGCAACAAACTCTCATTATGTAATATCATAAGTTCTTTATCAAATAAAGTAAAATCTCTTTGAAACGAGCTCACCTCATAATTTAAGTGATGCGTAGGAGCTCTTGTAATTGGAACAACAAGTATAGCAAATATGGTTGTATCCATAGGGTACATGTTCTTATCATCCTCCCCTTCTTGCAAACAAAGCTGTCCTCGGCTTTTGATAAGCTGAAAATATGGTAACAAAGAAGCCAAGGTGTATGCATGGTATATGTATATGTCATCTGTTTTAACAGTTCTTCGTTGTTGCACAATTAATGTTATAAAACAGCAGTGATCGTAAAAGTTCATTGTATTATTAACCCAAGAGTAATCATATATGTTAATGAGTAATTCAAAATTTCTCACACAGTAATTATTGCAACTTGTTTTGCAAATGTAAGTGAAGCATTTATGCAATTCAAATCTTTGACGTTGTAAACATGTAGGGGTGGCACATATGGGCAAAACCATAACTTTTGGAATCAAGCAAAGTTCATCCATATAATCATATCTCAATCGAACCATAGCAAATTCATCTAACAAGGGTGAAGAGATTTGTATGTTCTGCCATAATTCATCATCTTTATTCGGATTGTCCATACTAGATGGTGCAAAAAGAGATGAACACATAAACATTGGATGAGTACTAAATTTTACTTCCCTCTCACATTGAACATGATTCAGCATACAAGAATTGTTGTCCCAAACAGCAAGTTTCAATTCATCCATGTGATCGCAAGTTATGCATATTCGATATACAAGAAATTGATTTTCCACACCATAATCTCCAATCAAATTAAACTTATATCCAGGGTTGTAGGCACTAAACAAGAATTTCGAACATGCAAGTTCAGAAACTTTCTTCATAGCGTGTGACAATTTCATAGGTAAATCCAACATGATGTAACACAATGAATTAGCAGGAGAAATTCTAGGCAAAACTTCTTTATGTGTTATTAATTCGACATGTGCAAAATTATGAGAATTTAGATCCGCACATGGTTCATTTAAGTCAATACAAGGAACATCGAAAGATTGCACTACAGCAGGTATATACTCACAAGGTTGCTCTATGTCTTGTTGTAGCACCAAATCAGTACCGTGAGCGATGATAGCACCATGGCCTTTACCTTTTTGGCTCTCCTCAAATGATGTAAGTGCATCCATCTCCTTATCTTCATTCTCAACCAATGGGGTCAGTGATTCAATCAGCTCATGCCCCTCTTTGGCATGGTTCTCAACTACCTGCAAGTTGTTAGTCATAGAAAATGGCACAAACACAGGTTTGTTCTCATGATCATCACCATTACCTGCAAGGTTAGCTGCAAGAGCATATTCATCCTCAACATCACAAGCACTTACATAACCACCATCTTCTGTCGTAATATACGCCTGCTGACTTGGGCAATCTCTCATGATGTGGCCCATCCCTTTACAACGGTGGCACACAATGGCCGTCGTACGGCCCGTGGAAGCAACCGATGAAGTGCTCTTTGTTGGTGCTTGCATACTAGTAGATTTGCTCGTCTCGGATGCGCGTGATGGTGGCGGAGGCGCTGCTGAATGCGCCCTACTCACAGAGGGGGCAGCAGCTCGAAAAATAGGAGGTGGGGCTGTCTTGGCTTGCCCTGGTGTCGATCTCGATGCAGACGTACTCCCAAAGTTGCTCCTAGTCCTTTGTCGCCTACCCTGCAATTCCTTCTCTGCCAAACAAGCAAGCTCGACCAATCTATTGATATCATTATACTCTTTGTAATCAATTATGTCCTGAATTTCACACCTTAAGCCCCCATAAAAACGATCCATCGTATCCTCCTCATCTTCTACAACATTACAACGCAACATGCCTATTTGTAGTTCTTGATAGTATTCCTCGACAGATTTATTACCTTGGTTTAATTGCTGCAATTTCTTACGCATTTCATGGTTAAAAGCAGGAGGAACAAATCTAGCACGCATAGCTACTTTCAATCTATCCCATGTATCAGGAGCTAAACCAGAATTAACTACATGAGTCCACCAAATGATAGCACGATCTTTAAATTCACTAGTAGCTTGTCTGACTCTATGCACTTCAGGACCTAGATGGGCATTAAATTTTTGTTCAACTGTCATCTCCCAATCTAGATAAGTTTCAGCATCATAAACACCCGCAAAGGATGGTATGGTAAATTTAACTTTAGCAAATGGTTCATCATTAGCACGAGCATTGTAGTGCTGAAAATTATTACCTCCCATACCATAACGATTGTGATGTAAGCGGTGTTGTGGGCGTGCATCATGGGCAGCAAATGCAGCGCCAGCATCTCGGCTTTGTCTCTCATTGATGGAACTGATGGAGCGCTGCAATGTGTCTATCGAAGCTTGAAGCTTCCTATCGATGCGTCGTTCATCCAAGAGCATCATGAACTCTCCCTTTAAAACACACTCTTGATCATCAGACGACCCACCTATCATGGTTAGTAGAAAACAGAAGACAACACAAAGGTATTATCCCTATCAACTACTAGGTGGTGGAAGGTGGAATCACACATTCTTAAGCGTCTTACCACACCCTTACAAGTGTTCTTATCAATGCAGCAGGTGGTACAACCGGTGGCTGGTTCGTGACACCGTGTCGAGCGTGGGTACGATTGCAAGAGGGGACCTGTTCTGATCAAGAGTATGTGGAGCTTGGAAGGCACAATATGTAGCAAAGGAGAACAATCAGTTAATTTCAGAAATTGCATAGAATTGAATTATAGTTCGTATCTAGCACTTAGCCTATGTTGCTGATCAACCAAGGATGGAAGAAGGCTAAGAATAAGTGTATGGCAAAGTGTAGGAGTGGTAAATACAAGATAATTCAATCCAATTCAATCTGGAATTGAAGAACACAAGGATTGACCCAAAACTGAAAACTTCAGATTTCTGTCCACTGGACAGCACGTTGGTAATTCGGCCGTAACTTTTTGTCAGATGCCTCTTTTTCACTGATTCTTTTTTTTACTGTTTTCTGACGGATTTTTCTACATATTTTGTTTTGGGGCCAACTTCTGAATCCCAACACAGAAATTCGCACAAAAATCACAACTGCTGACTGTTGCAGATTCAGAACAGATAATTGGGTCAACTTTCACCGCACATATCTCTTAACTGCCTGGCTGGAATGACATGAAATTTTACAGATAGATGGATAAAGAATTTTTAAATCTAATGGCGGTGGTCTCACTCAAAAATAATCTCGGAATCAAAAGATATGATGTTTTTGGTGGCGGCTGCAGAGGAAGGAAAAATCAGCCGAAATTGGAAATTAGGGTTTGGGGTGGGGAATTTTTTTTGTTTGGATTTTCAATGGAACAAAGATATGACCAGCAACTAGACAATACTATGACGGACACAAATTCAATTTAGCAAACCAAAACTAACAGATTGAAAGGCACAACGGGGTTTGGACAGCGGAAATTAACTCTTTTTGTGGGGCAATTTTTTTTCCTGGACTATAGGAAATAAAAAACCAATCTACTAACTAGGGATACAAGAATTACCTCACGGGCAACCGTTGCTCTGATACCAACTGATGTGACGATTGCCCGATCTTCCGAGAGGTACTGATAAGTCGATTGTGGAGATCTCGACGTTGATGATCCAAAGGCTCCGCCCAAAACAGATCGAACCCCTCGCAATCACTACACCACTGCTCCGTTGGTTATCAACCGTGCCGAACACGGTTGACCTCGCCAAGAAGGCTATCTCCTGCAAGCGAATCGAGAACACAAGCAAGAGAGTTTAAGATGCAATCTGAAATTGCGAATAATGTTTAAGTTCACAAGTTGGGGTTCCTCAACCGAACATGCGGCGAAACTGCTAAGCAGAATAAACTCTTAAGAAAAACCCGAGGAAAACTAAAGGGGTGTGGCCTCTTTAAATAGGGGAGGGGGAAGCCACACTTATCTAATGAAAAGGGATGTGGTACTATTCCTAGTTACTGTTCACGTGCGTGGTACTGTTCACGTGAACAGTTCCGGCCCAAATGGCCCAAGTTACAAGGCCATCGGCCCACTTTAACTCGGACTGGAAAAGTAATGTGTCTTCTTTCGCAGTTTCTGATCTGCTCAAATGGAGTTTGGAGGTGAGACTAGATTCATTTGAAAGTAGACTTCAAGAGCTTTCCAACGAGTACTCATGGGCCCCGAGAAGCCTTCTAGATCAAAAGTTATGGCCGTTTGAAGTTGGCTTGTCAGGCTGAATCCGAATTGATCTGGAGGCCGAATTAGATTCCAAAACCTGTCCAACTTGAATCCTTGCTTCAATTAGTTCCAAAGTGATGTGGTGCTTCAAATATATATATTTTCATCATTAGGTAGCATCATATTCTCATTTAAAATATGTTGAAGTTGAAGAAACGAATTCACCTTTAGTTCATTCTTGATATTGGCCGCTATGGTCGTACATGTTGGTGGCGTGGTCACATCACATCCACCCAATCACAGAAGCATCACCACACATTAAGCTAGGACATAGGGCAGTAGGAAGTAGAAAGAAGAGAGTACACTGAGGGGCAAGATGCCATAGTGTCAGACTACCACTCATACCCGACAGCTCATCCACAGTCCCTCGGCTTATGGATAGACATCGAGCCCCGCCGTAGTAACCGCATCGCACTACCATCAATCTGGATCAAATCAAAGATGCATTGCAAGTCATAATAATAGACATAAGTAAAGTAAGCAACTATAGTAAGTAAAGGCAGAAAGGGGGGTATGATACGGGATGCCCGATCTTCATGATGTAGGATCAAGGATAACTTTGGGTTCATATAACCTGACGAACCGATGACACTAACAACTATCTCAATAGAGCAACCTACGACAAAATAATTCACCCAACCACACACTTAAACCCTCGTTTACTCAGCCACACAAAAGTAGACGTGTTCTTGCAAAAACACAAGGAAATCACAAGAAGAACGGTGGTAATATTTAGATTGAAACTCCCTATTCTATTGGGGGCATTGTAGCACAAGGCACAAAATCAAGAGCAAAAGATTTAATCTAAATAACATGGTCTCTGCCAAAAGGACTCTCTTACAAAAATATTTAAAGGCCATGTGGCTGACACTACTTGGGACCAATTCCCTGATGGTTCGGTTCCACAAAAGCAACAACTCAAAAACAAACTCAAAGACAAAAAAAACACACAACACAATTGTTTAGTGTGGCTGAGCTAAAATAGCCACGTCTCTAACTTGGACTGGATTCCCTAATCAAGTTTGGACTCAAAACATGTGGAAAAGAAACAACCAATTCGGAGTTAGCTCAAACAATCAACTTGGAATTATCTGTCCACACGCTTTGATTAGCTAGCAATCCAAAGTAATCTCTTCTTTCCATTTTTCTTTCTTCCCGTCCAAAACAACCATAATTCCCTTTCTTTCTTCCACGCACGGTCCACACCAATTGGTGCCTTCCTTTTCCCTTGCATGCATTTCTCCCGAGAGCCTGCGTGGCCTTCCTTTTCCTTGTGTAGCATGCATGCAATTTCCAAGTGCAGTACACGCATACAAATTATTTCCTTAACTTCCATATGCATGCATGCTCCCACATGCTTTCCTTTTATTCTTTCACGCACATTGATTTCCCATGCGCTACTTCCATGTGTTTTCTTTATTTTCCCGTATGCATGCAGCTATGCCCTTCTTCTTTCCATGTGCTGATTAAGCTTCCCATCTGAGCTACATGAACTATTTTTCCTTCATGCATGAATAGTATTCCTTGAGTGAATAGTAATCCATAAGGTAGCTCTTTTCTTCTAATGGACAACACCATATGTATTCTTTCTTCCTCATGTGACACCATTTCCTCCCTCACCTCCCGCTGGTACCAACATGGTGTAGTGCATGCCAAAAGACAATGGGCAGGAATTTTGTATTCTTCATCTTTCCATGAACATTCTCCTTCAAACCTAACATCAAGCAATGACCTAATATTAGGTAGTATAAAATTCTCGTTAATAATATTATTACGAATAACTAGGAACAAGTTCACCTTAATGTTAAGCTTCTTTTTCAAAGTTCTAGCTCTTCTAGCAAGCTCATGTTGTTCTGAAGTGCTTGATGAATTACACGAAATAACATAGCCAAGGATGTCCTCATCATCCTCTTCTTCACGAAAAGCTATCATCGGCTTTTGATAACTTGAAAATGTACTAAACAAAGAGAACAACGTATATGCATGGTATGTGTATTTATCATCCGTCTTAAAATTCCCCTTGTTTTGCACAACACAATTAGCATAACAATAATAGCCAAAGGACATCAGATTAGCACACGACATCATATTAGCATTAGCACAAGATTTATCCACATCATTCTCCCTCACATGAGAAAAAGCCATCCTCCACTTTTCAAAGGATATAGACAAGATATTAAAGGGTAAAACCAGATCAAATTGCCCAAATATGAGGGAGAAAATTTTTAGTACCTTCCATGCTTCAACTGCACTACTCTGATTACTTGTACATGATTGCATATCAAAGGGTAAATAAGTACGCTTAAGAAATCTTTTAAAATAACAAGCACTATTATTGAGACTCATTTAATTGCGATCATGACATGGCACAAAATATTGTTTATACAAAATATGCAATTTTAATTAAGCAAACTTACCACATGTAATGCATATTTGATAAACATAGAACTTGTCATCTACACCATAATCATCAATTAAATTGAATTTATATGTGTAGCTATAGGTACTAACTAGTAAATTTTGATACGCAATTTCAGAAACCTTCTCAATCACACTAGATAGTTCTACAGGTTCATCGAATATGATATAGCATAAAGAATCATCAGGAGATATTATACCAAGAAATTCTTTATGAGTAATCAATTTCACATTATATAAATTAAACATATTAAGTTCAGAATGTGGGATTTCCAATTGGGCACAAAAATTCTCACAATTACTCACCTTTTCTTGATGAATTACCAATTTAGAACCATTATTATTACCTTGAATGTCCTTCTCAGTTGATGTAGGTGATGTAGGTAGTGGAACTTCATCTTTAAGTGGTGTGGTTTATTTTGCATTTAACTCCTCTTATTCATTAACCTGTACAAAGTGAGAAACAACACTAGAAATAGAGAGTAAGTCGTTAGTATAAAAAATAACCTCACTTGTCCTATCATCTACTTTTCTCTTTTCTATTTGTGTATATCTTCCACTCTTAATTTGGATGCTCTCAACCTGACATATGGTGAAATCACTCTTGCTCAATTTGGCTATGTGGCTCTCATCTTCACATAGGTTTAGAAGTATCTCATATCCTAGGAATCGTGGTCCAGCAATGGCACATTTACCATCAACCACATCTCCTCATGTTGCAATGGGGTAGCACTACATGACGCCATGACTGAAGAGAAAGTCTCATACTCGGTCGTCTTCTCATGTGACACGATGGTGATGGCATACGAACTAAAGTGTGGACTCATATTGAACCATGGTGTACATCTCTCTATAATTCTCTTCTTCTCCTCCATAGCATAATTCACGAGATCCTGCATACTACCATCATATTTCCAATAAATAGCAACAACAATATCAGAATTCAAACATCTTTTGAAGTAAGCCCTCATTGCATATGTCTCTTTGATATTGACACGATACATAACATAATCCAACTCATCATAATAAGATTGGATAGATCGACGTCTTTGGCGAATGCTCTTCATATGATGAAATAACTCAAGCTCATACTCATATGATACAAACTTATTTCTCATGACCTCCTTTAATTCTTCCCAAGTAGTGACATATTGTTTCTCAGGATATTGCTTTCACCAAGTGCATGCATATTTTTCAAATGTCATGGTGGTTTGTGTCATTTTCTTGGCTTCAGATAGCTTCTAGAACTTGAGGTCACATTCGAGTTGTTTCACCTATTTGAGATACTCCTCCGGATCAGTACTTTCAAAGAATGGAAAATACAAGTATCGAAAGTCACACCATGAAAAACAAAATATTGAATATCCTGCCGTTGTTAGTAGTGCAAAACATAGTAAAGAATATATAGAATCACTCATCCTCACCCTCTATTTACCAACTGAAATTCTTATACATCCTCGAATCGCGAAGACAAACGTACCTTGGTGATGGTAGACAGTCAAAGGTGATAGATCAAGTGAATTCAAAGTCTAAGTATTGTATGAAACAATGAATTATATGTGGAGTTGGAGGAAAAAGTATTTATCTATGTAATCTAAAATTCTAGATATTGTAAAGCTAGGTAATAATTTAAACTAGAATTCTAATGTCTAGTTGTTGATTCAAAAGATATTAGTGAGGAACAAAGCAACACACACACAAAGATGATAAAACTTGATGCAATCAAAGGAATGAGCTAATATAAAAATATAAGTGATGAACAACTAGATCGTATTGCATAAGTTATGGAGAGATGCTAGCTAATTGCTTAATTGATGAAAAAGGCACAAGATTGCTTAATATGAATACCAGTGCACAATTTGAATTTTAATCAACAAATGGTGGAACTCTAGAAAGCGTTCAACCACTGATTTATTTTATTTTTTCTTTTCTTCTTTTTTTGCCGAACACAAGCAAAAACTCAATTTCAGCAAGATAACTCCAGATTGTGCAGCACAATATCAACAATGAGCAGCCCTAAAGTAAGTCAAATAGCTGGTCTCGAAAAGGAGCAAAGTATTTGCAAAAGATTGAATTGGCTCAAGTGAAGATTTTTTTTTTATATCACACTAGTACTGTAGCGCATGACAATGCAGTTCGCGCCATCGATACTGTAGCTACACGTACTGTAGGGATCAGGGGGTATTGTAGCTTTACGGTACTAAGTTGCACACGTACTGTAGCGTCGTTACAGGCTTCCTACGATACTCTTTTTTTATGTGCTACTGTAGCATATTGGAGCACTATTCATTGCGCATACTATTTTGTTTTTGCTCGGCTGCAGGCGATGGTTCTACAACGCGCACTATAGCGGTACTGTATCGTGCTATTGTAGCACGCATGGGAACTGTAGTGATTGATGCCTTTTCTGTTTTAGGGATGGTTTTGAGGAGTTCAAAACCAATAGTTTTTATGGTTTAGATAAACACAAAGATCAAGATACGTAAAGAAAATACTACGATCAATGACTAAACAAAGTTTCTAATGGATTGAGACCTAACCAAACTCACTAAAAGAATTCAGATCAAACTACTGGCTAAAGGAATTTTGTTTGCCTTTTTGTGTATAGGATAGAAAAATATATCTAACTACTAGAAAATTGATCCTACCGTGACAACTATGCTTTGATACCAAGATAATACGGGGTGTCTGATCTTCACAATGTAGGGTTAAGGATAACTTTAGATCCATGCAACCTGACGAACCGATGACACTAACCACTATCGCAATACAACAACGTGTGACAAAAAAATTGTCTAACCACACACTTCAATCCTCATCTACTCAGCCGCGCAAAGATAGATGTGTTCTTCCTGCAAAAATATGAGGAAATCACAAGAAGAATAGCGGTAATATTCAGATTAGAACTCCCTATTCTATTGGGGGCATTGTAGCATAAGCCATAGAATTAAGAGCAAAAGCTTTAATCTGAATAACGTGGTATCCGCCAAAAGGCCTTTCTTACAATAATATTTAAAGTCCATGTGGCTGGCACTACTTGGGACCAATTCCTTGGTGGTTCAGCTCCACAAAAGCTACAACTCAAAAATGGACTGAAAGACAAAAGAAAACACATGACTCAATAGTTTAGTGCGACTGAACTAGAATAGCCATGTCTCTAACTTGGACTCGGTTCCCTAATCAAGTTTGGACTCAAAACGTGCGAAAAAGAAACAACCAATTCGGAGTTAGCTGAATGAACCAACTCGGAATTAGTTGTCCACGTGCTTTGATTAGCTAGCAATTTGAAGTAATCGCTTCTTTCCATTTTTCTTTCTTCCTGTCCAAAATAGCCATGATTCCCTTTCTTTCTTCCACACACGGCCCACACCAGTTGACGCCTTCCTTTTCCCTTGCACACATTTCTCCAGAGAGCCTGTGTGGCCTTCCTTTTTCCTTGCGCAACATGTATGCAATTTCCAAGTGCAACACATGCATATAAATTATTTCCTTAACTTCCATATGCATGCATGCTCCCACATGCCTTCCTTTTATTCTTTCACATACATTGATTTCCCATGCTCTACTTTCGTGTGTTTTCTTTATTTTTCCCGCATGCATGCAGTTGTGCCCCTCTTCTTTCCATGTGTTGAATAAGCTTCCCATCTGAGCTGCATGAATTGTTTTTTCCTTCATGTGTGAACAATATTCCATGCATGAATTGTAATTCATGCGGTAGCTCTTTTCTTCTAATGGACAGCACCCACCATATGTATTCTTTCTTATTCATGTGGCACCATTTCCTCCCTCACCTCTAGCTGGTCCCACCATGGTGTAGTGTATACCAAAAGACAATGGTGCATGCCAAAAGACAATGGGCATGAATTTTGTCTTCATCTTTCCACAAACATTCTTCTTCAAACATGACATCAAGTATTAACCCGCTACTAGTAGGTAGTATAAAATTCTCATTAATAATGTTATTACGAATAACTAGGAACGAGTTCACCTTAATATCAAGCTTCTTTTTCAAAGTTTTAGCCCTTTTAGCAAGCTCATATTGTTCTAAAATGCTTGATGAATTACAAGGAACAACATAGCTAAGGATGTCCTCATCAGAGTAGGAAGAGTTAGAGGAAAGGGTAGTAGCCGTGGAGGTGTTTAGCCATGGAGGAGGTGGCAGCGCATAGAGAGATGGCGCCGGTGGAGCCAAGCAAACCCTATCTACCAAGGAGGAGAGACAGTGCTAGGGGAGCCAAGGCCAATCACCGAGTCAATGCTGAGAGGAAGCCCAGGGAAAGCCATAGTTGGATCCAGGGAAGGCAATCGTGGAGGCAGTGCCTAGGCATGGTAGGAGGTGGTGACGCAAGGGGACTGGGCCAAGGGTGGCGGTGTAGGGACCCATACCATAGGGTGACAGGATAGTAGTCGAAGGCGGGGGCAGCGCATGGCGCCAAGGGCTAGCGACGAGAGAGGGAGGAGAGCTGAGATCCAAATCGGGAGAGGGAGGACAAGCCGAGAGAAAGGGGAGGGGGAGAGATAAGACCAAGTGAAGAAGTGTGTCGAATGGCCAGCGTTCAGCCAAGGGAAGAACATGAAAGGGAGAAAAAGGAAAAGGAAGAAAAGAAGAAAAGAAAAGGGAAGAGAGAGAGGTTTAGTGCATGCAATAAAAATTCATCTTCGCAAATTGTTAAACATAAGCCTTCCAAATTACATGTGATACTTCACCATAGAATCTTGATAATTATATCACATTGTAAAACACCATTCATAAGCATGTAGAGCTATCAAAAATGATTTAGGGCCATCAATAGATTAACAACTAGCGCATAATGATTAAATTGGTAGACCATTGCTTAAATCATTATGAAGCATACCTAAATCCCAAATAAATTTTTTAATTGCATATAAAATAGTAGAAACTCATTAAGAATTATTTAGATTTTAACTGCTATCTAGCAACTTAAAGTCTATACGCGATTAAATAAAATTACATGCAACGATTAAAGTTTAACGTGATAATTAAAATAGCAATTGAGTCATAAAAAAAATCTGTAAATAGCTAAAATAAAATTTAGGAATCACACTGGGACACTTTAATGTAATTTACTCAATTATTTAATGCATATTATTTTCTTTGACACTGGTAAAATAAGTTATAACACGTGTACTAATTGCAGAAGAGGAACTGGGGTTTGAGAGCATATTTTTCCAGAGCGACATTGGGACCTAGAGCTTCCATCTAAACTCAGGCAAGCATACCTGTAAGCATTTGAACAGAGTATATTTAGTAAAACCAGTATTTCTCTATTATATTACTATCACCTTGCATGAAAATTTAAAACCATGTGTAAATCAGATAAAGGACATAAGAAAGAAAAGAGAAGTGACAGCAGCCAACTAATGGAGCAGTTGACAAGTAAGGTTAAATAAAATAGTGGGCAGGGGTTGCCTTGGCAGGTGACAGAAAGGTAGGATTGGGATCTCTGTATAAGAATAGAATATAAGGATTTATAAACTTTACTTGTGTAATGACCATATTAATCGTATCAGCTATTATTCTGTCTAAGGGCGGGTAGAATGAGTAACTACATTGAGGTTATTATACTCTCTATATGGGTAAGTATTATAATTAGGGGAGGAATCAGAGACGGATAAAGAAGCCAGGAGTGAGGGTCCAGCCACCATAACCCAAAACTAGTACATAGGCCAGAAGTGGGGGACGCGGGCAGCTAGAACCCAGAATTGGTATAGAAGCCATTAGTGGGGACACTGAGGCGATATATTACGTAGTGGAGTGTTGGGTGAGAGTTAAACCGCCCCAACCAACAATTATGTCGAGGTTGATTGGCATCGGGTGAGGGTGAGAGACCACCCCGAGCCACCGGTTGAGAATAGTTGGGTGGAGATATAATATACTGAGATAGATGTAAAAGTTATATACTCTTGTTTGGACATCGTATATAAGGAAATGTGAAGATTCATTCATTACGAGAATCAGAGTAATAATGGGAAAAGTAGTATAAGGTCGCGTAAATGCTATATAAATCGTAAATTCATGTCTGTCTCCTAGATTAGAGGCTACAAAAACCAATTGGGGTTTTAGCTATTTATACGAGTGTTCAGTGGTTTTCAAAAGTTAATAAATTCAAAATCTTTTACAACCTAAAAACTTTTATTTTCTATATAGCCTGCGAATGAGAATGAGATGCATCACGAGAGGTAGAGCAGGAGCATACAATACATAATTGCTATATAAGCTTGCCGAATACTCTGTACTCACCCTTGCTATTATTTTTTTAGAAGATAGCTAGCTTGAATCCACACTTGGGGGTGAATGAGGCCTATGCGGACGAGCCCTACCCCGAGTGGGAGGGAGCTGGTACAGAGACCAAGTCATATGAGGATAACACCTTATACGAGACCTGCGATGACTAGGACTCTAGAAGCATGCGATGACTAGGACTCTAGAAGCAGCACGGTCTCGACCCCTAGTGTATTTGTGCTATTAGGGTAGCTCTTCTTGTGTAATTAGATTCTAGACTAGACTTCACTTCGGTATTGTAATAAACTAGCTAGAACGGTTGTATGAAACTTTAGCCCTATATGGCTACTTGGATGTAATGTATGTACTACCTCTAATTATTAGTGGAAAAGGTTGCAGGGACCATAGCATCTACACATATGCCACTTCGAATTCAGAACTTGTCTAAATTGAGAACTGCACTGACCACAAATAGGAAGATGCGTGCAAGAACTTCAGCGACTAACCTGAGACTGTCTACAAGGACGTAGAACAACAACTTCCAAAGCGTACAAACTTTGATGACTGCTCTGAATAATGGAAAGTTAAGGAAGTAATTACAAGAATCAAGAATTCGGGATGTGGTTAATTTGTGCGTTAACCTAAAACAAACATGCTCACGTTCTACCTACACAAGATTCATTTGTCCCCAATGCTTGCAAGATGAGCGCGTATCGATTATAGTCCAACGAGTAATACACCGTCCGGGATGCATTACAGGGTCAAGGATCTCAAATAGCGACACGTATTATGGATGCGAAAACAAGGCGACACTTCGCGCGATATGATCCGCGCAGGCCAGGGGAGATCAGCAAGCGTAACTCATTGGCCTGTTCAGATCGAGCTGGGTGGAGTTGAGGGTGTGCCACCGGATCACCAGCTCGCCCTTTTCCCAACAAAATTGTTCATCACCGGGACCATGCATATATATATATTTATATTTATGCATTCATCAGTTGCCAACTATCATTAGTCCAAGATTGGATGGGTCCAAACTGGCTGGTAGCCGGCGTTAGGAGTTAGGAGCCACCTTTACTGTTTAATATGCCATTCCACTGCATGCATTAGATGTCTCAAGCCCATAGAAGGTGAACTCTTCAACCCTCCTCGTACTGCTTTGGAGCCCTGCATGCATTAGGCAATGCCACTGGATCCTCTACATTATTTTAGAAAAGTGAGCAACTATTGAACAGTATATCGTTAGGAGGACTTCCGATGCATAGGGTATACCTCGTCACCGGCCACTGTCGCCGTGCCACCCCGAGCAGCTCCGCGCGCCTCCTCTACCACCACCACCCCCTCCACCACCACCCACGGCCGGCGGCGCCGTCGCCGCCTCGCCGCGCAGCTCCCTGATCCCTCCCAGCTGTGCCGCCCCACCTAACCTGTCACAGCTGCCACTGCCACTGCCCTCCTACCCTGCCTATCACCCCTGCCGCAGCCTGCCGCCGGGCCGCCATCTCCCCTCGACCTCCTTCTATGCCCGAGAGGAGGGTGAACCCGTAGCGGGGAGGCGGATTTCCCTCACCCGACACCAAATCTGATGGCGACGCCCCTCCAGGCCGACAGATCCAGCGCATGGCGGTGCCAGAGGTGGAGGAGAGTTGAGGGATGGCGGTGACGAGGGAGGGAGAACGAGAGGGAGTGGGGAGAAAGGAGAGGGAGAGGGGGAGAGAGAGGCTGCAGGAGCAGAGCGGCCGAAGAAATATCCTGTTGAAAGTTTTAAAATTCATACGGCTCTAGATCAAACGGTTGTCAGCTATCCCATCGAAAGGCAAACGAACGGCATTCCGTTCGTTAGCATCTCTCTTTAGAAAATATACATTGAGCATACTTTTGCCCACTAATACGAAACCGTCCGATCGGAAACAGATGCTCCCGAGTAATTAATGCCTGTAGGGAAATCAGGATGGATCGATATTTTCCCCCCCGACTTCTCATAAGTAACTAACCCTTATCCACGTGCAACTTTGTACTGTCCATTTTCGCAAGGGAGGTAGCGCACGTGCGGTAGCTTCAATAATACAGCAGTGCATAGGATCCGCGAAAAATGTCACACGGTCTTGGCCGCAATGCTTAGCTCTTTCCGATATACGGAGCAATTCACGTCTATATACTGAACTCGATTTGAGATAATGGGACCCTCTAGGGATGAAGGCCGGTAAAACAAAAACAAAAACATTTTACTGATCAGAGGCATTCACTGTATCGGTCTGAGCCGATCGACTATTATGTGTTACCTGCGAGGCTGCGACCAACCAGCTGTGTGTGTTGCGAAGAAAGACATGGTTTGTAGCTCCGGGAGTGGGCACCGGAGAGCGCTCACCGTGCGGTACGGCCGATTTTTCACCGGATCGGCCTGAACAGTCACCGACATGCGGGCCCGTGCCGCGATTTGCAACGATCTCGCGAAGCCAAATTGGCCGTACCGCGACTACGCGTGGCGTGGTGTTCGTCGGCATTTATGCTAAGGTTTCCGTCGACATCCATGTTGTCAAATAGTGTTCTAGTTGGAGCTTCGTATGACGCCTGGCATCGCCATTACTCTCTCTCTCTCTCTCTCTTCATGAACACAAGCTTAGGCATTTTTTTCTATCATGAGCTAATTAAGGCATCACTCCAAGGAGTCAGGAATGGTCAAGCTAAGATGGGGCAAGAATATATAAAACAAGAAGGAAGGAATGGTTTGATAACATTGCAAATTAATGAGAGGATTACATATACGAGTACCACGGCTACAGCTACGTCTTTCTTTTTCATGCAATGGTATGGTAGCGTGTTAGATCGCGGCACACATGCAAGGCAAGGCAAGGCCGGCAATGCAAATACTTGTGCAATTCCCGGGCATTTAAGTCCACGTACAAAAATTTGGGCCAGAAGGCAGTGAAAAGATGGGCATGGATAATGACAACTACGAGCTCTACGCTGCCGCAACAGTATGGCAAATTTAAGGCCTCATTCAATACTGTCGTACACATATTCTCCAGCAAAACAAGCCCCCGAAAAAAAATTTAAAGCTCCAAAAAAGCAACAAAAATCATTTCCAAAAGCCACAAATTATAAAAGCACCAATCTTTCACTAGATAGAAGTACTACTAAACTCCGCATCGCATTGCACTCACACGAGTATATGACGATGCCATTGTGAGATTCTTGGCCGATGTAGTGGTTTGATTTGATCTAGTTTATGAGCTAGCTGCTTCTGTGATTGATTGGTTGATGATGGCTGGGTGTAGTTAGCAGGAGCGAGAGAGCAGCTAGTCTAGAGGGAGGCCATTGCATGAGTGTGCGTATGTGCAAGCTAAGCTAGCACTGGTACTTAGTTAAGCCGCGATCTAGAGTAGGTCGGGACTTATTTGGTCCCGGATCGGAGGCGACCTGGCGCGTCATCAAACGCGCTCGCAGGAAACATTTCGGCAGCAGCGCAGCTACCGTGCATCAATGGCGCAGTCAAGTGAGGTGGGGGGAGAGAGAAGAGAGAGAGGGGGGGGGGGGGCGATCGACCGGGCCGCGCGCTTCAAATTTGCCGCCTCGCCCTCACCCTCGGGTCGGGCACAGTGCACGCGTGCCATCTGATCAGAAATCAACGCTTTAGATCAGCTTTACCCAGCGAGGGCGGCTTTTTTTTCTAGGTAGTGTTTGATCTGGACCGTCGATTACTGGATCGGACGGTCGAAAACACGCGCGGCCAGGCCGTCCCGACCCCATCCCGCGCTTAGCCTTGCTTGAGCCATGGGGTTGGCGGCCGAACCAACCACCGTATTAAAGCGGCCGTCACTGGGGAGCACGCCCGGCCGGCGGTGATGTGTGCCGCCCACTTACAATTGCACGCACTTGAATTGCTCGGGCCGTGGCGTTCGAATCGGTTGCATGCCATGACGCAGAAACGCTTGCGGCTAGCGCGTCATCACCATCACGCATCGCAAGTTGGTTTCTTGACGAGGAGGAAGAAGAGGAGTCGTTGTAGCGATGGCAAATTGACGACGATAAGGGCGCAGGGCAAGCAGTAATACCAGGGTCCGGAAAAGGGGGCAGGGCATGAACGCATCATCCAGCTTTACCAGCTCTTTTTTTTTTCTTTCCATTTATAATCGAAATGAATGTTCATTGAAGGCTTTACATTAATGGACAGAAGTCAATACCCGAACCATTCATCCTCTGCTGCGACACCGAGACGACGGCGGCATGGATTGAAATGGGAATGCTGATGGAAATGAAACAAATGGAGGGTGGCGAAGAAAGGGAAATAATGGAATGGAAATGGCGAGTGGTTGCAGCGAGAGGAAAGGGACAAGCATGGTGCGTTCTTGACTCCCTCGTTACCAAAGCCTTCTTTCTGATTCTGACGCATGAATGCCTAAGCGAAACCGAATAATCCTGTAAATTGAAGAGAAAGAAGGGGGAAAACAAAAGACACCGAAACCTAAAGAAGAGTTGTTTATGATGACGGATGCATGGATGGATAGAGAGAGAGTTGCATCAGCTTCAGATGCAGCAGCAGCAGCAGGTGGAGTCCATGAATACGAGCATTCAACTCGCCAACCAACTCTCGTCAGAAGCACTAGTGGCTCGGATGGATCAATGGCCGGAGCAGTTGAGGGCGGCCTTGATCTGCTGCACGGTGGTGCTGATGAGGCCGTTGACCGTGGCGACGGACTCGGCGTTGAGCTTGGACGACGGCAGGCTGCTGACGAGGATCTGGAAGGCGACGGTGACGACGGAGCCCATCGGGGCCCCGAACGGGGTGGCGCTGGTGGACGGGCCCGCCGCGGAGGACGGCCGGCCGTCGGGCAGGATGGTGAAGCCCGACGGCAGCAGCGGGATGCTCGACGGGTCCTCGCCGCTCATCACGACGTTGGCCGCCGGGAGGTCGATCGGCGAGTACACCACCAGCGACCCCGACGTGTCCGTGCAGCTCTCCTGCAGGATCAGCATGCTGTTCTGGCTCGCGTTCAGACCCTGCAATGCAAACACAATCAGCATCTTCAGCAACGCAATGCGTTAGCAATCGAGAAATTTTTAAGATGAGTGATTAATTACTCTTAGCAAGGAGATGCAGTTGCCGGGATTCGAGCCGTTGGGGATGCACGACACTTCCTGGACCTGATTGCTGTGCGACAGGACGTCCCACTGCAGCAATGGCAACGGCACGGCAAGACATGGCATCAAAGCGTGAGTGAGATCAAGAACGCGACGCGATGTAATGCAATGCTGTGTCGGGACGGGCTGACGGACCTGGGAGCGCGCGTTCTCGTCGCGGACGAAGGCGAAGACGTGATCGCAGGGGACGGGCAGCCAGATGGAGGTGGCGGCGCTGAGCACGACGCCGTTGGGCTGGCCCGGGTCGGAGCTGCGGTGCATGGAGACGCGCACGCTCACCTCGTCGGAGCCCGACAGCGTCGTCCACCGGTGGAGCTGCGACGCGCTCAGGCTCGCGCAGAAGCTGCTCACCATCCTCTGCGACAGCTTCATCATGCTGCGCTTCCCTTCCGGCGTCACTGGCAATCACAACGACAAAACGAACAGCAAATTCTTCGTAAGCTAAATGCTTGGGGTCGAATGCTTGCTTGACATGTATGGACGCGTGCAGTACCTCCGGCCATGTCATGGAGCGGCACGCCGAGAGTCATGAGGGACGCGTACCGCTCGCACGCGCGCTGCAGCGCGCCGAGCCACCGGTGCGCCCCGAACGCGGCGCCGCTCAGCACGAGGTCGCGGTAGAGCAAGTTGATTGGGACCTTCTCCTCCATCTCCATGTGTTCGACCCAGGTCACCTACAGAGACACCAAGCAAGAACACGCGACGTCAGAGTCAGGACCACCATAGTAGCACAGGACAGGGCAATGCACGTCGAGCAGCACAGGGACATGGGCCATTTCTATAACCTTGGAGTAGCCATTGGACATGTCGGCGATGAGGCACCCCGACGGGAGCCGGCGGGAGCGTGGCGGCTCGCCGAAGTGGGCATCGCGCTGCAGGTCCACGGAGACGTCGGCGATGGCCCACAGGCCCTGCTCGATTTGCCGGCAGTAGCGGAGGAAGCTGAACTCGCGCGTCGGGACGACTGGCGACATGATGTGCAGCTCCTCGTACATCTGCACGACGACGCCATTAGATTGCTCATTGTTTCTCGAAACGATCGCGTGTAAAAGCAACGAAAAACAACCAAGAAGTAATTGCCCCTTTGATTCGATGGCATTACCAGAATCAGAGACTCGCTCCTCCCGGTCATGCCATTCACAAGGACATCAATGGTGCGCGCCTTGGACACGATGCTAGGGAAGAACTCCATCCACTTGCTCTGCAACAATAATCAATCAGCAGTTCAGCACGGCACGTCATGGGCGCGAGCAATCAATCGAACGGTTTGAAGCGAGGCGGGCTCACCCAGTCCATGAACACGTCGACGAGAGCGGCGGCGCTCATGAAGACGAGACCCGAGTCCCGGGACCCCTCGACGTTGATGTTGGGCGCGCGGAACGAGCTGCCGGGCTTTGAGAAGATGCTGTCGTAGGTGTCGACGTTGAGCGTCTCCCGCCCGTCGCCGCCGGGGCTCTTGACCCAGATGTGGTCGCCGGCCTGAGCGAGCCGGATCAGCTCGTCCATGGCCCGCGTGGCGGTGTCGGCCATCATGGGGCGCTCCATGTCCGACACGGGCGCCGGCAGCTGGAATGGCATCCCCGACGAGCCCCCGCTGAGGAGGTCGAGGTCCAGTGACGGGCCACCGAGCGTCGGCCCGCCCATCCCGCCGACTGACAGGTCCAGCGACGAGACGGACATCGGCGTCACCGGCGGCATCTGCGTGAAGGGCCGGCCGAGGTACTTGGACGTCAGGTTCGACACGCGGTCGAGCTGCGCCGTGCAACCAAGAACGACATCATCAGACATAGACACACGCACACACCATATACAACGGACAAGCCCGTTGCATCAAACAGGTAGTTCATTAGTATTTACCTCTTCCTTGAGGCGGGCGTTCTCCATGCGGAGCTTCTGCTCGTCGAAGTAGTCCTCGGCGACGGGTGGGCCGCCGCAGGTGGGGCAGATGACGTTCTTGAGAGCCTCGCGCATGGCGATGTTCTCGCACCGGATCTTGTCGTTCTCCGCGCGCAGGAAGCAGTTGTCCGCGCGCTCGTGCTGCGCCTGCACCTCCATCGAGATTCCGTCAGAAAAGCCACCCAAGAAACGATCGAAAACCATGGAAAAACCTAGTAAGCAACCGAGAAAACTCCGTACCTTCATCTGGGTGCGGCGGTTCTGGAACCAGAATTTGATCTGGCGCGGCTCCAGGCCGAGCTCGCGGCTCAACTGCGCGCGCTGGTTCTCGTCGGGGTGGGGGCACTCTTTGAACATCCTGCACGAACACACCATTATCCATCGATCATAACTCCACCATCAAGAACATATTTATCACAAGGGAAAGAAGAAAAGAAAAGGCATAGCATAAGATGTGAAAGAGCGTACGCCTCGAGTTGCTGAATCTGGCGCGGGGTGTGGCGGTGGTAGAGCTTCCGCCGCCGCTGGCTGTCGGAGCCCTCCTGGTCGTCGCCGAAATCCATGGCCACCAACCTACCAACCTCGGTCTCTCGCTCGCTCTCTCTAGCTATTGGAGGAGGAGATCTTTGTACTGTGTTGTGTGCCCTGTGGCGTTGCTCCTATTTATACACGAGGAGGGTAGTAATCTCCCAACTCGAGATCAGCGACGAAGAGTAGGAAAGATTTAGCCAAATCTTCGTTACAGCCACTCTTCATGCCATCCCCCCTGCTTCCACCTTGTTTCCAATCTTGCTCGCGCTTATCTCTTCGTCTCTCCACACACACAAAACGCACACAGCTGTTTCTGTCTCTACCTCTCTCTCTCCTCTTGGCTTATTGGTTTTCTGAACTGTTCGTGCCGATCTTTCTCCTCTGCTCTCGTAGGGGAGAGAGGGAGAGGAGAGAGAGACGAAAAGCAGCAGCGGCAGTAGTAACCGGTGCGAATTAAGGGCCGAGGTTTTTAAACACGGCGCCCGTCGAGGCCATGACCACTCCCTTTCTCTCTCTACAGTTGCTCTGTTGGGCTTGGATGGGAACAGCTGGAGCCATTTAAGGCCAAACGGGTCGGGTCTGCAACGCATTGCTCGCTGCTGCGTCTCCTCCTCCCTCCCACTGCACCCGCAAAGTACTCCACGCCTGTCTCTACTTTTTTTGGGAGTACTTTATGCAAGGATGGATCATGGATGTTGATACTTATGGCATTTAGACTTGATTTACGTGGAACATTTTTGATACTTTATAGTGTAATGTTGATCGATTAATTGTACTTGTTGCTAGCTTGATTAAGTTTGGATTTTTATCGCGGTTGACAATGTTGTGCAGGTTAATTGATACTATGCTTCTTATACGTCCTAATATAACCGAGTTTTAGGATGATGCTTCTTACGTATTATTATAATCATGCATGTTTCATAAATTATAATGTGTAAATGGGAGCAAGGATTATCAAAATGCTACGTTAATGATCTTCATTTTCCCTTCACATCTCCACTTTCATTCACTCAGGACGGCTGATTCTTGTAACGTAAATATGTGGGTTGAATGACAGCATGCTTAATCTATGTTGAATGTTCTACGTACCTTGGTGAAATATATATATATATATATCCTTTATGTGTAATCAAGCTTTAATTCTATCATCGAACCAAATAAGACTACGTCAATGTTAAGTTGTTAAAATAGTAACAAAGAGATTACCAGTTCATGTAAAAAGTTTCATAATCTTTACAAGCCTGTAGAATAATTGTAGTTGTCGGCTTAATAAATTTGGAAAAAACTAGGAATTGTGTCAATAAGTTTTTTGTGACTTACGGTAGCGTTACGATAAAGCTTGTCCATATACAGTATAATATTAGACCTTGGAATCTATACTAACTAGAGTGTATTGAATACAGTTATCGAAACACTTGAAGTTTGACTATGGTAGCATTATGACCAATCTTTTTCCATTTACGCAATAAATATTAGGAGTTGTCGTAATAAGTTGTTTATGAATTATGGTGGCATTATGATAAGCTTTTTCGTGTACACTATAATATTAGACCAAGCAATCTACACTAACTAGAATGTATTGAGTACAATTATCGGAATACTTGAAGTTGACAATGGTAGCATTATAACAAACCTTTTTGTGTACAGTATAAATCTACAATATTAGGGATTGTGTCAATAAATTGTTTTGGAATTATGGTAGCGTTACGATAAAGCTTTTCTGTGACCTTGAATCTATACTAACTAGAGTGTATTGAATACAATTCTCAGACCTGAAGTTGACTATGGTAGCATTACAACAAAGTTTTTCAATCTACACGATAAATATTAGGCATTGTGGTAATAAGTTGCTTTTGAATTATGGTAACGTTACGATAAATCTTTTTTGTGTACACTAATTAACTAGACCATGCAATCTACACTGACTAGAATGTATTGAGTACAGTTATCGGAATACTTGAAACTAACTATTGTAGCGTTACGACAAACCTTTTGTGTACACTATAAATCTATAACATTAAGCATTATGTCAATAAAATGTTTCAAAACTATGGTAGTGTTACGATAAAGATCTTTCGTGTACACTATAATATTAGACCATGCAATCTATACTGACTAGAATGTCTAGAGTACAATTCTTGGAATACATGAAGTCGGTGGTTATATTTGAGGTCATTGACCTCTCTCCCTCTCCTCTCGGGTTTGGATGCAAATAGATGGTGCCACTTAGAGTTAGACCCAAATAGGCCAAAGAAATTTAGGATCCCTTTTTATCTCCATTCATAAATGATTACACAGATATCATACTATTGTTCTCTCTAAAAAAAGATATTCAAACCGTTATGTATCTAAATATATGGCATGTTGGACTGTGCTAACTAATTTTGTAATACTTTAGAATGCAATTAATAGGCATTAATTTGTTGCTACTTATGTATTGATTTGAAATCAAGCAACATTGTGGTAAGAATAGATTATGTTGAGAGTCTAGGTTTGCACCACCCGTTACATCATCATATGTATATTCCAAACTTAGCAGAGTTATACAATAACCGTACTATGTGAATTGCTATCCTTGTATGAGTAGCAATCAAAGTATTATTGTGAACCTTACGATGGAAGATTAGGCTTGATATGATGACAGAATAGGTTCAATCATTTGCTTCCAGTTTGTCATTGTACTCATTTAAATCTAATTGTAATAGACATTTGAATGTAACCTATGTTCATCTACATGAGATATTTGCTTCGATATCTTTCAAGATTTGAATCTTGGGTTCTAGTTCCCCATGGACAACTTGGTTGGACTTGTGCCTTGTATCTAAAACAACATGGCATCAAGATCTAAACCCATCATTTCTGTTGTATGTTGTTTGATCTATGTGAAACTCTTGAACTAATATGTTTGCATTCTTTTGGGATTCATTGGTTAAATTGTTAGGTTAACATGCAAATTTTGGTGCACGAATATCCCACATCCTTAGGTTGGTGAAATACAGCCTGCATACACAATATACAATCATTTTAATTTTTTGGTAAAACATTGTAATCAATTCTCTCCTCCGTAGTACGTAGTTACAGCCATGTGTGTGATTTAGGGTGTGTATTTGATGAAAATGGGCTAAATTTTGCAAATGTCTATATCATTCATATGTCTAGTCTTCTTCTACCCAATGATAAAATGTAGTAGGGAAAAAAGATACAATAGTGAGAAAGATATATCAAATTGCTATTTCTATTTTACCTTTTTCATTTACTTCAATTCATTGCTCTTCTTCAATGTTCTTACGAATGGTTGAATTTATCATGGAGTAAAATTCTTCTCATAATTGATTAATATTTGCATCTTACATATGAAAGAAGCTATCATTGATTCAATGTAGTCCCTTGTAATTATAACTTTTGAATGCAAATATGCTTGGAGATTGTACTTATATTGCCTATTTATAATGGAAAAAATATGAATAGAAAATTTTTTAAATTCTGTGTTTTTCAAATCTGTAGATTGTGAAATAAATACCTCTAATTTGTTGATTATGCTTACAATTGAAATTCATGGTATGTGGCTTTGTACTGCATAAAACACGGTTTATAAATCGAAGTTAACCTCTTGAATATAATTCTTTTACCCAAGTCAACATGATAATTTAAATCATTCTATAGAGTATAGTTTTTTTTAAAAATCTTATTATATATTATCTCCTTACACTACATCTTGGTTACAATAATATAGATTGCTAGACAATGGATTGAGAGTTTTTTTACAAAAACTAAGAGGAAATGTTTAAATGATCTTTACTTGTTGATCATAACATTTTTTGTTGTGCAAAGATTTGGTTTGATCAAACAACTCCCTGTGAACAATGGATCACACCCAAAAGACAAGAGGTAGAAGGTTTTCTAGATAGGTTTAGGTCTTGGGATGGGTAACAACCTTACCCCTTATTAGGAAATGAGTTCGTTGAACACTCAAGCACATGACCAACGCAATGTTTGCCTATTAATTGTTGAATGCATGTACAAATTATAAAGCTTGATGAATACGCGGAAGCTAAGCATGCACTACTACAACTCGAGTCAGATAGGAAAAAAGCTCTCACCTTTTATACACTTGGAGTTGTAACTACACCACATTAACCATTCCATGTTAAAACTAAAACAACATGCGATGTGCCCATGGTGGAACGTGGTTATAACGGGTGGTTGATTCCATAGTTATTGCGACAGTTTGTTGTGAACTCTAAAAGAGGAAATGTGCCCTAACGGCTAGCCCTTAGTAGGATGAATGGCTTTAATGGACCATGCACCATGAGGGCAGATACAATGAGCACACTGGAAAATGTCCATGTGGTAACTGATACGTATGACTAGGGTTGGTAGTTAGCTTGTTGGACCATGTCACATGACCACGCTGGCAAATTGATCAAGGGTGTTTCAACTAGCGGTAATAGACATAAGGTTTTCAACCACAAGTGGTTGCCAATTATTCTCATCAAATTGGATTATGTATGGCTCAAAGAAAAATATCATATATTTGATTAGTTTATAGAAAATATTTGATGTTTACATTTTGAATATTATGAAACCTTTACTCTTTTGCAAAGAAAAATATATAATATTTACAAAAGAAAAGAGGTACTATTTTTATGGCGTGCTTATATGGCTACCTCCTTATTTCACCCTTAGAAGTCTTGGAAATATAATGGAATAAGTCTACTTTACACCCTTAAACTCCGTTGGTTGTGTAGATGTCAACCCGCAAGTGCAAAACTAGATGTTTCTCAACCTTGTATGTCGTAATAACGAATAACTATCGCCCTTGGCCTGATTCCACCCTGGTTTTCCCCAACTCGGATGCCACATAGGCATGATGTGGCTTGCAATCCATCATCAGTAGTAGGGTTAAGAGGGAGGGGCGCATGATGGAATACGATAGTTGGTGGCAGATCGATTGGGAATTTGGTTCCCATTCGAAATCCTAGCCTGTTGTCATTTCATCTAAAGCACATAGAGAGCTCACCGAACAGTAGCTCTTATGTGTCTGCATCTTCTTGTTAGCCCCGAGTTGATGATGAAGGAGCCCACTCCTCCTCCCCGATTTTGTATAGGGAGAGGCCATTGGAGTATGCTCCGGCCACCTTTTGCAAGTGCAAGGCAAAGACGGCTCAATGGATTTCTTGGAGCAATGCCAACCCTGGGAGGAGGTACTTGACTTGCGCAAAAGCTCAGGTGAGTCAATTGGTTTCTGATTGAGTTGAAATTTGGCCTTTTCATACTTGGGGCTTTGATTTGGCATGTAATTTGTAATGAAAATTCTCTTTTTTCCTTGGTTAGGTTGGGTGATGCAAATTCTGAAGATGGTTCAACCCAAAAACACCTCCATTTTTAAGGAACTTTTGAACGATCTACATGACACATTTAGGGGACTTAAGACATAAGTAGCTATAGATAGAGTGAAACATTATTACACAATAAGGACATCATATCAATCATCGAACAGAAGCCCTAAAAGATTTATGGCACTTCCTACTGCATATCTTTTCTTGGTAGGTTCCTGGGCTTTAACTTGAGCATTGCCAGTCCTAGATGTCACATTGATAGTAACCCTAGAATTGGCTTGTGATGCTGGCACCATTGCCTCAAGATTTAGTGATGCTGAGTCACCTTGTACTGTTGCCACTCTTGCTGTAGCTGAAGTCTTAACCATATTTTGGTTTCCAGGTCACAAGTGTACAATTAGCTTCCTCTGGAAAACTGTGTTGGAAATGAAACATACTAACGTGGGAGGATAACTTACTATTTGGTGAGGTTCCAGTTGTATAACAGTGCGCTAATTTTTTGCTAGTGCAGTTCCTCTTACCCTTCAAAGTGGTCAGGCTTTGATCTGTGCTAGACTTACTCTTCCCCACGCTTGTTGAGCTTTGCTGTGAAGCTTGGATGGCAATATGAAAATAAACAAGGTGGTAAGGCAGATTGTAATATGCTATTGTGTAATTAAAGATAGTAGTACTACTACATTACCATTGCATCTGCCACCCCACCTTATGTAATACAATCACACATTACATTGCATGCCTTATCATCTATCAACACTCGAAGACCATTCACCAAATCTTTTACAGGAAATAGCTAGTGCAGCAACAACCCTTCCACAACCTGGAAGTCTCCTAGGTGTCCCACAATCTCAAGCAGAGAAACTTTGTCACGTTCAATGTGCGACATTGCTTCAGCTCCACCCAGGTAGTGTACAACCTTCCCATCATTGAAAAATTCTTCATCAAAGTGAAATCTAACTACTTGTCAAGTGGATCCATCCAAGTGTCCAACAGTATCCAAAAGAAATGTCCAACCAAAACTTTCAGATTGGGTACTGCAAAAAGCAATGGTAAGGTATATTAAGGTTGCAATTTGCAAGTAAAATAACCAAAATCAAGGGATTTGCCTCTTAAACAACTCTGAGCGAACCAAACGGAATCCACCCATAAGCTTAAAGAAATCAAACCTCATCCTACCTATGAACTAAAACACCCAAGTCTATCCAGATCGAATGGAAACACATACAAAAACCCAGCTATCCCCAAACCCTAAACCTACAATGTGAGTAGTCGTGCCATGAACTAACCTGGGGGTACCGGACACCAGCATGGCACTTCTTACGCCTTCTTCATCATCCTCTGGGACCTGAAACATTGCCACTCAGTGGGGATTTGTGCAGAACTTAACGGACGAGAGTGAGGTGGAGTCAATGGCGGTGAAGGGGGAAGGTGGACGAAGGGGTGTGCAAAGGCTTGGTGCCCTTCCCGCTTAACCCTAGTGCTGATGAGGGATCACAAGGCATGTCATGCCTACGTGGCATATGAGTTGGGGGGAAACTGGGGTAGAAGCAGGCCAAGTGGGAAAGTTATCTGGTATTACAACATGAAAGTTGAGAAACATCTGATTTTGCACTTGGGGGTTGACATCTAGACAACTAACAGAGTTCAAGGGTGTAAAGTAGACTTATTCCAAATATAATAGATACTCTAGAACTTTTGTTCAGCCTCTTGACTCTCCGATGCAAAGTAACAAGCAGCTACTAAAATACCTTGAATGTACACATGAGGTGCTTGAGAGGTATTTAGTGTTAGAATTAGGCCCATGAGACAAAGGCCCATTTATTCCTAATTCCAAAGCATGGCATAGTTTAGTCCTACATTGTTTGGACAAGTGGGAAGAGTGCAATATAAAAGGTGGAGTCTTTACCACCACATAAAACACATGGTATTGGGTGGCATGGGAAGGACTTGGGCAAAACACACAAGCACATGGGCGCGTATTCATGTATTTTTGTGTGACTCTTGACTTGCAATCGCGCCACGCCGTAGTGTTGTTCTTGTCACGTTAAATTCACTTTTTTATTTTGCTGAATCATGCCATCATCTCTCTCTTAATTTTATTTTAATGCAAATTCAAACATTTAAATTATTCTGTTAATGGCATTAGTACTGGATTAATTCGATTTATTTGAGTTAATGACATTAGTTACCGGAAATGTCTATAAAAGACCTGGAGATGTCTAGGCCAGAGAGACCGAAACCCTTCTTCCTTTCATTATACTTTCTACTTTGCTGATCTGTTCTGGTGTGCTAGTGATCGAACCTCGCCAGCCTTCTTTTTTGGCGTGCATCGGAAGGAGGGAGAGCGGGATCTCCGGACCATTGTTGCAGAGGGTTCCTGCATGAGGCAGCAATAAAGTTTCTGGGCAGCACATTTGTGCGACCGCTTCTGCTCTGCTACTTCTACGTCCCGCACTGCATCGAGTCTGCACCATCTTCTGTTCTTCATCAAGCTTCGTTATAAGTCATTCGTGCGATAGATCAATCCTGCTATAATTCTTTTCTTGCGTATTTTCTGAAGTACAGTAAGTTACCTACGGTTAGTTATGAATTTTGCATCACTAATATTTTATTTTGTTTATCTCCTAATAAAACTTAGAATTAAAATATTGCTCACATTTACTACACTTAGACATGACACTGGTCAAAAAACAAAATGTCACATATATAGAACAGTACATTGCATGAGCATTGATCCGTTGACCTACCAACAGCGGGGCTCCAATCCTCCGTCCCCATTCTATCGTCTACTCACCCAACCAGAAACCGTGCTTGCCACTTGCAAACTAAACAAAGGACGCATATATGACATCGATCTAAAACACTGCGACGGTGATGGATCACAGAGATTCCTCTCGGCCGGCGGCCACGCCCGGTTGCAGTTAGACGCCATGCCGACCGAGATGTTGCCTTCACGGATTGGGCGTTTTGGGAAGCGGATCTAGGGGGGGTTGGGAGTGTTGTGGGATGCGACAGTTGCTGCAGTGGGGAGAGGAGGAGGCAAAGGAGATCAATATTCTTGCCATTTCGATCGAGCTGCCCATCCCTGTCCTTCCAAAACCCCTCCACTTTGGCAAAAGGGCATGGCCACTGGATAAATCTTCTTTGTCCACATTGCCAAAGAGAACATGTGCTTTTCTAAGCTGTGTCGAGTTGAATCTGTCTGCACGTCATACTCTTTGCTCAGAATGATGAAGGAGCCCTGCCATTTAGCCCAGGATTGAACAAGCCGATCGATAACAAAGTAGCAGCTAAGGTGACTTTACATGGGGGGACGTTTTCCAGTGACAACCAGGGTGTGTGGGCAGTTCGTCTTAATCGGAACAAGTGTGCTTGCACTTACATTTTCGTTTTTCCTATGTTTTTTTCTATGTTGCAATAAGTTAGTCTTAATTAAACAGCAAGCAACCAATTTTTTTTGTTTGTGTATTATTACAGTAGTCACCACTTCAACACTGGTAAGTGAAAATACGTCTGTAGCTAAAGGGATAGCTTAAAAGATTAGGTCCTGCTCCTATACTAGAATATGAAACACATGAAGCTAGCCATTCCACCCGAGGTGTATAAGCAAACACGAATGGCACAACAAAATAAGCTCCAGCTTCTTATTCCACTCAAAAATATACTGTAGATGAAAATTCCCAGGTCAAAACGAAACCGTTAATAGTTGCACACCTGGTTCTCTATCAAAATAATAAATAATTTGCACATTTGAAGTACATTGGTCAGGCCATGTTTAAAAATGTTGTGTCTTTTTGCTTTTGTCTAATTGCGAGAGATGTTGAAGGAGTAAGAGATACTCGTGTTGAGAAGCTATTCTGTTCAAAGCAGCTCCTACAGTATCACCTATAAATAATTTATAGAAATCTTCTTAAAAAATTAATTTGTTCAAAAGCTAACTTCTTAAAATCAAAAACTAGGAGTTGTTAGGAACAGGTGCCTTACAGCCATCCCCAAAGGATCCCCGTACACGTGGCATGGGCCGACACGGCGCCACCCCCAAGCAGGCGCCTGGGCCTGGGCACAGCCAGCCCGCTCAGGCCGCCGCTCACCAGATCCCGGCGGGCCCACGGAGGATTCAAGTAAGCGGGCCCCGCCCCCTCTGCCCGCCGTACGCTCTCCGCGTTAAGATCGTCCTCGGCTCTGCCCCTGCGTGGGCTGGGGCTCGGTACCTGAGGAACTCCGGATCCCATCTACCCATCCATCCATGGTCCACGCATCCATCCGCCTCGCCGAGTACCCATACGTACGCGCATCGGGAACCAACTCGCGCGCCGCGGCATCGGATCTCTCGCGCCCTACCGGCTGCTGGCTCTCACCCTCGTCGTCCTCGCAGGCGGGCCGCGGCCGTACGAGCGTGGACGGCACTTGTGCGGCAGCGTGCCTTGGAGCTTGGGTGTGTGCGCGTGTGGGCCGTGGGGAGATGGCGGCGCGCGGTCGCTGCTCACGCTTTAAATCCAGGCATCCACGGCAAAGACGTATGGACCCTTGGGTTGAGGGTTGGCCCATGAAATACGCAATATGGGCCGGTTGGTTAGCTGGGCGTTACATAGGTAACATAGACAAGCAGAGCAAGTAAGCAACGGATTCACTCGGTAGGTCGCTAGGCCTTTTTCTCCACACGGTCGATTCGGCCATTTGGGTGGTGAACAACACCGAAAGTTAAAAAAAAAGTCCTAACTAAACGTCGACGATCGGTTCATTTGTGCGGTGGTTCATGGTTTTTGAATGCTAATTGTTCGTGAGAGATTATAAAAAGATAGATAATTATATATAATTTTAACCAATATAACTGAAGTCGATACACTCATTAAAAAGTTAGTTATTATAATAAAAGTACATAATCTAAAAACCGGAAGCTGTGCAACCCCAAAAAGTAGCCGTTGCCTTTTCCCCGATCCTCTAATTTTGGTCATTTCTAGCTCCCTGTACCACGTTAATACCAAATGTGGCCCTCAGACCACCGTAATACCATATCTAGCCCCCTTCACGACCGCACGACTCCAAGGGCGTGACACGTGTTAGTCGTGCGGTCAGGGACCGCACGACTACACTATTCACGATTTTTTACTTTTTTGTACCGTAAAGCAAATAAAACCAAAAAAACTAGGCCCGAACGCATGACTACTATTCACAATTTTTTTTATTTTTCAAAGAAAAGAAAACCGATTACCGTTCACGTTTGGCCAAAAAATTGGGACCAAAAAAACCGACTATTTGTAATTAAAAAAAATCCGAGACTGTTCAATTGTTGACCTATTTTTTTTATATATTTTCAATAAACGGCCCAAAAAATTGGGTGAACAGTGGTCGTCCGATTTTTTCGGCCTTTTATTCAATATATATAATAGGTCAACAATAGTCGTGTGGTCGCCCGATTTTTTGGGCCTTTTATTGAAAAATATAAAAAAAAGACAGCAGTACTCGTGCGGTCACTCTTTTTTGCCTTTTATAGAAAAATATAAAAAAAAGGTCAACAGTAGTCGTGCGGTCGCCAGATTTTTTGGGCCTTTTATTGAAAAATATAAAAAATAGGTCAATAGTACTTGTGCGGTTGCCCGATTTTTTGGGCCTTTTATTGAAAAATATACAACAAAATTTGGTCAACAATACTTGTGCGGTCGCCGGATTTTTTGTGCTTTTTATCGAATATATATATATAAGTTCAACAATTGAACAGTCTCGGATTTTTTAATTACAAATAGTCAAATTTTTTGGTCAGGATTTGTTTTGGCCAAATGTGAACAATACTCGGTTTTTCTGCGAAAAAATTTTAAAAAATTGTTTTTTGGTTTTATTTGCTTTTCGGTTAAAAAATAAAAAAAAAATCGTGAACAGTGTAGTCGTGCGGATCCCGACCGCATGACTAACACGTGTCACGCCCTTGGAGTCGTGCGGTCGAGAAGAGGGCTAGATTGGTATTACGGTGATCTAGAGACCAAATTTGATATTAATGTGGTACAGGAAGTTAGAAATGATCATTTGGGCTTTTTTGGTGACTTATAGCTGAAAAGCACTGTAGCTAGCTGAAAAAACACTGTAGCTGACATAGGCTTATTTAGCATAATTAAATTTAAAAAATTAAAAAAATATAAAAAAATATGTTAGCCCATTATATATAATACAAACAAATACGGGAAAAAAGAACCGGCAAAAAAGCTCAACAAAAAGCTAAAAGTTTGAAAAAAAATAAAATTTATAAATAGTGAAAAATAAACCGAAAGTTAAAAGTTGAAGCCAAAACGATCGCAGCGATAACCCGCTCTGAGACCCATAAACAAACAAGACCGATTTCAAACCCATCGCGGCGTACAAAAGGGGAAGCAGCCGAAAAGGATCTCCGTTTCAAGTCGATTCGAATCGAGCGCGTGAAGAAAGGAAAGGAGCAGAAAAGATCTCGAGGTTGCGGGGACGCCGGGGGGTGGGGGAGCAACAGCGGAATGGTGGAGATCGGCGCGAGCCTTATGGTACTTGAGATCTCCCCGGAGCCCGGATCATCTCTCCTCTTTCCATCTGTCTTGCGCGATTGGGTCGCCTTAGATTTCCGGTTCGCGATTTGCAAGATTTGTTTCCGTCGTTGTTGTTGATTTCGTGCGGTGTTTGCGGTGCGAGTGCAGGATAAGGTTGAGGCGGCGGTGGACGACGACGGTGCCGACGTCGGCGTGGACGGAGACGAGATGGGGCCGTGGCCGGTGGCGCCCCTGCCGGAGTCCCCCGACGACGACGGCCCCGTCGGGTGGCCCATGCCGGAGTTCTGCCCTCTCACGGTGAGCGCTCGCACTCGCAGCTCGCTGGATTGGATTGATTCAAACTGACGCGCACTTTTCATTCTTGTGCCGTTATCTCCGCGTCTGCGTTCGTGGTTGGAACTGACAAAACGTTCCTTCGATGGTGTTTGATCGTCAGATCGATGGGGCGGTGAAGGAGTCGTTCTTGGAGACCCTGCGGAAGGACGCGGGCACGGAGCAGCAGCTGCTGCGGGAGGCTGAGGCGAAGGCGCTGAGCCCGGACTCGCGGCCGTCGAGCAGCAAGCGCCAGCGCGCGGGCACCAGGTCGCCGCCGTCGTCCAGGAGCGCGCACCGCAACATCCTGCAGGTGTTCCAGCAGTGCAAGCAGGACGTGGTCTGAGTCTCTGAAAGGAGGAAGAGCACGGCTAGCACAGTACAGGCCGTGATGTCTCGGCTTTTTTCAATTTTTCTCTCTACTTGAGAATAATGCTTGATTCATTGTAATCTGTCCATCTGCTCAGCAACAGTTTATACTTTGCTCTGATGTAACTGAAGGGAATAGGTGTTTATTCTTGTGTAAAGATGAGATACAAACCTCAAGTACAGAACGCCCTGATAGTTCGTTTTGCTTTTGCGATGCTGTTTTGGCTATTTTTAGACGTTCCGTTTGCATTTGCAATACCAAATTCCAAGTCCAAGCAAAGCCGGCATGCAGTTCAACCCACTGCTCTTCATACAGTAAGTACAGATTAGCTGTGCTGATGAGGAGTAATGAGATAACTGTAACTGCGGACAACGCTTCCTAAAGGCATGTTTCTTTTGATGTCAAATCTGGGGTACAACTAACGAAATAAATAACAAACGTTTTATTGAGGACAAAGGGCATCTGTTACAGCATAGGCTATATGATGGACTTGCTACAAAATATACATCCATCTCAAGTCGCCAGTTTGGCCAAAATCACCATATCTAAGATCTTGACTTCGTATGTGTCGTCCAGCTTCACAATGCCGTCCGAACCATCTATTCCTATGAGTTTTCCTGTGACCCCACGGAAGTTACCATTCATTATCTTGATCCTGTCGCTCTTCTTTGGCCTGACGACCTCAAGCTCATTTGGAAGAACCGTTACTACATCTCCATTGCCTGACGACCCAAGTGCGACACGGCAAGATCCATCCTACAAGTTCAAATGCTCAGAGGTGTCAGCACAGCGTGAGACACAAACAGCATACAACACATCTTTGAAGCCAACAGTGCCCAACGCATACCGCGAGCACTTCCCTGACCACACCAGGACCGTCATCACCTGCCCTCAACACGTTGACCAAAACATCTGGCAACAGCCAATTACCTTCACCCTCACCACCTGCAGGCATTTTGGCATTCAATTAGACGTGTTTGCATAGGCTGCTTTGCCTATTGTGGTGATTCTGGCAGCACATTGGATCAAAAACTTTGTACAAATGCAACAACATAGTGATGGCAAGAGCACACCTATTATGGGTGACATTATATCCATTCCAACATTGCCTGGAGTCATCGGTTGACCACCAGGAGTACCAGGAAGGTACGAGGCAGAATTTGGTGTCATTGGTTGACCAACAGGTGTGGACGGCACATATGGGCTTGGAGCATTTGCTACGAGGACAGGATGAAAAAAAAAAGCATTAGAACAAAAATATTGATGAAGCACAGGGTAATTCCATCTCAGTAAACTAAATAGATACTTGAATAGCTCTCACTACCATAGTTGCTCCCCCTAGGAGTTGGAGCATCATTATAACTAACTCCTGGAGTATTTGCCCACCCTGAACCAGGTGTGGGGGCTTCATATGGCCGAGCTGGTGGAGTTCCTGGCTGAAAATTTTATAAAAAAATAAAAATGCGGGAGTTATAGATCTGATCCAAACAAGTTATAAAAATGAATAACAAACAGGTCAGCAAACACCTAACCTGGTAAGCTGGACTGCTTCCCCAAGTAGCAGGATTTCCATCTTCCCAATTATCCCTGGTAAATCACCAAAGGAGACATGATCAACATCACAAATGAATTGGTACAATTAAGGTTGGAATATGAAAGCAACACGAAAGCTATTCATACACCATAGTGACAAGATATTGCATGGATCAGAAATATCAATCATAGAAAAATTGCACAACCTCGGAGGGCTCATAGGAGCCCAGGCTCCACCACGCACAGGAGTCCGCATTCCATCATGTATTGGCGTAGCTGTAGAAAATGGACAGACTTGTTAGCATCCAAAAGTTTGAAGGGAAAACAGAAGCATATAAAATGGATGACAAGTACGAATGAATAGCACAACTATTGTTTTGCATTCAACTGGTATCTGCTGAAAGGACACTCAGAATTAAGTAGCATGTAACTTTCTCAGCACAAAGTTGAAACATTGGTTGAGATTAGAATGTGAGCACTAATGTTCACGAACTTCATGGCGCTAAACTACTAAAATCGCCCAAATTATCAAAATAAACAGCATAGCTTCAACAAGTAACAATCAAATTGTATCCTGTCAACAAAAGCTCGTATCAACAATGTAAGTTGAAATGCTATGGCTGGGATTTGTGATTAGAGGAACGAGGCATACACACCTCAACAGAGAATCATGGCGACAATATAATTTGAAATGCTATGGCTGCACAGTTGAGATACAAGGACAAAGGCAAACATACCTCCAGGGTCCCGCATTGGAGTCTGATAAGGATGGAGAGGTGTTCGAGACAGGTGCATCGGTGTTTCACCACCCAAAGAATATCGTGGTTCACTAATGGTACAACACCTGTCAGCAAATCAAATTGAACAATTTTCCCAAGATGCAAATGGAGAGGAGATTACCGGAATGGTGTTGCAACAGAAGGTGTGTCAGCAATATCCTCTCTCTTAACTGTGTTTTTGGACCCATATTAGCCTTCCAACACATGAGAACTTGACAAGACATACAACACAACATAATAAGATTATTCACCTGTGACAATCTTCATTAATGAATCAAGCTCCACACGAACAAGCACACCAGTCACCTCTTTAACACGGCCACGGTACCCTTTGTAAGGACCAGATTTAATTTTGATACATTTACCCACCAAGGCATCATGCCCTCTACCACCACGACCACCTCCTCCAAATCTTCCACCATCTGCATTGAATGGCAAGGCTAGTATATCAGCAACAGCTAAACGCAGCTGCTGTCTTTGAGACTTTGATAAAGCAATGGAGCTGCTTGAAAATACACAGAACACTGAATTGTATCATGTCAAGGAAAAAATAGCCACAGAAGTCGGATGAATAAAAGTTCATACAGTTCATGTGAGGTCCTCTTGGGGGCAACCTTCCTGGAGATTGCAAAATGCTTGCTGGTGATCTCAAAGCACCAAGCCTAGGATCTGCGGTATCCATACCCTGCATCCACAAAAGCAATGGCAAGTGAGAAAAAAAAATCCAGAATGACTGACCAAGATTACTAAGAGTCCAGTACAAACATTTCCACGGCGGCCACCAGTTGATCCACCAACAAGAAGGCAAGATTGTGCTTTTGCACAAATGAAGCCTGCATGTTCAAGGTGGTGCCTATCATAGATAAACAATACGCCCTTATGTATGTGTTCCACAGGTCCTTGCTTCCCCTAATTTGACAAAAATATGAATATAAATATATTGATATTGCAGAATAAACTGCTCCAACAAAACCAACTAACACAATAAATAAATGTGAAATGACACACACCTTACACGCTCCCTCAACAACCCTTACAACATCCTTTGCTGAGATGATATTATTGGACCGATCTTTTGCTGATGCACGCCGATCAATCTTGCTTTTTATTTCCCTTAATTTTACAAGCACCACTTCAGGTCTATCGGGCACTCCTTTCAGCACCTAAATGCATGGGTAAATATTTTGTGGACTTCAATATCCCATTGAAACAACAAAAAATTCGCACTTACCTGAAATGCTTCAGTTTCCACCCTTATAATTACCCCAAATGACAAGTTGCTGAAAATTGGTTAAAAGAAGTTAAGGTAAGCACTTACACAGAATGAGTTATCATTATGATTCATTGGAAAGATAACTCACTCCAAAAGCACAAGATCATGCAGCTCATATTCACCGATTCTGGTGATTCCTGTAGTGATTTCAGAGCTCTCCACAACATGATCCGCAAACACACGGATCTGCAATCATCCATGAGAACACAGTTAAGAATAAATTATCTGGTATAGAGTTGATATGAGTCATCACTATTACATAATTATTAGTGGTAAAGAATTGCTCACGTGTTCTTTGGTTGTGTCAGACAAAATAATCAAGACATGCCCTTCAACTTTAACAACCATGCCTGTAGCACCTTCTTGAACACCTGAAACCACTTTTACATGATCTCCAGGTTTGAAATATTTACAAAGCTCTTTCTCATTGAAGGCTAATGTCTTCTGCAATTACAAAGAAATGCATTAATTCACCAGAACAAACTACAAGGCCATACCTCCCAAGAAAATTGGTAGCAATAATGATAGCCAAAACTGAAAACAATTACCGGAAGATCAGATATTTTTGGCCTGATGTGGACAGTCTCGTCCTCTACTTTCTCAACCCACCCCTCCAAGTTTTTTAGATCGCCTTTAATAACAATGACAGCATCACCCTTCATAAAGTGCCCCTTTTTCCTATTAGCAAACAGAGTAGACAAGCTAGCCATATCCCCGTTCATGTCCTCGCCAGGTTTCCTGAACTTCTCCAATTCATCGAATGTTGGCTGAATATTCTGTGTGCTGATTGATTTTATCGACACTGTTTTATATAAGAAACCATCTTTGAACATTAAACCATCAACCATCTCAAAGTACTCCCCAGAGTCTTTATCCCTCCTCCGCTCCACACGAATGTGCATTTCCCTATTTGCAGGAGAGTTAGCAAACGATAATAAAAGAATAAAAATGAAACATCATTTGATGACAGAGGAGGGGGAAATCACCTGGCCTCATCAATATTAAAGAATCGTGGTGGTGGGACAAATGTTTTCTTCTTTACAACTTCCCTCCCTTCCTGAAAGTATAAATTATCCATCGCACTAAGTACTCAAATGAGCTCTAAATGAGCAGTTCAAATAAAAATAAGGAATCTAACTAGCAATCATGGTAATCAGAGCAATCCTCCAAGAAGTAACAACTCACAGATCAGAAAATGAAAAAAGCATGAGACAGAGGAAAAGGACCATGATTACAAATAACATGAAAAACAGAATTTCGGTATGGTTATCGTTTATCATCTGATATCACATATCAACCTATTGAGCTGATGTATCCGTTTAGAACATACAGTTAAGTAGTTAATACAACAGCAAAGCAAAAAGTTGAGACAAATCAATGAGTTTGATTCATCAGTATATTCAGGCAAATTAGGTAGGAAGCAACAAAGGCACAGGATTTTAAGAAACATAGTTCTGTAACTTACCAGTTTACTAGCCAAAGCTTGCATATCTATTCTAGGGATGAGCTTCACAGTTACCCTTTGGCGTACATTGTCAACATCAACAACCTGCAAAAGATAATCATGTGAGTACTTGGAAAAGATATCTGTGAGAAAAGCAATGTGACCATACCTTAGCAAGGTCACCTTTATATACTCCCAGCTTCATTCGAACCCAAGTATCCCTTGAAAGATCAACAGACTTGCTCTCAACAGAGAGGACATCTGCCATTTCTTTTATCGGAACTAATGTTATTTTCGCTGAAGCATAAATGTTTCGTAGACCTTTGCAAGCCTGCATATAACAAGTTTAGTAGGGACGTACTTTCAGAAGAAATATAATGTCAAGCGTATGCTTACCTCCTTGACATGGGCCTCTTTTTCCGCTTCAACATAAATATAATTTTTTAGATGATCTAATGCAACAACAGACTTTATCTGGAGATCTGACCTATCAATGAACTTCTGCATTAGACAAATCGCTGTCTCTCTCTCATGCCCAATCTGAAGCCATAATTTTGTATTAGTAAAGTAGAAACAGTGCTAAGAATAAGCTGGCAGGCAATTTAATTAAGCTACATCTTGAACCTACCGCGCATTTCACCATCCAGAGCTTTGGATCCTTCACTGATGGTAAGAGGGCTTGCTGCTCCACTTCTGCAGCTTCCTCTCCATACTCAATATGAGTAGATCTTGCATATCTCTCTCGTACTTGTCTTTCAATCTCATCAATATCCTCTTCTTCATCCCTCATAGAAATAGGACGTCTTGAGGCCCTAACAACATCCTCATCGGGAATGTCAGCCCCAGCATCGTTAATAAAGTCTGACAAAGGCAAAGGAGCAGACATCAGTGCATTAGAAAGCTATCTGACCTTAATTTCTTAACTTAGTAGAGTAACTGCTGTGAAATTAGTTCAATGTCAGTTAACATCTAAACAGTTGTTCAATTCCAAAGGAAAACTACAAGCAGCACTAGAAGTAATAGCCATAATCATATCTCACCAGACTAATTTCTCCTTTCATTTTGTAAAGAAGCGATCTAATTAGCCAACTAGTTCAATATAACATTCCAGATCCTCAAGGAGTACCATGTCGGATCAATCAATTTGATGTTCTAATACACCCAGCAATTTAAAACAACACCATCTGTAGCAGATGCATGGCAGATGTACTGAAATAAAACACTAAAATATGCTGTCATAACATCAGATGACTTAGTCACAGTTCACATAGTGCTAGTACATTCCTAAACTACTACTATTTCTGGGGGGTACAGCCTCATTGTCATAATGACAAAGCAGGGTCGCTGCATGGAATTTTGGGCGGTCAATTGGATTAGGATGGCAAATGACCCAGATCTGTCATAAATGAATGAGACTGTAAGTGATTAGAAGACATACAGTTCTTTCCGGGGATGTTCATCGATCATCATCTCTGTTCAACCAAGTTTCATTTCAGCTCGCAAAGTTGCACCAACTGGTAGTAAATAGCAATACGTAGCAAAAAAGTTATCACCATTAATAGCTCTTGTTTGTATGAATTTGCAAACAGCCCTACATATTTCAGTTTAGCACTTTAGCTCGTGGAGTCCCTTATTTCTCATTAATTAACTGCCTTCCTTTGGAAGGCTGTTGGTTAACAGCAACAACGATAGAGTTTAATGACTTAGTGTGCCTTTTACGGGTAGTAGGATTGGTTCTCATGAAAAATGACAATTTTAGGTTTTTATGTAAACCCTTGTAGCAAATTTAGTAACACCTGACGATTTCAATGGGTAATATGAGGAGTTGAGGACAAGTGCAGCCCAATTGATTATATCAAGCAATTTTGATTTGTGAATTGTGTCTTGGTTGAAATTTTGAGAAAATTTAGAGGTCCAGAAGACATAATTTCACCTTGTTCTCCTTGATACAAAAATTTGAATATTTTGAACTGTGATGCAATTTATGGATGATGTTTCAACTTGATGGCAAGGTTTGTCAAGCTTAATGTATGTACTTCTCTATCTGCACAGGATCAAGTTATATGCTCAAGTATTTCATCCACATCCAATAGAGCGAATGAATATAGTTTATTACATAAGACTATAAGAGGAAATAGCTCAGTTTAATTAAATATATGCATAGTTTGGTAGACTGATTATAGATTGTTAACATGGCTATTAGAACTGATGCCTATTTTTGCGAGTAGCTGGAATAGAGTAATTGACAGTACATACATTACTAATTCTTAATGACACTTAATCTTCAAGTTAGTGTCGCACAGGAAGTAGTAACATAGATTTATTCTGAAACAGTGAAAACTTAGACCCGCCAAATCCCTGTCACACAATGATCTTAAGCACCGCACCAAATGAGAACCAATGCAATCAAATCAGCTTAAGCTTGAACAAACGCATACCAACAAGTAATCACACATGCATAATTAAGATCAGAGCTTCTGTATGGATTCTAATTCCCAAGGATCCAGTCCGAAGTTAAACTCTATCGGCAGTTCCATCCGTAAAATACTAGTCTTCTACTAAATCACCATAAGTCAGCTTGCAATTCATTGCCTATGAGCACAACTTAACATAATTAAGCTCCATATTAAGGCAAGGAGCATGGACTCCACATATCCAATAACTACTACCACCTCAATATTTTCCACCACCCTTCACTTACTGGCAGGTCATACAAACAAAATAACAGCTTCGGATCTTGTCCGGAGCGGAAAGTGGCATAAAAATGCTACTTTCTCACTTATGCCACAAATCCAGTTCTGAAAATCAACCCAATCAGGTTCAGATCTCGTCAAATGCCACAAAAAGACTCAAATATAGCATCGCAACGCAAGCGAACAGCGCACTCACCGTCCTCGCCTTCGCCGTCGTCCTCCTCCTCCTCGTCCTCGTCGACCTGCGCCTCCTCGTCGAAGAACCCGCGCACCCCACCGCCGCCCTTCTTCTTCGGCCGGCCCCCGCCGCCGCCGTCGTCATCCTCCTCGTCGTCGTCCTCGATCGCCGAGTCGTCGATGAAGTTGTCGTCGCGCGAACGCTTCCTCCCGCCCCCTCCGCCGTCGCCGCCGCCGCGCGAGCGCGAGGCCTTCCCTCCGCCCCTCGCCTCGTCCTCGTAGTCGTCCTCGTCCTCCTCCTCCTCCTCCTCCTCCTCCTCCGCCTCGTCCAGGTCGTACGCCTCCTCCTCGTCCTCCTCGACCTCATCGTCGTCGTCGTCCCGGCCACGGCGAGCCATGGATTTGGCGGCTAGGTTTTCGAGCGCTCGCGAGGCGGTGAGAGGAAAGGGGGGGAGAGGAACAACTCAGACGAGGCGTGGGCGGAGGCGAGGGCGAGGTTAACGGGACCGTTCGATGTGGCTTATGGGCGGCTTCGGCTTTTGGCTTCTCGGCATGAAGCTACAAGCTGAGAACAGAACGACTCATGGCCTGTTCTTTTTGGTAAAATTCGTCATATACCCTCTTCATAGATAAAAATCTAGGATATACCCTCCTATACATCCAAATTGATAATATACCCTCCTCCAATATATTTTCTTTACAAAACACCCTCTTTATACTAATTTGTATAGGTACAAGGTATAAGCATGTATTGTACCGCCACTCCTCTCCTTCTACCGCCTCCCTCTTTCTTCTCTACATCCGGTCGCCTCCCTTCTCCACCGGCGCGCCTCCCTTCACTGCTTCCCCTTCGGCACGCCCTCTCCCACCAAACTCGCCGGCGGCCACCCCTTCTCCATCCACCGCCGCCTACTCCTCCGCATCCTCCTCTGCGCCCCCGCTGCTACTCCATTCCAGTTGGGTCGGTGAAGATGAGGAGCAGCAGAGGAACGGTGCTCGCCGGTGGTGAAGAGGTGGCGGTCAGTGAATGGGTCGCCGTCGGTGTTGCAGTGGAGTCGCCGCCGTCGGTGAAGAGATTCAAGCGTCGGCGGCGAACGGGAAGAGGCGCGGCGGAGCGGCGGTGGTAAGACGTGAAGAAGGTGGCGGAGCGGTGGTTGAGGAGGCAGAGAAGGGCGGCCGAGAGAGTAGGTAGATGGTGGAGAGCGGCGGCCGAAGAGGAGCGGCAGTGGAGAAGATGCGGTGGCCGGAGAGGAGAAGGGAGGCGGCCGGAGAAGCAGTGGGGAAAGGAAGCGTGATGGAGAAGAGGGGCGGAATAGAGGGAGCGGCCAAGAGGTGGTGGCGGAGATAAGGAGCAGCGGCGCCGAGATGGAGGATGCGGCGGCCGATTGTGGTGGTGGGCGGTGGCGCACCGAAGGGGAAACAGAGAAGGGATGGCGACGCCGACCGGAGGAGCAGTGGGGGCGGCGATAGGGGATGCTTCGGTTGGCGGCGCGGATGGAGTAGCAGCGGGGGCGCAGAGGAGGATGCGGAGTAGGCGGCGGTGGATGGAGAAAGGGTGGCCGCTGGCGAGTTTGGTGGGAGAGGGCGCGCCGAAGGGGAAGCGGTGAAGGGAGGCGCGCCGGTGGAGAAGGGAGGCAACCGGATGTAGAGAAGAAAGAGGGAGGCGGCAGAAGAAGGAGAGGAGTGGCGGTACAATACATGCTTATACCTTGTACCTATACAGATTAGTATAAAGAGGGTGTTTTGTAAAGCAAATAGATTGGAGGAGGGTATATTATCAATTTGGATGTGTAGGAGGGTATATCCTAGATTTTCATCTATGAAGAGGGTATATGATGAATTTTGCCATTCTTTTTAGCTTCGGAGGAAAAGAATAGGCCCTATGATTTTTTGTTGTGACCTGTGATTTTTATGCTATTCGTATGAGATATTATAGAGTAACTAAAACTCATGTGCGGTTTTTGCTGATATAAATACAGTCGGTACAGTATGTACTACAATTAACTAGTAGACTCTATCTTGGAAAGACACTCCGTTTATTAGCTAATTACTGTAGAAAAGCCAAAAGCTGAAAAAGAATAGGCCCTTATTAGTTGTCTTTTGAAATTAGCTTCGTCGGCCGACTTTTTTCCCCTTTTCATCCACAATCGCTTGCACCTAGCTATAGGGTTTCCCCTGCCGCATCGCCACTCCATTGAGAGGCGTCGCCTCATAAAATCTGGCCACCGGCCCTTGCTCTAGGTCCTCTCCCCATCGGATCCACTCTTATCCAACTCCGTCTTGGCCGCCATCCGAGGCCTCTTTACTGTGGCGTGGGGTTTGGCGCCGTGTCTGCCTCTTCAGCTGCCTCCTCCGCCTCCGGCAAGATATGCGTGTCATCCACCGTTGCGTTCAAGCTAGCATCTCCATCTGCACCCAGTTCCCTATCCGGGTGTGCCTCCTCCTATACTTTCGGATCCACCTCAGCCATGGCTTCTAGCTCGGCCTCGTCCTCGGCCGCCTCCTTCATCCCCGAGCATGACTATGTGTCCAACCTGTCATCGTCATCAGACGTTGCCTCCCTCACCGCATGTGAGGCCTAGGTGCACGCCACCTTCCTCACCGTCTTTGAGGCCTTGTTGCTCACCGCCTCCCCTTTGTCGCTAAAGTTATCGTGTGCGTCGTCTCCCCCTCCGTGGCCGAGCCTGAGGTGCACACCACCACGATACGTCCTCTGCTTCTTGCGTGTGGTTAATTTCAGTATTAAATGAACAAGTTCATGATACACCTAGATTTTCATTGCTCAATTTTTTCCACTTCTTCATGTCCGACCAGTGTTGTTATTTTGTTATGCAATGTATGAGTCGTGTTTCTATTGTTGTCGGTGTATTTAGATGGACAAATTGAAGTCACCCTCTGTCATTTGGGATGATATCACACACTTAGCTAGGCTAGAAAATTATCGTGAGGAGGTCGCAGTGAATAACCGACCAATGGGTTGTCTCAATAGGAGAAAATACAACAACCTCATTAGGAAGTTCAAAGAATGCACTAGTAGAGAGTATACCAAAAAATAGTTCAAGAACTGTTGGGATGCATTGAAATGTGACCATACGCAATGGAGAACTTTGAAACTTAATGCCTCTGGGTTAGGAGTTAATCGTGAAACAGGTTCTATAGCTACAAGTGATGACTGGTGGGAGTAGTAGAACACGGTATGCAAACATTCGCATTGTTTATTTCGAACTTTGTGTTCAAGCATGCTATTTGAGCTGAAGGTATGCTTGTGTTTTCCTTGCAGGCAATGCACGGTTGTCTCAAGTTCAAGAATGCTCCGCTGCCTAATGAGGAGCTTATCGAGTTCATCTTTGATGGCACGCCGTGCATGAATGAACATGTGTTTGTTCCTGGAGCCAGCCAGCTCAATGTCGTTGTGAGCTCTGACAACGACACTACCGATCAGGATATTACCTCCGTTAACATGTCGCGCTTGAAGTCCTCTAAGGGGAGGAGTCGCACATCTCTGCTTGACACGTCGGATGGGAAGAAATTGAAGAGCAACTAGCTGGATGACGCAATTGAGTACCTCATCGACCTGTATGAGAAGTCATAGGCAAGCCGTCCATTGGTCATGACTCCTTCTCATGTGCAGTCTAATCAAGCTTGACAGGATAATGTGACTTGCTTGATTTGGTGAAGACGGACGACTGCCCCAAGGGTAGTGATGAGCACTTTTACACCTCCATCCTGTTCATGAAAAAGGAGTGTAGGGATGTGTTCCTCACACTAACCACACTGGGGGGTCGCATTGAATGACTTTGCAGGGTTTGGGCCACACCCATGGCAGTTCTGAGTGTGTTCCAGTCGTCTCATCGCATCATAGAGATTTACTACTTGTTGTGTTCCTATCTTATCAAAGTGTATGAGTTACTTTACTATTTATTGTGTTCAATACGATGCATCCAAGACTTACAGAGGATAGGTTTCATCCATATTTTAATGGATGCATCGGGGCCATCAATGGGGATGCACATTCTAGTGATGGTACGGAAGGAAGATTGACTTGCGCACATGAATCGACTATGTTACACGAGTCAGAATGTGCTAGTGGTGTGCAATTTTGTCATGAGGTTCACCTTCGTGTGTGCAGATTGGCTCAGGTTAGCACACGACACGCGCATTCTCCTAGACACTTTGGTGGATTTCACGCATGTGTTTCTGCATCCTCCCGAAGGTGAAATGTTGCACCTGTCTATTTGTGAGCAATAATTCGTACTGATTTTTGTTCTCATGTTTGTGTATGTCATTTGTACGATAGGCAAGTACCACCTCATGGACTTTGAATGTCCTAATAAGACCGATTATCTGGCATCGTATAGGAATAAGCGCTACCATGCAGAGAAGTTTGCAAGTGGCAACTGACCACAGGGGTGTAAGGAGATGTTCAACTGTCACCATTCATCGCTCCACAATGTCATTGACCGCGTGTTCGACATTTAGAAGATGAATTGGCACATACTGCAGAACATCTCAAGCTTCAAACAAGAGGTACAAAGTAAGATTATCGCAGCAACAATAGCCTTGCACAAATTCATAATAGATAGCATGTCGCGGGACCTGGATGTTAACAATCTGACGTTGGGTGGGGATTATGTAAGTGAGAAAGCAGACCTTAGTTCTGATAGAGCATGTGTTCCATCGAGCAATGTTTATATGAATCATGTACGTGATGCCATTGTAGATGGTCTAATCATGTGACAACATTTTCTATTGTAGTATGGAGCATGTGCATGTAATGAGCATATGTATATATTTGAGTTTGTATGCAACACACACTCTAGATGACCTAGTTGGGTTTTTCAATTCAGTTTGTATGTGCCCACATCCAATTTGGCTCAATGCAATTCAACGTGATCATTAAATTAGCATAATTAGCAAAAAAGCCAAAAGCTTCAGCCCAAAAGAACATTACGACTTCTACTTCGGTCGATATTGTTCACCAACCAAAACCAAAAAACTATCAATCGCAGTAAAAAGGACAGGGTCGTAGCCTCGCTTAGTGAGGGCTCCAGCACCTTGGCCGGTGAGGCTCATGACCATTCGATCCTATTAGGGGCTTGCAGATTTGGGGTGTAGTGTGCCGGTACTAGTGGTCCAGTGGTTGGACTGTAAATGGACATGGTCAGCGTGTGTTTCTACCCTTTTCGATAGACAAAAGTCTAGACATCAACATCAGCATTGGACACAGGGTAGCCAAGGTCTTTTGTAGTTGCCGCACCATATCGATCCACTCTTTTCATGAATCAGAATTAGTTTGATGGAGTATACAGCTTGCTCCAACGACAGTGGACAAAATCTAGGGAGATTCCGGACTAGTAGCTAAATTGTTATCCTTCCATCCCATTTTTTATGGCCTTTGTGATCTTATTATCCAAATAGTACGATCTATTATGCTTGCTTCAGAGTTGGCATAAGTTGCCATTGCTGCACTCCAGTCACACCTAGCATTTTTAAGACCCTAAACGGACTTTACCATTTCAATTTCAAATTTTGTTTTTCTTTTGCGATGATAAGTTTTGATCTTTATGCTATGTCTGCTTTAGATTTTTGAGGTAGTGGAGACAATTGACCAATTGTAGTTATCTTAAGCTTCATAAAGCACAAGTTAAATGTTCAAAATGCACATAAATAATCTACCCTACTCGCGATTGGTGGAAATTGAACTATGATCTTCAACCAAAGAGACAAGGTGTATAGCGTGTGCTATATTCAGATATATATCTGTTGTAAAACTACCCTTGGCTTTGAACTCATCTACCCTTGGGCTTTGATCTTGAACGAGGGCACGAGACTCCGCCATCTTGTAAAACTTATGCTTTATTCTCCTTCTAAGTGATTAGGTAGAGCCCTTCTATTCAAGAAAAAGTTATTGGCAGATGATAACATAATCATAGTTCTCATCAAGGATAAAAAAAATCAACAATAGCCGGCTGGTTACCGGTCGTACTGGCTAGGACTAGTAAAAAAATATCAATCCAAAAACTTTTTGAATTTAAATTTTGATTTTCAAAATTCAAATGCTAGAAAAAATGTCACTATATGCTTATTTTCAAGCTAACAAAAGTTTTAGAGTGTAATGACCCAAATTTTTAGCAACTTTTTGGAACCAAAACTACAAAATTCACTCCACAAATTTTTACTGGTTTTTCTAGTAATTTTTCTGAATTTTTTGGTGTTTATTTGGCTTTTACTAATTTATTTCTCTTCTGAAAATCCTTTTTGAAAACTCCTAAAAATAAATCCCAGAAACTAAATCCTGAAACCCTCTCTTAGGCTGACCCATTTATCTAGCCCATATTCTCCCTCCACTCCCTCCAACACATAGGCCATCTTATCTCCACAGGTCATTCCCTCCTTGCACCTCAAACAACTGGGCCCTAGCCAACACCGCATCGGCCCATGCCACATCACACCAGATGCCACAGCTGAAGCCACTTTCGCGGCTGTTGTCCTCCTCGCTAGAGCACAAGCTCCCACCTCGTATCATCCCATCCAAACGATGCAACAACCTCGTCGTCATGTCTTCAGGCCCCTAGCTATGCTCATTGATTGCACACAAGCCTCGCCACCACCACACAGCTCCACCGTGACCACGCCCACACTTCGTCACCACACATGCTAGCCTCACTGCACCGTGAATGCCCTAAAAGGTGTCGCAAACCTTGATTGCCATGACTTTCATGACACACTCAGTGATGTTGTCACCACTGCCATGCGTTGCACCCTTCAGGCTGGCTAGTTTACCACCTCCTGCTTCGAGCCGCTGCATCCATGCCGCCCATGCCCAATTACCACCTTTACTCAACTATAAATAGTAGGAGTAGCACACTAGCTTCACCTCACACAGTCACACTCCAAGTCATCTTCCAGTGGCAATTTTTGCCATTGCTGACTCCATCTTTACTTCTTACAGCGATGAGATGCTGCCGCTCTCTCGGGTTTTGAGAAGCTTACTTTCATATGTGACACCTGAAACATTAAGGGTGTCCCAACATAGAGCTGAGGCAATGAAGTTAAATTGTTTTACATAAAGTAATAACATGAAAATTTTCTTATTAATTGACCTCTTATCAACATGAAAAATTTGTCTCAAATTTGTTTCCATGTTGACCGGTAACCGATCAATTCCGGTCGATTATCGATCAAGCATCCATATTTTTGTTAGAACATTCATTTTTTATATAATGAAGTTTGACCTATTTAAAATCGGTAATTGGTACCGAGAAGGATCTGATATTTTTTTCATATGCGGTTTTAAATCCATGGTCCTCGTAATGAATATTTTGTTCATTCTTTTATCTGATGATGTATTTGGCCCAACCTATTCTTTTTAGCAAAGCCCAAAGGATAATTACAAGGATTAAAGTGCCATGCTGTGATGACCCGTGTCATTGTCATCAGAATATGACACTGGTCAACAGATTATTATTCTATAAGAATATTGTCTTATCGAATAATAAGCCATACCAGAGTTATACAGTAGAATAATAACTAGGGACTTTGCAATATTACAATAACTAGCCACACAGGGCTAAAGTCTTTAATACACTACTTCATGATTTACAACCACCATACGGAACTATTATAGAAGTTCTATCGTAGGCACTAATTATACAAATATCATATACATAAAGAGATGTGGATTATTTATATACCTCAACTCTCTGAGACGAGGCACTAAATGTCGCATACTCGTCCCAACTGCTGAACAGGGTGTCCACCTCGCCCTGCTCCTCAGTATGATCACCCTCATCCCACGCGACATTCTCTGGGCCTATAAACCCCACGTGCAGCAATGGTACGAGTCATCTCTTCATAATCAAATCTCTTATTCCATCTCTTTCTCAATAATAAAATAGGTTATTAAGTTAAAAAGAGAATTTACATATTTTAGTATTCTAAATACTACTAATCACCCTGGTGAAGAGAAAGAACCCTAGTCGGCCTCTATAGCCTCCAATCTAGGAGACCTAGAGGGGATTAGGCATCACAACAAGGGCGCCGCAGGGCATTAAGCAATGGTTGCCTAAGCAGCCTAGCAGCTAGCATGCTATCGGTGATAAGGACGAAGTAGAGACCAAAGAAGCAACAAGTGGGGAGGGAGATAGGCAATGGTTGGGAACTAGTGATAAGATGGAGTAGAGGAAGAAGGCAGAGCGGTGGTGGAGGCTGAGAAACAATGGGCATATGCAACATTGTCCTTCTCCAAGGTTATAAAACTGACCTCCTCTGCTATTTCTTCACCATCGAAGCACTAAGCTTCTCTTCTCTCTTTGTTCTACTCAATAGTCTTAATAGTCTATACAATAGAAAGTTCTGTGGTGGTATGCTACCAAGGAGTCCAACACGAAGGTGGCAACGGGAGTGGCCAAGCTCGATAGTGGTATGCTATCGAGGAGACGTAGCACGAAGATAAAAAATGACACCGTGCTAAAATCTCCTGTCATTGTTCCCCTAGTCCTCCTTTAACTTCGACTCCCATTGATACTCGTCAACTCTTCCCAAGCATAGGAGACTATGGCATAGATGGATGTTATATGAACAGTACAAAGGGCTATGAGGAGTACCAAGGCAATCCAGAGTTGGTGGGGACACCAAACTTTTGTCCCCTGTCCATAGACAACAACATTGGTGGGTCAGGGTTCGGCAACGGCATCGCTGAACTAAGGGCGCGTGCTAGAAGCATATGACTTAGAGCTAGGAAATCTAAGATAGCCAAACAAAAGAGATTGCAACTTGTAATTATTACAAACCTCAATTAACTACTTGCACAGGTGGAGGGGGCGGGGGCACTTGAACGGGTATTACAAAGCATGCTTGAACAAGATGGGAGTTCACAGGCGAGGGAGATGAGTATAAACGTAGCTGAACTTCGAGGTCAATGACTTGTGAGTACCAATGTATACAATCCTCTTTCTGCTTGTGGGAAAATTACTAAATGTATTATTTCCAAAGATCAACCGATTAGTATGGGTGAAAGTCGTGTATTCAAAAAAATGATCCAACGTGGCTTTTGCCCAGTACAAATATGTTAGTAGGAGAATTATCACATATAATTTTTTATGGATCTATGATAGGGAGCTAGCAACACTAAAAGAAATATTCCTATAAGTGAAATGCCTATCTTAGTATTGTAGCACATTATTTAGATGATGATTACAAACTAAACAAGAGAGTTATATGATTTAAGTTAATTGATGAATCACACATAGGAGAGGCCATTACCAAGTGCATACTACACATAATTATAATTTTAATATAGATAATAAGATTGTTTTTATAACTCTTAATAACGCATCCGCGAATCACCCCAAGGTTGCACAAATATATTGGTGGATATGTTCTCCATTAGATATGCGTATATCATATCTTGAACCTCGTTGTGCAAGACAAAATACAAGTTATTGGTAAATATTGAACAATATCTATGATGTCTTTCATTATCTCATAAGTTCACTATAAGTGGTAGCCAGGTTCATGGAGTACTGAACAACCAATGGCAAGGACCTAAAAAAATTTGGTCTTGACATGAAGGTGAGGTGGAACTTAACATCCATCATGCTGAAGAAGATACAAGTTTATGAACATATTATACATGTCTTTGTCAATGCTAACTCTCAGAATAATGAATTGGTAGTTACTAATTCAAATTGACAAATTGCTAATCATTTGCAAGAGTTTTTAAGACATTTTCATAAAGCAACTGAAATTCTATCAGGTGTTTACTACTCTACCTCTTGCTTAGTTATATGTTTTATTTGGCTAATTGTAGACAAATTTGCTAAATCTAGGGGGTCACCTTTTAGGCCATGTTGTTGCAACAATGGAGGAAAATTTTGTTAAATATTTTAGATCTATTTCACACCTATATTGTTTTACTATCATTTTCAATTATACGAAAAAGTTAGCAAGTTTCATATTGGTATGAAGGGAATAGGTGAATTCCTCAACATTGATTTCTCTAAGACGTTCGAACATATCAAAAAGGAGTTTTTTTTCATGTTTTCACTTATACCATGACAAGCTTGGTAGCAGCGCGAGATTATTGACCTTACAGTAGAGGCAACAAGGCAAGATAAACTTGACAACCCACTTGTGGAAGAAGTTAAAGGGAAAATCTAGTTCTTTATCCTCTAAGTCTCAAGCGGTCCCCAAGTGAAATTATGTCTCAAATCTAAACTATTACCTAGAGCATAATTTTGTTAACACTGATCCTGATCTTACTATCAGAGATAAGATAGGCTTGCTCGAGTGGTGGAAGAATAACAAGCAAATATTTTTTGTGTTGTGCTATTTCACACGGGATGTTCTACTGGTTCTGGTGTCTACTGTCTCTTTAGAAGTGACATTCAACATGATAGGGAGAATAAATTGAAGAAAGGAGGTCATCTCTCATGCCTAAGATGGTAGAGGCAATCACCTACATTAAGGACTGGGAATAGGTAAAAGAGTGATAACATCATCAACTGGAGGAACCCAAGATCGTGCAAGCGTACGCTAATCTGGAACACATAAACGATCTAGACATTAGGGAGTAGTTAGTATGTATGCATGTTGTTAATATACATTTTTTCCTTACCGGAAAACTCCACTCTAAGGCGTAAGAGTTTTAACAAGGCAGTAACATTATGTCTGTAAAATATCAAGAAAATTTAATTTGCCCCTAAATATTTACATGCCCATATTTTACACAATTACTTAAATTTCAGTTTCCCCTTCTTTCCCCTTTCCCCCTTTTTCTTTTCCCCCTCCTTTTCCCCCATTCCCTCCCTTTTTTGTCCTCTCCTTTTCTTTTTTCCTATTTCTCTCTCCTCTCCTTTTTCTTTTCCTGCATCGATGGCTCAAACATCGGCGCCGTGTTGTGCGCCATTTCTTTTTCTCTCTCCTTATGGCCTTGCTCGCCTTCCTTAATTCCTCCTCCACAGGCCATGGCCGATGGTTTGCCTGACACTCGCCTACCAGTGCTGCCGCCCACTGGATTTGGCCGCTAGGGTCCACATCTTGTCGCCATCCACCACCCGCTGCTCATCCTCAACACCGCTTCCGGCTTCATGTCGCCAGCTACAGGTCTAAGGCACACAAGCGGTGACGGTGGGTGAGGCGGTGTGTGCGAAAGGATGGGAGTCCACGGGCTGCCCCTCATTGCCTTCCTCCTCTACCAATGGAACCGCACCTCACTCCTTGTCCTCCACCACTAACACCCTCTGGATCTAGCAGCCCGAGTCTAGATCTCATCGCCATCCACCACCCTAGCTCATCTTCAACGTCGCCTTTGGCTCCACATTGTTGGCTATGAGTCCGAGGCTGGCAAGTGGTGGTGGCTGCTAAGGTAGACAGAGGGGGCAAGTGTTATGTGTCGTGCCCATATTGGCAGGGTCCAATGTGACTTGGGTCGTGTCTGGTCAATATGGCTAAGTGGTTGTGCCGGACTGGCATAGCCCAACACGACTCAAAGACTGCCAGGCCCATGCCATGCAGCATGGCTCGACTCCCCAGTCTAAGCATAGCAACAAGGTCGCAGCCGTCGTGTGCTAGCCACAAGCCAGGTCTCCCTACAGGGTGCGAGCAGGGGCCGTCGCCATACACATGCCACGGCCACCGTCCCTGGCCACTAATGCACTAGATAGTTGCACCGCTTCACTGTGTCCTATTTGCTGGAAACAGTCTAGGACACGCCTCAGTGGCTTAGTGCCACATCCCTTGCCAGAACATGGCTTCGCAGCGACTTTGGTTGCTCCACTAGCTGGATCAGGCAGAGGAGGGAGGGGGCTTTTCCCGTTGAAGAAGGCAATATGCCTAGTGCTGCATCACCTTGTACTGTTATACATGAGTCTTCTAAGCCTAGGACTTGTCCATTTAGAGGCTGCAAATCAATGGAACAAGCTAATTGGTGACCAGGCATCGTTATGCATTTATTTGGACTTGGAGAGGAGATGGTGCAAGTGCTCACTTGAGGAGATTTTTCGTACAAGTGTTGTGCAATCTACTTCGCGTGTATAGTAGAGCCATTGAATTGCCTTGGTGACATACCAAAGCTATTGAAAGGACCTAAACTCTAATTAACTCTAATTAACATAATTAGGAATAATCAGAAATAATAAAAATTATTACAACACATTTGATTACAAGAATGAATTACAACCTTTGGCCTTAGACCTCAATAATGAAATAAAGACATTATTACAACCCTTTTTAATTACAAGAATTATGCAAATATGAAAACTACTTTCTAAATAAATTTGGAATAGAATAGAAACTAAAATAAGTATTGCATTGCATCCTTTGCCTTGTTTCCACGTATTGCCGATGTTAGCACCCCCAAGCCGACCTCACCTTAGCCTACCCTCTCTATTTTATTTTGCAATTGGAAGCAAACAAAATAACAATCCAAGAGAGAATAAAGAGGAAAAGGGAAAGAATTGCCATTAGTACCCTCTGAATCCTAGAGCCATATAGAGTAGCGTTCATCAAGGTTCCCAAACCGTCCTGAGCCAGTCGGCACCTCTCACCCAATCATTTAGCTTTAAAAATCCAATGCTCATAGTTTTTCCAACTTACCTCAGCCATAAAGAATCCATAATAGTGCACAACCTACATTTCAGACCATCGGTCCATCAAACCCACAAGAAGCCAAGACACATATGAGGATAAGGGGAGAGCCTCCCAGCTATGCACAACCAAGAAAGAGAGAGAGAGAGAGAGAGAGGCAACCGAAGCCTCCCCATACTTAAGCCCTCATTCCATCCCACCACTGCCCACTACATTTCCAAAACTCCCGAGAACATAAAGCCAATCGAGAGCCACAAAAGCACCAAGAGCAACCAAAGCCAGCCAGCCCACAGCATTCCAACCGAGAGCCTTCTAGAGCTCCAAGCTCACTAGCAAAACCACCAGGAGCAATCCTAGAACACAGAGCCCCAAAGCCAAGCCAAGAAAGAAACCCAGCATTGCTCTCTCGGCCGAAGGCCAGAGAGCCATCTTCCCTAAAAGCCAGCAGCCCACCGAGTGAGGAGAGAGGAGTGTCGAAGAAGGGGGGGACATAATGTAGAGGAAGATGAAGGAGAGCGTGGACCACGAGACCAGAAGGCCGATCGGGTGGACCATCATAAGGCGACAACCCCGACAGCAATAAGGAAGCCTTGGCCACACCTTTGTCCACGTCTGCATGAGGACCACACAGCAACTGCCACCAACGAACTTTCCATTTCCAGCCCGACACAAGTAGGCCCACTTTTCCCTCCCACCATTCTTTTCGCCTCATTTTCCTTTTCTGGTTCATCCTAAAAAGCACACAAACACTCGGCACGCACTCCACCTCGGCTCAGCCAATTGACCTAGGCAACTGAGACGGAGGAAGGAACCACCTTGCCTAATCGATGGCTACCACAGTGGCCGACAATACATCCTAGAGCCATGAGCGCCCTCAGGCATGGAAGACCACTCCCGGGCATGAGACCCCTATGACCGATTCCCGATAGCATGACCGCTAGAACCTCCCAAGAACTAGGTGTGGTAAAAATGGTACAAACATAACAAAAGTAACAACTAAGTCAAAATGCATGAAAATGGCCAGAAGAGAAGGTAGAACCGGTAAGAAGAAGAAGCCGAGCCATACCACCACCTTAGCCACAATCACCGGCCAAGAACCAAGCCCACCATATGACCTACCCCCAGCTGGCGGCATCCTCCATAGGGGTAAAAAGGAGGTTGAGGAAGCCACCGAGTAGCTAGAGTAACCGAGTAACCAAAGGCCAAGTAGCCGGAGTAGATGAGTAGACCGAGTAGTTGAGGAAGCCGGTAGGTCAAAGTAGCCTAAGATCTTGGTGAGTGTATTGAGCTAGCCGAGCTAGAAAGCAACCTGTAGATCTGACGAGTACCCACTAGATTCAGCAAAGTACCCATAGATCCGGTGAGTAGCCGCTAGATCTAGTGAGTAATCTCTAGATCCAATGGGTAGCCACCAGATCCGACAAATAGGAGCGATGGTGACTGTAGATCTGGTGAGTGGCAACCTGAGGAGAGGTAGATCAGCCCGATCTAAGCCAAGAAGAGGAGGTGCATTGAGTACATCCAGCGAAGGGGAGCACCAGGACACGGGGAAGAAGGGGGAGAGAGGCAAGCACTGGCATCTAAGGAGGAGCAAGAAGAGAAGACTGGCAATAGAGAGCTAGGGAGTCGGCTGAGTGTGTGAACAACTGAGGAGGCGAGGCATTTGTGTGGTGTCGTCAGCTGAGCATAGGCGCAACGGAGGAGGCGAGGCATTTTGTGCCGGCCGAGTGCGAGGAGGTGAGGCGTTTTGTGTTGGCCGACTAGGCCGAGTGCATTGGGCCGAATTGGGCCGGGAGCAAATGGGCTGAGCCAAAGACATGGGCTGGTTTGGCCATTTGAATAGTAACAGAGCAAGAAACCAAATAGACTTTAGAACCATATGGTAGAGTAGAAATCCAGCAAAATGGGAAAAAGGGGGTTTTCTAGAAATCTATGAATATCCTAAATAAATATTTTCTTATAGTAGTATGTCTGCCTGTAATGCAGAAGTTGAGTCGGTTCAAGCCGACATAGCAGACCATATTGCAGTTGACTCCAGTACTTACTACTACTTATGCAAACTTATCTTTGATCACAAATATAGTTATGTTACAAATACAACTTACATTATGTATCATGATTGTATACTTGCATGAAAATGTTATTTGAAAAACTAAATCGAATAAGAAGGTGAAAAGAGAAAAGAAAAGAGGCATGAGAAAGAAAGAGTAGCATGAGAAAGAAAGAGTAGTCCGGCTGAGAGGAGCAGCTGGACTACAAGAATATATAATAGGAGGGTAAAGGGGACCCTATAAAGGCAAAGAGAGGGAAGGTGGAACCCCTTTACATATGAATAGAACATAAGGTCCTACAAAACTCTTACTCAGATAGGGACCGTATTTAAAGTGCTATCCATTTTTCTATCTCAGACGGGCAGAAATACTACCCTATTACTAGGGATGAAAACGGTCGGAAACGGTCAGAAAACTCCTCAACCGTTTTCTACTTCTACATTTGAATACGAAAACGAAAGCGAAAGCGGTAAAGCCGGACACGAAAACGAACGCGAACTTACGGAATATCGAGAATTTCGAAAACGAACCAATTCGAGCGGAATTATGTCGAACACGGTCGGTATACGAAAATTCAATACGGAATACCGACCTGTAATCTTCTTTCTCTGCTGATGTAGCTGTTGATGCCCCATTGGTAGACACTTTACCATCTTCAACAGTAGGATGACTCTCTTGTACAACAGGAGGCTCCACTGCGACTGTGAGTTCCTTTATTATGGAGAACCCTGGAGAAAGACAAATAGGAGTAAGATAGTTCAAACTTGTAATGTCCTACAAGATCACATTCAATACGGGAGATGGTCACAGAATTGAGATTCAAGTTAGCATACCGTCATCTCCAAATATGTCCCATTCTTCATCCCATACAGCAGCTCTCTCTTGAATTCCAGATTGCCAACCTAAAAATTAGATAGTAAAGTAAACCATTCAATATTCATTATTGTGTAAGACCAAGAAATAACAAAAACAGTAGGAACCAAGAAATAACAAAAACAGTAGGACCCCATTAACAATGAAGAGCAAATGAAGTTAGAAACAAATTTGGTTTTATGATGAATAGCACATTGCCTATCTGATGCAACAAAACTAACTAGAGCCAGTTAAGATTGCTTTGGTGATCATAAATATTATTGATACTCGGTACAATGAACTACATTTTTGGCTTAGTTCGTACCAGACAAACTGAAAAATCATAGTACAACATTAATTTACACAAGAGATGGAAACCAGTTCAATAAAGTTCGTTCACTAAACAAGCAAATGTTGGATAAAATTCAATAAACAAACAGGATAGTAGCAAGTACCAAAAGGAAGCTCCACTAAAGTAGTTGGCTTAGCTCTCAACCCATATCTCTTGCATTATTCATTCAAAGATTTCACAAGCTCCTCAAGATTGGATTGTATCTGATTAGCCCGCTCCTATAAACAGGGGGAATATGGTTAGACAACAGATGCACATCTACATCATGACACAAGAAAGATACTAGAAGAACGAAAATGCCAACCTGAAGTTTTTCATCATTTCCATCTCCTTTCTGCAATTTAACTATAGCATTATAAATTTCCAATTTCTTCTCCCGTAAACAAAAGAAGAAATAATAAGGTCACAGTCCAGATCTCGAATGATTTTTACAATTTCCTGGACGGCAGATCTCGAATGATTTTTACAATGTTGATCTCGAATGATTTCAACGCAGATCTCAAATCATGGACGGTGAGCGACAGCAGCTCATGGACGGCAGCGACGGCACGCTTCTCCATGCGCTGTTGTGCCTCAAGCGAGCGTAGGTCTTGGCCGGAGACGTCAGCATACGGGGACGCATAGGGGAGGCACTGCCACTTCCAAACTGCAATGCGGAAGTACTTGCCGATCTTAAAGCCCGGTGGGAAGCGGATGGGGAACGCGAAGCGAGCGTCCTCCTCGCCGGAGCCGGGGGCGCGGTGCTCGCGGTAGTGGTGCTCCCGGGAGCGCTCGACGGCGGCGACGGTGAGGTCAGGTGGGTCGGAGGGGGAGGGCAGGAACTCGACGAACTGGTCGGGGTGAGGCGGAAGAGGGCGGGGTGGGATAGGATGACGGAGTCGGCGAAATCGTCGGGGAGGCCGAGGTCGCGGCGTAGGAGGTGGATGTGCTCGAGGCGGAGGCGGTGGTGCGGGGGCGCGAGGAGGAGGAGCTTGCGGATGCGGAGGACGGAGGCGGGGAGCGAGGAGGCCACGGCGTCGGCCTCGAGGCGGAGGGCGGAGGCGGCGCGCGGGGTGAGGCGGGCGTGGAGGACGCGGCGGGAGCAGCGGGACTGCGGGTGCGGGGTGCGGGGTGCGGCGCCGCGCCGATAGGAAGGGAAGGGGAGGAGTAGGGCTGGGGCGCTGGGAGTGGGCTAGGCCAAATTCGGTTTAAACCGTATTTACAATACGGTATATTCCGAATAAAATGTAGAAAAGTAGAAAACGGTCGAAAAATGCCTAAACCGTTTCCGCTCCGTTTTCGAATTTGGTATTCCGTATTTCGAACCGAATTCGAATTTGTCCGAAAATACGAATTCGATCGGGTCAAATGTAGAAAACGATGCGGTTCGGTACGGGATATTTCCATTCCGTTTTCATCCCTACCTATTACGTTATTCATCTCTCCACATTGGTTAAGTAAAATATGCATGAGTAGTGATGGATGGAGCTCAGGACCAGTAACACCATTCTGGAAGTGAGTAAGTCCCAGGCGCATATATTCGCGTAGGTGGAGTGTTGGGGCTCAGGAGCCTGTCTCGACCAAATGCTATTGGAAGCCAATGGAGCCCAGGTGAGCGACCCGATACACCGATGAAAAATAGATGGGTTGGAGATTTGAGTAACGTAACTTGAAAAACGTTCTGTACTTTGAGCTTGACCCCGCACCAAAGGAAGTGTGAGAAACCTAGTTTATGATGGTTCAGAGTAGCTGTGGGTACAGTGGCACAAGTCTATGCAGTGCACAATAAAATCATAAATTTATGCCAGTCTCTTGAATTGGAGACTACGGGAATCACTAGGGACCTTTCTTCTTCCGAGTGAAAAGTAGAGTTTTCATAAATTAATATATGCCACTAAATTTGACAAGAGTATTTTCCAGAATCAGATGAATAGAAATTGTGATAAAGAACAAGGGAAGAGGCATACAATGTATTTTGCTATTATAATGCTTGATGAGTATGTTAGTAATCACCCTTGCTATTATCTCCCTTTGTTAGATCCTATTTCGACAGGAGAGTACTTCGAGCTGAATGAAGGTACCAAAGGCACTGTCGAGGTCACAGGAGAGGAGGATGATGGTTACGAGGATCCAGGGGAGTTAGACCCCTATACTTTGGCTGAGACAAGTAGGCGTCCTGCTGAGCTGAGTAGGAGAGTCCTAGGGTGTTTATCTTGTATCTTTTGCTGCTTGTATATTTGTACTAAGAACCAAAGTCCACGTGGCAAGTGCTATAATAAAGAGATAGTTTCTACATTATTGTTCTGCTGCGCGACTCTGGTAAAGACTTATTATTTGTTGGAGCAGTGTTTTGCTGATTAGACGAATAATAATCCGTTGCTTAAGTATGATTGTCCTCGAGATAATTACATGGGGCATTGCAGCTATCTTCTTTTTTAGAAGTGGGGCAGGATATCTGCCATATCTTTGGCCTTGTTCTTTTCTTCTTTTGGCTTTTAGATTTTTTTAGAAGCCAAAATGCCAAAAAGTTAAAATGGGATGGCCTTTTGAATCGAATTCTTCAATCGATTTTCCAATGCCAAAATCATGTGTGCCATTCACATCGACATCTCTACCGTTCGTTGGCATGTCGAAAAGCGTATACAAAAGACATCAGCCGTAATCCAAAAGAATACCCCTTTATAGAAGAGGAAAAACAGTGTCTACTTACAGATTATTAGGGCTGTAAACGAGCTGAGCTCGAGCGAGTTTGGCCTTCCAGGCTCGAGCTCGGTAGAACCTCGAGCCGAGCTCAAGTTGGGGTCCGAACCTAGACCTGGACTCGAGCTCGGCTCGGCCTAAGCTCGAGTAGGCTCGAGCTCGGCTCGTTGAAGCTCGATAACAATTAAAATAATTTATTATGCACTATTTTTCAATAATAAGAAAATTTTGAGTTCGAGGACGGCTCTAATAAACTCGATAACAATAAAAAATATTCCAATATACACAAATTTTCAACAATAAGAAAACCTCAAGCTCGAGTTCGGCTCAAGTAAGCTCGGTAAGAGTTAATATGTATCACTATTTAAGCTCGAATCGAGACTCACGAATTATTTGAGCTTGGATAGGTGAAGCTCGTGAGCTCGAGATCAAACTCAAGTTCGGCTCATTTAAACTTCGAGCCGAGTTCGAATGGAGCTAGAACGAGCCGAAATCGAGTAGCTCGTGAGCTTCGAGTTTATTTTATAGCCTTACAGATAATGCGGAGCCAAAAAAACCCCCAACCCTCAGACATGGAGAAACAAAAAAACTCCAATCGAGGGTAACAACAGCAGAAAATCCAAAAAAGACTATTGCTCCAATTGGTTTGCTCTTCTCCTTAGGATTGTTTCTTGCTGAATCAATACTACGACCTGCTGCACCGGGAGCGATTGATGTTTTTTGGTTCTCGGTTGTAATGTTCCTGCTGGATGTCGAACTTTTGCTTGCTCTTTTGAATACTTGGGGTTGGACTACATGGGATAGGTTTTTTAGATGTACTTGGGATCGTTTTGATGGCGCTTAAGAAATGCTACTAGTTACTAGTAGTGTGCCCGTGCTAACGCTACGGTACAATATAAAACAAGATAAAATTTGTAAAAAATAAAACGAACAATCAGATTCATTAAGATTCATGTCTCATATATTGTATAACCAAATATTTTTGTCACATAATGAATATCACATAACGACGGATCCTTTGAGGAGGCGACAACATCATTGGACAACAACATTAAGAATTAATCACTGCATTAATTGACAAGGAATTAACAGCACAAGGGGAAACATAAAAAGTCACAATGGAACTGGGCCAAAAAATTCTTTGGTTGCCTTTCAGCTACTTCATGAACATCAGCATAAGTTAACAAAAGCTTATATTCTCAGGTATTTGGAAATGTTAACCAAAATGCGATAGCTTCAGGTTTTCCTCTTTTTTCAAAATACTTGACTAAAGACCTATCTGAGGCAACATAGTATACACAAAATTTGGTGTGTTTTCTGTGCACTTGAAGAATAAAACTTCATAGCAACAAGGCATCCTAAATTTTCCATTAGCCAGAGAACACAAGCAGTACATACTCTTTTGAGATGGGTTTTTTTTTAGGTGTTGCAACTTTGTACTAAATGCCTACTTTCAGAGAATTATTTGCTTGCATGTTCCACCACAGCATTCATGACCACAAAGCGTTCTACTTCTACACCATTTGAAAGCAGTAATTAAGCATTCTCTCATAGTCTTACATGAAACGAAAAAGGTGGAACACTATTGGCTAAAAAGAAGGGAAGATAAAGAATCAGATACCAAAAAATCTTTTCGACTTTATAAGATGCACTAGCAGAGCATTTTCTGAACAGCATTTACAGGATATGTTTCAAATCATAATATAAAAACATGAACATCATTTAGATTAATTACTTTGAAATAATTACAATGCAAAATGGTACCTTCAGAATAAAAGGATCATTCCATGGCCCTTTGTTCAACCCAAGACACCCGCCCTTGTCACCACATGTGCATGAACCACCAAGGAACTCTGGCAACTCACTGAGAAAACACAAGTGTTGTCAAAATGTCATAGAGAGTAGATGCAGAAGCATATAACTGAATAGATGAAATTGGTAAGAATTCAGACAAATGCTCCGTTCCATGGGTTTATACCAACCTTGAGTCAATTACTTCAAGAAGTCTACTCTGGTAATTAGAACCAAGAACCTACATAGAAGGAGAGAAGAAATTTAATTGTTACAACCACATGATGAATTAGGACAATCTTGATGTATAATTCATGGAGCTTACATGAATCTTGGATGATGTTTTTGGGTCAAGGAAGCCCTTCACACTGTTCCAAATCAACTTGAACCCACTACCCGCATTCACGACAAACATTTGATGCAGTGTCTGCATTTTTACATTTAAAATGATTGCTTCGCCATGCCAAAATACTAAACAACAATGTATCCTTTACAAAGTGAAACTACCTCAGGATAATAGTCGTTGTCTATCTTCTGCATCCGGTGTACAAGCTCCCTAGCAGTCTTAGAGAAATTCTTGAATCCCTATACATAAGAAACAAATAGAAGAAACAACAATCAACAAAACATACAAGAAAAAAGATCTGCAAGCAAAGTCCAAGAAGAATCATTTCACATACCACACCCTGGACATCCAAGATGGTGGTGGTGGAGTCAATGTGCCTCTTAGCAGCCAATGTGCAGGCAGGGAACCTCTCCCGGAAGGCCCTCTCAAACTCCTGCACATGGTACTTGATGTACCGGTCCACCGAGGTGATCTGCATGAGCTTGTTCGGGTCGACCTTCCCAAGCCTCTCGATGTACACCGGCCGGCCCTCGCGGTTGACGCCGTGGTAGCCCTGAGGGTAGTAGCACAGCACCTTGTCCAGTTCATCGAACTCAAAATCCTTAGCACACGAACCCGTAGCATATTATCCATTAACCATAAACAGATCAAACAAACGCAACAAGTTTTGAAGAATTGCTCCAGGTCAGTGTGATCACCTCCAGGATTGTGTCGGCTCCGAACTCTTTCCTCCATCTCAGCATCTCCGCCCACATCTGCATTGCCTTCTCGGGGTCAAACTTCCTGGCCTTCAAGAACCTGTATCACACATTCATATGGCAAGTTTCAGATCCTGGCATTTCACAAGGCTACCCAAATAAAAGTTAAAAAAAAGGAAAAAGTTTCTTGACGAGACCTTAGCATCATGTGATAGTCGTCGTGCTTGTCGGGGAGGAGGCCGTGCGCGGAAAGCCGGTCACGGAAGGCGGCGACGGCGCGCTCCTCCTCGGCGTCACGGACGTCCTCAATGGAGATGGCTGGGAAGCGGAAGTCGACGCGCCGCCAGCCGCGCTTCTTGAGGGCGTGGATGGCCTTCCGCCGCAGCGACCCGATCTTCCGCCGCCGCCGCTCGTCCTGAGTTGCCGTCGAACAGCGATATCTCGACGTCCTCCGCACGGCTCACTGCACAGAGCGGCACCTTACTCATTTCATCAAAAATAAAACAACACAGAAATGAACTTGCAAACATCAGACTATCGGAGCCCAAGAATCTCTTCTTACCTGACATGGTGGAAGCGGGAGCGGAGGCGAGCGCAGGGATGGGTTGAGGAGAGTCGCGAGGTGGGCATGGTGGACGGGGTGGTGGATGCTGGAAAGGGTGCCGGCGAGGAGGACGCCACGGGAGGCGAGCCATGGGAGGCGGGCCCACCGGCCGTGCGGTGGGGCTAAGGCGTCCGTGGCATGGGCGGCGACGATGGCCAGGAGGACGCCAGAGAGGGTGCCGGCGAGGAGGACGATGGGGCTGGTCGGGGAGGAGATGAAGGCGAGGAGGAGAGGGGAGAGGAGCGCGGAGGCGACCGCGTAGGGCCTCGACCAGCGGTGCGCGGCGATGTCTGGGATGGTGAGGCGGCGCGGGAGGTACAGCGGCGAGTGGAGCGCGTCCAGGAGGCGGCGGGCGAAGGTTCTTGGCGAGGTGGATGCGAGGGGAAGAGGGAGGAGCGGAGGCGTGGATGCAAGGGGAAGAGGGAGGAGCATCAACAGCGGCTGGGGTAGGGCAGCGCAGGGTGGGGAGGAGGAGGCGACGGGAGCGCGGGGGGGGGGAGGGGAGGAGGCGGCGGCGTGGGGTGGGGAGGAGGAAGAGGAGGCGGCGGCGAAGCGGAGGGGTGGGGGAGGAGGCGGAGGGGTGGGGGGAGGAGGAGGCGGCGGCTCAGGGTGGTGTGGGGAGGAGAAGACGGCGGCGCGGGGTGGGGTGGGGAGGAGGAGGAGGCGGCGGCGCAGGGGGTGGGGGGAGGAGGAGGCGGCGGCGGAGCGGGGGAGGCGGCGGTGGAGGAGGAGCGAGGGCGGAGCGGGAGGAGTGGGAGATGGGACGCGGCGCGGGGGGGGGGGGGGAAGCAGCGTCTCGGGCGGAAATTTCTCGAGGTGGGGGATACGAGAGAGAGGAGAGGTTCAATGATGTGCATGATCCAGATGATTTTGGCCTTAGGATCTTCAATGAGTAAGAGAAGAAGGTTTGAGGAGTGATCCAGACCATTCATTTGTATAAAGTTGGATTATTTTGGTACACAAATCTGGGTGGACTTAGATTAGGCATGACTGTAGGGGTGGTTGAGCGGGGTGAATTTAGTAAAGAAAATTTTAGTGTATTATAGAGTAGGGTAGAAGGGTAGAGGAAAGGAAAGCATTTCTTTTCTGTCGTGGCAAAAGAAAACGATGACGCACAGATGTGTTTCCATCATGGGCTTGAAGATGGGTAGCCATAGTCGTTAACCAGCCCCATCCACTGAAAATTGCTTTCATGGACTCCAATCGCTTGCTGGGCTGGAAAGCTTGACAAGAATAGCTCTGAAGAGGACCAACGACGCATCATCCGATGCGGCCCGAAGACAGACGGAGCTGCATCAAAGCGTTGGTCAGGGCAGTGAGCCAGTGACTCTAGTAGCTATAGCTAATGCAGTGAAGTATCACGTGAGAACTCGTCTTACAAAGTTAAAATGGAACAACATGAACTCTACATCATAGCCGTCTGATCACGTATCTTGCAACGAGACAACTCTATATATATAGTAGTTACATACTCCGGGTCTTTTTGTGACCCACCTGAATATCCTTGCGACGCAAAAGGGCAAGTGCTTGAACAGAAAAGAATCAAGCATTGTTGATAGATTTTTCCAGAGAGCCAGTACAAACCAATTACCTACACGTAATGTAATTCTAAAACCGATCACAAATACACACATAGAACCGGTAAGTCTGTAAGAGACAGTCTTGTTTAGGGATGGCAACGGACCATTCCCCATTGAAAATATCCTTATATCCTCACTCCCTATTTAGCTATCAGGGGCTATTCTTCTTCCATTCCCATTCCCACAGGAGTCTTGACGGGGAACAAGGTCCACCAAGAACTTAAATTTCAATGATATTGAAGGGTAATTTCATATATTTATCGTATAATTATGTAGGAATAAGTAAATTTATTAATACATGAGATAGTAGAATAATATTAGATGAGTTATATTGTTGGATTAATTGGGATTGGCCCATTTTAATTTAGCAATTAATCAAATGGAATTCCTAGGCCCACAACTAATGCTAGGTGGAAAATTGTTTAGTCCCATATGGAGAATTCAATGGGAGTTATACCACTTTAAAAGGTGGAACGAGGTAACCCCCTTGTGAAATTGAAGAGAGCCAACACGCGCGCGCGCTCGCTCGCTCGCCTCGCCACGCCACGCCGAGCCGTGCCGTGCCGTGCGGTGCGGTGCGGTGCGGGTGCGGGCGCGTTTTTCTTTATCTATTCGCGGTGCGCAGTTCCAGAACCTTGCGCTGCGCAGTTCCAGAACCTTGCGCGCACAAGTTTCTGGGCGAGTAGGCCTCCAGAACTTCGTCCGTTTGTGTACCTGCACGGGTAGGCGGGCGATCAAGTTTTTGGGGAGCGCATCGGCGCGACTACTCAATCTGCGACGTCTACTTCCTGGTGGTGAACTGTTCGCGGGACTGCACTGCGAACATCTTCCTGCATCAAGCTTCGTCCTGCATCACGATTTGATCGACTACATCGAATAGGCCATCATGTCGACTGATGATAACGGCGCCTCCGGTGTCACCGACACTGGCCCCGCCCGAGGGTATAATCTTAACACATCTTTGATGTATTTGTTTCTGTGCGCTATGAATATGTTAATAGGTGTTGCTGTTAGCTTGTTCGTTAGCGAATATGAATACATCATCGTTGATAGATCACTCATGCATGTTTATGTCATGTTTTATATGCTGAATTTCTGGATTAAAATATGCCGAAAATTGACTAGATTTCCAACATATATACCATATATTATACCAAAATATATTAGACTCGAGATAAAATATCTATATTTTAGATATATAGAAGTATCGATATACGTGTATACAAGTATATATATCAAGGAATAGTAGGGATCAAAGATAGGAGGCATTTCCGTTCTTATCCTCATATAATCTAGCGGGGATAAAATCTCCCTCATAGGTATCTCCTAATAGGAGAATCCCACTCGGGTTACCGGGTGCCAGGCCTTTGCCATCACTAGTCTTGTTCCACGATGCTAGACATCTCAGTCAGTCCATCAAACCGGCGTGCGCGCCCTTCACGCTCGAAAGGCGGGGGTGATCCATCCGATGATCCGCACTCGGCTCCACCGTATCGTGCATCCACGGCGGGGCGCGCCGACGTGGGATGGCGGGGCGCCGTACGTGGGCGCGGCCCCTACGAATGTCAGGCCGGTCCCGCGCCGTGCCAGGGACGGACGGGCGTGGCGTGCCCGCGCGCGGCCGGACGGACGCGCCCTTTCCACCTCACCCAGGCCCTCGCGCGACGGTGGGGGCTGGGCGAGGTCGCGGCGCCGTGCGCGACAAAATCATGCGTCACGCTGCCCATGTGCGACCACGCGGAGATTTTTTTTCTCCTCGCGACGCCGTCTCGTTTCGCTCCGGTTCCATGTACCGCATGATTTCCCTCGCGGAAAGCACCACGCCCACCCCCCATGTTGCCGATTCATGCGGTTTTGGGCGGGTTCACATATCACTGCTCTTATCGCGTTTGATTTGTTGGATTTTGGAGCGCCAGCTTTTAGGCGACGGTATGTGGGGTTCTCAGGTCACTAAAGCTGTGTGGTGAAATGGACAGTAACGTATAGACACAGGAGTAGGATTGGAGATATCTATCTTTCGGTCGCCGGACAATGCGCCCGCGACCATCATACTTCCTAATCAGGATCGAGGAGACCTCATGAGTCGTGTTGCTGGAGTCATGGGGCTGGACCACATCACAGTCAGCAACACATCAGCAAAGGCAACGCGAGTTGCGGGTAGGACAGAGCGTGGAGAGCGAAATCAATGCCTGCCCTTAAACCGTCTCACTCGTCGCCTGAATTGCTTAGCAGACGAGGAAACGGAGCTAAAAGAGACGCATGAACCATGCAAAGACGCAACCTGACCATGCTGCCGTTCGGAGCCTCGAAGAGGAAAAGCATGGCTCGGCAGTGGTGTTCACTGGTTGATTGTTACCAGAGTCCACACCAAGCGGTCCTGTCTGTAACATAAAGAGTTTTTTCCATCCCTTGTGAAATTCTCGTCTTTTACACGGGGGCTTAAAAGAGATTTACGCCTCCCAGATATAAAAGGATACATTTACCCATTTGATATTCTCTAGTAATTTACGTAGAAAAGAAAACATCGACTCATCCTGGATGTGAGAATTCCGTGAAATTCCTAGCGTTTTGTACTTGGTCATAGGTAGATCCACTAGTAGGAGCAGTTCAGCCAGACCCACCGAAATGCTGGCCTGGCAGTGGCCAAGCCGCCGCGGCCTCCGTACTTTTCACGGGCATATTTCTTCTTAATTGGCCTGAAACGTTAGCTCCGTACCCAAATAATTCCGCCTCCACATGGCCACATGTTCTGCGCAACGCCGTTGCTCTACCACTAGCTAGTTGCCTCCCCGTGGGGGCCAAACGGCGGGGGCCACCGGTCGGGCGAGCGCGCGGCGCGGTGTTCGCTGCGGCGGCTAGCGGCCAGCGCGCGAGGAGGAAGCGCAGCCGCACGCTCCGGCGCTGACGAGGATGCGTGGATGCGACCGCCCAAACCTTGTGTTCTTTAACGCGACGTGGACGTCCGTAACGATCAAAATTTTACTGCCAGCTGGTTTTCGCTTTTTCGCTGTTGATCGAGATGGGCATCACACGCTGTCAGTCTATCACCGGCCAGTTAGGCAAAAAAAGTTTACTTTGCGCGTACTAGTACTTTTTTTAGATGAAACTTGCGTACGTGCACTAGATTTTCTTTTACGAGAACTTTTGCGTGCGCTAGATTGCACACCACCTCGTCGATGAGCTGAAATCCGGTAACATCAGGTTTAGGCCGCGGTGTTGTGGATTTAACCTGCCAAACATCTATGGATTAGGAAGACTCTAACCTAGTGAACGCCTTTTAACATCTTATTAACCTAGGATTAAAGGTTGAATAAGGTGACACACTGCAATTAACCATCATGAGCTATGTTTTCTACTTATTAATCCAAATAACCCACTTAATCTAACCAAAAAACATTTTATTTAATAAGATTCGTTGCCAAACATAAACATTACGTTAAGATCAACTAACCTAGTTATTTTAACCCTTATTTTACGCTTCTACGACAAGAAAATGTTTAGCTCTTCAAGAAGGTAGCGACACTGTAAGTTACCATTCTATATAGTCAAACTCTGTCTCAACCACTTTATCGGGCTTTTCATGTCTGCTTTTAACCCTTGTAGGTCTAAACTCAACGCAGAGTTTTTGGCTGCTGCACTTGACAATGAGAAAGGCCGATTCACATAAGCTAAAGACGGATAACACTGACTTATCAATAAACCTCGGGGAGGCCAATTCTGTAGTCAAGGATTTGTAGGAGAAAATAAGCGGTAAGTTTTGAACTTAAGACTACTCTGTTATATATCTTTCTTGCTTTCTTTTAACTCCTTTTTCTTTTGACAGAAGAAGAGGATGAAACAAGAAAGCTTCGCATTAAGGTCAAAGAGAAAGCCAAAGTGATCGGAAAACTTACTTGTATCAGTAAAGAAAAAGATGAGAGAATAAGACTACTCAATACTCAACTATCAAGTAAGAACAATACTCAAGATGAGAGAATAAGGCTACTCAATACTCAAAGTGAGAGAAACTCTAGAAGACTCAGACTATCAATGTGCAGAGTAGAGACACAGGAATTTTTATACAGGTTCAGACCTTCTCCTGGGAGAATAATAACTCTATGACATGTGTGGTCATTGCTTAGAGAAATTGATTACAACTAAAAGTAATGCGAAATGTCTAGCACTATCTCCTAATCCAATGTGGTCTGACCCATCACCCTCTGGCATTATCCTTTATATTGTTGACGAAGCGACGGCCGTTGTACTGCACCAAAAGATGTCTCGACGGTTTGGGAGATAACCGTTTGACGGTAGTAATTGTCAGACATACGTGCTGCCTCGTTCATCGTGCAATGGTTGTTGTCAGAGAGAGATCATGTGTTGTTATTAGAAATAAGCGCACGTTCGAACCGTTTTGTCAAATAGACCAATGATGTAGCAGGTCATCGTAGACAAGCCAGTTGGAGACAAACAGGTCGTTGTAAGGTCCACGACCACAAGGTGGTCGTAGGACGACTCACGACTTTGTTGTTATAGAAGAACTTACGATTACGGAAGGTTGTAGAAGGACTTACGATTACAGAAGGTTGTAGAAGGACTTACGACTAGATGATCGCAGAAGGTAAAAGGACTTATGACTAAGGAGTGGTTGTAGAAAAACTTACGACTACCATGAGAAATCTTTCTCTTATCGATAAGGGGTATATTCGGATAATATAATGACGCAATAATTAGAGGATTATTATAACCTTGTCAAATACATAATATAAATAATAATGGTGTATGATGATAAAGAAGTAGTGATCAAAATTCTTATCAAAATAAAAAATCCGATAATAATATTGGTTAGTTGCAGTAAACCGAAAGAACTAAGGGCGAAACCACAGACAAAAATTAGTTAGCATTAGTAAAATACATCATCCAACCTCAATAGCATGTTAAAAGAGAACAAAATTACTTAAAATTTTTAAGTAAAATATAGTAGAATGATCAAATGTAAATTAATGCATTATCTTTGAGTATTTATGTTCTTTCAAGTTCATAAAGCGACGAACCACAACAGCGTTAGTAATTTTCATCAATTCTTATTTTTCTACATAGCAAATGAGTATATCATTCATAAAATTATCACCAATTAATTGAAAAGGTCAACTAAATGTTTGTACGTTCAACAGTTCAAGAATAATATAATAGAAAAATATGTTCAGTGGCTTACTTGACATTGTGGTCAGATACTACAATTTTGTTTTCGATTTGCAATGAGCTAGATCGATATTCCAAAAATTAAAATTAAAACTCTAAGTCTTAACTCAACAATTTTCATCAATTCTTATTTCTCCACATAGCAAATGAGTATACCATTCATAAAATCATCACCAATTAATTGAAAAGTCAACTAGATGTTTGCATTTTCAATTATTTCAGAATAATATAATAGAAAGATATGTCTAGTGACTTACTTGACATTGTGGTCAAATGCTACAATTTTACCTCCGATTTGCAACGAGCTAGGTCAGTATTCCAAAAATTAAAATTAAAACTCTAAGTTTTAACCCTACAATTCGACAAAAATCAATTAACAATCATCACATTGAAACCCTAACTCACACATTTAGCCCCCGTTCTTGAAATAAATTGGAAGAATTGAGAGAAGATTAGAGCAAAGTACATACTGATCAGGTGGACCTAAACTTGCTTCGACCGGCGAGGGTGCGAGGCAACAGGAACCAGGCGGTGCCACGACGAGATGGCAGGCGAGGGTGGCCAGTAGGGCCGATTTCTCTCGTTCACCGGCGACTGATCGCTATCTAGCTGGGTGCGGCGGACGTGGTGCACATCTCTTGACTGACCATGTAAAACGAACAGACGTTGAGGACTGCTATGAGGTGACACGTTTCGGGATTGATCAAATGAACGCCATGGCCTATTGCGATCCTCCCTCTTAGGCTGGCTCAAGGGTTAGCTTGCCCTACTGTAGTTGCCTCATAGGCTAAAGAAAGTGGAGGTTCTTCATGGACTGCTGTTAGCTACTGAGACTGGGAATTTGGGCCACTAGCACTTCCTTTGTTGAGCTTCAAGAAAAAACCTGGTGCACTAAATTTAGCTTAGGGGTTTATACATGGACTAAAGGTGCTGATTATTACTTAAAAAAAATTTAGACCTAGGCCTCGTTTGGCACAGCTCAGCTTCACTAGTGAAGCTGTTTTTTTAGATTCAGCTTCACGAGCAGCTTCACCGGTGAAGCTAAAACTGTTTTAGAAAACGGTTTGGCAAAACAGCTTCACCAACAGCTTCATGCATGGCTGAGAGAGGTCAATTGTCCAAGATGCCCCTGTCTACCTGACTTGTTCTAACATTTGGAGTTGTATATTTGTATATGGTCATATGAATTAAAAAATAATATATTTGAATGAGTATGAATTAAAAAATTAAAATAATAAAATAATAAAAAAAATTAAAATACGTGAACGGGAGAGAGCGGTGCGTACGTGAAAGAAAAAAAGTGAACGGGATTTTTGTGAACTGAGTGGTGCGTATGCCTGAGGGAGAGAGTGGCAAATACATGTAAATTTTTGTGAACTAGAGGGGCATTCGCTTCCTTGGAATATGGGCCTGAGGGAGAGAGCTGTGAAAAGCTACTTTTTTCAGCTTCACCTCTCCCTATTCCTTTGTGAGAGCACAAAAAAGGAGCTTCATGGGTGAAGCTATTTGCAAAAAGGGTGTTTGCAAAAAACAGCTTACAACAGCTCATGAAGCTATTGGTGAAGCTGTGCCAAATAGGGCCCTAGTGTCCTATGACACTGGTCTAATAACTTGATTTCGCCCCTGCAAATAAGTGGGTCAGTTGACCCCACACGTCGCACATAAATATGTTATTGCTTTTCGCGGCTCTTTTTTGTTTCTTGCATGCGTGTGGTATATATGCGTTGTAGTGTGTGTGTGCGCGTCTTTTTTTTTAATCGTAAAAAAATTGTAACAACTCTCTCCCTACATCCATGAAAAATCTGAGATTTTTTAAAGACTAACAACTTAGTTTTAGTTCTCACGAAACTTTTGCCGAGACGGTAGTTCTTGTTTGTTACATCCCGCGTCTTGTTTCTATGCTACTCACAAAACAGAGTGCTTATGGTAGAGGCTCTAGTTTGAAAGGCACGAATGCAACCATTACTGTCTACAAGCAAATGCAGTTTTTATAAGCTTTTGTAAACTGGGTGATGTTTGTCGTTCTTGTTGCCATAAGCTCCAAAACTCACTTGCAGAAAAATACACCTGCGCCGACTTTTCTTTTCACCAGAAAAGTAGCCATGATTCTGCCATAGAAATTGTCTTGGATGTTCGCATCTGCGCTTGTTTTCTTCCCGCCAAGTAGAGAACTAATGGCAGGCTTCACAGAAAGTTAACCTCTGAGGATCTCGATCAAGGTGCTGCTTGATTGAGCTGGAATAAATTGATTTATGGTTAAAATTATATCGTAGCTAGTTGAAATTACGCTATAACTGATGGTAGTTTATTTGGCGTAACTAAATTTTAAAAAAATAAAAAAAATATATTAGTCTATCACGGACAATGCAAATGAATACGAGAAAAAAGAACCAGCAAAAAACTCAAAAAAGACAAAAAGCTAAAAAGGACGAAATTTAGGAATAATAAAAAATAAGTCAGAAGTTCAAGCTGAAATAAACGGAGCCCATATCGTGCCTATTTTATTGGTTTGTTTTACATGCTAAATTGAAGAGTTGAAAGGTATTTGCATGCTTGCAAGTTGCAAAACAATGATGGGATTGGAGGGTTGCAATTGACAAGTAGACAGCGGCAGGATTAAAGGTTAGTGTTTGCTACAGTTTTCTTTTCTTTTCTGTCCAATCATTTGGGGTAGCTCCGTCTGCTTGTTCTTTGGTGTACAGTGGCCAGGCACGTCTCTGTTGTCAGATCCCCCTTGCATGAAAAGGAACAGAGCATCTGTAAAGGAACAGAGCATCTGTTCAAAGTAACAGATATGCTTTGCAAAACTCTTAATAAATGGACAAAAGGTCAGATGTTTCAAGTACACTGGTAGGTGATTAACCTTTCGAATTCAAACCCTAACATGCGAGCACTAGGAACAGATCGTCTAATTTAACGATTAACACTGGAGTTGGCTAGGGCACGCATCTGGATTAATCATTTCACCTTTCTCTCTGGCGTTCATGTTCAATTCATCGCGGCCTCGCTTCGCTCTCGCCTGACCACACCTTGCTTCATTTCCTGCCGGTCCTTTTTCTTTTAGCCGCGTCTAACTCGATCCAATGCTGGGCTCGCTTTCGCATCTCTTCCTTGATGACCTCACACTCCCGGAAAAGTGCGGCCAATCTTAGCCTTTCCTCCCCTCTTATCTTGCTCCCTTTCTTATTCTTCATGGCATCTCGTGGACCGAACAATTTTGAGTATGAATGATGGCTTGCACGACGCAGCCATCTTACGCATCATATGCATGTGTGAAAGGCACAACCCTTGGCTCCGAAAGCTGCACGATAATGGAAAAGTTGGCAAGTGGTTTGGAGAAGAAAACGGGGCATCCAGTGATTTTCATAATTTCATGGCGATCAAGCAATGGCATCTTGCATCCTGCCTTTTCACTTTCAATCTTCTTAAGAAATGTTGCATCATACTCCTTTCCACTATTTGTCGACAAGTGATTCGAGGAAGAAAAATTATATGTTCCTGTCTACAATTGTACTATTGGTCTAATCTAAGACGATTGTAACTAGGCTTGAGTCATTACAGGGTAACCCCGCGCCAAGGTTAGAAGCCAGCTAAATCTACGTGCTCCCGTGCTTCCATCATTTGGAACCCATCCCAGCCCGTACATAGATAACTTACAAGTGTTCTTAAGTCGGCCTAATCTGATATAATTAACCATGCTGTGTTGAATATAATGGCCCTTTTTTAGCTTATGGCTGTGGTTTATGACTTTTGACTGAAAATTTTGAATTTTAGACTGTTCACGGCAGAGATTACGGAAAGAAATACTCGTTTGCGATTTTGGCTGGTAGAGATGTTGGGCTTTTAACATGCATTGCAATTAACTCGTAGACTCTATCTTAAGAAAATACTTCGTATGAAAGTTAGATACTACAGCAAAAGCCAAAAACTGTTTTTAAAAGCCGCAAAGAATAGGCCCATTGATCTGCTAGAGTTCATGCGCAAGATGACTTTTAGCTTCAGCTTCTAACTTCTTAATTTTGTTTTTTCTGAATTTGTTTAACTTTTTTGTCTTTGCCTCGTATTTCTTTATATTGTTCATGATGAGAGAATCTGTTTTTTTATTTTATTTGTTTAAATTTAATTATATCGAAAAAATTTACAACAGGTATAGTGAAATAAAAAAGACTTCAACTGTAAAAAAGGCCTAAAAGTCAAAACAACCTTAAAACTGTCTTGTCCAAGAAAAAGCCGGATTTCGTTGTGTCTTGACACATTAGCCTCCATGAACACTATGGCACGCATCTTGTACCTTAGGCCAGTCTCAGTGGAGGTTTCATGTTCCAGTTACCAACACACCCATATTTTGGAAACAGTGCAGAAGAGTTTCATCCCCATGAAATTCTCTCTACCCCCATGAAACTTTTATCATCTCTCTTCATCAATACAGTGTCATGTTAGCGTATTTAATGCCTATAAAACTCTATAAAATTTCCACTGAGACTGGCCTTTACAACAACAATTCAAGACGCCAGCAGTTCATACCGCCCAATCAATCCCAATATTGTGCCATCAATGAAGAGCGTAGCCAATCTCCGACCAAGAGCGTACTGCTTCACCACGTAGGGCTTTTCTTGAGTTACCATGCAAAGTGGTACGTCGACTGGATAATGCTAGGTAATTCAAAAGTCCATACACATAATTACATGGACAGGTTCTTTGAAAAGTGAAACGTGAGCGGTTTCGCCCTACCACATGTGGAAATTGGATCCTCTGACTTTGCACTGTGCAAAGTCAGAGTGACTTTGGCGTAATCTGAACCGTCCGATGCAAAAAGAACGGTCCAGATTGATTCTGGTTACAGTGTTTTTCTACTGTAGCTACAGTAAAAAGTACTGTAGCTACAGTAAAAGTACTGTAGCTACAGTAAAAAACACTGTAGCAGGATCAATCTGGACCGTTCTTTTTGCGTTGGACGGTTCAGATGCAAAGTCACTCTAACTTTGCACAGTGCAAAGTTAGAGGATTCGGTTCCCCACATGTGAGAGTCCACTGGCGAGAGACAAAACTGTGCAACGGTACGTCATCGAATCCGTTTGTCAGCCGCTCGCAGGAAAGGTCGTACGTGTACAAGTTCTACTGTTGAAAATTTCCGTATCATACGTGTGCTTCATTTAACAGGATCGAACTGTTCATCAACTTTCAACGTGTCATTCGACGCGTCTCCGTTGTAGGTACGATCTGCTCAATGAATACCAGGCTCATTTAGATGTCGCTTATTTAGACTAAAAAAATGATTTATTACTGAAATTTTACTCTAGTTGATTGAAATTGTACCATAACTGATAGTGACTTATTTGACGTTATTAAATTTAAAAAATTTAAAAATAGAAAAAGGTTAGCCCATCATAGACAATACAAACGAATACGGAAAAAAGAACCAGCAAAAAAGGGAAAAAGTTTGAAAAAAAAACCAAAATTTAGTAATAGTAAAAAATAAGTCAGAAGTCCAAAGTTCAAGCCGAAATGAGCGAGACCTTACCTCCGTAGGCATTAGAAGATCATGACAAACTAAAAAATGCTTTCGCAGTCTAAAAAGAACTAACGAGTCGGCACAAAGTCATTCAAAGAAGATGACTTAATCATAACACCCCACTAGTTTATATTACTGATCAGTCATATGAGTAAGAGATCATACATCATAACCATTAGATGTACAGTGCAGTAGAAATAGAGTTGAAGCAGCCGGTGCAACATAGCATGTGTCGATATAGTGAAAGTAGTCGGTCATCCTCTGGCTAACCATCTCCTCCTCATGATCGTCCCAATCAGTGCCACAGTAACAGCAACTCCTCTACCAAGGTCCACACATCTAGAGATGGAACACCGTGTATTGGTGTGCTTGTACCAACGCGCATGGCAGGGGTTTTGAGAGGTGATGGTTAGGGTTCCGATACGTGTGTTTCGGGATACCCCCTCAGCCTTGCGCCTCCCTTAATATATAGTCTCTAATAGAATCCTTATCCGATACGAACTGGGGCAGGAAGAGGTAACGAATCAGGCCACCGTTGACACCGAGGTATTCTATGCTTATGAAGGCAAGTTTATTCTTTGATCACTTAACTAGTTATCTTACTTGGTAAAAACTTGCAGTATATATTATTATGTGCATCAAAAATATATTCCAAAATAAATTCGAATAATGATGAAAGAAAGAAGAGTAAAAGAGCAGTCTAGCTGAGAGGAGCAACTAGACTGTAAGAGATAAATATTAAAAGGGTAAAGGGTGCCATGGTCAGAAAAGATATCGAAAGATTGGGGCCCTTTACATATGATTATAACATAAGGATAAACCAACTTTCACTCGAAAAGGGGGATGTACTCAAGTGTCAGCCATATTCTCATTTTTTTTACGGGCAGAAAATGCTACCCTATTACGTTACTATTTATCTCTATAATTGGTAAGTAGTGTAATCAATGGAGGAACCTAGAACTGGTATAGAGCCCGAAAATGGGGGGTCCAAGGCGCATATATTAGCACCAGTGAAGTGTTGGGTGAAGGAATAACTAGCTCAACCAACAACTAGTTGAGGATGGTGGGTTCTAGGTAAGGATGAGAAACCAACCCAGTTCTTCGACTAAGAACAACTGGGTGAAGATTTAATAATGTAACATGGGAAAACATTCTATACTTTGGACTTGACACCGCATCTAATGAAATGTGGGATATATAGTTTCAAGAGGGCTTGTAGTAGTACTATTACAAAAGAGGCTATACTGAACGGCTACATCACAGACGGTTCCCACTATACTGAACGGCTACATCATAGATGGTTCATAGGGAACTGCCTGTGCTTAAACTATCACAGATGGTTTACACTAACAACCGTCTATGATATTTTCATAGACGGTTATTAACACGAACTGTTTGTGATAATTGAGGCATCACAGACGGTTTGTGTAAATAATCGTCTGTGAAAGTTGCGTACATCACAGACGGTTCATATAAAAACTCGTCTGTGATATTGTGGACATCGGTTCTTATAACAAACTGTCTGTCATGTTGCAGACATCACAGACAATTTCTATGAATAACCATCTATAAATTATCACAGACGGTTATTAATACAAACCATCTGTGATAATGTCATATTATAGACAATTTGTGGTTGGAACTATCTGAGATAATCTGCACTATTAAATAGCAGGCGTACATGGTCTCGACACAGATCTGTCTTCACTACGCTACATCGGTGGAGCGAGGCAGCCGGCTTTGGGGAGTTTGATGAAAACATATCGCTTGTAGATCTATATACGTCTTCTTGATGATCAGAGGTTAGTACTCAATTGCTTCTAATAATTTATATGCCTTGTAATAGAAAGAGACGATAGCTAGGTTTAGAAAGATAATGGTACTTTGTTTAATTTTAGAATGGGTAAGTACTCGATCCTAGTTTACTTCAATATATTTTTGCTTAATATTATTGTTTCATGAAAATGTGGCTAGCTAGCTACCTAATATAGATATGTGTAATTAAGTAGCTAGTCTGATTTGTTATAGTAGTGCTAATAATCCAATTTAACACCCATTTATTACATGTGTAGCATAGATGGACCGAAACTGGATGTACGTTGAGAACCGTGTGAGTAGACAGTACATTAATGACCTGTCTACTTTTAGAAGAGTTGACGAGCTAGATATGTTGAAGAAGAGGATGAAATATATGTACTGTCCATGCATTTATTGTGATAATCTAAAGATGTTTAGCAACTCAGCGCAGATCGAAGCTCACTTAATTCGAAGGAGTTTCAGAAAGGGGTATAAATGTTGGACCAGTCACGGTGAAGAGAAGATTACACAAGAAGGTAGTTATGACATCGTCGAGAGAGACGACAATATGCCGGTTATGAACTGTGCTTTCAATGAGGATAGGTCGCAGGATGATAATCTAGATCAAATGCTACATGATGCAGAAAGGAGCTATAGTGGGAAAGAGTTTGGTAAATTCGAGGGCATGATGGAAGACTCAGAGAAACCTTTGTTCCCGGGCTGCAAGTCGCAATACACAAGTTTGTCATCCATTCTAGAACTGCTGAAATTAAAGGCAAGCAATGGTTGGTCCAACAAGACTTTCACGATATTGTTAGGTCTCCTAGCGGACATGCTTCTAAAGGGAAATGTGTTGTCGAGAACCACCTACAAAGCCAAAAAGATTATTTGTCCATTGGGAATGGAAGTAGAAAGAATACATGCATGTCCGAATGATTGTATCCTCTATCATAAAGAGTATGCTTGCTTACATGTTTGTCCGGTGTGCTAAGCATCCCGATACAAGTGTAAAAATGACTTCGGTGATGGGAAGGGAATCGAGGTGAAGCAAGAATCTCCTACTAAGGTGTTCTTCCTATAATTCCCCGTTTGAAACGTTTATTTGCAAACCGAAAGGATGCAAGATTATTTGCACCTTGAGTGGGATGTGGGGTATCCAAGCATCGAGGATGCCGCGTGGGATGAGGACAATCATGTCGAGGACTAGGGCGAGGTGGACGCCCTATGCAGTAGCTGGGACGAGTAGGCAACCTGTAGTGCCTTGTCACCACGAGATAGGGTATATAAATAATCTGTATCTTCTTTTATATTTAAGTATTTGTACTTAAGACTATAGCCCTGCATAGCTAATTGTTGCAATAAAGCACAGTATCTAATTATAGTTCTGTTGCATAACTCTAGTAAAGGTTATTATTTACTAATGTGTTGGGATTAGGGAATAGTAATCAGTTGTCCGGTGTCATGTTCCAAGGATAATGACACGAGGCATCTTAAATTGGAGATCCTCCTTTAAAGAGATTGCAAGTTCACATTCTAAGCTAGCTCTTTTCGACTTTTTCATCACGAGACATTGGTCCTATTTTTTTAGACTGCAGTTTATGGTTTTTGTCAGCGCTTTTTGATATGGCAGTGGACGGCAGAGACACCGACGTGGACAGCGCCTACGGTTTTAGGCTCGGGAAGCTGTTTAAAAAATCCGCTTCAAGAAGCCGCTCTATTTATTTCGACTTTTGGAGAAGTCAAAAACCCAAAAGAATAGAGCAATTCTGTGATAATTCTAAAGTATATTGTGAGAACTGTTTATAATTGCGATTTGTTTATTTTTTCCCCCTTAAGAGTATGGATAACTGGCTAGTGTATAGTAACTTTTATGCTCAAAATCCTTGCAAAGCTTATTTAACCTGCAGTTGGTGCCATCTTCAGCCAGACAGACTATGTAATGGTTGACAATACAATTTGTTTCAACTAATGTACGGGAGAAGTGCCTTATAGGACAGTAGTTAAGAGTAGTCATCGTTACGCAAGAGGTCAAAAGTTGAATTCACACGATGGTAGGAAATAAAAGTTGAAGGAAATAAAAGTTGAATTCACACGATGGTAGTACTACTAGATACGCATGCAAGTGACCATGTGAATGACGCCATAGATAACTTAAGCTCAAGAAATATTCTTAAATAAAAGTTAAATTCACACGATGGTAGTACTACTAGATACGCATACAAGTGACCATGTGAATGACGCCATAGATAACTTAAGCTCAAGAAATATTCTTACTTGAAAGTTTTACAAAAGCCGGCGTAGTCTACTAGCTAGCATTGATGGATCAAGTTTGAAAATTAGATGCTGCAAGATTGCATATTGAAAGGATGAATGGACGAAAAGGAAGGCTATCCTCAGCAGGGCACTCTTTGATGGATGGAACGCAAGATTCATTGGTAGGAGAAGCACTTGCCAGGACTTCCAACTCGTTCTAGCTAATTGTTTTGAGTACTTCAACTGTGAACCATCTCACGCAGACGCAGCCACAATTAGCCCGATTTCTCTTGCACAAAAGCACTAATTCTGGGTTTTTTAAGCAAAATCATCGCTATATATATACATGTTGGCGAAAAGGGCAACAAGGAAGTCAAAACAAAAGGAACACTTTGTTCGTCCATCCTGTAGTTGTCAACGGGTTTGGCTTGTACGGACACGTTAAACTTGGCAAACAAGGCTTTGAAAAGTCGTATCGTAATGCTCGTCAAAGCTTAACGTTTCGTAGCTCTAGGGACTTGCTCGAGCCTTGTCCATTAGGAACACGACCATGTTGTCCACATGGGTAATTACACCGCACGAGGGAAAATAACATAAACATCTTTAATTTAAGAATCTAGTGTATTCCTCCTGAAAATGCATATATACACTCCTGAAAATACTCTCCAATGAAAGTCTTTTTGTTATTGAAATATCAAGTTCTCCTCAAAGAAAAAAAGAAATGAGCATGTTCTTTTATTACGATTTATTAGTTTAATAAATAATGATTACCGAGTGAAACAAAAAGTTACAGACCACTAAAAAAAACATGACCAGTATAAAGTTCTCGACAACTTCCTCTGCAGAAATACCAAGTTCTGGACAACTCGCTCTGCTTCTAAATGTACGTAGGTTATCATAGTATTCATGCGGCCGAACATATAAAGTTTGACCATTGTTATAGGTAAAAGAATATCTAGATTGCCCTAAATAGTGTAATTAGATTTGTCATGAAAATATACTAGCCTCATAGGCGCGGTGCCACGCCGCGCCAGCCACCGTGTGTACCGAAGTAAAAGAGGCGATAATCCGTGAGGAGTTTGTAAAAAAAAATTAAAAAAATCGAGGGCACATGTGTATTTTTGAAAAAGGCAAAGGTCTTTTTCGTAAAAAACCGAGGGCCTGTACGTAATAAATGAGAAAGGCAAAGGTCTTTTTCGTAAAAAATAGAGGGCCTGTACGTAATAAACGAGGACCCGTACGTAATTTAGAAAACCGCGGGACGCTATCCTGCAAAAATTTCGGTGAAAAAAACTACCAGGGACCTTTTCGCGAGGAAAAAGAACATTTACGTAATTATCGAAAAATACGAGGAAAGTGGCTCTGCCGGCCGTACGCGAATTCGCTGGACACGCGCCGGTCGGCCGAGCGCTCGGGGTCGACGTGGCCTCGCGAGGGGGCCGGAATCCCCCGGGAATAATGCTGTTATTATTCATACTCTTCATTGTATTACAGTTTGTACTAACAAATTCGTAACATTTTTGAACAGAGAGATTACACAACAATTCTACATCTACAATACAAATATAACATTTTCCTAATTCTTCTTACATTTTTTTGCTGGAAATTTTTCTGACCGATTCTCCAGACACAATTTGAGATATGACTATACACAGAGGTGGACCCAATGAAGTTTATGAATGTTCAGTCGAACACCCTTTTTTCAAAATACCCTGTAAATTTAGTAGATATATTTGGCATATATATTGATAATTGGTCTAAATACTTCATATTTATATCCCTAATAGATTTTAGCCCACTCCCACACCTTTCCCTCCCTAATTTATAAAAAAACTACAACTCAGCTGAAGGTTCAAAAAGATTGACTAAAGGGGCGGGCGAATAGACAGTTTATAATTCTTTTGGTTAAAATTGAGTTTTATGTAGAATTTAAATTTAAGATAGAAAGCAGGCGGTGACAAGCACCAAACGTGGCTTAGCCAGATTGTCTACAGCCGATGTCCAAGGAGAGAGCAAGCGGCGGCAGTTGAGCCACCGGGGCCAAAAAGGCAGGCTGTACACATCGACAATAGCTCAAATGCATCCCCATTTTCTGGTTCCAAATCTCATATTCCCAATTCAACAAATTGTTCTTAATTATTTTGTAATTTTTATAAAATAATTTGGGATGCTATCTTCATCACGAATATTTTATACTTTAATTTTTTATTACTATGGACCTCTAATTTTTTATTAAATAATATTTTATATTAACTTTGAATATCTATCTGGATGGTTCCGCCACTGACTACGCACCTAGAAGCTCCAGAGAGCCCGGTCGACCTGAGAAAATACTAGAGGATAAGGCAAGAACGCAGAAGCTTCCGAGTAGGGAGACCCAACAGGCCGATCCACGAAGTCACGTTTCTAGATTCAAAAAGGGGGAGCCAAAGCGGCCAATCCACCAGCAGCCGTCGAAGGCCGTGTGTGTTGCCTGCCGGTTTCCATCGTTGGACCAGGACGCCGACGCCGAACAACAGCAGCCGTTTTGACGCCACGCAACGTACGGCTGTCGTCGCCGCTCTCCAACGCACCGCTGCGACGTGCACGTCAAAAACGTCGGGCTTGACCCGACCACCATATATACCATGTAGACTTTACTACTGTAGTAGTAGTACTACTACTACTGATCGTATACTCTCTCTCTTTTTTTTAAGGAAACAATTTTCGCGTTCGTTTTTACGTCGGTGTCAGTGGGTGGCCTGCATCGGTGCCTAGCTTGGCGAGGGCTCTTGAGTATGGACCAGAGAATAGACAGCCACGGTGCATGCGTGACAAGATTGGACCGACAAATGATCGCAAAATTAGCCGGTTAGGCATGCGGCTCATTGGGCGCGCATTAGTGGCTTGGCGAAGGGGCATGGTGTCACGCGAATGCTAACCAAGAAAAAAATCCCTTTTTTTTCAAACTCGCAAAAGGATTGCGTGCCAATGCATTACGGGAGAAAGAAGAAGAAGAAGAAAAATCTTTATGAAACCTGTCTAGCGTGCTACCGCTAACGACAGGGAGCGTTATCACCATGGTCGCACTTCCATCGGTGCCATGCTGGTTTCCGTCTCCATACCACCTTCATGAAGGGGCTTGGTGTCCCGCAAATGCTAAGCCATTAAAACAAATGCTAACCAAGAAAAATGCTTTTTTTTTTATTATTTGAATACGTAAGAAGATTTGCGTGTCAATGTGTTAAGAGAGAAAAGACTCTAAGTAGTTTTGCTATACACCAAGTTAGCCATGTTTTCCTTGCCAGTTCTCACGCCATCTCTTAACGGGACACATGAGCCGGCAGCAAAGGTGTGGGCATCACATTCAGGCAGCGTACGAGAGAAGGGCGGGATAGATGCGTAGGAGCATGCAGCTGCATGCATGCCGACGACAGTAGGGGCGGGTCTCTTGCCACTGTTGCGCAAAGGGATAAGAGGGAAGAGTTGCACCCGCATGGCCGCATCGTAGAAAACACAACTTTTCGCTTCTACCCCAAATTGAGCTAGCCAGACCTCAAAAATGTCATTCACACACTAATTGAAAATTAAATCACCGCGACCTCCCTCTACCCCAAATTGAACTATCACAATTAATTCAACCAACTACTCTACTCTAATTAGAACCCAAGTTAATCACCTCTTTATCCCAAAATTTAACCTTTCCCCATCAATCATCGCCACACCTCTACTCTAGATTTTATAATCTTAGAACCCATGTTAATCATCTCTTTATCCCAAAATTTAACCTTTCCCCATCAATCATCATCACACCCTTTACTCAACTTTTCCTCTACATTTGTTAACGAAAGTGCTATATAATATTCAACTATTTTTGGAAAAAAATAGTTGAATTTTACGCTATTCGATTTGCGCCAAGATTCTTGCTCCCGCCCACCTCCATTTGCATCTCTAGTGAAGATCCGGTGAGGCTCCCTGTTGTCTTCTTCTCTGGCCGCCACCATGTCTTCAATGGAAGCACCGAGTTAGGGTTATGCTTCACCGGTAGTCACCAAGCTTAGAGGGATGTTGGGGTGGTGGTGGCGCCGCCTCGGCCGTGGGATTGGAGGAGGGCGATGGAGATGGTGGGGCAATAAGAGCCGACGAGCAAGTAGTAGGAGGCGGCGACAGGAGGTTGAGATGAGGCGAAGGAGGAGAGGAGGCGGGTGGCGGTGACGAGGTGGAAGTAGGGCGAACGAGGAGGAGGCAAGAGGCGCCAATGCGAAGAGGTTGATTGGGGCTGCGTTGGGGGTGGTAGCGGCAGCAACGGATCGACGATGGGTCATGGGGCAGCGACGGCTAGGAGTGAGGGAGGGAGGAGGAGTTAGGGTTTGGGGTGGGGAGGGGTTTGTTTATATATTGTATTAGTGGGATGATGTTGGGCCTATTCTTTTCGGCTGCGGCTTATGCCTTTTGGCTGAAATTTTTGAATTTTGACTGTTTACGGTACAGATTACGGAGAGACAGATACTCACTTGCGATTTTGGCTGGTACAGATGTTGGGTTTTTAATGTGTAGATCGTTTAACTTGTAGATCCTGTCTTGAGAAAATACTCCGTTTGAAAGTTAGGTACTGTAGTAAAAGCCAAAAGCCGCCAGCTTTTGAGGTAAAGAACATGCCCATTGTCTGTTGATTTTTCATCCGATAGTTAAAAAAGATTAATTTTAGAAAGAGAAATAATCACATGATAAATAGGTAGAATTTTTTAAAAGTTTTTCCCTCTCGATACACCTTCTCCTATGGGTGGGTTCTTTTGGACTGTGACTGTAGCTTTTGGCTTTTGAATTCTAGTTATTTGCAAGATATAGTATGAAAAGAGAAACAGTTGTATGCGATTTTGGCTGATATAACTGAACTAGGTACAATATCTACTATAATTAATTTATAAACACTATATTAAAAATATACCATTTAAAAATTTAGTTAGCGTATCAGAAAGTGGAAAGAAAAAAAATAGAGAGTAAAGCTGAGCCCATCCTATAAATAACCACCCTTCCCGCTACACCCACACGGCCACACCGCTCATAACACTGCGCACACAAAACAACCAGCTTCTCTCGATTTTACGGCTCCACCCTTCCCGTGCGAGCGAAACCATGAAGCTGGATGTCACGCCCAAGCAGAGGGCCCTGGAGGCGGAGCAGAGGGAGGAGGCCATGGAGATGAGCGGCCTGGAGCTGTGGAAGCACGAGAAGCCCCCCAAGATTTGCCCCATGCCTCCGCTGCCGCTGCCGCTGGCGGCGACCTGCGACGAGGCGGCGCTCGTGCCGCCGCTCAACTTCGCCATGGTCGACGACGGCATCTTCCGCTCCGGCTTCCCGGCGACGGCCAACTTCCGGTTCTTGAAATCCCTCAACCTCCGCTCCATCGTGTGAGGATTTCTTTAGTCTATTCCGTGTTCTTGTGGTATTCTTGTGTGTTCGTGTGGTTCTGACGCCCTTGGGCTCAGGTACCTGTGCCCGGAGCCGTACCCGGAAACGAACACGGAGTTCCTTGAGAAGAACGGGATCAGGCTCCACCAGTTTGGAATCGAAGGGCGCAAGGTAACCATAGATGAACAATTTGGTCTGGTTTTACAAAATTCTCTGTTACTTTGTGGTTGTTAATGGCAATTCTTGGAGACGTAGAATCACAGTGATGGATAAAAACGATTGCTTTCGGTAACATACATGACTTGCTTGCCAAGAACCCACGCTGTTGATCGTGTCGTGTTGTTCATCCTAGATTAGTAGTACTTCCACCGGGATGATTTGGGGGAGTATTCAATGCATTCCTCAGTGAAATTTATATTTGTTATCGACTGACTTGCCTAAAAGGGTCCATCCACGTCCTGCTAGTAGTACTATCTGGGGAATTTTCAAATTTCACGGCGAATCGGCAGTGATCCCTTTCTGCATTGTTTTGATTTATCAAGCCAGCTGTGCTACTGATTTTCAACAATTCTTTTCCCAATATTCCCAATGTTTTTTATTGGTCCTGTAACTACAAGGCTGTCAATGAGGATGCATAATCCCTTTTGGCAGAGAGCATCTCCTATACTGGAGAAGACTGGAGTAGCCTTTTCATTTCTTTATGCTAATTCATTATTTTCTTTTCTTTGTTCTGTTTCTTTGTGTGAGTGACTTTTTTCACTATTTCTGCAAAGTAGGTAGGTAAATCAAGGAATCACTTTCATACAGGAATTTTCTTGTTCAGACTTCAGTGTGAACAGCAGACTTCCCTATTCATGTCCTTTGTATAGCAGCTCACTGTCCTGTTCATGCCCTATACTCTTTTAGAAGTTTGTTGGTTTTTGTAGGCAACTTCAATGGTCCCAAAATGACAAGAAATTTTTGCTAATGATATGAATCTTTTGGTTATGTTAAAGATGTATTAGCTTGTGAAAGTTTTGTGAATTAAAACTCATGGTTTGTGTCAGTAAAATTGTTGGCTGATGCAGCACCATGAGTTGTTCTGTAGTGGGCATCGTAATCCACAATGCACTCGCTAAGCTGCCAGAATTAACTGCACATATCTGATGTGTAGTGGAACCAAGGTCCATGCATTAAGTTCTGAATTGTACTGAATTAGCTGCGAGACGAGTTGCACGAAATGTATGAAAAGCTCAAGCACTGAAGAGGGCAAAAGCACATGAAAAATGGAGTTGTACTTTTCCCCTATGCAGATGGTGCCTAAGAATAGATGTACTTGAAAGTATGGCACAATGATAGCACAACGTTCATCCGCACGTTTCGCTGTCCAATGTCTTGTTTGGTTGTTGATGAGAGGGATAGCACTAACAGCCTTGATCTGCCACAGTTTTTCGAGAACTGTAAATTTGTACTCGATATAAAAATCAAAAGATGAAATTGAGCATGGACAATAAATTGGATTCTTTATACTGGAAGTTGAGAATGATTTCTCATCCTTGATTTTAACCACTAATTTGTTGGTTGCATCACCTAACATGTGTGCAATTGTCAAGCAGTAATAGATCAAGAAATCTTTTCTGTTATTTTCTTGTTGCCAACGTCTCAGCTATGAAGATAATGGATTCTACTTTCTTGGTGCCTTGCGTACTGTCATCACATGTTTGGCTTCCTTGTGGAGGTTTTCGAGGTGTCATTATTTGCTGAGTTTATTAACGCACAACTGTGCTATATCCTTGTCAACAATGTTTCTATAAACTGGTATCTGATTGTTTTTAAAAAAAAAAAGTGGTGACAACCAGTTTTTGAATAATTACTATGTAAAGTTCTTACTGGCCAAATATGTGTTCCATTATGCCTTAGATATTCTGAACCCGCCAAATATGTGTTCCATTATGCTTTAGATATTCTGAACCCGAGACTTCGTATGATATTGATAGATTTTCTTTGGAAACCAGTCAAGATCCATCATCTTGTAGTGTTTGGAAATTTTTCATTCTTCTTGCTTTAAATTGATGCTATGAACTACAAAGAAAAATACAAAAAACAAATTCCAGATATTTTCTCTATTTTACTGTCTGAACTTCAAAGTCATACATGACCTGATGCAAAATTGAGTAGATGGTTATTTATATGAACTAGTTTGCTTGTTTGTTCCTGTTGATTTGATCAGCGTTGACACTGTGTGACCATTTTTGGAAAGGTCATTAGCACAGAGTTAGTACTCCTAATTGGAAAAAGAATACCTGATGCGTGCGCATCCGGATGGTTGACCTCATTCCAAATCCTAATTTATTTTTGTGGAGTAAACTACGACAGCTCGTAGACTTAGCAAAGTTGCTTTTTTTCTCCATTAATATAGGCCCAGGTGCTTAAAACAACTTAATCAGGAAACTGGGGCACGGCTAGATAGCTCACCATCAGACAGTTTTCTAGGAACTGGTCATCTTGTATTTCTTCAACTTGTGTTGACCTTGGTGGCTGGTGCATATTTATCCAGCCATATGACCCAATCTTAGTGGTATCACAGTATATTTTCTACCAATGTGCTTCAGTAAATCTCTGAGTCCACTTTTTTCTTCCATGGCATACTTGCGGCACATGGAGAAGAATACCAACTGCTTTTGGCTCTTACAGGAAAGATACTTTTTATTAACATTTGATTAAGATTGATTGTGTAACTTTACATCGTATGATTTGTTGTGACTGTTCATTATGTGTGTGTAATGAATCTTTCGTTTCATACAAAGTTCTGGTAACTCTACAGCTGATGCATGGTCTGATAACGCCTGAACTACTGTTGCTGCAGGAACCATTCGTCAACATCCCAGATGACAAAATCCGAGAGGCGCTCAAAGTTGTCCTAGGTACTGCATCTTTGTATGGACTCTGCACATCTCGCACACTTGCAATTACAGCAGTTCAAATCTCTTAACTCTTCTCTTTTTAATTAATCCAGACGTAAAAAACCAACCACTGCTTATTCACTGCAAAAGAGGCAAGGTAACCTTAGTTCCCGTTTTACACTTCGCAGCTTGTGTCTCCCAAGACAATAGCTTTGTGCTTCTAAACTGACTGCTGGATGCTTGCATATCTGCAGCACCGAACTGGCTGCGTCGTCGGGTGCTTGAGGAAGTTGCAGAAATGGTGCTTATCTTCAGTATTTGACGAGTACCAGCGCTTCGCTGCAGCGAAAGCGAGAAGCACCGATCAGAGATTCATGGAGCTGTTTGACATCTCAAGCTTGAAGCACCTGGCAACTTCACATTGTTAACCAAGGCGAGCGATCGCTCGCCCGATCCTCCCAAATCTAGTATATCTCTCCCAACCTATCTTCCAGCGGCTACTGAACCAATTCAGCAGTGAATAATTTTGGAACCCGTAGAATGAATCCATGAGATAGTGAATGAGACCTTTGCAAAAAAAATGTACTTGATAGCTCTAGTTTCTCCTGCTTAGCTCCCTGCGGATCCTAAGAACCAGAAAGTTGTGGGTAGGATTGCAAGAGGTTTTCTTTTTTTGGTTACTCTTGCGAGGAATTCACCATTGTTTTCGGGTACTGAAGCTGTACTCGAGGAGCATTGCTCGGCGGAACGAACTTTTCTCCGAATGCAAAAGGCTTGGCTCTTCTTTGCATGGATGTGATCGTGTACATTAATCGGAAGTTTTCAGCATGATAATTGCCAAATTGGGCTGGAATTGGCACCAACAAATAATGAGGTGTGTGATCAACTGATCATATGATTGGCGGAGGATACTATCAGATGTTCGATAAATCTAAGCACGTCAAACTAATTTGGAGAAATTGGGGATAATAAGGTGAAATTGTAAAAAAAAGAAAGTTAAAAATAAGAAATGCCCATTTAGAACGTTGAAAATTTTCCTATTTTGCTATAGAAACTAAATTGTTTTGTGTGTAATTTCTGTAAAATTCCTAGGTCCAAACGGACGCATTCCTATATTCCAAACAGGCTCCAACAGGGCTTTTCAAAGTCTTAACTAATGCCCGCCATAGATCGTTGGGTTGGTTTGACCAAAACTGGTAGATCCATTTATATTGGCTTTTGCTAATAGCTTTTGGTTTTGGTTGATAAATAGTAACAGCTTTATAGAAACCGTATAAAGAGAGGCGCGTGTGATTTTGACCGATATAAATGAAGTCATTACAGTATATACTGCAATTAATTAGTATATCTCATCTTAAAAAATATTTCGTTTGAAAGTTAGATATCGCAAGAAAGTTATTTACTATAAAAAGCGATTTCTAAAAGTTGATATGGACAGAATCTAAATCCAGCCCGAGTCCAACCAAACCTTAGCTGGGCCCAGCCCAACTAGACCAAGGCCTATCCCATTGATACACCCCGATAGTGGGCCAGGGCAAACATTTCCATGGCCCACAAATCATACTAACCCGACGTAAATAGAGTTGGTCACGACTCACGAGAGTTTTTCTCAAAAAAAAAAAAAAAAACTCACGAGAGTTTGGCCCCCCCGTCCCCGCACAAGACCAAGCGCAAACAGTCTCCCAGCGAAAAAGTGTCCTCTCGCTCTTGCCTGTGAAACACACCAGCCCACCTATCAATGACGGGCGGGTCCCACTGACTCCAGCCCCACCCGTCATTGAATCATATGCGACCTCCGTGGCCTCCGAAGTCTCCCCATACTTCAACTACTCCCCCGCAGTTCGCTTCGCAGTACACACTTCACAGTTCACAGTGCGAAGCCGAGAGCTCGAGCTCCCCGCTCCGCTGCTCCCGAAGCACAAACCCTAAACCCCTCGAGCTCAAATGTCGAGGCCGGCGGCCGCCGCTGCCGCGGCTCTGCTGGTGATTCTCGCGGCGGCGCGAGGTGCGGCGGCGAAGACGACGATCGAGCCGTGCGCGGGCGCGGACACGTGCCCGGCGCTGCTCGGCTACGCGCTCTACGCGGACATGAAGGTGTCCGAGGTGGCCGCGCTCTTTGGCGCCGACCCGGCGGCGCTGCTCGCGGCGAACGGGCTCGACTTCGCCTCCCCTGGCGCTGCCAACCGCATCCTCCCCGCGGGGCTCGCCCTCCGCGTGCCCACCCGCTGCGCCTGCTCCGACGGCGTCCGCAAGTCCATCTCCGTCCGCTACGCTGCGCGCCCCGCCGACACGCTCACCTCCGTCGCCGACGTCGTCTTCGGGGGGCTCGCCTCCGCCGACCAGATCCGCAACGCCAACGGGCTCGCCGCCGAGGACCCAGACGCGCCGCTCGACCCCGGCCAGACGCTCGTCGTCCCCCTCCCCTGCGTCTGCTTCAATTCCACTGACAACAACCTCCCCGCCGTGTACCTTTCTTATGTCGTACGGATCGGTGACACCGTCCAATCCATCGCCGCGAGCCACGCCACCACCGTTACCGATATCAGCAATGTGAACGCCATGGGAAGCCCCATTGTGGCACCTGGCGACATCCTCGCAATTCCATTGCCAGGTAAAATAATCTCCCATTGGATGGCGGTGTGGTACCAACTATCAGTACTAAAATCAATAATCGTGGCAATTACAGAGAATCCGATGACTTTCCAACATTCCACACCATTTTCCTACCAATTTGGCTATAAATTCATCTGCTGTTGTAGTTTCTCTGGAGGTCCAATTCACGAATAACCATACCATCTGTTTATGCTTCTCTAGTAATAATAGCAAACTAGGTAAAGACCTGAAGCATTGGTGCACAGCACCGTTGTGAAGGGATAATTCTGTAAAGCTGCAAATGCAGGATACTTAAATACCTTTGAAAGCACTGCATATAATGGTCCATGGTTGGGAGAAGCCATGCTTGCAGTTGCTTGGTTGTAAAAGATAAACTTTTTCTGTGTGATGTACATGTGGCAAATCTAACATATCACGACTTTTAGCAACTCTGGCTTTGAGTTCATAAGAGTACTATTCATTAAGCATGCTCAAATAGTATTTATTCCAAATGTTCAGTGATGTATCCTTACTTTCATGGATGTTCTCCTTTTTTCTGATTGCTAGCTATGTTCTGTAGTGATAAAAGAGTTAGGTGCTATTTGCTTACCTCTCTGTTGCAGTGTTGCCCAACTATTTTTGTATTGATGTTTGCTATTTATTTCCTTGATTAGCTTGCGCGTCAACGTTTCCAAGCTCTGCTTCAGATTATGGACTGCTTGTGGCTAATGGGACCTATGCACTAACTGCTGGTAACTGTGTGGAGTGCAGTTGTGGGCCAGGAAATCTCATGTAAAGTTAAAGAAGCGCTCTCTTTTGTTCAATGTAGTTATATTGCTTCTATGTGTTTCGGACTTTAATTCTCATTTTCTCTTCTGCTCCAGTTTGTATTGCACGCCAGCTTCATTAGCAGCATCATGTTCAAGTATGCAGTGCCCCAATAGCAGCCTAATGCTTGGTAATGTGACTGCTCAGCCCACCAGCGGTGGCTGCAGTGTCTCATCCTGCAATTATGCCGGCATTGTTAACGGAACCATTACCACATCGTAAGCAGAACATCCATAATAATCTTTGTTTCCTTAGAATTGAAGATTCTTACCTCTTACTTCATATGTGCAGGCTATCCTCCGGCCTTCAACCCACATGCCCAGGTAATTATTGTGTTGGTTTGCCTTCTAGTCCCCTGTGTAATTGGCGGCTGCCTTCTGAGTACAGATACAGTAAATTTATCTTCTGTTCGAAATTTTATTGCAAGGCCATCACTTGGTCCATCCATACCTGTGTTTTCTGAATCCACTGTGTACTGTCTAATCAAAACATATAATGTTAAATGATAAAAGAAGCACTAGTTATTGAACTAAATTAAACACGTGCAATTATGCATTTTGGAAATTGTGGAGTTTATTTAACGATATCATTGTTGAACAAGGACTTGATCATTTCATCTAAGGCATTGAGTGCATTGTATTTATCTATTATATATGAAAAGTCGATGACAGGTCTTTTACGGCTGTTAAGAAAAAAAGAGAAATATGCTAACAAAAAAGAAAAACATCTGACCCTTAAATTGGTGGACCCTAATTTTAAAGGTTTAGATGCAATAGTTGGTTTAGAGATATATTAATTTGAAAAAAGTAGCATTATGTTTAATTCAAAGGTTGAAAGTGTAAATTTGCCCGATGGACCGACCTCTCGATCCTCTCTTTCACGCATAAGGAGAGAGGTCTCAAAATAAAATTTGCTAATTAAATATGAATCAAATATCCCAAATTCAAATTTAGACTGCAAAATATAAATTTGGAATTGCGTAAAGTTATACTATGCTGCACCAAAATGCGCAATTGCACAAGCCAATCAGCTAGTTATCCAAAAGGAAGAAGAGTGAAATCATTGCTTATTGAAAGCATGTTTCTGGAATATCTTTAATATTGTAATGGTGAACTAAGCCACATCAAGCTTTCCTGGAGTCTGATCAAATAACACTAAAACCAGATTAGTAAAGTTTTCGATTTGGTTTTCAATGTATTGGGATACAAAAAAATAGTAGAAAATCTACCAACAGTAGTCTTTTATTATAGTTGTTCCTTCCATCTGCCTGTTTGTGGTGCATCATCACCTCCTATTTTGATCTATATTGCTTCTGATTGTTCCAATCATCAACACAGGACCGCATCAATTTCCTCCGCTCATGGAGCCACCCACTGCAGCTAACCATGAGTCATACCTTCCTCCGTCACCTGCACCAGGACCTGGCGAGGCAGGTGGTGCTATTCCCGGCTCATCTGTGCCGGGAGGGTCCAGCGTTTCTCCTGCAATTGGTCCCGCTGGAAGTGCCTCACAAGCGCATTGGATGAATCAAATGCATCAAATCCACCTCATTGTTTCTCTAGTCTTGTACTTGCAGATGTGAATTCCTGTGCAGAGTATTGTTGGATGCATTTGTATTGAACAGGAGGCCTCGTTTGGTTTCAGTGTTTTTTAAAACCCCCTCCTGCCCACTGTCCGGTACTATTTTCAGAGTTTCAGTATGATTCTGCATTGTAACAGGCTTGCTTATCGAGAAAACACCCCAAGAATCAAAGATCCATCTATGGAGGTTCCATGGTTGTTGCCACATCAATGGGAGATTGGGAGGTAGCCCACATAGGGCACAAAGTATATATTGCCTACTGCTGCTAGCCTGCTACTGCTGTGCCGCATCTGAAGGTGGCCGTAACCATCCCAATAATGGAGATGTGTGACATGTGTCGCACATTCCGGAGGGCCAGAAGACAATGTGAATATGTGATATGCCTGTTCGTGTAACGAAGGGTGAATACGCCAGTTCTCGTTCATCTCACGATGCTACTGCTGTTGTGCTTCTTTGCCACAATGATCTCGCGGCGAATTTGCAACAACTTATTTGGAGTTTTTCCCCAGCAAAAACAGGCACTCGCTGATGAAAAACTTGAACTCTTTCACACCCTTTGTTTCTTGAGGGTTTATTTGAAATGCAGGAATTTGATAGAAATTTTACAAAATTTCACTGGAAACAGTTCACTTTCCGTATGAATCAGGTAAAATTCTCGTATTCCAAATAGGGCCTTACTAGGGATAAAATGTGAACTTAGGGCTTGTCTAGTTTGTAGCTAAACTTTGCCACACTTCTTCACACACTAAGTTAGGCAATTTGACCGAGTTAGGTGTCCACTTGGTTCGTAACTATACTTGTGGCAATATTTCTTTTGTACTAATTAAGTCTTACACGTCAATGACTAAAAAAGTATAACTAAATTCTCTTTTGCTAGACAAAAGTGTAGCTTCAACTTTGATAACCTAACTTTATACGAGTTTGGCAAAAAAAAATTATGGCAAACCTTGGCAATCTTACTACGTAGACCAAACAGCCCCTTAATGTTGCAGTCGTGTTATGTGTATGCCCAACTGTTCTACGTACCTTCCCTTGCCCCATTAGAATCTCACACATCAACTAGCCGACGTGTGCTGCTCAATTTACAAATTCAGGGGGAGCGACGCCGGAAGACCTGTATTATTCAGCCGTTCAAGTTTTTCTTTTCTTTTTGAAGGCAAGTCGTTTAAGTTGATGGTCATAAATCAATAGAACTGAAAATTGATATAAACTCAAAATAATTTGTTTTTTCTAGATATATATATATACTACTTAAAAAGACTGAATTGATGCGTGGTGATATCCATTCACCTTCCAATAAAATCTCTAACAACAAAAAGACAAAAAAAAGTACATCCCAACAAATAAGTTTACTGAAAAACTTTATTTTTATCCCAACAATCTCCCCCCTCCTCTCAAAAATACAATCGGGTGCAATAGCAGAGCCGAGGGCACAGTATGGACCGAGCACGATGGGGGCTCAACATCAGCGGATGCAGAGCTTGGCCAAGAGTGGCGGCGGAGCCGAGGGAGTGGAGCAAGCCGAGCTTGATAACGATGACTCAACATGCTGAATAATATGATATGTTATTATTTGTAGCATAGCATGGATATTTAACTAAGTATATAGTATACATACATAAGTACATAAAAAACAGTCGTCTAAAAAAACTAAAAATAACAGTGACCCTGAGATCAAGCAGCCATGGGGTTAGGAACACTTATGAGGAACATGATGACCCTAAAGGTAGAGGTGGAGGTGGAGGCAGAGGTGGAGGTGTACCAGCCGGATCTGAAGGTGGCAACCTCAGAGACGGTGCATCCAGCGATGGTGATCTCAGGGATGGTAAATTCGAGGAGGTGAGGAGGTGGTGCCGCTGCCAGGAGCCGCCAGCAGGGAGGAGGCACGGGGAATGGTGTCTCTCAGTAGCGCTGACACACAGGTGGGGGGAGACGAGAGAGGGAAGGAGACGGTGTTGGGTGGGAGTGGAGGGGCTAGACATATTTTTTTGTTTACATCTAGATCAACCTCCTCCCTCAACCGATCCTAGCCACTAGATATCAATCCAAGGGCACAACCATGAAAAAATGGTGACATGGCCAGCCCCTTTGGTCCCTCAGCCTAGTCCCCTTGGTTCCTACGCTACTCCTTCCTCCCATGCACCGCCATGCTACTGTTGCACTAGGAAGGCGAAGAAGAGTACCTAACGCAAACGACGAGACGTTGGTATACACTATTGAGGATGACGACATAATGGAAGTGTACACCACTAAGGTTGACGACCAGGACATGGAGTACACCGGCATGTATGACAAATAGGGAGGCGAAGTACATTGGCTCGGACAAGGTGTACAGTGCCAAAAGTGAGAAAAAAAACACAAAGCTGGTGGGGTTAGGGAGGGTAGATTTGGAGCAATGATCTCGGCAATGGCGGATCCAATCACATCAACCTAACTCTTGATGATAAGATGCCTCCCTGTTTTTCATGTTCATTGTGTGATTTGCGTCACATTTGATTATATGTATCACCTTCATTTGGAACCTCGTTGCAATGCACGGCATCTTATTAGTTATTCTGAAAAATAGAGCTATGTTTTGGGCTAGTGGCAACAGTCATGGATTGGTGGAGTGCTAATGATTCTGAAAACCATGGGGGAGGTGGGCTGTTAGAGGGTGAACAAGGCCACATGAGGGAAGAGAAAGGTGAGGCGGCCAGAGGAGGAGGGTGATGAGGTGGTGCCCATGAGATATTGTGTCCTTGTGGGAGCCTACGAGACAGAAGCCCTTTGATACGTTAACGGTTTGTCAACTAGGAGCATCTCCGATGTATAATAGATTTCAGAAAGACAGTGTCGTATCAGTTTAAGCTAGCATCCCAACCCCCTACTGCTACTATCCGAACAATTTGTTTACATTCTTGGAAAACAATTTGGTCTCACAAGTACTATAGTCTTTTGTGTTTTACATCCTGATACTATCTAAACAATGGAAGGCGTTTAATTACTACATGCCCACTTGTAGTAAGAGATGATGAGGTCTACACATGTTCTCTTTTTTTTGCATCAATAATTCGTTATGCATCATTCATCTGAGGAGTCAGTAATTTGTTATGTATTCAGAACTAGGCAACAATATCTTGGTTTTATTTTTATTTTTCTATCTAAGAAATTCCTTAGTGTGTTGTTTATCAGTTTTTTGTTGTTAACTAACCATTGGGTGTGAATAGCTTTTTTGTAGGAATTTTTGAACCCCCATCAAATACCTACTCAAAGCTAGTCAAAGTTAAAATCAATTATTGATCACCATTGCCAGAACCTGTTGTTTGATTAGGTAATTTTTAATTGGTCTTTTTTTGTTGCTTAAAGTGCATAAGCACTAGTTTTGCAGTGAGAAGAAGTGGATACATGAAAATCCAACATTTTAGTGATAGTCTTTCTTGTAGTTACTGATGCTATCTCACATAGATTTTTGTAGACAACATTGTCAGTTATGTTATTTTTGTTTTAACTTATATGCATTTGATATTCATTGTTTTGTAGGTTAAGGAAGCCTTATTGTCAATGCTTGATCAATTTGAGCATGAACAAACCACAAGTTTACAACATGGGTTAGAATGTTTGGTTGTGGGTATAGCCAAACTTTTGCCTCGTGACACTAGGAACTCTTGTGAAGGCATTCATGATACAATGAATAAGGGCAACAGGGCTACACCTGATGTGGCTATTCATATGGAGAGGGTAGATGCACAAGGAGCCAATGACAGACACATCCTTCGAGAAGGACTCAATCTAAAAGGGTTTTATGTTGAACAATGCTCAAGAAAGAATTGTAGTGCTAGTCCTCCAAGGCCCTATCCAGTGGGTGTGTCCACCGAAGACATGGCATACTATCAAGTGATGGTCAGCATGGCAAAAGGAGAACATTTTCTCTACATTTTGGTACATTATACTTTTCTAAACTTTGCCGGTGTGTTTTCTAAGTATCTATGAACTTTTTATTAATAGGCTTAACTTATTTTTTGGTTAAGTATCCGTACTGGTTTTGTAATCTTAAAAGGATAGTCAGGTTTTGTTTGATTAAATTTATGTCGTTGTTTTATTTTACTTTTTTAAACTTTTTCTTACTATTATATTTCAATGCAAAGTACTACCATTAGCTCAATGCAAAGTGTATATATATACAAGTTGTTTTGTAAGATTTTGTGAATTTTTTTAATAGACATAACTATTTTTTTAGGTTAAGTATCCCTATTGGTTTTGTAACTTAGAAGGGTAGTCATGTTTTGTTTGATTAAATTTCCATAGCTGCTTTGTTTGCTTTTCTGGACTTTCTTTTCTTTACTATCATAGCTTAATGCAGAGTACTGCCATTAGTTCAATTGAGAGTATTCTAAAAAGTAATGTATCCCACTGTGATATGTTATTATTGTAGGGTGACTTCCAACATGTTAGACGTCAAATTTAGTCGTGCAAACATCTCCTATAGGCTTTTTTTGATACAATTCTATGTGTTTTGTGAGTTATGACAACAAGTTTATTGTAACAGCAAGGCAAAGTTGTTTTGTACGCTAGCACCATAAGAATTCAGACATATTTAGTTGTGATATACCATACGAACTATATATTGCTTGTAGATGTCGTTGTTAATGTTGTGTGTAATATCCAGATTTTCTGTTTTGAAAGGAATCAATTGTACATTGATTCATTTATTTTTCTGCATTATCACTCATATATGACCACTTGCATGTAATTGAAATATCAAAATTACTCTTAATAAAATCACAATTTGCAATTGTCCATAGTACAATAGCCCTTTTAACAAATGACATTCTTCCAATGGCAACCTTCTATAACATACTACTATGGTTATAAAAGTGTGTTTAAACTAGACTTTTTTTATTTGCTATCATATTTTCTGACATGTGAGACAAATTTATTTTTATCTTATTTCTCCTTTCCTTATCTTCTATAACATTGGAAGCATCCAACAGGGGGGGGGGGGGGACCTTATATTTTCTCGTTTCTTCCTTCGTCTCTCCTCTCTCTGTTCTTTTTTATCGATCCTTAACATGGTCTGTTGTTTTTTTGGAGTTTTCCTTGATTTCTTTTGTTTGTTTGGGCCTTCTTTTAGTCTATATTCCTTTCTAGGAGCCCATTGTTTTCATGAGCTGGCTCTTCGGAGGCCTGAAATCGGTAGAGAAAAGATCGTGCAAACAAGAAGACAAATTAAAAGCCCACAAAACTCAGCTCGATAAAATTTTGCGACCCCTTATCATTTTCATTCCTCTTCTAAGGCCCGTAACAAAAATAGAAAAGGCCAGCCCAACATAAAAATGGCTCAAAAGCAGCCCATTTGGCCTATGAGAGACCGGTTTTCAATCTACAGGCCCGTTACTGCTGTCTGGTAACTCATTTCCTATGTTGTTACGTGGAAGCTATATGAGGGAGGTTGGATTTGATCCTAAGGTTCAAAATATGACTAATTTGCAGGAAAAAACATTCGAAAGACAAATAGACACTCCCTAAAACTAATAGAGAGGGGGCTTGTGTTGGAAATGTAGATAATATTTTAATTTTAAATTTTACTAGAAGATAAATACAGTAAAAACCAATTATGCAATAAATGAATCTAATAACAGGCTATTCATTGTACTTCAGAAAACACATAAGAAAAATATTATAACAAAGTTGATCGATCATGTAAATGACTTACAGTTAGGCTTAATGAAGAACAGGAAACTGCGCAGACTTGATGTAGGTTAAAACGTAGATGAAGCAGCGAAGCGAATGGTCTCATAGATGTGCACTGCCTAGAAACTCTATTGCTACCCTGTGCAGGTGTTCTTTGTAGCAACAGCTCCGAGATACTGCTTGACCTCCTTCCCGGTGCATGTCAGGAAGGAAGGCCGGCGTGGTTTAGCTGCTCAACACCACAGTACAACTCTCCAGCGAGGATGAAGAAGAACCTTAGGCCTAGACATCTCCAGGTCTTTATAAAGACGCACAATAACTACTCACTAGTAACTGACAGTGTTAACTCAAATTAAACCGATTAACTTACTAGTAAGTGACGTTTAAATTGTATTTAAACATAATAAACGAGAGAGATAATACATGATTTAGCAAAATAAAAGGTAGATTTAATGTGCCAAAAGACCAGGGAAAACTATTTCATTTGTGATTTTTTGGGTGGGTAGCAAAAGGAATGAAATCACCGAAATTTCGGTTATTTCATATGAATTTCATTCAAACAGCTTAGATTATATTTGAAATTTAAACTTGAAAGTTAGGATAAAGAAAATTTAAATCTCTACTTGGATAGCAACCATGGGCTGGTGTGGTGGGAAGAAGCTCCGGCTCCTGCATGTGAGGTCGTGCGTTCAATCTCTCCTCGCGCTATTCCTTTTTTAGCATAGTAAATTGTATCGGACCCAAGCATTCCTCTTATAGCTAGATCCAATCTCCTGGTCTCTGTGGAAACAAAAAAATTTCACGTTCTTCCTTTCAGGAAGGGAGAATTAGGGAAGTCCTATTGATTACTGCTTTCTCCAAACCGTCATGAAAAGCATAAAAAAAAGGCTCGAATGGTACGATCCCTCCATCACCCCAAAATGAAAGGGGTGATATCGTAGTTCTTGGTCTGTGAAGATGTGTTGTTAGGTGCTCCATTTTCCCATTGAGGACGAATCTCAATATGTGCTTGAGAGATAGCTCTCTATACACTGATAAGGGATGTATGGATTCTCAAGAAGAGAGGAGCCGTGGACCCCTGGACCGCCATTCCTTTTTTTTGGCACAATAAATTGTATCGGTCCCACCTGGGACATGTGTCAGCGAAGAAAATATGAAAAAAAAAATGGATGCTAGAAGTGGGGTTCCATCCTAGGCCGCCTCGCACATTTGACAAGGGCTTAGCCACTGGGCTGGTTCATTTGCTTGGCTTGGAGTAGGCAGTTATAGTTCTTTATACTTCAAAATGTAAACTCAAATAAGATATTTTTGCCGAACTGAAATTATTTTGGGGTGACAAAATGAATGAAAATTCTAAAATTTCGCCGAAATTGTGAACCATGCAAGAGACACGCTACAACACGCGAAAATACACGAATACGTGCATGCGTCCACGCATGTGTTTAACCAAAGTCTTCCCCATGCCATGTGTCACATATTTCAAAAAGTGGCAATGACTTCACCTTATAAATGTCCTTCTCTTCACTTAGTTAGGCAATATGATATTAAACCATGCATGCTTTGAAATTTCTAATGGAAGCTCTGTCTGTATTGGCTTCTAAAAACTGATTTTCTATAGTACCTATCTTTTAAACAGAGTGTCTTTTTAAAACAGGCTCTATTAGTCGATTATAGTACACACTGTAGTGACTTCATTTATATTGTCTAAAATCGCACACGAGCGTCTCTCTACAAGCTGTTACTATTTATAAGTCAAAAATAAAAGACAAAATCAAAAATCAATATAAACGAACATTTATCTTTTGAAAATTCATAGGCCAATTTCCAACAGCTTGAGCGCATAGTTCAGCGGTTTGGCACATTGGCTCCCTGGTTAATGTGCATAGTTCAGTTTTTACTAACTGCAAGTTGGATGAATTATTTGTGTGAATTCTGCATAATAATATTTGGAAAATTCGAACTCGTGATCTGTGGACTGTGAGCCTTATAGTCAATTGACCCCACTCTAGAAAAAAGTGGAGACGTTGGAACAATCTTTTGGTGATTCTAAGCTGAAGCTAAAACTCCACCAACAAAGTCATAGGTATGGTCATGTTCTTTTCAGCTTCTAAAAACTACTTTTTAGCTTTTCTACAGTAATTAGCTTTTAAACGGAGTATTTTTTCAAGATAAGTCTATTAGTTAATTGTAGTACATACTTTACTGACTTCATTTATGTCGGCAAAAATTACACGTGAGTTTCTGTTATTCTGTAGTCTCTCATACAAACAGCACAAAAACCACAAACCACAGCTAAAAGCCACAAATCATAGTAAAAAGAACATGCCCAAGTTTGGTAAATTTGATTTCCTCTGAAAGATGCCTAGCCTTTTCATATAATTGATGGAGAACGACTTCAACTTCTTACTGACGTACAAAGTGGTCTTAAACTTACCTAGCTACAAATACCTAGAAAAAACACATTCTGTGTTGGGAAGCGGGAGCACACATCTCCCATGGTTTTAAGGTAAAGCAGATGCTCTCCAAACAGGATCTCACCTTCGGTGTCTACAAAACTGATCAGTGCCCGTTCATTTCAGCTTTTTCTATTGGCTTCTGACATTTAGCTAAAATTATAATATAACAGTTGTTAGCTATTTCTAGATTATTCAATTAAGGAAAAAGAAAGAAAAATTACATTATATCTTCACAAACAATACAAAAAAAGGAAAAAGAAAAGAAAAAACTTGAAATTGTTGACATTCCGGCTTCCAGACAAACTTTTTTGGCAGAAACTTGTCGAAACTTGAGTTCGAAAATTTACAACTTGTTGAAACTTGATTTTAAAACTTTCTTAGAATATTCTAGAAACTTCTAGAAATATATAAAACTCAGAAAAATCTCAAACTTATTAAATATTTTAAAGGAACTTTCTACAACCTGTTTCTATACTATCGGTATACTGTTCTCTAGTCAACTTCTTTCTCCTAGACAAGCTTAAAATGGGAGCATCAAGTGTGTACAAGTATAACGGCACAAACAACGCACCTCGTATGCATCAGAAAGGGACAGCGCCACCGAGGTTGTGCATGGACGCAGCTGGAGACGACGACGCGCGTGGGCGAGGGTGAAATGCTCCAAAAATTTTAAAATTTTCCTGAATTTTTGCTTGAAATCTCGAACCTTCCCAATTTGGCAACTTCTCTTGAAAGTGTGCTTTTCTTTTTGGTCTTTCCGCCTTCCTCTCCTCGCTGGCGTTCCCGAGTGGCGCCGCCTCCCTGTAGCGCTGTTTGGCTCTGCTCCGTGGTCCCACTGCTCAGTCCCCCAGCTCTCAACGCCCTCGCTTCGCGCACCGCTTCTCGCGCGCTCGCTTCTCTCACCGCGGCTCACTGCCTCACTCCTTTGTCGCATGCGCCTGCGCCATACTGCCGCCATCACTTCTTCACCAGCTCCCGCAGATCTTGCAGAGCCACCTCACTGCGCCGTCGCTTCCATCGCAGAGACCCACCCTTATCTCCTCGCCCACGAGTGAGAGGTGCGCCCGAACCGCCTCACTATCGCCACCGCCTTGCGCTGCTTTGAAAGTCTTGCTGCCATTGCTAAGCGCTTCACGCCACTCCCTAGTATCCTCTAGAGCCACCAATTTGACCTCTCACTCACCGCATCGCCGCTAGCAACCTCCCCTGTCCGGTGAGCTCAAACAGCAATCTCACTCTCTCGTTTATTATTCTTCGATTACATTCGCTGACATAGTCTCTTTTGCTCCCTGAACACGCTGACGTGCTCGCTTGGACATGAGCATTCGCTGGAAGCTCTGGCAGCTAAAGCTAACGCTGGCTGAGAGACCTTCCCCGTGGACAGCCTAACTGAGCTTTTCCCGGCCCAAACCACCACCCTCATCATGAAGCCTATACCCCATTGATGGTCAAACCGCATCTCATTTCACTTGAGACTCACCAAAGTACTTCTGAGCCATCATGCAGTCCGCCACCATCCATTTCCACACCTCTCAGAACCCCAAAATGGATTTCTTGCCCTTCATTAAAACCCGACACACTGCCCATTTCTGCCAAGGGTCTCCATTGGCGTTGAATCGCGGCGAAGGCAAAGCCTCTGTTTTCTCTCTGCCAAGATGGCTGGAGGTAGACGACAAGCAACATGGCTGCATCACAGCTACCCGCGCCTGTTGTTGTCGTCCCATCCAAAGCACTCGAGCTCATCGCATCGGAGCCGTCCGCACGTTGCCCATCGGGCGCATGTGCGTACGCACTGGGCCTCGCGGCTGCGCGCAGCATGGGTCGAGGCCGGTCGGCCCAATCGCCCACGTAGGAGAAAAACTGTGGCCGGGGCGCACCGTGCTGGTGGGCCGGTCAAGTACTGTTCACCTGAGAAAATTCCAAAAATTCAAGGGAAAATCCAGAAAATTCTAAAAAAATACACTATCTTGATCGTTTTGACGCCGCGAATCTATTTTTGACCTCCATTCCACCAAATTGAGTTCCAAATAAATCCAAACTCGTCCATTTGAATTTTATTGCATTTTACTCCTTTTTAATTAGTTTATTTTTCTAGCTTGATTAGATTCAAGTATGGACTTATTTTATTTTATGTATGTTTGCGCTAGCTTCCAACCTTTCTAAAGCGATAGTATAAGGATCAGAACCAGGCAGTGAAGTGTACGAGTTAGTGGAAGTTTCAGAGCAGTAAGGCAAGTTACAAGTTTTTGATCATTTTGAATCCCATGAAATTTAAATTATTTAATTACCGTATTTACACTATTCTTAATTGTGAAATGTTAATTGATTAAAATAAATATTTAGAATGACATGCTAATCAGTTACGTCCTACCACTAAAAAATGTCCTGTTTAATTTGAGGCCATATTTACCTTGATAACCTTAGTAATAATTAAATTATAGTATAAATAATAATAGATCAGCTCACTCAAAATCTTGTACTACTAAGTGACTTGGCTTTTGATCATTAGAGTTTGTAAAGCGTGTACTAGGGTAAAGGTGTGCAATGGAAAGCCACAAGGTAACCTTCATCCACGACCTTACATTAGGGTGGAGACTTGAATGGAAGGGCGGTAGTGCCATCGAGCACAGTTGTTGGGAATGTGGTTGGTGTCTCAAGTGAAATGTAAGGACGAGAACCTTATACTGACAAAAAGACACAGTGATCACTCAACCACAGGAGTTGACTTGTCAACCTTGGTTTAGTAGTTGCTCAACTCGATTGAATGTCTACAGGAAGTGGAAGTGTTGATGATGGAGAGTTAGGTATGCAGAACGGTAAAACCATACCTAACAACGATAGAGGTCATTCAGAGCGGGTCGAAGAGATTAGGGCTAGTGTGTGAACCGTGTCTGAGTGATTCTATCGGGTGGAGCCTATATAAAGAATTGAGCAGTGAAACAACCTAGTTTTCTTAGCTCAATCGCGGGAGTTAAGAAATCTTGTGGGTAAAGCTGGGCAACTCTGCAGAGTGAAATCGATGATAGTCGAATACACCATGCTTCTAGTTAATGAAGCTGTGTTAATTGGGTGATTCCAGCAACGAAGCATAAGTAGATTTCATAATGTTTTAATCTATGCAGTGGTATAATTAATTGTTGAAAGAAAACCCCTTTTAATCTTAAGGAGAATTTTTTTGTTTTACCTGTTTGGAAATAAAACTGCATCCACTCAATTTAATAAAAACCAGTATATTTCCTCCCTTTGTTTATCCTTGCAAGTAGTTAAATTAGGGTTTACTCTTGTGACTTGCTGAGTACGGGTGTACTCATTACTTGCTAAACAACAAACAGAAAACCAGTGGAAGCAAGATGCACAAGCTGAAGATGAATCTCCTGAAGAACCTTTCTTCTCCGAGGACGATTAGTTTTAGGTCTTACTTGCGCTCAAGTACGCCTGAGAGTTTCTTATATTGAAAAATAGTTTTGGGCTTGCACGCTCATTGTGCTAAAAGGAGGTTGTTAAACCTTGTGTCTGTAATAAAAGCTTAACTCTTTTGCTGTAAGCATGTGTTGTTATGATACGTGCTAATATATAGCAATTTACTTATTTACAATTGTTTAATCTTGAATAGTTATGAAAATTACTAATGTCTTGAAAAATAGAGACGTTAAAGCCGGCACGCGCGCATCCGTGCGTAGCTGGTAGTTGTAGTGGAGCTTCACGCCGTCCTCGCCTAAATGCGGGAGAGCTTCGGCCCGCGTGGTCTTGGGCCTCAATGGAGCGATTTGCGCGTGGCGTGCTAGGCTTTTCTGGTAGGCCTCGTCGCTTGGACGTGGTAGTGGGCGGTGGGCCGTACTCGAACTCGGCACTTGGATCGCATATATTCTTTCAGCGCGATCGACGTCCGCGCCAAACTTCTTGAAAGAACCGCGCGCCCGAGGTCTTTCGGCCGCACGAGTAGGAGCAACCGGAGTTCAAAAAAAAAAAAAGTAGGAGCAACCGGAGTTCAAAAAAAGAAAAAGTAGGAGCAACCGTTTGCTCAACACAAGTAGGAGCTAGCGCTCTCCAAACCGCACTAACTGCAGTACATTTGGCTAATTGTGTGAGCTCATGAGCTGCGCTACTAGGGCTTCTTGAACCAAGCTTGAAGGGTTTGTTTGGAAGGCAAGAATTCTACTGGAAACGGTTCAATTTTGGAAGGTATAAAAAAATTCATGTTTCAAAAATTTGGTGCCAAAGCCCAATATCCTTGGCCTCTTACACGATGAAGTTTATCTTGGATCGACTATCCTCTGGGCTACGTAGGCACTGAATTTTTCGTGATGTTTTTTTTTTCTTATGCTAGAAGATTTGTACTATTTGGTGCTGCTGTATATTTCGCCGGTACAAAACATGAGAGGAGAAGTTAATTGTTGGTACTGGTCAATTTTTACGAGGTCTTAACTTACTAATTGAATGGTTAACGTAAAGCAGATCATCGATGTTTCTTATCCACTGAGTTGTGAAAAAAAAAAACATGCCCAACTCATGGTTTGGTATCGCATCGAACTCAAAGCTCGATTTTACGTACTCATTTCTTCGCACGACAGGCACACGAGCAAAATCGCTTGCACTAAACTAATTAACGCATCGCTGCCACATAAGCACAGTTATTCTGGAAATTTGGACACTGTTGGACCCATAGCCCACCGAAATTCCTTTTTTGGCCCCCCAAAGCAAAAAATTCCAAAAATGGACCCCATTTGAGCGCGCGTTTACGGGAGGGGGACACGTGGCCACTGTTCATCTGGTCGTGCGGTCTGTGACCGCACGACCGGCCTGGCGCCGCGCCCGAGCGCGCGAGCTCCCGCCCAGAGCGCGACCGCCTCGCGTGACCGCGCGTCCCCGGTCCCGCGGTCGCACGAGCGCGCGTTTGCTCCCCCGACCGCATGTCCCCGAGTGCAATACTCGTGAATATTTGTATGGTTTCGCAATTTTGTAGTTATAAACTGAGAAAAAAATAGATAAAATTGCAATAATAATTTATGTTCATTGTTAGTTGCAGATGTAAAAAAAATTGGATAAATATTTTTTAAAAACGATTAATCATAGAACGATCGTTTCGTAAAGTGGTAAGTGATATTTAGGGTTTCGTATGGTTTTTAGGTTTGCAATCACCATGTTATTTGTATGTTTTGTCAATTTTGTAAATGTAAACTCGGAAAGAATCTGACCAAGTAGTAATAAAAGTTTATATTCATTATAACTTGTAGATGCCAATAAAATTTTGGTAAATTTTTTTTAGGAACAATTGACCGTAGAATGATCGATACAAATAGTGGTAAGTGACTTTTAAGGTTTGCTGTGTTTTTAGGGTTTGCAATCTCCGTGATTGTTTTCAGTTTTGGCAATTTTGTAGTTATAAACTGGATAAAAATCAGATAAAGTTGTAATAAAAGATTATGTTCATTGTAAGTTGTAGATGCATAAAAAATTTTGGTAAATTTTTTGTAGGAAAGATTGACCGTAGAACGGTCGATACATAAAGTGGTAAGTGATATTGTGAAGGTGAGTAACATGGAATGCGATACATAAATTTTGGTACATTTAATATTGTTAAATGAGGTGCTACGTGAATCATGGAATGCGAAAATACTAGATATTAAATTTCATAATACAGTTGGGAGTAACATGCCGCGTAGATTTTTATTACATGCATAACATATAGCATGATATGCGACTAACCCACCCAACTGCTCGTACGACCTACTGTGTGGACCGGGGCCACTTTCCCTTCCTTGCCCGCTCGGCGTTGAACTCCTCCGCGGCCTCTTTTGCCTTAGCCGCAATTTCCCTCTTTCTCTCGCGCTCCATCTCGCGAGCCTCCCGATCCCTACGCATGCACGCTTCAAGATGAGCTTGCGTCTCGCGCTGTATACGCAGGGTGTGCTCGTGCTTTCGGCGCTCCTCCTCCAGCAACTCCTTCTCCTTTGTGACATTCCACTCCTCGAAGTCGATGGTCCATTGGTCCTCAGGGTGGATCTCAAGATCGATCCATTTGCGGTAGGCACATAGGGGCTCCGGAGACTGTAAATAAAAGAGAGATATTGTTAGTGCGTGTTGTGAAGGAGAAAAGGTAGGGGAAAATGGTGCATGTGGTCGTTACCGGCTGCCGATAGGTTGCGGTGTCAAAACGGCGGTTGGGGTAGTCACTGGAGTAGTTTGCGCAACCCCAGTACCGCATACCTAGACTGATGCGGTGCTTAGACTTGAAGAACTTGCACACGTCCCCGCACCAACAAAGGGGAGGTGTCTCCCCCTCAGGTGGTAGTTGTGGCGAACGCTCGGTGGGGACGTCCGGGATGGGGTTGTTGCTACGCGGGCGCTCTGGGGGGACCTTTCATCGTAGCACGATGGGCTTGTTCTACCCGGGCCTGTATCGCCCTTATTTTCTCATTGCGGGCTGCAGCTGACCGTGCTATGTCACGGGTCTCCTCCCAATCCTTCACCATCTTGTCCCATTGATTCTTCTTGCCTTTGTCCATCCCGGTTGGGTGAGGGAAGCGCGATGGAGTATGGGGTTTGGATGTGCAATGTTCGCTGGGAAATGGAATGCATACCAATTTATAGGGGCTGTTTTGTGTCTACTCGTACGTGTAAAGATGGTCCGCGTGGTCGTAGCAGTGAGTAAAGATGGGAGTGCTGCGATATCACTGAAAAAAGGCCCCCGTTTTGTCATGTCACTGCCCAAAGCTGGCATCTTTTGTCATCCCACTGAGCAAAGCTGACCTCTTTTGTCATATCACTGAGCAAAGCTGCCCCGTTTTATTATGTCACTGCGCAAAGCTGACATCTGTTGTCATCTGACTGAGCAAAGCTGCCTCGTTTTGTCATGTCTCTGAGGAAAGCTGCCCCGTTTTATCATGTCACTGCGCAAAGCTGGCATGTGTTGTCATCTCACTGAGCAAAGCTGCCCCGTTTTGTCATGTCTCTGAGCACAGTTGCCATGTTTTGTCATCTCACTGAGCAAAGCTGGCCTCTTTTTGTCATTTGACTGAGGACAACTGCTCTCTTTAGTAATGTCACTGCCCAAAGCTGGCATCTTTTGGCCCCTCTCCTGCCTGTTTATGTAAGTGCTTGGGTTTGATTGTGCAATTTGATCCAGCATTCTTGGGACCAGGTCGTACGCCTCCTCGTACGTCCCATACATACCGTGCAGCACCTTTCGCTTCGCCCGCCACACCTTCTTGTAGCTCACTTCGTAGCCCGCCTCGTTCGCTACTGCTGCCATCAGAACCTTCGGGGTAATTGACACATCCGCCTGGACGAGGTGCGTGACCACCTCCGCAACATAACGTGATGTCATGTTGCGGTGTCTATGTACTGGCCCCGCAAGCTCGCAACTGTGATCTTGCAGCACCGTTATCCGGAACTCCGTGCCAACGCCCTTGTACCGTTGTGCACGGACTTTGCCACCACATGACCGGTCCACACACTTCACAACGTACGTGTCCGGCTTTGACTTGTGGACCCGATACGTCCGGCTTATGTTGACGGCATGTCTAGCAATAGCCTGCTGGATAGCACTCTTATTACGGAAGCACTGCCCCAGAAAGAGTGCGCCCTCGCTGAACCCCCATTCTCCCTCCTCCGCCTGTGGCAGAACTAGGGCTGCCGCTGCGATGTCGTCCAGTCTGGACGACGCGTACGCACCGTCCGTGGTCACAACACGACCTACCACCCCTCCAGTTGCACCTTCGCCATCCTCGTCCTCTCCAGAGCTGCCTGTGTCAACCTCCTCATCCTCCTCGCTGTCCTCTTCTTCCACCCGGTCCCCAAGATACTCATGACAGTCAATACGGGCGGCCCACCACCTGTCGTGCACACCTTCGTTGGGCTGGAAATTCTGCGCACGCCTCCTGTCGTCTTCATCACCCACTTTCTCGCCCACATGTTCTCCCGCAGAAGGGTCTTCATGACCGCCGGCCACTTCATCTCCACCAGCGGCATCTGAACCAACCATGCCTGATGATTCTGCCCTCTCCACGAACTCGACATACACCATTGGCCTCCCATATATCGCAGCATCAGGGTTGCGCACGACCTCCATGTAGTTCGCCCATGACGCGTCATTGGTCACCTTCAGAAGTTGTCATATGCTCCCCCTTCCGTCATCCACCATTGAGGCATAGACTGCCTCGATCCGTAACTTCTTCCTTGCGGTCTCTCGATCGAACGCTGAACGGACACACCTCCGTAGCTCAGACAAACTCATGGCGCTCAGACCGGGTGCCCGGATCACGGTCCGCTCGCAATTTGACAGGTCCGCCCCATACGGCCCATCACATACGAGACCACTCCCATAAAACACCATCAATTGTTCAATGCCAGCCATTGCGTACCTAACATCAGTGCATAATCAACCATTTTAGTACACAACATGTAACAATCGTATCATGTAATTAACAGTTTCGATTATTATATGTTTTGTATTTCTAAATCTACGATTTATTTGTAACTATTTTACTTTCTAATTGTACCATACATCAAATTAAATATACATATCATTTTTATTTCCATCAAATGACCTTCATACTACGGTCATTCACTAAGCATACTAATTATACAAATTGTCTCTAATGTAACTACTACAAATTTACCACCTACAAATGCTCCAACATAAATATTTACTTTTTCAACACATGGGCACATTATTTAAACTATAATCTTTTCTAACTTTAACTTAATATAGTCTTTACGTACCTCCACTATAAGTTTCTATTACTGCTAGTATATTTTAATTGTAATCTACCAAATTTATTTCTAATTTACTTTTACCACCTACCGCACTGTATGTAGTTCTTCCCTAAGCGTACTAATCATATGCTTCTAATCCTAGTACTATTGTTATCACCTACAATTGCTCTAACATAAATATGTATTTTCTCAACGTCGACACACTACAACTTCATATTTTCCTTAATTATACACTATATACACTACAATACATCATGCCTAACATATGCAAGATTTGCTATACATACATAGCGTACAAAAGATTGACATAAAATAACAGTAACACAAGATGGTTTCCTTAATTAAAGCCTAATGACATACATAAAATTATAGTTGCACGGGCATAAAACTTACCTCTTGTTGATGCTCACGAGACGATCTACAACTTTTGTACTTGCCAAATCGCTGATTCCAAACGAAAACAACACAACTCTTCCGGCTTTCGCTCCTCACTTTTCTTCACCAAAAATTGTGCGTTCATCAAAAAATAACTACATTACACTACGTAACTTCAACAAATAAATACGACATTTTCTACACTACAATACATCATGCATCATTTTTACCTACAACATAAACACCGTACTGGCTTATAAGAACATTAACGACATACGGTTTGCCTAATTACGGTCTAATGACATTCACAGAAAATACTTGCACGGGGCCAAAAATTACCTCTTCTTGAAGCTCAGAAGACGATCTACAACTTTTGTATTTGCAAAATCTGCTAACTCCAAACAAAACCAACTTAAAAATCTGAGTTTCCACTCTTTCTTTTCCTCCCTTCACTCCCTCTCTCGCTCTGTCTTTGCTTCCACTGCGAACCAGAATCCTTCACCGCATGCATCTGCTCACCAAGCGAGCTCCAAAGCCATTTTATTGCGAACGCTGTTCACGCATTCAGCAAAATTTGGGGGGCCATATCATATACTACTGACGCGTGTATGAGCTGCATGCAAAGAAGCGAAACCCGTGAATCTTTCGGCGCATGGATTTGACGGAGCGGGAATCGCGCGGTCGCAGCGTCATCACGCGCGGGCGGGGTCACGCGGTCGGCACAGCGTTCGCGCGCTCAGGAGGCAGGGACGCGCGGTCGCGAAGCGGGTCGCGCGGTCGGGAGGCGACTCGCGCGGTGGGGAGCGGCGCAGGCCGGTCGTGCGGTCCCCGACCGCACGACCGGGCCACGTGGCGGCCTGGGGTGATCCCGCGGTGGGAAGGGGTCCAAAAGTGGAATTTTTTTGTACAGGGGGCCAAAAACGGAATTTTGGGTATTTTAGGGTCCAACAGTGTCCAAATTTCGTTATTCTGTAGTGTCTGGCCTATCCGTCCATCTTCTTGTCCTACTTGGCGGTGACAAATTTAGTCATTTTGTATGCTGCTGTCAGCGTATGGCCTAACATTCAGCTCGATCAAGATTCTTCTCCTAACACAGGTGCTAGCTATTGAATTCTGGTTGCTTTCACATGGATTCTGGTTGCTATTGAATTCTGGTTGCTTTCATAGCTATTGAATAGTTTGGTTCAAGTGACTCTGTTCAGTACTCAACTCCACAAATGATACATTGGCCATTTGGTTGGTGATTTGGAACAATACTATCTACGTGGATTTCATGGGGATACCTGTATTTTTGCTAACCAGTCTTATTTCTGCGTTTTGATTTTCGCCAGTGGCTCCCTTACTGACAAATAGGTCTAGATCCACGTGTCAATGGCAACTTAGAATTGTGGCTTTTTATTGGCAAGGTATCCTTAGGAAGGAGTTGTTTGATTGATAACCTGGGTCATGCTAACACAGTATAAAACACGGTGTATAATTGCTTTAGCATGTCATGAGTGCTAAACACTCAAATTGTTTTAGGAGACGTTCTCATTGACCTTTTCTGATGGTTTTTAGTTGTGGATTATGAGTTTTTGCTGAAAATTAATAATAATGGCTAAAAGAAGTGTCTTTTAGAAACGAGGGTGAATGGTGGAAAAGTATGAGAGAAATGCGTGCACATGATAGGAGCGAAATGAGTGGGGTACATGATGCACCTGTAACCTCCTGTCTTATCTTTGGAGCAAGTCGGTAGAGAGAAAAGTAAAGAACCTGCTTAAAGAAGCTAGATGTTCATATTGATTTTTGGTTTTTTTTTTTCTAAACAGAAGACAAAAGTAGATACCAATAGGAACAAAACCTTAGCATACTTCGTAAGAGCCAATTGAGACACGCCAAAGACAATACTAGGACACCAATCAAACGACCTCCAAGCTCACTGCACCCAAGTGATAAAGGAAGAACAAACGAAGAAGATAGTGAATTGGTTATGATGATTACGATGATAGAGGATAAAATAATATTTCTTGACGGAGAAATTAACCTTTTTTCTGCCCCCAAAAGCTAGTGCGTTTTGTAGCATGTCTCATCCTGATTCAAGAAAACAAAGCAAATCACCTGCGATTGGTTATCATTTGAAAAATAGTTAGTACACGCTTTAGCTTTTGGCCTAGAGGAAAAGGGGATTCGTACTGTTGAACAATATACGGTTTAAGTAAGAATCTAAACAAATTTTCAGAATTATAAATAAGCAATGAAGCATGTTTCCAGCAATATTTAAAATGACAAGAGCAATATTACCATAATTGAAAGAATATAACTCAACCACAACTCATTTAAATATGAAATCATTTATAATAGGGCTACTCAAACTAAATGAATAATTAGTATAATACTCAAATTGTTATTTAGGTGTTTTGCTCGCAAATGCCAAGCTATTCTTGTTTAAAACAAGGCCTCCTTGCCACAGCTAGTCTAAGTCTAATCAATTATTAAAATGACAATCTCTAGATATTCTACCAGTCTTGAGTTAAATTTCTTACCAAAATAATCAATTGCAATTCAAGATAATTAAGAGGTAATGAACTATACTTTTGGAAGCTACACCATAAACAATTAAACCACTAAAATAGCATATACATACATACACATACATATATATATATATATATATATATATATATATATATATATATATATATATATATATATATATATATATATATATATATATATATATATATATATATATATATATATATATATATATATATATATGACGAGTGTTTCATGCACCCAGGTGCCTAGGCACCCATATCAATACCCGTTGATTTGTTTTGAGATTTGCAACGTTTGATGTGGGTATCTTCATATACCCATAAAAAAGTATATTTGAGATGTCAAACTCCGAAAAAAATTAAATTCAACTTTAGTTTAATGAGTTTGAACTATTTTTATGGTATATACTCACTATAGTCGCATCAAACTCAAAAGTAGTTCAAACTAGTTTGAATTGAGTTCAAAACTTACTTACCATAAATATATCAAGGGTATAAAATATTTTCATATCTAAACTCAAAACAATTATCAATCATACACGTGTATCGGACGGTTCTTGATGTGGGTGCTTAGGCACCCAGGTGCCTTATGTAATTTTCCTATATATATATATATATATATATATATAGTTCTATACTCCTGAGAGTACGTATGTGTAGAACATCCTAAAAGGTCATCTTAATCTCATATAGACCATGAATCCTCATCAAGCAATCAATTATCCCATATATTATTATGTAATGTCTCCCAGAACTAGTGAACACGGTTATCAAATACAAAAGTACACTAGAACGGCTCATAATTGCACAATAATAACAATAACCGAAAGCAACTCATGAGGAGACAGCACTCGAAGCCGTCCAAATGACAGTAACACAAGGTTGGGCATGTCGATGTAGACATTGTCCCAGAAAACCAATCACCACCATTTGCACCACAGTGTGGTTCTCAGAGATACAAAGCTATCCACACGAACTGGCAAGCATCACAGTCATGAGATCGAGGGTCTGAGAACGCCACACAAGTCCAAGAATCTAGTATAGGCTAAGTGCTAGGCTAGCAAAAACACCGCATAAAAACATAGCCAAAACCTCCACTGTCACGGCCGAGCCACAAAACCACAACACTAGCAGTGAGCACAGTGACGCATCACCAACACAACCACAACCCTTCGGCGTGAAGCCGGTGCAACATCAAGACGCCATGCGAAACCAGCGCCGTTAACTTGATCCGGCGCAAAGCCAAGGTCACTGCCGCCATTGAGACCCAGCCCCTTGGCTCTGCCTTCGCCGAAGCATGGCCAACCAACGGTAAAGCTGCGAGTGTCGCTCCAGGTTGTTGGAGATGGGGAACCAAGCCGAGCAGCCACCAGAGATTAAAGCCTTAGGGCTAGAGCTCGGTTGAGGTGGAAGGAAAAGTGTTGGGGAAGATCGATTGGATTTGAGGTATAGAGAGGAGGAACTCAAATTGGTTAAAAAGGTGGAGCAGAGAAGCTGCGCCATCACCAGCCATGCCGATTTCGCTAGAGAGGATTAGGAAACGATCCCATGATCTCACATCGGCCTCCACACGTGCAAGCCATAGCCAGCCCGAGCTAGCCTCCCTCTCCTTATCTCTTCTTCGTCTGACCAACAGGTGCCCCCCTACCCACCCCCAATTTCTTTAATCCAAGATAAATTGGAAAATCCCCAAAATACCGTCACGTTCAACGCGTACTAGAGCTAACCACCATTGTTGACTCTGCCCCATGCAGTTTCCGGTGCCGACAGACGCTTCCACCTCCAGGTAGTTGATGAAAACTACATTTTACTTGAAATTTATCAAAAAAAAAAGTGGTAATCATGTCAAGATTGACACAACTGCTAAAAGAATGCCTTATGACGTTTATGATCTTTTCACCCTGAATAAAGCAATAGTAATTATGTCTTGCTCACGGGAGCACGTAGTTTCATTTGATCAGAAGTCGATGCTCAGGATGATAGTAGGCGCGAATTCCGTATGTTCTCACCAACACATTTGTGTGCTTCAATTTCTCACACATTCATCCTGCCTACACGTTTTGCACAAGGCAGTCGAGGCGGCGTCAGACAACACGCTGTTGCCGTCCTTGGCCCAATGTACAAGTTTCGTAATTAGTATGCAAAAAACGGCATAACACCGACGGAAAAGAACAAATGCAAGACCAACAAAAGTGTTAGTTTTTTGGTTATGAAGCAATCTTCTTTTAATAATGTTAATTGTCACTGACTTCTGCCAAGAAGTAGGCATCAGTAGCACATCACCGAACTACTGGTCCTGCGAATTATCCAATGCCTAATCCAATACGACTTAGGCCCTGTTTGGAATGCGGGAATTTTTCCCGATTCCTGCGGGAATTGAACTGTTCCTGCAAAATTCCTGTGAAATTCCTCTGTTCCAAACAGGCCCTTACTCTCTAATCAGCAAGAGCTGCGTGCTAATGAAACATATATAAGCAACGTAATCCCAGTACTAGCTCTTGGTAATCTTCGTCACGTCAGTGCCTATAGCTACTAGTCATGAAGCAGCTCGTGACGCTGCTGGTCTTGATCGCGCTGCTGGCGCGCGCCGTGTCCGTCCCCGGCACCGGCATCATGGCGCTGCTCACGCACGCCGACGCCGGCCGCGGGCTCGCGAAGCCCGAGCTTGTGCGGCGCATGGCCCACCGCGCCAGGGAAAGGCGGCGGCTGCTGTCGCACGCGCAGGCTCAACCGGTGCGCGCGCGGGTGGGCGCCGGCCTCGGCGTCGGCGGCGGCATCGTGACGAACGAGTACCTGGTGCACCTGTCCGTCGGCACGCCACCGCGGCCCGTGGCGCTCACGCTCGACACCGGCAGCGACCTCGTCTGGACGCAGTGCGCGCCCTGCCTCGACTGCTTCGACCAGGGCCTCCCGTTCCTGGACCCCGCCGGGTCCTCCACCTACGCTGCGCTCCCCTGCGACGAGCCACTGTGTCGCGCGCTCCCGTTCACGTCGTGCGGCGGCCGGAGCTGCGTCTACGTCTACCACTATGGCGACAAGTCGGTCACCGTCGGCCAGCTCGCCGCCGATCGCTTCACCTTCGCACCCAGCAGCGGCAATGCCGATAGCCTCTCCACGAGTCGCTTAACCTTCGGCTGCGGCCACTTCAACAGGGGCATCTTTCAGGCGAATGAAACAGGCATTGCCGGCTTCGGCCGGGGGCGGTGGTCGCTGCCGTCCCAACTCAACGTCAGCAGCTTCTCCTACTGCTTCACATCCATGTTCGAGTCCAAGAGCAGCCTCGTCACGCTCGGCGCGCCGGCCGAGCTCTACAGCCATGCGCACAGCGGCGATGTCCGGACCACCCCCCTGATCAAGAAGCCCTCGCAGCCGTCGCTCTACTTCCTCTCGTTGAAGGGCATCACGGTGGGGTCGACGAGGCTGCCGGTGCCGGAGTCGCGGTTCCGGTCAACGATCATCGACTCCGGCGCATCGATCACGACGCTGCCGGAGGACGTCTACGAGGCGGTGAAGGCGGAGTTCGTGGTGCAGGTCGGGCTTCCTGCCAGCGGCGTGGAGGGGTCGGCGCTCGACCTCTGCTTCGCGCTGCCAGTGACAACGTTCTGGCGGCGGCCGGCCGTGCCGGCGCTGACGCTTCACCTCGACGGCGCTGACTGGGAGCTCCCGCGCCCCAACTACGTGTTCGAGGACTATGGCGCGCGCGTGATGTGCGTCGTGCTCGACGCGGCGCCCGGGGACCAGACCGTCATCGGCAACTACCAGCAGCAGAACACGCACGTCGTCTACGACCTCGAGAACGACGTGCTGTCCTTCGCGCCGGCTCAGTGCGACAAGCTCGTAGCTTCACTGTAGTGTTTTTAAAAAGAAAAGTAGAATTTTTTTACTACCGATCACTCATCAGGTGAAATGCGCCATTGTGGTTGTAGGAAGTTGAAGCAATAGAGTAAATTTTGTGTGAAATTTGTGTTGCTCGACTCGCTTCTATTCCATTGTAGCAGCGAAGAATCCAAAAAAAAGAGCCACTGGGATCGTCGTATACTAATTGTTATGGGGTCTCTGCGTTATTTTGGGCGGATGATAACTTCGACAAGACAAGGCAAGCCAAAGTATACCACGATAACTTTGGCATGACGTCACATATCGGGGGATTTTACCTTGGACAAGGTCTGCAGACCAACCTCGCATGAGGTCCGCGAACCAACCCCGACTGAGGTCCACGATCTAACTCCACACGAGGTCCGAAGTCCACCCTAAACGAGGTCCACGGACCAACCCCGAATGAGACTAAGTGTTCGTTTCGCCTCAATCTCGATGGCGTCTCCTCGACTAAGTGTTCCCCCTAGCTCGACGGATTCACCTTGGCGTATCAACTTTAGCACTTCAGCACACACCATCCACCTGAAGGCTATACCTTGGTCGGTGAAGCACTCATTGCTCTGTGAGCCACGCTATCGGGGGTTGAGTAGCCACAACCTCACCCTTCGAGGCTGAGTGCACACATACTCACCCTCCAAGACCGAGTGAATGAATCTCACCCTCTGGGGTTGAGTGTACACCCTCCAGAGCCGAATGAACGGATACTCTCTAGGGCCAAGTGAATAGATACTCACCCTCTGGGGCTGAGTGGACTTGATCTATTGTGGACTTTTCCTCACTTTCAAGCTCAAGCATGCACACACAAGCACTCGCGAGCCTCATCTCAAGCACTAAGCTTTTTGGATGGGAGACGGCGAAGTTTTGGCCTCTCAACCATGAAGCGTTGTTGAGTCTTGTCTTGAGTGCCAAGTTTTTGCGATGGGAGATGGTGGCATTCTGGCCTCACCCCATCCGTGTGATTCTCGTCTCAAGCGCTAAGGTTTTTGGATAGGAGACGACAAAGTTTTGGCCTCTCCATAACCACGAAGTACTCTTGAGTCTTGTCTCGAGCATCAAGTTTTTGCGATGAGAGATGGTAGCATTCTAGCCTCACCCCATCCGCGAAGCACTCGCAATCCTCATCTAGAGTGCCAAATTTTTTGGATGGGAGACAGTGAAGTTTCAACCTCCCCACAACCACAGAGCGCTCTCGAGCCTTGTCTCGAGCACCATGTTTTTCGATGGCACCGCATGCTGTTATCCAAGTTCGATGTCCTCCACACCCCGCCATCTAGCTTAAACCATTGCCACCACTGCTACTCTATGGGCTTGACCCGACAGAGTCCACCCACGATAGTCTCGGGTGTCGCCTCCGCTTTAACCCTACCATACATTGGGTACGAGTCTAGGCTAGAGACAATAGAACTAGCCATAGTGTTGTCATCTTCTTTGTCTTCTAGGGCGTCGCCCCATAGACCAGGTTCGAGCCGTATCCCAGACCGAGTCTGCCTTACCCCAGGGCGAGGTCCATGCCATGTCTCAAACCAGGTTCAACTCACCCTCGGCCGGCCCTGGGCGAGGTCCACACCATCCATAGACCAGGTTTACACTGCGCCAAAGACAAGGTCTGCATCATTCGTGAGAAGGTGGTTCACTACGCCCACTACCTTGGCCCTTCCAGTGTGTTGGCGAAGCTTTTCGAGTGTCTTGATAGCAATGGCTTGACCTTGACGTGGTTCAATTGGTCTCAACAGCTTTGCCTCAGCCAAACTTTACTTCACCTTGATTGCATCTTCTCGACAAGGGGCTCTCTTTAGCTCTACGGATAACCAAATCATCTCCTTCCATCAAAGGCCACGCCTCAGTTTGTTGAGTACTTCTTGCCTCGCAGTCAATGCCTCGATGAGTCAACCACTGTGCGTTCGGGTGCATATCTCCTCACCTCAAAGCCCTTTCCTCAGTGAGTCGAGAACTCCTCACAAGATCATGCCTCAGGTGAGTAAGTACCCGACACTTTGATGCACACACACTTGTACCACGGGTGATCCCACTGGGAGTCAATAAATAGGTGCTTCAGTGTACGCCTCCTCGTCTCACAGGCAACTCATCAGTCTCTAGTACTTCGCACCCCAGCACACTCCTCAGTTGTCAGGTTAGTTTGCCTAGCAAGGGGCAACACCCATAAATGGCTTCACCTCCATATGATATGACTCGACATACAGAGTATTCCCCAACCAAGCTCATCTCGATCTATTGGCATCTTCTCAATTATGTGTAACTGTCGGATTGATCGCTTTACCTTGACAAGTGCCAACACGTCACCTCGGCGTGGTGTGATCAGCCTCAAGGGCAATCCCTCGATCAAACATAGCTTTGCATTGGGCACTCCTTGCTTCATAGGCCATGTCTCCATAGGCTGAACACATGGCACGCTTCCTAGCTTCTACGCAGTGCCTCGACAAGTCAAGCAGTTAACGGCTTAGCACATATCCCCTCACCTTGAGGGTCAAGCCTCATCAGGTTAGTCCTGGGTGCACACACTGACCTCGAACATCTCGATGTGTCGGCGTGCATCGATCGATCACATCTTGATATATCGTCCAACTTAGCATCACCAATCGAGCTCACACATAGGGATGTGCATGCCCCAGTCAGCCTCACACACCTCAAAGCTCTGTCGTGCCTCAAACCAGCAATACATCCGCACCTACACGAGTCAAGCATAACACTCTTCTACGTGCCTTCACCTCTCAAAGGCCGTGATTCAAGAACTCACGAGGCACTTCTTTGGGTTAGGTTCTAGCTCTGCGTCTCCACATAAATTTCTCATCTAAGCACTAGATGCTTGACTCCATAGCTATCGGTGACCCTACATTCTTTTGTGTGATGGTGAAATCCCCAATATAACCTAAAATCGGTCAAGCGAAGTAATGCCCCTTTAATGAATGCCAAGAGAACCCAACTCGAAGATGCATGCATGACCTATCATCTGAAGTTCACGCGAGAACTAAGATATTTTAACGTGTTTTCAGAGTGCACTGCAAGTTACCAATGGAATCATTGACCCGCGGCCTCGCTCTGACCCCTTTTATAAAAATCATTGACCCGTGGTTGCGCGCCCCCGATCAGCTATAATTATCTACGGATCCTAATTACACACTAAACAAACTATTTACTTCATACAAAAATATTGACTACAACATACAAAAAATTTTACCTCGCACAAATTGCGAAACATCTCCTTCTTTCTCTCCCTTTCCTCTCCTCTCCACTCTTTTTCCTCCCTCTCCTTTTTCTCTTCTTTCTTTCCCTAATCCTTTCTCTCTTCATGGCGCGGTGTCGGCGATGGAAATGGTCGAGGGCTCGGCCGGAGGCCAATTTATATGCATGTCCAGTTGCCAAACGATTGGGTGACTGGAACTACAGTCACTCGACATTTGGGCGATAGGTCTAATCGTCTGACTGTTGGGTGACTGCAATTATGTCGCCCAACAGCCTATGGATAGCCTCCATATCGAACGATCGTTGGACGGTAGGTTCCAGTCTCCCAACAATTCAATGACTAGAGGTCATTCCTATAAAAAATTGTACGGGTATATTTCTGTAATTTTGATATAAAATTGAATTATTTAATCATTGAAATCGGTATAGAAGTATTGTTGTATTGTAATTTATATTTCTATGACCGTTCGCCTATCATGATCAACTACACTATCATTATAGCATAACCTATCCTCATTCGCACTGACATCACTTCCTTTCCTCTGACCCAATAAGCATCAGCTCCCACACGCAATGATGCTGCTCTTCTCTCTCTGCTCGAGCTCTCTCCTACTGTAAATAATTCCTAATGGGTTTATATGCATGTCCAGTCACCAAATGGTTAGCCGACTGGAACTGCAGTCTCCCGACGGTTGAGCAACAGGTCCCAATCGCCTGACTGTTGGGCAACTGCAATTATGTTGCCCAATGACCCACGGATAACCTCCATGTCGCGTGGCCGTTGGGCAACAGGTTTCAGTCGCCTAACGGTTCGGCGACTGGAGGTCATTCCTGTAAAAAAACTTTTGCGTGGGTATATTTCTGTTATTTTGATTAAAAATTAGATTATTTAATCATTGAAATCGGTATATTTCTGTAAGATATTTCTGTAATTTTGATTAAAAATTGTATGCGTATATTTCTGTAATTTTGATTAAAAATTCCCTGTGTCGTAACAACGAGCAAACCAAGCATATACATCGGGAGACGAAAGCTCATCTCGAGGCATGCACGCGTAAGGATCGCGAGAAAAAGAGGGAAATGGCGGCTAAGGCCAAAGAGGCCACCGAGAAATTAAACACCGAGCTCACAAGGAAGGAAAAATAGCCCCGGTCCACGCAGTAGGTCGGGCCGTTCCGCACTAGTCCCCCGAAGGTTGAATTTATTTTCATTCTAAAAAGGCGCATATGTATCATACGAGTGCTTTGGTTTGTTGTATCTTGCATGATACTCTTTCTTATGCATGTAACCAAACCCTGTGCACCGTGTTACATCCAGTTTTATTACGAAGTCTATTTTAATTCGCAAAAGTACTTATCCTCATCTTTTCGCATTCAATTATTCCATGTAGCAAAGCATCCAACAATATAAAAATAATAATTTCTCACTATATGAATTCCCTGTTGCGTAACACTATCACCTATCTTTGTACTTACCGATCGTTGCTACCTTAATCGTTCTCCATAAAATTTCACAAAATTTCTTCACTACAACAACATACGACGATCGCAAACTGTTATTGTAAATATAATAAATTTTTACCATTCATAATATACAAAAATCACAAATAGATCAACCGACATTGTCTCTCTTTTTTTGAAAAAATACAACTCATAGATAAATTTTGATAAATGTTATCTACCTACAACAATTATCATTTATCCCCATGCACAGTCGGGGGCCTAGTTGTGCAAAAATTGGCGAGTTCCAGTTGCCCAATAGTTGAGCGACTGGAACTGCAATCGCCTAATGATTGGGTGACAGGTCGGCAACTATAAATATGTCGCTCAACGGTCCAGGGATAGCCTTCGTGTCGCACGGCCGTTGGATGACAAGTTCCAGTCGTCCAATGGTTCGGCTACTGAAGGTCATTCTTATAAAAAAAATTTGCACAGGTATATTTCTATAATTTTAATTAAAAATAGATTATTTAAAAAAATTCTGCATAGTGTCGCCGTGGGTTTGGGCTGAAGGTTGCTGGGTCGCAGGACCCAGTCCTTGAGCTAGGGGTGGAAAAATAGCTTGAGGCTCGTGGCTCGGCTTGAGCTTGTTACGAGCCGAGCCGGCTCGGCTCAAGCTCGTTAAATTTCGAGCCGAGCCGAGCCTCCTTTCTGGCTCGTGAAAAAAACGAGCCGAGCTCGAGCCAGCTCACGAGCCATTTAGCTCACGCCTCCCGTCCGTATCCCCACTCCTGCGGTCCTGCCTGCCTCCCCCCAGGCCCCAGTCCCCAGATTCCCCATTGCCTTCGCCCTTCGCCTCCTCCCCCACCTCCACCGTCATGAATCCCCACTGCTTCGCCAGGAATCTCACCTCCCCTCCCCTCCCATCTCCAATTCCCTCTGACCCTCTCCCCATCCCCCTCCGTCGCCGCCATGACCCCCACCTCCAGCGTCGCGGCCTCCCCGCTCACCTCCACCAGCTCGGCCTCTCCCCGCTCACCTCCACCTCCTGGCCCTCCTCCCCCACCTCCCCTCCCTCTCCCTCTCCCTCCGCCGCCATGACCCCCACCTCCAGCGCCGCGGCCTCCCCGCTCACCTCCACCAGCTCGGTCTCCGCCTCCTCCCCCCACCTCCCCTCCCTCTCCCTCTCCCTCCGCCTGTCCGCCGCCATGACCCCCACTTCAAGCCATTTTGGCTTGAACTGGCTCGTTCAAGCCATTTTGGCTTGTTCAAGCCATTTTGGCTAATGTGTATCTGCTCTTATGTGTTATGTGTATTGGCTTATGTGTTATGCTGCAAAAATATTGGCTTATGTGTTATGCTGTTAAATCTGATATGCTATTAGTATTACATCTGAAATGCACTATTAAATCTGATATACATCATAAATCTGAAATGCTATACTGATAATTGACATACAGACTGTATGCTATGCTATTTATCTCTGCTGCTCTCTGTTATGTGCTCTCTGTTATGCTATACTGATAATTGACATACAGACTGTATCTGCTTTTTGGCTCGGTCGGGCTCGCGAGCTGGCTCGAGCCGCCAGTCGAGCCGAGCCAAGCCTCCCGCGTAGCTCGTTTCCAAACGAGCCGAGCCGAGCCGCATCTCTGACCGAGCTCGGCCGAGCCTGGCTCGAGCCGGCTCGGCTCGGCTCGTTTCCAGCCCTACCTTGAGCTGTGGGTGGTGGGTCCGCTCCTGCATTGCACTGTGCCAAATGTGCGCGTGATCTGAACCGTCCGTGTATCTGATCTGATGTTCTACACGCATGCGCCGTTCCAACAGAAGGCCAGACGCTTCAGCTGCACACAGTTTGGAAGTAGCTGAAAAGCCCCAAAATTTCAAACCAAAAATTTTCATTATTTTTGCTTCATTTTTGGGTGTTTTCTGAAAACTTTCCTTTTCGGGAAAGTTTTCCCTCGCGCCGCTTTCCCTTTTTGGCAATCCGTTTTCCCCTCTCCATGGCGCCTTTCCCTTCTCCCCGCTCTCCCCTTCGGCTGGCGCCCCGCCCCTATCCCGCTTTCCTCCCTCGCCCAGCGCCTCTCCCCGCTCCCTCTCTCTCTCCCGCAGGCGCCCCGCCCCTCCCCGTTTTCTCCTCGCGCACGCGCGCTAGCGCTGCGCGCTGCGCCGCGCCGCGCCGCCCTCCGCCCGCGGCCGCGCCCCGGTCTCGGACCGCCTCCGCCGTCCCGTCAGCTCTGTCCGAAGCGCGTGGCCGCCCTCACGCCACGTCGCCCGCCCTCGCCCCGACCCCACCCGGCAGCGCCGCTCCTCCCCTCTCCCCGCGCGCGGACGCGCTCTCGGCCGTGCGCAGCTCACCTGCTCCCGTCGCGTCACCAGTGCACTGGACAGGGCCGGCGTCACCCCAGTCACCTCCATCCCGCGGAGGAGACTCCCCAACCACCCCTGTTGACCCCGACGCCGCGCCCGTTCCTTCTCCCCGAAGGCTCCCTCTCCTCCCCCTCGGATTCCCCCTCCCTCCACCGAGCTTAAAAGCCCCTCTCTGCCTCCCTCTCATTCCTTTGATTTCCAGAGCTCCCCACCCCTCCCATTTGCCTCCCGCAGCTCCCAGCCACCTCCCGGAGCCGCCAATTGAAGCCCTGCCGCTCCGAGCTCCGCCATTGCCGCCCTGTGAGCCGGCGACACCCCGGAGCCAATCTCTCTCTCCCTCCCTCCATTACTCAATTGCATTCGCCCAAAGTTCCTCCTTGGTGTAACATTCATCTTGGTGCATTCCCCTGGACAGGTGCTTGCCCGTGGAGCTCTGTCACCGAAGCACACCGCCGGCCGCAACCACCTCCCCGTGGCCAGCACGCTCGGAGGCTCCCCAGCTCCCACCGACACCGCCAATGTGAGCACCCGGTCCCCGTGAACGTGTAGCCGCGGCCGATTGACCTCTCTCGCCGCCGGTGACCTTCCTCGCCGCCAAACACCCGAAACTCCCCCTTCTCTCTCCCGCCTTCTCCGTCGATCCCCTCGCCCTCCTAAGCCCCAAAACGGAATCCCCGTGTCGAGCCGCATCCGCCGGTGCCCTTGGTCGCCGCCGACAAGCCCCCTGGCGCCCAGGCCGCCGTCGGCGCCGCTGCCATGCCTCGGGTGCACTGTAGCGCCCGGAGGTTGAAGACGATCCCTCCCCGCGACGTGGCTCTTCCCCGCCCGTCCATCTCGTCTGTAATATCTAATTTCGACCGTCCGATCTTGCAGTATCGTTTCGCTTCGCCCTCTCGCTCCGCAGCCGTCCGATCTCCCCCGTCTTCATCCCAGCCACCCACACCCGCCGCATCTCCGCCACCAGCCTGCACCACGCGTCGGCCATCCAGGCCGCGCGGGCGCGCTCTGGCGTGGGCCGCCTCCCCTCGGCCCGCTCCTTCCCCGCGCGCGAGCGCGCGCGATGGGCCGCGCCGGCCTCCCGGCCGCGCGGGCCGTTTCGCCGGCCGGGCCGCACTGTAGCTTGGGCCGGCCTTTCACTGTTCACAGCGATTTTCCCGAATTTATTAATTTCTAAAATCCCAGAAAATCCAAATAAATCCTAGAAAATCACAGAAAATCCCAAAAATTCCCAAATTTCACCACTTTGCTCCAAATAATATTCTGGACCCATTTGTGACCCCCATTCCACCAAAATCATCCCAGATAAATTCCTAAAATTCCATTTGAAGGATTTATGCATTTTACTTCTTTTTAAATAGTTTATTTTTCCTCGCTTGATTAGTCTCAAGCCGGATTTTTGTTATTTTCAGTGTTTGCGCTAGTGTCGGAGTTTCCGGAAGATCAAGTGCAGTTTCAGGAGCCAGGAGGTTCTTCGTTCGAGCTAGCGGAAATCATTCGGATTGACGGCAAGTCCCAAATCCTTTGATCATATTGCAACCCATGTTATTTAATTATGTTATTACGCTATTTGCATTGAGCTAGTTCTGAAATGTTAGTTCAAAATAAAATAAAATGTTTAGAATGACATGTTATATAGTTAACCCCACCACCGATAAATGCCATGTTAAACTCGTAGCCATGCCTTTGTAACCCTAGGATTAATTATCTGTTATTCTAGATAATTGTGAGTTATTATTATCGTGCAAAGTCTTATTCTAATAAGGTTGTGGCTGCGGGCCAATAGAATTTGGAAAACCCGGCTCTAGGGCAGGGTGGTATGGGACACCGTGCCCTAGGGCGGAGATTGTCGGCATGCGCAGGATAGGGTAAGGGGGGCTGCGGTGCGCCGCAAGACGGTTTTCGCCCGCCTCTTACCCTAGGTTGCAGGTCGCGGACCTGGTAGGGGTTGCGGACCCCTAAGGAAAAAATATAAGGACCAGACCCTTACGCTAAGCAAATGACATGGTGATCGCTCAACCACAGGAGTTGACTTGTCAACACTGGTTTAGTAGCTGCTCAACTCGATTGAAACTCTACAGGTGTTGTGGAGTAGGTGTTTGGGTAACAAAGGTTAGGCAGGCCGTGCTGCGGGTGCCTAACAACGGTAGAGTTCACTCGAAGCGGCACCGTTTTCTTTTTCTTTGTGTGTGTGTGTGTGAGCGAGCCAGACCCGAGTGAATTCTACCGGGTAGAGCCTATATAAAGAGTTGAGCAGTGAAACGACCTGGCTTTCTTAACCCGGACGCGGGAGTTAAGAAATCGTGTGGGTAAAGCTGAGCAAACTCTGCAGAGTCAAATAAATGGTATTCGAATACGCCGTGCTCCCGGTTATTGGAGCTGTGTCACTTGGGTGATTCCAGCAGCGAAGCTTAAGTAGTTTTGTACATGTTTAACTTGTTTAGGTTGGTTAATGAACTCTTGTTGAAAAACCCCTGAGTTCTTGAGGAGTAGTTTTGGGTCTGTCTTCTAAAAATGTTTGCAAATAAAACTGCATCCACTCAAAGTTAATAAACCAAGTATACTCCCTTCCTTTGATGTTCCGTGCATGTAATAAGTTAGGGTCCCTTTGGGACTTGCTGAGCCGGTTGATTGACTCACGGCTTGCTTTTGCCCTTCTTTAGAGGATCAAGACGAAGGTGTTTGCCTCCCCGTTGAGGAAGTCCCGGAGGGTCGCTTCTTCGACGAGGATCCGTGGCTTTAGGTCTTGGCCGCGCTCAAGCGGATCTTGGAGTTTCTGTAATGTAATTATACTTTGGGCTTGCACGCCCCGCTGTTGAAAATGGATGTTAATCCGTATGTGAAATATATGCTGAACTTTTGTTGTAGGCATGCAATGGTATACTCTTGCGCGACACTCCATAACTGTTCATGCGTGAATAGTTGCGGGGTGCCGTGTCCGTACGCGCCCCTGGAAACGGGGGCGTTACAAGAAGTGGTATCAGAGCCAGGTTCATGACCGTAGGTTGAGACCTAAGGCAAACTAGGAAGCGATTTTATCGCAAAACTTAATTTAAAGCCGTAAAAAGGTGTTTACGAAAAATATAAGTATTACTGCTGTCTTTTTCCTCTCTTATTGCTATCTTATCTATCTTAGTTTACTTCTGCTTAAGTTTTGCCTCTGCAAAATGTTTGCTGCTTTGCTCGTCTAGCTTCAAAATTTTCGTTTCTCGGCAGCTGGAGGAGTAGCCGTTAATCGCTAGACTAGACTGACCCTGAGTGGTAGTAGTATTTCTTTGTAATGTAAAGTAGGTGTAATCATGAACCCTAAGTGGTTTGTGTACCACCTGCATATTTTAAATCTATGTTCTTTATCCTTGTATATTGTTTGCTTAATTATCAGTAATTCCCCTGTGTTCAAAGTTTTCTCCTGTCCCTTTCGCCCTTGTCCTTACCTTATTCGCCCTATACTTACCTTGAAATTCAATGTCTTACTTATCTACTCTTATTCTCCAAAGCCGCTGCAAAACTGATCTCAAGTTCCCAATTGACAGATGGACCCGACAGAGCAGAGGGATCAGACCAACAGGCAGGGTGCACCTGCCACAGATCAAGCCACACTTGCCAGTATAATAGCGATGATGGAACAAAATCGCTATCAGAGAGAGCAAAATATTCTGCGAATGCTAGATCAACAGACCCAGTTGCTTGAGCAGATAGCAGCCAGATCACCTAGTGTCAAGGTGACACCCGAAGAGTCAGTGTCAGCATCAAGCGCAACTGCATTAAAGTTTGCAGCATTCCTGCAAACTCAACCACCTAAATTCCCCTCAGCAACAGAACCACTGAATGCAGATAACTGGTTACAAGATGTTGAGAGAAGAATGAATACTATACGATGTACCAATAAGGAGAAAGTCCTTTTTGCCACCTATCAGCTGTCAGATCCTGTGATTACTTGGTGGAATGCTATCCAGTGGATACATCCAAATAAGGAAGACATTACCTGGGAAGACTTTGTGAAGAGATTCCGTAAAGCCTTCATTTCTCCTAGAGTTATCACTGAAAAATATCAGGATTTCCTTGATCTTCAACAAGGAGAAAACTCCATCACAGCATATTTACAACAATTCCATCAGTTATCCCGGTATGCTCAAGAAGAGATTGATACTGAAGCCGAAAGGATGGAGTGCTTTATGAAAGGCCTACGACCCAATATGAGACAACGCCTTCAGTCCATGAAGTTCTCAAGCCTATTAAGCCTAGTTGATCGAGCTCTCCAATTAGAAGAAAAGACATCAGGTTATGTGAAAGTTATGAAACGAAAGCAGCCTTCGCCTCCTTCACCAACGGCTTGTTTTCACTGCGAACAGGATGGACATTACCGCTGCCAATGCCCACTGAAGTCCTTACCCACAGAAGAAGCTAGAAAGCAAGCAAAGAGGCAGACATCAACATCACGTCCGCCACCGATGGAAGAAGAAGAATCCTACCCTGAGAAGACCCAGTCTGAACAGTCTCAGCAGTATGCCACTCCCTCACCACTCGCCATCAAGTGCCTCACCTGCGGTGGCAAGCATCTTACTAGCAGCTGTCCACGAAGGACAGATACATGTTTCCATTGTGGAGAGACTGGACACTACAAGCATCAGTGTCCCAGAAGGACTTTGTCATCAGAAGCAGCTAAACTCCAAGCCCAAAACCAACAGACAGTCAAGAAAACATGAGCTATGCAGGACAAGTTATGAGATGATGTACTTTTGGTTATCCTTTTGTAAACCAGTTGGAAGAACTTAATGGTTTGTCTGTAAATTACTTTAACTAAGGCTTGTGGCAAGACTATGAAAATGTATGAAAACCATCTGTGTAAAATGTAATGGATGAGAAGTTTATGTTGCAATGAAATTAATCCTAACAGACCCAGATATATATGTAGCCCTGGTACTGCGTAATCCAGCTAAGTGTGAACCTGTAGCATATACCCAATGATGATATGCAGGTACAAGTGAGAAGGAGTCAAAGTCAATCCAGCAGAGGTTAAAGCAGATTTACTGCAGCCAGATATGCAAGGGCTAGATGCCATTTGGGCATGAACTGACTAGCCAAGAATAAAGGCGAGGTAGATAGTGAGATCAAAATAGTATCATTGGTAACCCTTGAAGGTCAGAAAGTGGTAGAAAAAAAACAAGAAGTATTGAAGGATGCAAGAAAGCGCATGATCAACATGCTAGCAGTTACACCAGATCAAGTGTCAATAGTACAAGAATACCCTGATGTATTCCCAGAAGAACTACCAGACAGACCCCTGACCGACAAATAGAACTTGCCATAGAGTTGATTCCAGGCACAAAACTAATTGCGAAACACCAGTACAGAATGTCAGCTAGTGAATTGAAAGAGCTCAAGAGACGGTTAGGTGAACTGCAAGAGAAAGAGTTTATTCGACCAATTGTTTCGCCTTGGTCGGCACCAGTCTTACTAGGGAAGAAGAAGAATGAAGAGCTAAGAATGTGTGTAGATTACAGAGACTGAATGTTGTCACCACCAGAAACAAGTACCCTTTGCCCAAAAATTGATGATTTGTTTGATCAACTCAGAGGTGCCAAAGAATTCTCTAAGATCGACTTGCGCTCGGGTTACCATCAGCTCAAGATCCGAGAGCAAGATCGAGAGAAGACAGCTTTCATCACCAGATATGGATTATATGAGTTCACGGTCGTTCCCTTGGGTTTAACCAATGCGCCAGCGTATTTCATGAACCTTATGAATCGGGTGCATAGGGACAAATTGGATCGATTTGTGATTGTCTTCATTGACAATATTCTGATTTACTCCAAGAATGAAGAAGAGCACCAGGAGCACTTGCACATAGCTTTGACCAGATTGAGAGAACACCAGTTGTATGCCAAGTTCGACAGATACAGCTTTTGACTGAAATAAGTTGCTTTCTTGGGTCACATTATATCCGAAGATAGAGTCGGGGTTGACCCAGAAAAGATAGTCGCAGTTATGGAACGGAAACAGTCCAAGACAGTAACAGAAGTAAGGAGCTTTCTTGGATTGGCAGGCTATTATCGCCAATTCATAGAAGGATTCTCCAAGATTTCCCGTCCACTCACTCAACTACTGAGGAAAGACAGGCCATTCACATGGACATATACTTGTGAAGCGAGTTTTCAGCTGTTGAAGACCAAGTTGACAACAACACCAGTGTTGATTTTGCCCGACCCAGAGAAAGAATTTCAAAGCTATTGTGACGCTTCAAAGCAGGGTTTGGGATATATGCTGACGCAAAACAGGGAAGTTGTTGCCTATGTATCCAGACAACTGAAGCCACATGAAGAGAATTACCCCACACACAATTTAGAGCTAGCAGCTGTGGTGCATGCATTCAAAATTTGGCGGCACTACCTGCTAGGGAATCGTTGTGAGATGTCCTCAGAGCACAAGAACTTGAAATACTTGTTCACACAGCCAGAGTTGAATATGAGACAGCGGAGATGGCTAGAGTTGAATGAAGACTATGACATTGATCTCCAATATCAACCGAGCAAAGCAAATGTAGTGGCCGATACCCTTAGACAAAAGACTCGTCCAAGCAAAGTCAGCACGACAGAGTACCCACCAGAGTTACAATGAGATATCCTACGGCTAAATTGGGTGATCACTGAACAAGGCAGTATGGCAGCGTTGGGACTCCAACCATTGCTGACAGATCAGATGAAAGCAGCACAAGATGAAGATGAAGAGATTCAAAAACTGAAAAAGGATATTCAAGAAGAAAATTCATCAAGATATGCGATAGACGAGCATGGAATCATCACCTTCCGTGATCGCTATTGTATACCCGACAAGGAGTTAAAAGAGTTGATTCCATCCGAAGCCCATTAATCTCAATTCTCAATCCATCCAGGAAGCACTAAAATGTACCAAGACTTGAAGAAGTAGTATTGGTGGAACAGGATGAAGAAAGAAGTGGCAGAATACGTGGCTAAATGTGATGTTTGCCAACAGATCAAAATAGACCACCAAAAACCATCGGGATTGTTGCAGCCTTTGCCAATACCCGAATGGAAATGAGATAGCATGGGAATGGACTTCATTACGGGACTTTCCAAGACTCGTGAGGGTTATGACGCTATCCGGATCATTGTCGATAGATTGACCAAGGTTGCTCATTTCCTCCCGATTAAGCAAACCTACTGGAAGGACAAGCTTGCCGAGTTGTATTTGACCAGAATAGTGACACTCCATGGAGTTCCGAAGAAGATTGTGTCAGCTAGAGGAGCACGGTTTACGTCCAAGTTCTGGGAGAAATTACATGAAGCTGTAGACACTAATTTGAACTTCAGTTCAGCGTATCACTCTCAGACAGATGTACAGACAGAGAAAACCCGCCAGATTGTAGAAGATATGATAAGAGCTTGTGCAATCGTATATGGTGCAGCATGGAACACCTGCATACCGTTTGCTCAGTTCTCACATAATAACAACTACCAAGCCAACGTCCAAATGGCACCATTTGAAGCACTTTATGGCAGAAACTACAGGATCCCACTGAATTGGACAGAAACAGGAGAACAACAGCTTATTGGTCCTCAAATTGCTCAGGATACAGAAGCACATGTCAGGATTGTCAAAGACAAAATCAAGATGGCACAAGACCGACAAAAGAACTATGCAGATAACCGCAGGAAGGAATTGAGCTTTGAAATTGGAGATTGTGTATACGTCAAAGTCACACCCTTCGAGATAGTCAAGAGATTTCAAGTCAAGGGCAAACTAGCACCCAGAGATGTGGGACCGTTCTAAATTATCGGAAGAGTTGGAGAGGTAGCTTATCAAGTGCAGCTTCCGCCCAACTTGTCAAGAATCCATAACGTGTTCTATATATCTCAACTTCGAAAGTGTCTACGACAGCCACCAGATGAAGTGCCACTGTCAGACATTGAATTACAGGATGATTGCACATATGCTGAAGAACCACTACAAATACTTGAGACTTCAGAAAGGCAACTCAGAAACAAGAATGTCAGGTTTTGCAGAGTGCAGTGGAAGAATCACACAGCGGATGAGTCCACTTGGGAAAAAAAAGAGTCAGATTTGCAGCGGGATTTTCCCAACTTACTCCCTGGACCAAGTTAATCTCGGGGTCGAGATTCTTTTAAGGGGGGTAGGTTGAAAAGCCCCAAAATTTCAAACCAAAAATTTTCATTATTTTTGCTTCATTTTTGGGTGTTTTCTGAAAACTTTCCTTTTCGGGAAAGTTTTCCCTCGCGCCGCTTTCCCTTTTTGGCAATCCGTTTTCCCCTCTCCATGGCGCCTTTCCCTTCTCCCCGCTCTCCCCTTCGGCTGGCGCCCCGCCCCTATCCCGCTTTCCTCCCTCGCCCAGCGCCTCTCCCCGCTCCCTCTCTCTCTCCCGCAGGCGCCCCGCCCCTCCCCGTTTTCTCCTCGCGCACGCGCGCTAGCGCTGCGCGCTGCGCCGCGCCGCCCTCCGCCCGCGGCCGCGCCCCGGTCTCGGACCGCCTCCGCCGTCCCGTCAGCTCTGTCCGAAGCGCGTGGCCGCCCTCACGCCACGTCGCCCGCCCTCGCCCCGACCCCACCCGGCAGCGCCGCTCCTCCCCTCTCCCCGCGCGCGGACGCGCTCTCGGCCGTGCGCAGCTCACCTGCTCCCGTCGCGTCACCAGTGCACTGGACAGGGCCGGCGTCACCCCAGTCACCTCCATCCCGCGGAGGAGACTCCCCAACCACCCCTGTTGACCCCGACGCCGCGCCCGTTCCTTCTCCCCGAAGGCTCCCTCTCCTCCCCCTCGGATTCCCCCTCCCTCCACCGAGCTTAAAAGCCCCTCTCTGCCTCCCTCTCATTCCTTTGATTTCCAGAGCTCCCCACCCCTCCCATTTGCCTCCCGCAGCTCCCAGCCACCTCCCGGAGCCGCCAATTGAAGCCCTGCCGCTCCGAGCTCCGCCATTGCCGCCCTGTGAGCCGGCGACACCCCGGAGCCAATCTCTCTCTCCCTCCCTCCATTACTCAATTGCATTCGCCCAAAGTTCCTCCTTGGTGTAACATTCATCTTGGTGCATTCCCCTGGACAGGTGCTTGCCCGTGGAGCTCTGTCACCGAAGCACACCGCCGGCCGCAACCACCTCCCCGTGGCCAGCACGCTCGGAGGCTCCCCAGCTCCCACCGACACCGCCAATGTGAGCACCCGGTCCCCGTGAACGTGTAGCCGCGGCCGATTGACCTCTCTCGCCGCCGGTGACCTTCCTCGCCGCCAAACACCCGAAACTCCCCCTTCTCTCTCCCGCCTTCTCCGTCGATCCCCTCGCCCTCCTAAGCCCCAAAACGGAATCCCCGTGTCGAGCCGCATCCGCCGGTGCCCTTGGTCGCCGCCGACAAGCCCCCTGGCGCCGCTGCCATGCCTCGGGTGCACTGTAGCGCCCGGAGGTTGAAGACGATCCCTCCCCGCGACGTGGCTCTTCCCCGCCCGTCCATCTCGTCTGTAATATCTAATTTCGACCGTCCGATCTTGCAGTATCGTTTCGCTTCGCCCTCTCGCTCCGCAGCCGTCCGATCTCCCCCGTCTTCATCCCAGCCACCCACACCCGCCGCATCTTCGCCGTCCGATCTTCCCCTCGGCCCGCTCCTTCCCCGCGCGCGAGCGCGCGCGATGGGCCGCGCCGGCCTCCCGGCCGCGCGGGCCGTTTCGCCGGCCGGGCCGCACTGTAGCTTGGGCCGGCCTTTCACTGTTCACAGCGATTTTCCCGAATTTATTAATTTCTAAAATCCCAGAAAATCCAAATAAATCCTAGAAAATCACAGAAAATCCCAAAAATTCCCAAATTTCACCACTTTGCTCCAAATAATATTCTGGACCCATTTGTGACCCCCATTCCACCAAAATCATCCCAGATAAATTCCTAAAATTCCATTTGAAGGATTTATGCATTTTACTTCTTTTTAAATAGTTTATTTTTCCTCGCTTGATTAGTCTCAAGCCGGATTTTTGTTATTTTCAGTGTTTGCGCTAGTGTCGGAGTTTCCGGAAGATCAAGTGCAGTTTCAGGAGCCAGGAGGTTCTTCGTTCGAGCTAGCGGAAATCATTCGGATTGACGGCAAGTCCCAAATCCTTTGATCATATTGCAACCCATGTTATTTAATTATGTTATTACGCTATTTGCATTGAGCTAGTTCTGAAATGTTAGTTCAAAATAAAATAAAATGTTTAGAATGACATGTTATATAGTTAACCCCACCACCGATAAATGCCATGTTAAACTCGTAGCCATGCCTTTGTAACCCTAGGATTAATTATCTGTTATTCTAGATAATTGTGAGTTATTATTATCGTGCAAAGTCTTATTCTAATAAGGTTGTGGCTGCGGGCCAATAGAATTTGGAAAACCCGGCTCTAGGGCAGGGTGGTATGGGACACCGTGCCCTAGGGCGGAGATTGTCGGCATGCGCAGGATAGGGTAAGGGGGGCTGCGGTGCGCCGCAAGACGGTTTTCGCCCGCCTCTTACCCTAGGTTGCAGGTCGCGGACCTGGTAGGGGTTGCGGACCCCTAAGGAAAAAATATAAGGACCAGACCCTTACGCTAAGCAAATGACATGGTGATCGCTCAACCACAGGAGTTGACTTGTCAACACTGGTTTAGTAGCTGCTCAACTCGATTGAAACTCTACAGGTGTTGTGGAGTAGGTGTTTGGGTAACAAAGGTTAGGCAGGCCGTGCTGCGGGTGCCTAACAACGGTAGAGTTCACTCGAAGCGGCACCGTTTTCTTTTTCTTTGTGTGTGTGTGTGAGCGAGCCAGACCCGACTGAATTCTACCGGGTAGAGCCTATATAAAGAGTTGAGCAGTGAAACGACCTGGCTTTCTTAACCCGGACGCGGGAGTTAAGAAATCGTGTGGGTAAAGCTGAGCAAACTCTGCAGAGTCAAATAAATGGTATTCGAATACGCCGTGCTCCCGGTTATTGGAGCTGTGTCACTTGGGTGATTCCAGCAGCGAAGCTTAAGTAGTTTTGTACATGTTTAACTTGTTTAGGTTGGTTAATGAACTCTTGTTGAAAAACCCCTGAGTTCTTGAGGAGTAGTTTTGGGTCCGTCTTCTAAAAATGTTTGCAAATAAAACTGCATCCACTCAAAGTTAATAAACCAAGTATACTCCCTTCCTTTGATGTTCCGTGCATGTAATAAGTTAGGGTCCCTTTGGGACTTGCTGAGCCGGTTGATTGGCTCACGGCTTGCTTTTGCCCTTCTTTAGAGGATCAAGACGAAGGTGTTTGCCTCCCCGTTGAGGAAGTCCCGGAGGGTCGCTTCTTCGACGAGGATCCGTGGCTTTAGGTCTTGGCCGCGCTCAAGCGGATCTTGGAGTTTCTGTAATGTAATTATACTTTGGGCTTGCACGCCCCGCTGTTGAAAATGGATGTTAATCCGTATGTGAAATATATGCTGAACTTTTGTTGTAGGCATGCAATGGTATACTCTTGCGCGACACTCCATAACTGTTCATGCGTGAATAGTTGCGGGGTGCCGTGTCCGTACGCGCCCCTGGAAACGGGGGCGTTACAGTAGCCATGTATGTTGCGAGTAGATTCTTTTTTTTAAGACCTGTTGGGAGTAGATTCAAAGGAAGGCTTTAATGTGCACTGCTCTGAGGTATGCTCATGTGCTGATCACGGGCATCCTATTCCTATCCTCAAGTCAACAGACAGAGCAGCTCTCGATGTTATATTTTGAGAGTGCACACGCACACTTCTCACACATACACCTCAACTCACATACATATGGGTACAACTACTAACATACGTCTAAAGCTCTCGATGTTATTTTTTGACTGTGAGGAATACTCGGACTCAGAGCATGCATTTCACTTTCAGGGCTTTGTCGGCAGGTGAATACGACATCAACGATGTATAGGATGGTCAAAATTTGCGAACTAACTGGTGCCCACAATTACACAGCCATGATTCTTTTAGATATATAACAAATTAAATATGGAGACAGCTAGTCATCACCAGAAGCAAAGTAAAGATAAAAATAGAAGTGGTGCTAATGTGACAAAGGTAATACGAGACAAGTATTCTAGAGATATATCTACCAGTCTTTTGACTTCTAAATTTATACATAAATAGATAGAAATTAAAGTAAAAATACAATAAATGTGTACCTCGCTAATGGACAGTATGCCTCAAATGCCCGTAAATATGTGAGCGGTGTTGGACCCAGGAAAAAATCGGAGGTAGGGCAGCATGAATCATGATTAGCATACAATAACAATGTAAATACATATTTTTACTCTAGTAGTATACTAAAAGTAAAAAAAACTACAATATAAGATAGGATTGAGCAAAATTCCTTAATATATGTATACCGACATTCTTGCTTACCTTGATTATCTCCATATGCAAATTCAAGTATAAGATATTCTAAACAAAAGTTCATGGGTAGTGGTGATCGGTTCGGCTGAAAAGCTCATGGCTTATGGCTGAAAACACTGTAGCTGGCTGAAAAAAGCACGGTAGCTGACAAAGGCTTATTTAGCATGATTAAATTTAAAAAATTTAAAAATATAAAAAATATGTTAGCCCATTACGTATAATACAAACAAAAACAGGAAAAAAAAGAACCGGCAAAAAAGCTCAACAAAAAGCCAAAAATTCAGAAAAAGATGAAACTTATGAATAGTGAAAAATAAGCCAGAAGCCGAAGCCGAAACCGAGTTGATCAGGGCTAAGTCAGTCTTTAAGACTCTATCTACAACTCCTACTACACATTTTCATTTTTTTAGAAATCAAAATAACAAAGATTAATTCTATTCTTCTAGCTTCTATTGCCTAATGGAGTATTAACCGTTGGATTGCAAGAATAGAAGAATAACAAAGCATATTTCTTTCTCGATCCACTCTATAATTGAATGAAATCCGGCCGACCCAACACTGGCTTGTTTAGAGTTTCATAGCTCCTGTCAGTGGACAATGCCAAATGAAATTTTCATGACAGAACAACCGAATATTTCACATGACATTTAGTTTGTTAAATGATAGAGCTTTCTGATCCAAACTACATAACTTTAACCCTAAAAAGCTGAGAATTCGCTTGTGGACAACTGATACATCTATATCAAATTCTCAATTCTAGTGGCAATGTACCAAATAATTCTTAGATATTACATGTACTCTAGTTCATAGTAGTAAATGACTTCAGAAATAGAAATAAGAGAGGTATGCAAAATAAAAAATGATAAAAAAGTTACTTTGAAAATGTTAAATAACTTGTATTAGGAAACAAAATTTAAAAGCTAGAATAACGTGTATTTAGAAACACAGACTATAACACATGGCAATGGGCACATGACAGCGCTCTGTTGACGAAGTAGACCAACTGCTTTTGTAAACCACAAACAAAAGTACAAAACACACCATAAACATAAGTAGCTCTGCCAAAAAGTCACCATGGCTCTCACGAGTGACAAGTCACAACAAATGTAAGCCACACATCAACGCCGATAGGCTAACTTCAGAGTACATTTGAACCCACAGAAGCCATTACTTTAAAACAGGGATAATTCATGTGCAGGTGGCCTACCTGTAAATTGTCAATTACAGATGTCAGTTACAAGTCTCTCTGCTTTTTCTTTCGTCATCCACTCAGCAATTGTTTGTTTTCATTTACAAAACTAAACCAAGTCCCTTTGCTTTTTCTTTCATCATCCACTCATAGCAATTGTTTGTTTTCATTTACAAAACTAAACTAACAATTGCAAAGATGATCATATACAGAGCATTTTTCACAAAACCTGCCCTCAAATAACTAAATTAGTGGATGAATTCGCCCATTTTGCCCCTTCATCCGAGTGAAATGGGCCGAGGGATCAAATCTTCTGGTCGGAAACTCGAATCATAATTAAGAACTCAGTTTGCACCACTATTACAACCTTGGTCCGACCGTGCCCCTGTGGCTGTCATGATTACACTGACCAGCCCCGCTTGCTGCATGTGCTTTCCGCATGGATGCCGAGCTTGAAACGATATTCCCTGGCCATCCACGAAGGAGCCACCTTTGATTTGTTGCTATCCACCAGGCCCTTCTACTACATCCTGACTCCATTGCTTCTTTTTGGGTATGGAACTACGGCGAGTATAAACGTATCTCTTCGGAGGGCATTGGTTCTGCAACAAAGCTTGGTCAGATGTCAATGTCATAGCGTCCTTTTGAAATGTATCTTTAATTCTCTATGACGCAATGTCATGTTCTTTAAACATCAGCAACGAGGAGGGGTAAAGGAATGTAAAATCCTCATAAAATGTACGAACCTTTTTATCTGTTGACTTCGTTCCTCCATCTTCTGGTTTCTGCAAGGCAGTAGCTGGTCTTTCTGGAAGATTCTTATCAGCAAGTGATTCCCCATCATCCAACTTCCGCTTATATGATATTGTTGATGTCGAACTGTCAGCTGTGTTCCTATCAGTGTCCCTGTTATGCAGAGGAAACCTGACGGTATGTTTCCTGGATATAGTACTATCCACCGTGACATCATCCGATCTTTGCATTGTTCCACTATATGAATGATTATTAACAGAGGTAGTGGCAGATTCTGAACTTGGTCCGGGTCCAGATGCATGATAAGAAGTCCGCATCGAAAAAGCAGAAGAGTCCCTTCTCGCAGCAAGTATATCATGTCCACATACAGCCAAATCTTTCTGGTGTATTACAATAAAAATTGACATGTTAAAATTCCATAATTAATGCAGCTCGATAAACTGATCCAAAACAGAAATTAGCAGCACACAAATACAACACTGTCAATTATCATAGCGTTATATGAGAAAAATTCAAGATGACAATCCAAGTGGTTAGGAATCCAGTGTTCATTTATGCATGTGTTCATAGACCTAGAGATTTTCCTTTTACAAGGAATAAGGCTATTACTTTTCACACAGATACGTAGAAGCTGGAAATTCATAAGTGGATCGTTAAGATGTTCAATCTTGAACTATCTGTGTATCAATTGGTGCCACACCTGAATTCAAGCGATTGTTTGATGTGTACTCTTTCACTGGACCTCTAATGTATATTTGACACGGTTTGGCTAATCACCCTAACTTTGAAATCCACGAATCAAAATCTTATTTCTTTCCTAAGTTAAAAGAACCACGTAACTGACATCACCTGAACGCTATGTCCACCTGCTACAGCTGCAAATTTCGTTATAGGCCTGTTCTTTTTGGCTTTTGAAATCGGCTTTTGGCTTTTGCTACAGTAGTTAACTTTCAAACGGAGTATTTTTTCAAGACAGGGTCTATAAGTTAATTATAGTACATGTTAAAAATCCACTATCTATACTATTCAAAATCGCAAGTGAATATCTCTTTTTCCGTAATCTCTATCACAAACAACTAAAATTCAAAAATGTCAGCCAAAAGCCATAAGCTACAACCGCAAAGAACAGGCCCTGTTACCCCTTCGTTTCAAAATGTAAGGACCAGTTTTGCTGTGGCATCTCTTGGATTAAACTTTGAATACTTTGAAGTATTCCAACTAGAAAATTATGATTATGTGAAACTACCTTAAATTACGAATATAATGGTACTGCTTTTGTGCAACCCATTGTATTATCTATGTATCATTTGATCAATTGCTCATCAAAGTTTACAAAGTCTCTTGAAATATGTGCGGGCTTTATATTATTCAACAGAAGGGGTAGTTCACTAGAAAAATATCCACCATTGCATCGTTGCTGGCAGCATCAGATTTAACAAAATAATTTTAAAAAATATGCAATTCATTAAGAGAAACTCAGCACTAACACTACTACCACAAAGGAAATAACAAGTAATTCTGAGAAGAGTTTATACTACTGCCTGACAGTTTAATTTCCTGAGAAACCAAAAGGATAGCACATAAACACAATTAACAGCTACTGTACCTTCGCCTTTTCTCTTTTTACAATCCTCTCGCAAAGAAGACGTAATATTTCCAATTCAACCTGTCACAAAAGAGGAAATATTATGTAAACAGAAAGTACATTTCACCCTAAAGGGTTCATCAATTTCGACAGCGAAAGGGGAAGGTGTCTCTTTTACTGCACAAGTCTTACATTAGTGGAATTTGCAATTATTTACACCCCTTATAAGATGGATCTCACACAAATGATATCAGTGCAGAAATGAGCAAGGAACTTTAATGACTGCAGGTTGCGAGCCATTACTTATGATCCAAAACCATAAGTTGAGCCAATTCAGTGAATTCAATGAATTCAGATATAAAAAACACTGGTTTAACACTTAAAATACAGTGGAAACAACTCACGACATAAAGTTTAATGTATGGTCAGAACTCAGAACTAACTATGTTGGCAGGTGTTATGTGGGGAGTTAGGTATCAGAGGAGAAATAAACAGCCAGCAGCAGCTCTGGATTCATCCGCGCCATAGGGCCGGTACTGAATTCTTTCAGAGTCGGTTTCTATATGTCTTTTGAGTCTATATACAGCTATAGATAGAGTGGTTAGGAAAGGGTTATAATTAGAGATAAGTTTCCTATTTCAGTTGTAACTCGGTTTGAAAGGATTGTGCTCTATATATGAGCAGTCCCTCGTGATGAATAAAACTCAAGTCAAGATTCATCCCTAATTCCTCCGATGTTCTCTACTCCTCCCTCTAATTCCCTTGCCGAGTGTCAGGGCTGCCATCACAGCTCCTGGGCATCGGAACTACCGGCCAAAGCCTCCGGTTGGCCACGACTACAACCTCCGGAGCTTAGGTCACAACAATTTGGTATCAGAGCCATCCTCGGTGAATTCCTCCATGCCGGGGTCTAAAGGGGGCAGCGATTACATGGCCCTCTCAACGGTTCTGGAAGCCATCAAGGAGCTGTCCCTCTGCATCAAGGGCAACCATACCAGCTTGAGTGACCGGGTGGATGGGATCTAGCAGAATGTTGGCGACCTGGCTACTCGGATCCTTACACTGGAAAAGCGTGCAGTGGATGCTCACGCCGGGTTTCTTCCGCATCCTGCAGCCCAAGCGATGTTGCCGGGAACCACCGTTTTGCTTCCACCTCTGGCCACCGCGCTCCCACCCACCACCTTCCCACCGCTGCTGCTTGCACCAACACTGCCGCTCACATCCTAGGCATCCAGCGCCTTGCCATCTGCCTATCCAATCCATGGCACCCTGCCGCCACCCTCTGCCTACCCCCATCATGCCAGCACTGATACATCTTATGCACCGTTGCCCACCTCCACCACACCTGCCGCCCACACGCCACCGTTTCTCCCTCCTGCCAGTCGCCACTTCGCTGTGGGACAACCGCATGCACCCCATATTTCTCCCAGATACCATAAACTGGACTTTCTGGTATTCGACGGTCTGGACTCTGGAGGATCCTCTCACGTGGCTCAACAAGCGTGACCAATTTTTTCATGGCCAGCGCACTGGGGAGGCTGATAAAGTTTGGTTGGCTTCATATCACCTCATGGGCATTGCCAATTGATGACAAAAACAAATGTGTCAAAACAAGAATTTGCTGACCATCTTCAGCTCAACAAAATACTCCAATGGTCCCACAGCACACACTGATTCAACAACAGTAGTAGTAGTAATGGCTTCAAGCAGGGGCGGATCCACACCCCGGGCAGGGTAGGCTTCAGCCCGGGGTGTGGAAAAATATCTAGTGTATAGCCCGAATAAATTTAGTTCAGCCTGAGTAACATTTTCATGGTCCAGCCCAGATAGCCTAGATCATTCCACCACTGAGCCCGGGGCGTAATCAAATCCTGGTTCCGCCACTGGCTTCAAGCTAGCTATGAGTATACATTATCAATATCCAAAACAAATAAATTGAAGTTGGTATTTTTTAAATTGAAGTTGGTATTTCTTTTTTATCCAAAAAAACAGCATAATTGCTTTAGACTGCTCCAGACACTACTCTTCAAATCCATTTGTCTAAACTTCCGTATAAATATCCTCAAAAGGAACATTTACAAGTTGCACAAAGGTAAAAGCAAAAGCATTCTGATACCATATATGTTATTCCGATTCAGCTTGCTGGATACAATTAAGCAGCAAATAGAGTTGCAGGTTAGTACCGATAAATAGAAATGGTCATCATGGCTTCTGCTCAATACCGCACAGATTGGTATATTACTCAAACTCCAAGGTTCTAGCATAGTGTTATTTTCACCTCGTAACTAAAAAGCACAACAGATCTCCTCTTATCTAAATGCGATGGACCTGATGAGTACTTGAGATATTTTATCACTATATAATGCAAATTCCAACCACAACAGAGCAAAGGCAACACTTGGAGCAAGACAAGGCAACACCAAGTCAAAATTCTAAATTCATAACGAATCCTTTTAGGCAAATAGAGACTTGTTTTTTTTTCGGTGGAAATCAAATTCGATTTTGGAGCAAGACAAAGGCAGAAATACCATGAAATAGATCTGTATTCTGGAGTGTTATTACCCTAGTTATTAAAATAAAAGAAACTAGAACCTATAATATTTACATTATTGAAGCAAAACTTTGATACTTTTCAACAGATAAAGTATGTAATGGACACATTTACCCTGATTCGATTCATGCTCTTGAACTCCTCGGGCCCATATTGTTGATAGTAAGCCTGTGCAAGTTTATAAAGAGGGAAATATGAATATTTTTTCACTTCAGACTGCTATAGAGAATATAATAGCTTTAGTCCATTTCCTATGGTATTAGCAGATCTAAATAAAAGCAGCAGATTAGGAGGAAAAACAGCTCCTCACGTCTTAGGCACAGAGTAAAGAAATTAATGCCCTCTAAACAATTTAAAGCAACGCTTACCTTTCTTTGTTCAATGCTATGTTTGCCACAATATGCTTTATGTCGCAACATACTGCCAAAATTTTTGGTATTCATGTAAAGACCAGCATCTCTAGCACATGCAGGATGGAAAGTAAGCTGACAGCCTACAGTACTGCACTGCATAATTGAAAGAAATAAAACTTAGCAAGATTAAACTGGTTTGTCTTTCAATAATAGATTAGAAGGTCCAAAGGATAATGTAGAAGTTCAAACCTTCAAGCATGTGCCAAGTTTGTGGTGGCAGATAGAGCATGTGTATTTATCCTTGAGAAGGTTCTCCTTAGATAGATTGAATAGTCAGAATATTATAATAAGAATGTTCACGAGAACTTATAATGAAGATGGCTTTTGGTCGTATCATCGTATAATTAATGAAATAAAATTACGGAATACGACCTATTTATTTCTCAATATGAAAACTCTGAACAGGTGCAATACTGGAAAGAGATTAGTACCATTCCATCTACTGCATTATATTGTCCCCTTCTGAACGTACTCTCCAACAGCCACTATGGAATATTGACAAGTTTAAGAATGAAGATAAGCTAAGCAAAGCAGCTATATAAAAATAAAGATGCCAATCAAAGTACCTCAGCACAAAAAGCATGAACCCATTGCCCCTTTGTAGTCTTTCTAAAAGCACCAGATTGGCCATGGCACAAACTACACTGCACCAAGCGTGATTTTGCGCCATTGCAACCTGATTGACTACCAGAGGTAACAGCCTCTGTTGGCATCTCTTGGCAAAGTTCGCACTTCCAGGGGCCTGTGGGATTCGTCAGACTCTGGTAGCAATCTAAGTGGACAGCAGCCTGCAAAACAAGTAGGGCTAATAGTTTCTTGAAGTGTAACATGGGGAAAACAGCGAAATACAAAAAACAATGAAATACAAAGCACCTTGCAGCTGGAGCAGACAAAAATTCGGTTCAATACAGTCTCACATCGCATGCATACATCACACGGAAGAGCATTTTTCTTGGAAAATTTTGCCAGATCAAAAATGCCAAAATTAGTATCTGATGAGACTTTACTATTAGAAAATGATGAATCCTTTGTTTGTGGCAATGAAGTCAACTGGCTAACTCTTGAAGACCCAGTATTGACTTTGGGAATACTCTGCAAAAAAAAGAAAAGACAAAAAAAAATGAATATGCATAACACACAATCAACTGAACAAGCACAGTATGAACCTCTTTTTTGGCAGATATTACATCATTTTCTGTCTCTTTCCTCACTGCTGCATTCCGCGAGGTGGATGCAACAGAAGGTGCAGCTGCAGCTAGGATAGCCTGAGCTTCCTTGTGTCTCCTCTCTGTGTTCCCACGTTTCTTAGCTTCCCCTATATCACGAAGGTACTGATGCGCAAGGATATGGTCCCATTTTCTTTTGTTGAAAGAATCCAATTCATGAGAAAGACTCTGGACAACCTTCAGTATCAAATCTTCTGCAAGATATAAGGAGGACTGAAGCATCGATTTAGAAAGCAGAAGAAATAACTCAACTACGGTACGGAGTTCATTTTGCACTCTCCAGACAAATTGGTAAGACAATACTGCATCAGCAGGAGCATTATAAAGAAATAGAACAGCAACCAACAGGGTTTGGAATTTCTGTAAACAAATAGCATAAGACATGACAGATGCACTTAGCAGAGAAAAAGAATGTGCCCTTACCATATCTCTGCTTCATAGCAACAACATCATTGAGTAGCCTGGATTGTAAATAAACTATTTCTCCTTCTATTTCGTCATGAGGTGAATGCTCCAGAATACCTGATGATTTTGCTTCAGAAACTTGATCTGCTGCAGCTATGTCTGCTAATTGCTCAAGTTTTGTTGATGAACCGCCAAGCTTTTGATCATGAGGGCAAGATAATTCCTCTACACAAGTTGGACAAGAAGCAGATTTTAAGATGCAAACACAAACATTGAAACTGGTATTATTTGATTGATGGGGTGAAGCTAAAAGGAATACCATTATAATATGTTGCATGTTTATTTTGCTTCAAAATATGGTCCCACAAGTTTCTCAACTTTTTCTTGATGAATGGATGAATATAACAGCGGTAACCATCGAAGCTACATGGAACAAACACGGGATTAGGTTATTTAAACGATCAAATTGCATGCGTGCAGAGGGGGAGAAAAACTCAAGCAGAAAAAGATTTTTGAACCATACTTGAGAAAACGTTGGCCAGAAATCTGATAATCATCCGAATCATGACAATTGTGAAAGCCATTTTCTATTGAATCAGCCCAGTCTTTATTAATATTATCACCCCCAGCAAAACAGTGATCAAATGAAGGGATGCCTTCCTCCAGTTTTGAGCCAAGTTGCGTATCATTTAAGTTCTTACTTTCACTTCTAAGCAATGTACCTGTCCATGATACCGAAAGAATCATTGAGTCTACAAGAAGATATGAGTTGAGAATTCAGAGCTTCCCTAATCTCAAAAAGGGCTAGTTAGATCCTATGGCTACCAGATTAAAAAAATCAAGCTCAACACTATCAAGGAACCTCTAAAGTGAGTATGTCAAGCAGCTGCAGCACAGTTAAAAATTAAAGCTAATAGAGCAGTACCATTTTTATTCCTGGCCAGCCAAATATCATTGTCTTTGTCTACAGGTTGCAAACTGTACATACAGTTTGCCAAATGTTTGCATATTTGGTGCATGTAGTTTGATAACACCATACTGATTTCAATTGTGAAAAAAGAGCAAGGAATTGCCATAAAACTATTGAATTTTAGCAGCAACTTGGAAGAATAAGTGACATGCACATTAGCTAACACAAAAGGGTCATGCCACAGTTAAAATCAAGAACCATAGGCATAAAATGCATAGCAACCTTTAGTCTCATACATTATCCAAATAAACGTAAAAAAAATAGCACAGCATTGTCATGGTCATTTTAAAATTGCCAAGAATAAGTGTACTTTGTTAGTTCCTTTTGACACAGGGCCAGAAAGAGCAGTGAGACATCATGGAGTTAAAAATTAACAAGCAGCAAACAAACCAGCAGAGTTAATAAGCATACTCTTCACACTGACAGTAGTTGTACACTCAAATGAATCTAGTTGTACACTCAAATGAATCTAATGTGTTTGCTACCTTGTACCAAAGAACCCTCTTTAAGAGACTTCACTTGAACAGAAGGCACATGAATAGAGTTTTGCAGCATCTTGATGGTTTTCAACTTGAGACCAGGGGAGAAGGTGGTTGTTTCAGGCTGCCAAGGAATTAAAGAATTAGGATACAAGGACACAGCAGTGTGGCATTGTGAAACACAATGGCGACACCACACAGAGACAGCTATACATACTTTAGAAAGATATACATATAAAAGATGGAAAATGCAAAACCACTTGTACACGTAAGTGAATGTGATATCTTAACCCTCCAAAGTGCTCTGAGATTTGTGCAAAGACACTACAGTAATTAGAAGATATGGTGTTGGTTTGAATTTTGGAAGTTTGAATCAATCTCAATGCACATTGATATTGGTGATAATACATGCACAAGTGGGAAAACCATTCTCATAAAAGATTGCATTTCCCCCCTCTTTTCTTAGCTAAACCTACACTAAGCTTTTGTTGACTATACCAAATATGTCAAATTTCTACAATTTTCTCTATCTCTAGAATTATGTTTTTTTATATAAAACTGCTGATAGAGAATGGTCAAGCATTAATTGTGGTAAGGATAATATGGGCATGTTCTTTTGGGCTGCGGCTAATGACTTTTGACTTCGGCTGATGGATAGTAACAGCTGATAGAAAAGCCATGAGAGAGCACAGAGTAAGAGAAATTCGCGTGCGGTTTTGACTGATATAGGTGAAGTCGCTACAGTGTTTACTACAATCAACCTATAGGCTAGGAAGCACCGATACGGCTCCCAACTATCGTATGTGTGTCCGATACGTACCACCGTATATACGTATCCGATACAGCGATACGTATCGATACGCGGCGATACGGTATCGGCAGAGTATCGGCAAATTTCAGCTAAAAAGAAAATAAAAAATACTCCGATGCGTTTGCGATACGCTGTGATACGCTTCCGATACGTCTGGCCCAACAGTTTTAGCCAACCGGCCCCGACCCACACGCTACTAACCTGCCTCCCCCCGCATCACCTCCCCCCAATCGCCGCATCGCCCCCCCCCCCCCCCCCCGGACCACTGCCCTCTCCCGCATCGCCTCCCCCCGCTCGCCACCACCGCCACTGTCCTCCCCCCACTCACCATCGCCCTCCCCCCACGTCGCCTCCCTCTCTCAACCACCTCTCTCTGTTTCTTTCTCTCCCTACGAGCTGACGGGCGTCGCCGCCCAAATCCGCCACCCCCGGCGGCCTCCCTCACCGCTAGTGGTCTCCTCTGACTCCCCTCGGCTCTCTCTACCTACTATCAACCTTGGCTAGCACCCCCCCCCCCCCGCCCGCCGCCTACCACCTCAATGCCGCCGAACCCTAAGGTGCGCCACCACCAAATCTACCGGTTTCGGTGGTCTTCTCCAACGCCGGTAACTTCCCCGACCTCCTCTCGCCTTCCTTTACCTTTCCCTAACGAAGGCCTGCACCGGCTCCTCCGACTCCGGGGCTACGGAACTCCAACTGGCGAGTTCATCTTCCTTAGCTTCGGTGGCTTTGCCACCGACCCCGACGATGACGACCAGCGCCGCTCTATACCGGCTCCTTCACCGCTGTAGAGCAATCCAGTATCTTAAATGCCTTGTTATGACTAGATTGCACAACTTTTATCCAACACTTGTTTACAACTTGGAATCATATCTATGTATATTCTTGACTTGATTGATACTCGATGTTCTACTGTAAGAATGAATTTGCTATGACAACAACCATGGCATTATGCTTCATTGACCTATGGGCTATGATTATCATATTAAGATGGCTTGGGAGGCTGGGAGCTATTGTACAATATCAATTGTGATTGCAAGATTTACTACTAGATTTTCCTTAAACTGAAGTCATGCACTGAATGTACTACCACAATTATTTTCTATCCTGGTTAGACATTGTCATGGTCACACAACCCATGGATGCTTATGATTACAATGTTCTGTCTAGGTTGACATCAGTTTTGAGCAAGAGCCGATCGGAACTGGAAAGGGAAATAGACTAACTGGAACGTGCCATCTTGCCCGATTGATTAATGGAACATATAGCATTCAATTCATCAAGGTCATCTCAATTTCTCCCTCTCTTGTAGCCTGTTTACAATTTTTATTTTCAAATGTATAATATATATACACTTGCCGTATCGACGTATCCTTGTTTTTAGAAAATATCGTATCGCCGTATCTGTATCACTGTACCCATATTGCGTATCGGGACATCCTTGTTTGTAGATCCCACTTTGAAAAAACACTCCGTTTGAAAGTTAGTTACGATAGAAAATCACTTTATTGCAAAAAAAAGCCAAAAGCTAAATCCGAAAAGAAGAGGACCTATATCAAATTTTGCCAGCATCATGTATATGGGAAAGGATTGTAAATTCAAAAGTGGACCTATATTTCGCTAGTCTCAGGGCCATGTCGAGTGCATGTATGTACCAAACATTGGCAAACACAATACCTGGTAGAAACACTCGTGCAACCTAGATAGGGAAACTTTATGAAGTAATAAAAAAAAATTCCAATTACCACAAGAGCAGCTTCCAAAGATTCTGAGGAGACACCCAATTCTGATTCTATATCATCAACACTGACCTTTCCTAGGCCAATTAGCTGCAAAGTCAGTACAAACATAAAACCCAGTTAAGTACTAAACATCTGTACCCTAATCTGGCTTTGTAAGATTAGCAGGTAGCTTTCTTTCTGTCTTAATGGAGTGGCATGCAAGTCTTTTGCGTGTTCACGAAAAAAGGTACCTTTCTAAGAACTGTAGAAACATCACCAGAATTGCTCATAAGATTCGCATCTCCTGTAGGTCGATCAACAACCATATCGGTGCTTTGAGTTTCTTGACTTTCTATGCTTCTAACAGTAGATGGCGAAGTAACAAGCTCCGTCTCCACTTTGTTTAGGCTAGAAGAACTAGAGCTAGTGGCTGTGTTGTTCATGAATTTGTCCTTATTCTTGCGTGTAAATCTCAGTTGTTGTTTCTTCCCAGTGACCGGGTTTGCATCACCCAGCACGACTTGTGTGCTATCCTGTTCAGCAGCATGTTTGTCTTTGTGTATGGAGCTGATGCCTTGGACTGTTGAATGCTTTGAGCAAAATGTCCGCATCTCAACCTACAAACAAAAAAAATTAATAGCAAGCAAACCAACTAAGGCAAACAGCATTAACGAGAAGAAAATGGACTAACATTATTATGCCCAGATTTTCCCCAAATCTCCATCTGATGCTTTGACTCTCTTGCACATATAGGATGAAAGCAAGTTCGGCATGTTCCTGAAAAACACATAAACTTAGTAACCTAAACATGCATGGATCATAAAGTGAAAAATTAATATTCTTTACACATGGTTTACGAAATAAAAGGCAGTAGTGAGACAATAAATTGAGGGAAGAATGTAACAATAATTTGATGCAACACAATTTCCATCCTGTACTGTCAAAAAAGAACATTAAATCAAGCCATGGCCCACTTATTGTTCAATTCTGAGCAATGCTTTCAAAAATAGGGTTGAGCAATGAATAATTAGAGGCTGAAGTTATTGGAATGTTGGGGAGAAACTTTCCGTTAAAGGCAAATCTTGATATTTTTCAACTTTCAAACAGCACCAGGCTGCCCATAGTTACTATTTTTCAAGGTGTAGCTGTCAAACAGACTAAACCTCCCCACTGTCAATCATGTATCTTTGTAGAATGTATTCATTGATCTAATGACTCCCTTAACCACTTCTCAAAATACCAAGAAATATCGCACCAGCATGTATATGCATTACTGATCTAGTTTGCCCAGGTAATATCAATTAGATGCTCCACAAATAAGTTTATTTTGATTTTTTTTTATAAAGGCAGAAGATCACCCTTAAGAAGCGCTAAAACTAAAAGCCCTCTAACCCCATATAAAAATCTTACAATGGTGATTCCTATCATCACATGAATTACCAGAAGATCATAATAAATTAATTTTACAAACCAACCTTAGAACAACTCAAATCAACTTGGCATGCTAACTTAAATAATGGAAGAACTATCACATTAGGTCGCAGATAACTAAAATATTATTCATATGCATGCTCTCAAATTTGTGAGATTTAAATAAGATTCTTGTAATGGTGGCAGACTATAACTGGTTCTCTGCTTCTCCTGAAGTTCTTTTTTTTTCCAAATTAGCCTGAGTGTTTGGTGCTGTTTCTAATGATTTATGTTGTTAAGACCTCCTACCTTCATAGACCAGTTAAGTCATGGAAAAAAGTTGGCTAAAATACTGAACTTACTCAAGTGTTACTAATCGTGCACCCATGCAACAGAACTCAAAATGTTGGCTCTTTACATAACTAGCATGGGAATGAAGAAAAGGCGGCTGGCAGAGACAACTGTGCATGCATGAATCTCCCCAAGAGCAATTTTTTGGAGGAAAAAAAAAAGATGCGTGCCTGTATGTGTGCATTGGTTGAGTTGGGTTCAGGGGTGGGTTGAAGATTGGAAAGTTTGAATAGAAGAAGATCGGATGAAGAATTACAGCCAAATTGGAGACATTTCACATGTGTATTTTTCATGTGCTTTAAGCCAAACAACTGAATCTTGCCAGAGCACATCTAAACCAACCTTGGCTGAAGCATTGCTGAAGGATTTGCAACTTGTATCCTCAACAAATACCTTATCCGTGCATACTACATTATTTGAAAGAAGCAAGCAAACACCACACAGTACTTCACATCAACTCATCTAGGAAAGATTCATGTCATGCGCTTAGACAACTAGGTAAGTGCACAGGGCGGAACAACCCTAGGGGAACGCCCAGGCATTTTACCATGAAAACTTTCTATGATTGTATCATCATTCAAAAAACAAAAAATGAACATTTTCCAGGGTCATGTCCAACCAAAGTAGCATATTAGGTATGCTCATCAAATAATACAGATCACTGATTTTCCCAATACATTGAAGGAAAAGTGAACTAATTTCACCAAACATTAGGTTTCTTGTCCTATCATTATTCAGATTTTCTTCTATTACAAATTGTAAGGTTGCTGCAATACAGAAATAACTTTATTACTTGTTGGCCTATTTCATTCCGTCATCAAAAGGTGTTATCAAGAAAGGATCTCACAAATATAAAATATGGGCGCACGCCCACAGTCCCACACAGACACAGACACACACACACACACAGAGTAAGGTTTTTCGTTTTCGTATTTTGTAATCTGAAGTGAAGTTTGAATATCACAAGAGAAAATAAGGAAAGAGAGAAAGAAGGTATTATTCAGTGAGACAAAGCAGAATAAGAAAAAAAAGGTCAATAGTTAGAAGTAGAACTTCACTGTAAAGAAAAATTCAGAGTGACTGATTATGTCATAGGGTGCACTGCATCCCTTAAATTAGAGGCTCTGCTGTACACAAGGACTACAGTTCTAAGACACAGTGGTCAAGCGAGCTTATTTTGATACTATAAAGTGATCAACTGAAAATACATACCATGGCTACACCGAACACATGCACCATGCATAACCTTGCAAAGACTGCAAACCAATTTTGTCCGATTCTCTTGGACATCTCCAATATTAGTGACAGGTTCCATTGATTCCATGTCCTCTACAATAACCTCCGGTGTCCAGAGACTACAAAACAAGTGTACAAATTTTAGGTTGCCCCCATCTGCAGTTTGATCAGGCACCCTTTTTACAGGTTTCAGAGCACCTTTCTCCTTCGGGCAAAGCACACAAGGCGTTAACACAGTCCTGCCCGCATCACTCCGTGTCAACCTCCGTCCCGACCTGATGCTCTTACACCAGGCACACAACCAATAGCCATTTGGCACACCATGCACGCCATAACACTTCTGGTGCACCAACACCTCGCAGCTATTGCAGTGGAGCATCCTATTGGATGTTGTATCACTCTCTCCCAAACAACATACATCACAGCTTGAACCAGCCTCACCTTCCAAGGGTGGCAGCAGCACAAGCCGCTCTAGCCCAGCATCCGCACCTAACAGCTTCCTCTTCTTGTTTGGGCGTTCTGAAGTGAGCATAAACCTGTCTCTTGCTCCTAGGAGCCAATTCAATGAATAGTCCGAGCCCTCTCTGTGCTCCGGTAAAACAATGTCATCACTCCTACCTTGATCTAGTTCAATTTCCATTGGCTGCTTCTCTTGATGCAAAATCACCTCCTGCATATCCTGTTCGCAATGCTCTTCATGAGTCCCGCTGTTACTGAGCAGCTCCATATTGCCCCCAACAAAATATGAGCTCTCCTGCATATCCTGTTTGCTATGCACTGTGTTATTCCCAAACCCCTCGCTGTCCTTGCCCAAATGTGAGCTTTCATCCGCCACAGCTACATGAGATGCCACATGAGATGGATCGAAATTCTCCCCTAAATCCTCGCCACTGCCCACAAATGGTATGAGCAAGCATGGATCGAGCCAGTTAGAGCTCAACAGAGGCTTCGGCACTAATGCCTCAAAATCCTCCAACGTAATCTCCCGGAAATACGGCTCCAACTGCTCCCAAAAAACCTTGGACCTAGCACTCACTCTCGGCTGCTCCACGGCAGCAGCAGCTGCTGCTGCTTCCAGCTGCTGAGCCTTCTTATGCTTCTTCCGCACGTCGCCCAGCGCCGCCCATCTGGCGACCCGCGCAGGAAGCAAGGGGTCCCGGCCGGCCGCCTCCTCTCCTTCGAACGGCGAGCGCAGCGACAGCGCCTTCCTGGCCTGCTCGCACGGGCCGACGCCGCCCATCTCCGTGGAGGCCCCGGCGCGACCGCCGCAGGGGACGGGCGCATCGTAGCCGGGGCCCCGGGAGGAGGAGGAGGCGTCGGCGTCGGCGGCGGGGGGAGCTCTCCGGCGAGGCGCCACGGCGGTGGAGGGCGGAAAACCTCGAGGGCTAGGGTTTCTCTCTGGTTACGATTTTTTGGGAGTTCAGATCCGCGAGCGAGCGAGAGAGAGAGAGAGAGGCTTCCGTAACAAGAAAAATGGGGAAAAATCGATGTGCCAGTTAGTTTGTCCTTCTCCCCGTAGTGGGCTGGGCCTGGGCGTCATGGTCGTACCTCGTGACAGGCGCCTTTCCTGTTAAAACACTACGCGCACCCAAACCCCGCGTACGCCGCTGCTGCCATGTGGGACCCGCCTAACGGTGACGCGATGCGCGTGCGCGTAGCGGTTTCCCGAGGGGATATACCTTGTTCGGTGCGGCTCTCTACTGCGTCGCCTCACGGGCATCGGTTCTGCGCGCATGACTGACATGTAGTCCTGAGTGTCACTACGTGTCCACGGGTCCCGCGTTCAGTGACTGAGTTGGCCAGGGGAGGCGACGGACGCGTGGTGTTGACGAGTACGAGTACACGTACACACCCACAGATTGAAAACGGTTGGGGCCTGCGTTTCACGTGGATGTTGGTGGATGGCAAGTGGGGCCGGGTCTCCGTCTTTATGGGAGCCGGTTGTCGTCGGCTGGGCTGACTGCGTCGTTGGGCTTCGACAGGGGTGTTAGGTAGGCCTTCTCTGTTGCGGCCGTTATTTTTGGTCTACGGATTTGGGCTTCAGACTATTTGGAATTCTTGTTTTTTCTTGGGACGTAAATAAACTTTTCAATGAATCACAAATCTCCCTGTCCATCATTTTTTCAGTTGTGTTTCAATGCATCAATTTTGCACAAAGGACTGAACAGAGGACTTCATGTCTGAGTTCATGTTAATGTGGAACCAACATAGTGTGCCATCTCAAACCCTTTAAACAGATCATTCTAAACAAATTGTCACTTAATTTTGCACAAAGCCATGCCTGAATTAAAGAACCCATAAACATTTTGTCACTAACCGTTGACATATTTATGAAACATATAGACAGGAGACAACTGAAGCAACCTACTGTATTACAGCGCGAGGAACACTAGAGTAGCTCGCTCAGTGGGAAAGGAACGAGATAAGGGGATGACTTATTGCTAAGAACCATTTTTTGCGCTGCAACTACAGGCATGTTCTTTTTAATTTATGGCTTTCTTTGAACAAATAAATAGAATAGTTTCTCTGTGCCCATTTTAAAATGGTTTATCGGTTTTCGGTTCATTCATCCGAGCGCTCGCATTAGGGCCAAAACACATAAATAATAAGCTACAGCCAAAAAAAACAAGCCATATTCCTTTACAAATTGACAAGCAAAGGCCTCCGCTTCAAATGGTTTGGCTTTTGGTTTTCAACTTTCGGAAACCGGAATAAACGCGTCGGCTTCTTACTTTTAACTGTTTTTCTTTCTTTTTTTGCTTTTTCAGCTCTTTCTTTGTCTTTTCTCTTACTCATTTGCATTGTCTATGGAGATATAACAGTGTTTTTCTTTTTCTCATTTTTTATTTTATTTAATTGAATGATATAAAAAACTAACAGCCATTACAGTACAATTCTAGCCAAAAGCCAACGACCGGTTGGAGCGGGGGTCAAAGTCATCTAGCTTCAGATGCCAGAATCCACATGTACATTGAACCAGAATTGCGACATTGAGGCTAAAGTTTCCTATGTTTTTCTAAACTCCTCTAAGGTTAGGCCAATAAAATTAAAGCCACATTTTGGCTAGCAAAAGAAAATCTTGGTATACCCTTTTAATTACTGACACGTGGGACCCAGCGCAAGAAAGGAGTTTTGCTATAGGTATGGCTACAAACCAAACAGGCATGTAATTCGATCAAAATTGCCTAACTTAGTGTATGGCAAAATATACTAAGGTTTGGTTATGAACCAAGCAGGCCCGTAGTTTTTCACATCAGACCTTATAACTTCTTTGTGTTGCTAAATTCTTCGTAACCATCTACTTGCCTACTAACTCCCCCTCGCTTGCCCTGTGTTCGAACAAATGTCGCTGCCAACCTCCATCTCAGACAGTTAGGCACCGTCGCCGCCACACCACACATCGAGACGCTACGGTGAGAGGCTTCCGTTTTGCGTCGTCCGTACAGGGTTCTTTTTCACAGGTGCACGTTCACATGTCATGTGGCGGGGGGCTAGGCCCGCGCTCGTTGTGAGGCTGGTGCGCGGAGGGCATGGAGAGGTGGAGGTGGCAACATACGAGCGCATGCATCCATGTCTGAACTATCTTAGGTTAGTTCTTTTGAGTTGTCCTTTATAGCTTTTGGTTTATATTTTTTTGAATTATGATTGTTTGCGTAAGAGAGAGTACAAATAGATGCTCACGTGTGATTTGGGCTGATATAGATAAAATTGAGATAATATCTACTACAATCAATATAGATCATATTTTAAAAAATATTTCATATAAAAACTAGTTAATATAGAAAATTAAGTCATAAGCTCAAAAGAATCCACCTTAAATCCTTAAGTGCCTGAGGCGTGGCGCTCGGCCGGCAACCGTGGCGTCAACTCTGGCCGGTGCTCGAGCTGCCCGCGATGTTGCCTCCGCGATTGCCGAGTTTGAACGTCTCGTATCGAGACGGTGATGAAATAGACCATGCGCGCGATTGGGCTGCACTATTTACGCATTTCACGGTAATATTTGTGATCTACTGATCTGTCAGCTGGTATGAAGTACTAACTGTGGATGCAGCTAACAAACGAACATGCACACCGTTCGAAAAATCATGAACACGAGCTCACTCACCCACTAGTTGGTGTTAGATCATAAACGTACATAACCAGGCACGCACATATTGATTAATACGATGATAGACATCAATATTGCTGTGCGTGCAGTGTGCACACATTAGTCTATTCTTGCCTGATCGACCGACGAACTCATGAACCTAGGAGGGATATATCTTGGACGTCACGTCGCCTTGAAGGCCATCTCCATCGCGGCCGTGGCCGCGGACAGCGCGTCGGCCTAACCCGACGAGCCGCGGTACTCGCCTACGGCCGCGTCCATGACGGCGTTGAGGTGGCCCTGAGCGGCCTCCACGGCCGCCTCGGTGCCACGGGCTGTAGTATCTTTTATGTGCTTGGGGTCTAGAAGTCTAGATCTGAGGGAGAGAGAGGAAGAAGTAGGGGCACTGACCGTCCGACGGCGTGGAGGAGGAGGTGGCCATCTCGGGTTCGTCGGTGTAGTCTGCGCACGGGCAGCGACGGTCGGGGAAGAGGTCGGTGGCGGCGGCGGCGTAGATCCGGCGACGTCGACGGCGATGGTGCTTCCCGCCGCTGGCTGCGCACCCTCTGTGATCGGTTAGGGTTTTGTCGGTGGGGTGTCCGGCTCAGGCGAATCTCGTGACGCGAGCCGCCGGCCCCCACCTCTTTATATAGCGCAGCGCGACGGGTGCCCATCAGCCAGTTATTGGGCTGAGCGCCCCCCGATCAGGGCGCGTGATCAAGGTCCAGATTAGCCGTTGGGCTAATCTGGGAGAGATCAATCTAACATTCTCCCCCTTGATCTCCTTTATGCTTTAACTTTAATTACTTTTGACTTTACTCATTCCATCACAGATTAGTGTATAGAACATGTCTCATCGTCACGGTCAATCGCCGATAGATTCAACAGCTACAATACACCTCTCTTGTTCTGAAATAGTTACTTTAATCTTTTGGGCCATCTTTTAGTCCAGGAATCATAGGCTTTCCCTTAAACCCATGCCGGCTACATGTTCTCTGAACACGTTGGGTGGTAAGCCTTTAGTAAGCGGATCCGCTAACATCTTTGCGGTACTTATATGCTCTAGACTTATAATTTGATCCCGAACTTTATCTTTCACAACATAGTACTTTATGTCAATGTGTTTGGCAGCACCACTTGACTTATTGTTGTGGGCATACGTTACTGCGGGTTCATTATCGCAGTACAACTTAAGTGGTCTATTGATGTCGTCAACCACTTTTAAACCGGGTATGAACTTCTTTAGCCAGTTCACCTGCCCCGTAGCCTCATAACATGCTACAAACTCGGCATACATTGTGGACGATGTAGTGACGGTTTGTTTTGAGCTTTTCCACGATATAGCTCCTTTAGCGAGAGTGAACACATATCCGGATGTAGACTTTCTATCATCTCCCGCAAAATCAGAATCTGCATACCCCACTATATGGAGTGAGTCTGATCTTCTGTATGTCATCATGAGGCCTTTTGTTCCTTGCAAATAACGCAAGACTTTCTTTATCAATTTCCAATGTTCTATTCCAGGATTGCTCTGGAATCTGCCAAGTAACCCGGTAACAAATGCTAAGTCAGGGCGTGTGCACACTTGAGCATACTGTAAGCTTCCGACAGCTGAAGCATATGGAACCGCTTTCATTTGATCGATCTCATACTGGTTCCTGGGGCATTGAAAATCCCCATATCTGTCGCCCTTGACTATAGGTGCAGGTGAAGGACTACATTTATGCATACCAAATTTCTTTAAGACTTTCTCTATGTATGCCTTTTGTGACAGTCCCAATATCCCCTTGTTTCTATCCCGGTGAATTTCGATCCCTAGAACGAACGAAGCTTCACCAAGATCTTTCATATCAAAGTTTGAGGACAAAAACTTCTTTGTCTCCAGTAGCAGACTAACATCACTACTAGCTAGTAGAATATCATCCACATACAGGATTAGGAAGATAAACTTCCCATCTTTAAACTTTGCATAAACACAGTTGTCCTCAACATTCTCTTTAAACCCAAATTTTCTTATTGTACTGTCAAACTTCAAGTACCACTGTCTTGAAGCTTGCTTTAACCTTCTCTTTCATTTCCTTCCACGACAAAACCTTTCGGTTGTGCCATGTAAACATTTTCCTCCAAATCCCCATTAAGAAATGCCGTCTTTACATCCATCTAATGTAACTCTAAATCATAATGTGCTACTAATGCCATTATGATTCTGAAGGAATCTTTACATGAGACTGGAGAAAATGTCTCATTGTAATCAATCCCTTCTCTTTGCGTAAAGCCTTTTGCCACAAGTCACGCTTTGTATCTTTCTATATTCCCTTGGAAGTCAAGCTTTGTCTTGTAGACCCATTTACAGCCTACTGTTTTGGCTCCTTTAGGAATAATTTCCAAGTCCCAGACTTTATTAGTCTTCATGGACCTCATTTCCTCTTCCATGGCCTCAAGCCATTTTGAGGAATTTCCGCTTCTCATGGCATCTTCAAATGAGGTGGGATCATCCTCCATTTGAAATTCCTCTGTATGATAAATCTGATAATCATCAGAAATAGCTGATCTTCTTACTCTTTGAGACCTCCTCGGGGCCTCCTCATTTGGTACATCTACTGTTTGAGGCTGCTGTTGCTCCCCCTCATCTGTGGCAATAGGTTCTATATGATCCTGAAGAACAGGTTCTTCATTCTCATTCATTGTTGCCACGGGAGGAACAATAACAGGTGCTGGCACCACAGTGTCTTGCACCGTCGGTGCAGCGACAGCAGGTAGTGTGAAGAATGACTCTTGAATCATCGGAGTGGGCGCATACACCCGCTTCTCTTCAAGGTCAATCTCTCGAGCTACCATGCTCCCCCTCATCATTTCATCCTCTAAGAAGACAACGTGTCTTGTTTCTACAAACTTTGTATATCTGTCTGGACAGTAGAAACGATAACCTTTTGACTTTTCAGGGTAGCCAATGAAATGGCAACTTACTGTTTTGGGATCAAGTTTCCTAAGGTTTGGGTTAAATACTTTAGCCTCAGCAGGACTCCCCCACACACGTAAGTGGTTTAGTAAGGGAACTCTTCCTGTCCACAACTCGTACGGTGTTTTGGGCACCGACTTACTAGGCACTCTGTTGAGAATATGAATGGCGGTTTTCAACGCCTCCATCCATAAACTCAATGGGAGTGTGGAGTAGCTCATCATACTTCGCACCATATCCATCAGGGTACGGTTGCGTCTTTCAGCTACTCCATTTTGCTGAGGTTCGCCCGGCATAGAATACTGGGCCACTATTCCATTTTCCTGTAAAAACCTCGCAAAAGGTCCAGGAACTTGTCCATATGGGGTATGTCGACCGTAGTACTCCCCCCCACGATCAGATCGGACTATCTTAATTTTTAAATCGTGTTGGTTTTCAATTTCAGCCTTAAATATCTTGAATTTATCCAAGGTTTCATTTCTTTCTTTGATTGGATAAATATATCCATAACGGGAGTAATCATCTGTGAATGTTATGAACGAGTCATATCCATCCACACTTTTCACAGGAAAAGGACCACAAATATCTGTGTGAATAATTTGTAGAACTCCTGTGCTTCTTTTAGCGTCTTTCTTTATTTTCTTTACATATTTTCCTTTAATGCATTCTCTGCATTGTTCTAAGTCTGAGAACTCTAATGGAGGAAGAATATCATTCTTTACTAGTATTTCTATTCTCCCCCTCGAAATATGGCCTAAACGACAGTGCCATAATTTCGACGACTCATCTAGAGTTCTCTTTCGTTTTCTGTTTACATTCGTAGACGAGGATTCAATCACTTTCTCGCACGCAACGTTCTCATTATCGCATACGACATTCACATCATTGTTCTCACTTTTCTTTGGCATTATCATCTTTAAGTAATCAGGACAGTTCTTCTTGTAGTGTCCCGTCTTTTAACAGTGAAGACACTGATCTTTGTCTACTGCAAACTTATTCTGTTGAGGCTGATAGACAGGGGCTTTTCCCTTGTTCTTTGAGAAGGAGTTACTGTTGAAGTTCGTTTCTTGTTGTCCTTCACATAGTTGATAGAACCACCATGTGAGGATTTGATTCTTTCCTCCTCTTGCACGCACATAGCTATGCACTTTTCCATGTCCCATTTCTCGGGCTGCATATTATAGTTGACAACAAAAGTGTCAAACTCTTTTGGCAAAGAAGCAAAAACCAAATGAATAAGGAACTCATCCTTGAGAGCCAAATCCATCGGTTTAAGTTTAGATGCCAAGTTGCTCTCTTATGCCACCGCCACCACCAGAGTACCTTTCTTTCACAAGCTGCTTAATCAGCTGTGTAGTATAAGTCTTTGAAGAGTCAGTAAACTGACTCTTTATTTTCTCAAGGTACTCTGTGACAGTGTCACACTCTGCGATTGAGCCCACAATTGCAGGCTTAATCGTGTTCTTTATCACAGCCAAACATTTCTTGTTGACAGTGACCCACTTTTTATGATCAAGATCATATGACATTTTTATGGGAGCATAGTCCCTCTGTCTGGTCTGCCAAACAGCATCAGCCTCATTTTCATCCCTCACCGGTGCCACAAACTCTGTGGGACACGGTGTGGCGACACAATTCATATACAATGAGAACAATTAAACATAATAACAACAACTGCATGCCTTGGTTTCAACGTTGGTTAAAATTAAAACATACAGTTGTTTACACATTAAATCTACATCCCCGTTGGGCAGAAATAGAAATAATGCATAAAATCATCAATTAAAATTATAATACTGTTAACAGCAAAATTATATGCCTTATTTCCAGCATTGGTCAAAATACGACATACAATTTAAATCAATTTTATCTATACATTAAATCTACATCACCGTTGGGCAGAAATAGAAATAATGCATAAAATTCATCAATTAAAAATTATAATATTGTTATTATCAACGTTGGTCAGAAAATAACAATATCATAATTATATGGGATTTATCTCTTTTTTTCCAAAATTAAATTCTCCTGTTGGTTCGAATTTAATAATGAAAAATCAATCAATAATATCTTTTGCAGCGGAAACAATAAATTCTCTATTTTCAGAAGCATCTTCTATACTTTTTTATTCTGTCAAAAATATCTCGTTGGTTCAATTTTTGACAGATTTAATTTAGCAAAATTAGCCAAATTATCAATTAAGGTGCTACTGAAAAATAATCAACATGAAATTATTCTAAAATAATTCATATTCAGAAGCACCATTACTGTACTCATCAATCTCTGGAAATAATTAACACGTTGGTGCAAAAATTTCCAGAAATTTGATTCAAATTTCATTCAAATTCACTCATAAATGCTTCTGAAAAATTAAATTTCATTTTTCTGGAATTTACTGTGCAAAATGGCCATTTGGCCCATCCTGTCGGCCTGGCCACAGCCCACGGCGTGCCGGCCTCTTTTTCCCCGCGCGGCCCAAAACGGGTGCACACGCGCGCCAGCAGCCGGCCGAAACGGCCCAAAAAGACAACGTTGGCCCATCAAAACGCGCACGCGCGAGCGCCCTTGATCTGGATCCAACGGCCAAAAAAGCATGGCCCCTGGACTTAAAACATCAAAAACCCTAACCCTAATGCCAAACTTGCCCTTGTCCTCCCGAAAAAAACGGAGAAGCGGCGGCGGCTGGCTCACGCGCACGGCGGAAAGGGGAAGCGCGGAGCTCGGCGGGAGGGCCGGTGGCCCGCGCGGCGCGGTGGCTACGGGCGGAGCGGGCCATCTGCCGGCGACCCTCGGCCCCAAAACAACTCAGCGGCGGCGGCCCCGGCTGCTCCCTGGGAGGCGGCGGCGGCGGCCACGGGGCGGCGGCCCGGCGCGCAGCAGCGCAGAGCGGCGGCGGCGCGGGTAAGAACCCTCCATCCCTCTTTTTTTTTGATTGATTGGATTTCTGCCGATCCGAGGTTTCAATTTGGGGATTTAGGGTTCGGGATCTTGGGACTATTTCAACAGGCTCTGATACTATTGTAGTATCTTTTCTGTGCTTGGGGTCTAGAAGTCTAGATCTGAGGGAGAGAGAGGAAGAAGTAGGGGCACTGACCGTCCGACGGCGTGGAGGAGGAGGTGGCCATCTCGGGTTCGTCGGTGTAGTCTGCGCATGGGCAGCGACGGTCGGGGAAGAGGTCGGTGGCGGCGGCGGCGTAGATCCGGCGACGTCGACGGCGATGGTGCTTCCCGCCGCTGGCTGCGCACCCTCTGTGATCGGTTAGGGTTTTGTCGGTGGGGTGTCCGGCTCAGGCGAATCTCGTGACGCGAGCCGCCGGCCCCCACCTCTTTATATAGCGCAGCGCGACGGGTGCCCATCAGCCAGTTATTGGGCTGAGCGCCCCCGATCAGGGCGCGTGATCAAGGTCCAGATTAGCCGTTGGGCTAATCTGGGAGAGATCAATCTAACACGGGCCACTGCCTCATGGTCCGTGAAATAAACCAAAAATTTAAAAACAAATTTGATTTTCCTTGAGTATGAATTTCATTTGATTTCTAGCCCCAAATCTATCACCCAAACTAGTTGCTTGCGTCGCCAATTCACTGTCGAACCGCCTCCGTGGACCATCCGCATGCAATCACTGTTCATGGTCAGATTTTTCGCTGTCACCCTGTTTTGCCGCCTCCCGAACCGCCTTGACCTCGCGCACCATCTCTTGCCTTCCCTCCCTGCCACGTCTCTGCCACCCAGTTAGGCTCCGTACCCCCTCCCCTGACACCTCTCTGCCATGCGTCAGTGCCGCTAACCTCCCCACTGCCGTCATCGGTCTTTCTCGGCTGCTCCCTTTCTCGACCGACCTCCCTGCGCCGCAAACTTTGACCGCCGCTATATATTAGCTAGCAAGTTCATCCTCTGCATCCATAGCGCTGCACCTTCCCGCGCAATCCTGAACACGATAAGCACCGCCGCCCTAGCGACCTCCAGTGCTAAACTGCCCCCTTAACTCTATTTAAAGCCTTGAGCTTTCCCTGAGAGGTGCACGAGTGTCCAGCGAGCCCCTCCATACTCCCAATCGACCTCTCGACCAGAGCATCACCGGCAAATCACCAATAAACCGCAAAGTAAGCCAAACCCTAATCCTTGCTCTACCGTTCATTTCTTTTCAATTGCTCCTGTCTGTAGCCTCTACATACTCCTAAAGACAGTCTCGAACCTTTGCCCTATCTCCCCGAGCCTTCCTCCCCTTTGCTACCAGAGACCGCCGTTCGGCCATGGCACCTCACCATGGCCAGCATGTCACAGACCTCCTCAGCCCAAACCATCGCCACCCGAGCCACCATGGCCACCCCCAGATGGTTAAAAAACAACCAATTAGAAGAGAAGACCTCTCGGTGGCTCCTGTGCCCTTTAAATGTCCTGAGAAGAAATCACCTCACCGCCGCCCAACCGTAGGCTGCCGACCACACCCAAGGCCAAAAATGGGTTCTCCTCAACCCCCTGAGTCCATCCATGCCCTCGGTTTTCGCCGGAGTTGAACGTAGCACCGGAAATCGCCGTCGCAAATTTTTTCTGCTTTCCGGTCACTGTAGCGCGTCGGGAGGAAGAAGATAAACAGTGACGGTTCGGCACTGTAGCAACTACCCGTTAGTGAACAGTACCTGGGTCTGACACCGCAGCAACCCAAACCTGATGAACAGTAAAATCTCGTTGTGAATAGTACCAGACCCGCAATGAATAGTAAAATACCCGTTACTGTTCATCCATACCCAAAAATACAAAAATATACCCAGTTTCGATCGTTTCGAGCCCGCCGACCCATTTCTCAGCTCCATTTTCTCATAACAAATACCGGCAATCCTCAAAAACCCCTAAAACATATTTCCAAACCCTAACCCTATTTCGGTCCAAACTCTTTTATCGTTCACCGAAACCCTAAACACACATATACCCTTTTTATCATTTTGAGCTCGTCTACACCTTTCCAACTTCGCTCTACCGCCTTAGATTCTGATAAAGCTCTAAACAACCCGGATAAATATCCCAACCCTAAAATCCGATACCATCCACACCTTCAGCCATTCACCGAAATCTGTCCAACGCCCTTTATACATCTTTGACCGTTCCAAACCCACCTAATCTAATTCCAATTCCATTGAGCCAAACCACTCACCACCTAAACCCTGACCACCCCACCTACCTTCTTTATGTCTTTTTGGTTATTTATTTGAATTTTGTTCCCAACTTGCGTTCTGCAAAGCATGAACTCATTTTTATTCGTCTTCCACAGTAGCACTCAGACCACATGAGTTGGTCAACAGAAGGACTACAAGAACAATTAAAGAAGTCGGTATCCAACCCGAAGACTGCAGTAAAGATAATCAGAGACTATGTACAAAGAGGCAAGTCACATGTTTTTGATCATATTGAACCTACTTTCCGTTAATTATTATTTGTCAGTATTTTCATTATGCTATTTGTGCATTGTTATTTTATGTACAATGAATGTTTAGAATGACATGATATTAGCTAATGCCCTACCACCCGAAAAAGCCTGCTTAATTGGATAGCCATATTCACTTTGACAAAACTTAGTAATATTAAAATTATTATTAATGTAATCACTGTAGATTAGGAACTTAACAATCTTTTACTATCAAGAGTCATAGCATTTTACCGACAGAATTTTAAAAATAGTTCTAGGATAAGAAAACATCACGGGGTGCCATGAGATGGCCTCAGCCTATGACCTTATCCTAGGGTGAATACTTGATATGGAATAGAAGCAGTGTCTCGGGCACTAAAATATGAGTTTGTGAGTAGAAGTTGTTTCAGTAAAAATATAAGGACTAGACCCTTATGCCAAGTAAAGAACATAGCAACCGATCAACCACAAGCGTTGACTTGTCAAACCTGGTTTTAGTAGCTGCTCAAATCGATTGAATATTTACTATAAGGATAAAATTTTCTGTTCCAAAAAGGGAACAGTCGGTGCAAAGATGTGGTATGGAAACAGTAAAATCATATTTCACAACGGTAGGCTCCACTCTGTCAAGGCCGCCGTATTCTGTGACAAAGGGTCCATAGTCTATCGGGTAGAGGCTACATAAAGAGATGAGCAGTGAAACAACCTTATCTTCTTAGCTCTGTCGTGGGAGTTGAGGAATCTTGTGGGTAAAGTTGGGCAACTCTGCAAAGTCATTTATAAAAGTATTCGAATACACCGTGCTTCCGGTATATGAAGCTGTGTTTAATGGGTGATTCCAATAGCGAAGCATAGGTAGATTTGGAATTGTTTTGGAGATGTGAAAGTTTGTTAATCAAGTTTGAAAACCCTCAAATACCTTAAGAAGTTTATGATTTGATATTTTATGTTTAAAGACAAAAGTGTTTACAAACAAAATTGCATCCACATGAAATAATAAACTGGTTTACCCCTTTCCATGGCAAATCCTTGCATATAGCTAAATAGCATTTGCCATGTGATTTGTTGAGTACGGTTGATTGTACTCAGTCTTGCTCTATTTCCCCAACACAGAGATCAGAAGAAGAAAGGATGTTATAAGTTTCTGTGTTAGAGTTACGGCCGCACTTAGGCGTTCCTGTGGAGTTTTCTTTGGCTCTTCTGAATGCAAGTTAAGTTTGGGCTTGGATGCCCTTAAAATTGTTAAAATTGACTACTAAGTCTTATTAATCAAATTAACTTCTTTTAAATGTCCGTGAGCAGGCATGATACTCTTTCTGTCCGTAACTGAACTTCTGAGCTGTTACAGAAGATATTAACGCTTCTGTTCCCAAAAATGGGGTGTTACAGTCCACCTCGGCTGCCACCCACGACACGTGCGCCTTACTCTCGAAGAGCGCGAGGACGCCATCGAGAGGGCCATGTCGGCGAGGACAGATAGCTGCTCAAAGACCGCGTCCATGTGCTTTGCTCTCCCTTTGCTCCTTGTGATGTCAACCGCCACTTCGGTCTAGAGTTATATACAGATGGAGTGATGTTTTCATCTTCAACGAGTTTCTGCTTTTGGTTTTTGTCTTCTTCTTTTTAATTTCATCTTTTTTGGTATTTTATTTTTTTTCTTTTTAATCGTTTGTATTGTTCGTGATAATATATATTTTTATTTAAAAAAATATAATTACGTTGAAAAAACTAATAGTACCTACGGTATATTTTCAACTGCTACAGTGTAAAAAAAATCAAAAGCTTAGGAATTGTAAGCCCAAATAAGCACCAGCTTTTGGTGGAGAATATGTTGTACTCTCGTGGGAAGAGGAGATGCCATTCGAGCTTGAGAGTTGCGGCGCCTTTCAGTGAGCAAGGATCAAGGAATGTCATAAGGTAATTGAGACCTTCTCGAGGTTGCCTTGCTCCTGAAAGAATGAAAGATACTACTAGCACATGTTAGTTGAGTTTCGTACAGTTCCATTTGTTGTTTCAAGCAATTTTTTCGTTAAGTTTTTGCAAGTGCTTTATCATGACAAATCAGTAGAACCGTTGAACGATGAGATCATTCAGATGCGCGCTTTCAGTGATCGTTTATGTTGCCATCTTGCAGGTCTAAAAGTAACAAATGTACACTTTAGAAAGACTTTAAAACACAAAACTCCCCCCGTAGAAAGATCAAAGAGGAACAACAGATCCATTACAAAATGTTGAGCGACTTGGCATTCCCATGGCATGCTTTGTTTTTTTTGAAGCAAGGAGGGAACCCCCTCATTCATTGAAACCAAATGGCATGCTTTGTTGGTGTGTAGGTCTCATGGTTCCGCGGTCCCGATCTGAACTTTAGCATCTTACATTTGGAATTTGTGGGGGCATTTGAGAATAAAGACAACAAAATATTAGTCATAAAATTCGATATCATGGACCAAAATTAGCAAGGATTTGGTTTGTTAACAAAGCCTATCAAGCTTCCTTTTCTAGAAAAATTCTATCAAGTTTCTATTCACATTAGGATCGCAAAATTATTTTATTCCCAATCCTTTTGTGAGTAATGTTACGACTAAAAACTTCGGCATCAATTGGTAAGGCTTGAGACATTTGGGTGGGTCTTTTAGGCTGATGGTTTATGGTTTGTGGTTTAAATATTTAAATATTGGTTTTTTATGAGAGATAGTACGCATAGGAAAATAGTCGCATATGATTTTGAGCAATACAACTGAACTCAGTACATTTTTTACTACAATCTTCTTATTGATCTCGTTTTGAAAAAAACGCACCGTTTAAAAGCCAGTTACTATGAGCCTGTTCTTTTTCAGCTGTTGGCTTTTCTACAATAATTATCTTTTAAATAGAGTGCCTTTTCAAGATGTGATCTACTAGTTAATTGTAATACATACTGTACCGACTTCATTTATATCGGCAAAAGCCGCACGTGAGTTTCAATTACTTTTTAATCTCTCACACGAACAGTCAAAAGCCATAAGCTGTAACCAAAAAAGAACAGGCCCTATAGACAGTATAAACATAAGCCAGCTAAAAGTCGAAAAGAACTCAACTAAAAACTGCGACAAATCAAACAACTCAAATTTGCACATTTGTTTCGCCTCGGACAATTGATCAACATGGTAAGACATAAAAGTCCCCAATTTCCCAAACTATTCCCACAAAAATCCCGAGGAGGGCTAACGAGCACCATTTTGTGCACACGTGCACATTTTTTTGGTCTGTGCATCAAACCAACCTTAAAAATTCTAAAAAAAAATTCTAGACGTAATCTATGGTGTGCTGTATCACTCTTTAGAATTTGAAGCTCATATTCAAAGTACACTAGAAGAAACAAAAAGATAAGTTTATTGTAAACAGTAACATTTTCTCTATTTCTTTTTTCCTTTTGTTTTTGATTTACAATTTACCAGAAATTTCACATTTTTGTTACTCTCATCGTGGAATAAGTTTAAACTTAAAATTTTATATATAAGTAGAGTAATTTTAGAAATACATGTACAATTTTTTAGAATTTTTTTAATGCTCATTTGATACCTAAACGAAGAGCCTATGTCCATATACGCCAACCAAATGTGCTCGTGCACTGATACCTTCCCCTAAGCAGTGATCCCTGGTCAAATCGGAATTGTCCCCTACGCTCCGAACACACTCGTAGATGACCCTTCGGAAAAGCACGCCGATTCATGTATACTCTGTTGTTGGACTGCTGCTGCAGCGTGACAGCGCGCATCGTAGGAGCATATGGACATGGTATGGAAACGACGAAGTGCATGAAGGCTCCGGAAACCTGAAAGGTGCTAGTACCATCGCCTGTGCTGTTCGTACGCCAGGTGCCAGTGCGGTGCACGCACGGAGTCCAAAAATCTCGTTGGTTCGTTCCCGTGGGCCCTACGCTCCTCAAATCGCGGCCGTGCGAGCGCCAGTGTGGAAACGACGAAACCGCGAGCGAAGCTCGACACAAAAACCACACTCTTGCCAGTTTCAGCGCAGCACCGCTCCCTCCCACGCGGCCACGCCCTCCTCCCCCTGCCCTGCCTCCGCCAGCCTACTTCCCCCTTCCGCTTCGCTTCGGCTTCCCCCCGATTCCCAGTTTCCCATACCCCCAAAATTCGAATCGCCCGCGCCGCCGATGCCCTCCAAGCGGCCGTCCCCGCACGCCGCGATGGACGCCGCCGCCCGCCTCCGCCACTCCCCGCCCCCCTCCAAGAAGCGCTCCTCCCGCGCCAAGCCCCGTGCCGGCTCCCGGCGCCGCTCCCCGAACCCTAACCCTAGCTCCCGCCGCGACCGCGACCACGACCACGGCGCCTCCGCGCCCTCCCGCAAGAGCGAGCGCATGCGCAAGCCCCGCTCCTTCGCGGACTCCGTCTCGCTCGCGATGGCCATCGCCGCGCCCGCCTCCTCTGTCGGCGGCGGGGGTGGGGGCCACGGCGCGGTCCAGAAGCTCTGGACCGACGCCGACGAGGTCGCTCTGCTCACCGGCGCGGCCGCCTTCCGCGCGCGCCACGGCGCCGCCCCGCGGCTCCCGGACATGGGCGCGCTGTTCGAGTCCCTTAGGGACTCTCTCTCCCCGCACCTCGACCAGGCCAAGGTGTACTACAAGCTGAAGCGGCTCAAGAGCAAGTTCCTGCACTCCGCACCGGCGGCCACCGGCGGCCCGCACGACCGCCGGGTGCGCGACCTCTCCGCGGACCTCTGGGGCGCCGAGCTCGCGCCCCCTGTAGAGGATGACGCGGAGGCCGAGGAGGGGGACGCTTACGAGGGATACATTGCTGGGGATGTGGAGGTGGCGGTGAGGCTGCCTGTGGTGAGCGAGGTGCTTGGTGAGTACTGGAGGAGGAATGCGCGTGCGCTGTCAGGGGTGTCGCTGGAGAAGGGGTTGGCGCTGCTTCGGGAGGGGGAGGGCAGGGTGGTTGAGACCAAATGGAGGCGGCAGCTTGATGCAGAGATGCGCACACAGGTGCGCCGGCATGATTTGGCAAAGGAGGTGTATGGCTTGCTCACCGACGCCGTCAAAGGCCTAGGGCCTTAACTGGGGGTACAGATCCCACCATCCTCTGTGCTCTGTAAAAGTGAGCGATTTCCTTCTGGAGTTTAACTTGCCTTGGAATAATTAGGCTGCATTTTCTTCTCATCGCCAAATCAGTATTGGATTAAATTACAGTATTTTGTTTGAACTTAAGTCGCAGATTGGGATGTTGTGTTAACTATTGGGATTTAATTTTCAAAAAATGAGCATGCTTGTCTGGTTACTCTACTTGCGAAGTATAATTGAATTGAAGTTTGGTTTCTTCCCCATCCTACCTCTAGGCTTAATGGACTAATAGCCCATTTTCTTTTCTAAGAGCACTAAATTAGCAAATTTTGGCATATTCTAGATAAGGTAGGCTAGGTATTTTGGTTTGTAACTATCAAAGGCAATGTTTGTAGCATGATGTTGGTCTGAAAAAACAAGGAATTTTACTTGCTTTGGATTGTTTAGGTCATTGGGTACAACATTTTGTTTAAATTTAGTTGGAAATTAGCATGTTGTGTTAAAGTATTGGGATTCAATTTTCCAAAATGATAGCATGCTTGTTTGATTTTCTCTACATGCAAACTGCAACTGTATTGGTAGTTGGGTTTCTTTCCCATCTCAGCTCACCCTCAATTGTAAAATAATCTATTTTCTTTTCTGAGAGCACTAAAGTTGCAAATTACAATATAGGTTAGGTGTTTGGATTTGTAACCATTGAAGCCTAGTGTTCCTAACAGGATATCATCTGTAGAAAAGTGAGAGATTTCCTTTTGGAGTTTAACTTGCCTTATTTTCTGCTCATCGTCAATTGGATTAAGTTACACATTTAGTTTGAATTGAAGTCAGAAATTAGCATGCTTTGTTTACTGTTGGGATTCAGTTTTTCAAAGCGATAGCTTGCTTTGCTGCTTTACTCTACTTGCAAAGTAGTGCTGTGAGCACTAAGTTTGCACATTTTGGTATATTCCTGATTTTCTAGGGTAGTTGTTTGGATGTGTAACTGAAGAAGGCAAGGTTTGATGTTGGTCTCTTCTCTGTACAAAGGTGAGGGATTTCTTTCTGGAGTTTAACTTGCCTCGAAATAATTAGGTTACATTTTCTGTTCATCGTCAGTTTAGTATGGGTTAAGATATAACAATTTGTTTTAATTTAGTTGTAAATTGGCAGGTTGTGTTAATGCTTTGCGATTCAATTTTCCAAAACAATAACATGCTTGTCTAGTTTCCTCTACTTGCAAAGTAGAACTGTGCTGGCAGTTTTGTTTGTTTCTTATCCTAGATTTAGCCTCAATGGTAAGCTTGCCGTTTTTCATTTCTAAGAGCACTAGATTAGCACATTTTGGTATGGTTGTCAAGGCGTCGCCTAGGTGACGCCAAGTCGTCCTGGCAGCCGGAGGGGGATGCTGTGGACGATCGCCCAATGCGTGACGAGTTAGGCGGTACTAGGTGATGCCTAGGCGTCCAGGGCGTCGCCTAACTCGTTGTGGCGGCCGCCTAGGGGGGGAGGGGATGGGGGCTTCAAAGGAGGCGATCTGCAGCCTCCTCCCGCCGCCAGCGTCGATCTACAGCCTCCTCCTGCCGTCGGCGCTGGTCTGCAGCCGGAGGAGGGTGGATGCGGCGGGAGGAGGCGGCCAACGGGAGCGGCGGGTCGAGGCGGCGGTGGCAACTGGAGGAGAGGCGGAGCCGGTCGGAGGTAGCTAGGGCGGCTGACGGTAGCAGCAGGTCGAGGCAGCAATGTCAGGCGGGAAGAGGGGTTGGGTGGAAAGAGCACAGGCGACGGCGGCGGCGAGGCCCAAGCCTAACCCCTAACTGCTCTATACCATGTTGGTGGCTGGATACCATGTTCCATGGGCCAAGAGGGCAAGAGCCCATATATGCACGTGCAAATTTGCAATTTACCCCCTAAAGTACATACAAATAACAAAAAACATATATGGCATTGTTATATTAATGCTATTTGCTATTATGGACCTTGTTATTTGGATAATTTATGCTATTATATTGCATGGTTATTTAAGTTTCGGTCATATAAGGTATTATTTGTATTTATTACTATCGTCTAACTACTATCGTGTAACTGTTGCCATGGCGGGCGCCTAATCGACTAGGCGTCCAGGCGCCTTGGTCTCACCGTGACTTGCCGGAGCGTCGTGACAAACTTGCATTTTGGCGTAGTCTTGATGCGATAGGTTAGGTATTTGGATCATGGTTCAAAATCCCGGCGGTTACCGGTTTTACCGGTGGAGACCGGTAACCAAAAAACCGGCCGGTATAAAGTTTTTGATTTTTCGAATTTTGGCTGGTTTTTTTTTCCGGTTTTCCGGTTACCGGCCGGTTTTTCCGGTTACCGGTTTCAAAATATCTCAAAATTCAAATTTTGATTTTCAAATTGTGACCGGTTTTTTACCGGTTTTTCCGGTAACCGGCCGGTTACCGTTACCGGCCGCCGACCGGAATTTCTTCCGGTTCCGGTTTTTGGAACCTTGATTTGGATAGCATATTGTGTTAAAGTATTGCGCTTTAGTTTTTCAAAGTGATGGCATGCTTATCGTGTTTAGTCTACTTGCAAAGTAGAACTGTGATTGCAGTTTGGTTTACCCTTGAATGTAAACTAGCCCATTTTCTTTTCTGAGAGCACTAAATTAATACATTTTGAATCTTCATAGGCTAGGTTAGATGTTTGGATATTTAACCATTGAAGGCAAGGCTTTCTAGCATTATATTGGTTCTCGTGTGATTACTAGCTTTTGGCAATGTTGACAAAATACTATGTTCTAAACTTCTATTCCACAAAATCCAAATGAAAAAGAAGTGTTCTGAGCGAGTTACAATAGAGTTGATATGAATATATCACTTCCTCCAAATGTTGCTTGTGGTAGGGAGGACTCATTTGGTCCTTCATGTTGGCATTATTTCCTTGTCTGAGGCAATGTAGGATGCCTTCAAAAGTTGTCCTTTTTGGACAATATTAGACACCTAGCATTGCCAAAGAAGTGCAAGGAAATTATTTGCCAACCTAGGCAAGAGAGCCCAGCACCTGGATTTTCAAGAAGGTGGTCCCCACCAGCATGAACAACAAAATTTATCAATTAGATAATTTGGTTTGAGTGGCATGTTCAGTTGTCCAAGCCAGCAAGGGCGTGGGACACTTAGGCTGTGTCTTTAGGTCAAGCATGAACAGCGCCAAAAATAAGCTGAATTGATGCTGAATAGTTGATATTCTTGTATGCTCTTTGTGCATCTCTACTCTATGGTTTAGGTTTAGAGTTTTACATTTTATCAATAGCAGTGCTGCAAAGACACAAATTTTAATAGAAACAATGAAACATGACCATTGGATTTGTATTTAGTGGTTAGATGGAATATGGATTTATCAAGCATGCATATCAAATATGTTGTATGTGTATTATATGTAGACATTAGTGAGTCAAAGCTCGAGAAAGTTAGGCATAACATGAGTTCATGTTGTTTAGTTGTTTTGAGTTTAGAGGATTGCCTAAACTCATTATGTTGTTTATGTGCGGAGCTGCAAGGTCATAAGGGGCTGCTTGCTTTAGACATGGGGAGGGTCCACTTGGCCTGGGAAATCCTTGAAATCTTCATGGACCTTGTTTGCTTTGTACCTTGGAGGCTTGGACATTCATCTTTGTGGATTGATTTGGTCTCACCTAGACATACAATCCTGTCTTAGGTAGTTCATTTTGAATGCTTGGCACATAGGATGGTTACCCTAGGAGATAAGTGAAAGAGCTTGCGCCATTGTTGTGACTGCATGATTGAACGAGAGTTATTCCACTATTACATGGGCAGTTGCGTTGTAACATCTATCTGGGGGCCATCTACCATCTAGCCCTTTTTGCACTGTGTCACTATAGCCCTATCGTCTCTCCTTTGCCATTGTGTTGTCTCCCATCACTTGAGTCGGCACTACACTAAATTCATCTCATGTGATTTTACCTTGTGGTTTCCATCACATGGGCCATTGTCGTGTTGCCCAATTTGCCATAGAAGGAGTTGCACCCTCCATCATATTGAGATAGGGTGTAGTGCTACAGTGTTCGATATCCTATGTAGTAAAAAAATCATGTCTTTTGGTTTTGGCAGTGTTCCTAAAATCGAATCTAGGTGGTGGCTGTCCGCTGTGATTTTGGCAAAGTCGATGAGCTAGGCAGCCTCCCCCGCCTTGGTGGTCCAAGTCGGCCTGAGGCGGGTTTGGGCGACTTGGGCAGGCGTCGAGCTGGCACTAGGTGTTGGGGGAGGGACTGAGGGAGGGAGGGAGAGAACGGAGGCATCGGCGTCAGATGGAGACTCGACTGCTTGAGGAAGACAAGAGAGTCGAGTGGGGGTGATCAGTTGGGCTTCAGCTTTTAGCTTCCTGCTTATTTTTCACTATTCATAAATTTCGTCTTTTTCTGAACTTTTGGTTTTTTGTTGAGCTTTTTTGTCGGTTCTTTTTCCCCGTATTTGTTTGTATTATATGTAATGGGCTAACATATTTTTTATTTTTTTAAATTTAATTATGCTAAATAAGCCTCTGTCAGTTACAATGTTTTTTCAGCCAGCTACAGTGCTTTTCAGCCATAAGCCACCAAAAATAAGCCCAAATGATCACCACCTATGAGTGAGATAAGCCTTGGCTGTGTCCAGCCCACTAGAGCCCACCAAGTAATAAGAACACCCTAGCTGGGGATGCGCTCCACACTTCACGTGTTGCGTGTGGTGACAGCCAACGCACGAGAGTGGCACAAGTGAGAGCAGCGGCAGGCGGCAGGCCGAGGGGAGTGCACTACCGTCGATTCCATCTCGTCGTTGGCCGAATCCAGCCCCCTGTTGTTGAATACAACCTGCCACCAACCGAGTCCACTTACCCTACTGTTGAATCTAACCCCTCGATTGTCCTTCCTCGTCGCTAGCATTGACCTCCAGGCTCCCACTCTGTTGGTGCCGTTGCTGCTCCAACTCCCTCTCTCCCGTGCTGCTTCTTCCCTTGTGTGCTAGTTGGCTGCTTAGGCGGCGCCTAGACAACACCTCGACGCTCGACTAGCACCTTGATGAACCATAGGTTTTGGTAATTGACATGCTTTTGTAAATTGAAATCAACATGCCATACTAGGTATTAGTTGGGTTGCCTTTTTTTCCATATGGAACTATTGGGCAAGGCATAAGTTAGCAAGGGATTCACCATAGCGATCACAATTCATTAATCATGGGTATTGGATTGTGGCCTAATATGCTTTTGTGCCCTCATGGAAACTAAAAGCGATTGATGCGAAGAGATGAGGGGATGCAATGAGCCAATGGCCTACTAGCCAACTACGACCACGCTAAATCCTTCCTTCCAGTGTTTGCATTCACAAAGATTTATATCATGATTCTCGTCATGTCCCGTGTCACCATGTGCACAAGGTCCTAATCCTCTGCCACCATATTGGTGGGGCACACACCCTCTTAAGTCTTACCTCAACGCTCCCCCTGTGCTCTGGACTTGGTCAAGCCAATGGCATGCTCGATGTGGGTAGGACCTGGTCCATCCTAGGCCTCAGCGTTTGTCATGTTGGGCCAGATTCGGCTTGTCTAGAGTTGGGTCCATTCCATTTTGGGCCATGTATCTTAGGGATTGAGCTTGGGTGGGCCTGCAGGCCTTAAGTTCATTTTTTTGGTCTAGCCCAATATTGGTTTCATATCCTAGGCTTGGTTGTAAACTCATGCTCAGGTCTAGACTCTAGTCCAGTTCCACTCATAGGACCCTCTTGGTCTCATTAGCCATCATTGTACCATTCAGTTGCGTAATTTTTTTCCTCAAGATAGTTAGACATGTAGGCTCTCTGGCAGTTGAGCTCTAATACCATGTTAAAGGGATGTTTCAGAGGGCCTAGGTCCTTTGAGAACTCGGCTTTTTGAAGAAGTTGGTGAAGAGGGGCTTCAGCTTCTTAGTACAAAAAGGTCTTAAGCCTTGTTGGGGGGAGCTTTGGCTTTAAGGTGCTTGATGCTTATGCTCTCCCAATGACATGAAGCTTCTTGGGCATCTCATATAAGCTTATGCCATCTATGTACTAAGAAGTTAAAGTTTCTTTCCACCAGCTTCACTAAGAAGCTGACTTTTATTGGAAACTAAGCTTTCCCAAACATGGTCAAGCTTCATGACAAGGCCCAAAAGTTACAGCCCATTCGGGATAGCTTAAACTTGTGGTGACTTGAAGTTGTCTTTAAGTTGAAGGTCAAGCCTTCCCAAATATAATATGCCCATGCATTCACCCCAAAACTTAAGCTTTTGAGGAAAGATGGGGTAGTATGTATGGAATGTTGATAGGAATATTGTAAGGAAAATAATTATTGTGGTTTGGTGCTCATGGGTGCATGCACCCCTTTTTGTGGAAAGTGCATGATGCACTATTGGAAAAATACCCTAAAAGATTCATAGATATAATGTTATGCACACCTATAGCATCTCAAAATCAAGTTTGTCTTTAGTCTTTACTGTATAGTAACAATGTTGGACCTGGAAAATTAATCCCGAATTCTATGTGTTTATCATACTAGTCCCATGATCAGTGGCTAGTGCACACATTTAACATCCGTAGTATCACATCTATACACGCATAAATAACCAGAGTAGCATATGATAATAGTCATGTGAACATATAGGCTTGTTCATATTGGCTTCTGCTTTTAGAAGCAGAAACCAATACGGGCGTCTCAGTTTCTATAAGCCGCTTCTATCAACCACTATTGATCAGCCGCTACTTTTCGCTTTCACATATTGTAACGTACTTTGTATTTTATTATATCACGATTCCGTAAGTCGTATGACGGTCCGAATGTTGTAATGCCTTTCGTTGCACCGTCTTTCTTAGATAATGCAATACTATTCATCAGTCACTACTATTCATCAGTCGCTTCTATTAGCCACTACAGTTCATCACCACTACTATTCATCAGCCACAGACAAAAGCCATCAACAAAAGCCAATATGAACATGCCCATAGACTTATACAGCTAAGCTTTTTGATAAAAGGGCTGATTGGCCAAATAGTTCACATAATAGCGATAAATGCATGGTTGTCACGGTGGACTTGGTGATAACGGCGACTGAGAGGCTCTAGGACGCCATGGCGTCTAACCGGGCGCCATGGCGTCCTCTAGGAGTGGTACGGCGAGCAAAGGGAATTCAGATTTCAGTCAAAGCAGTGCAGCACAACAAAAGCAAAAGGGGATAACTATTGCATACCTTCCAGTCCTGATTGCGCCCATTTCATAGAGCAGATCAGCAGAACACCATCCCTTCATAGAACAATAGCAATTCAAGAAGGCAATATGCTGTTGTTTCCTGTTGATAACAAAGATCATTGTCGAATTCCTCAAGTTGAGAATATCAATATGAAAAGAAAAAGGTTACCATACCATTCCTTGATTGAGAAGTGCTCAACTGCTGCCACACCAAAGATAGCCCTTCAAAACATTTAATAGCAGAGGACCTTACATCCTACAACATAAGAAAGTGAACTTGTTCAATCTTTAATCAGAAGCCATCTACAAAGTTTAGTGGGCAATTGGGCATTGTAGAATACCTGCCGATTATGTAGCTGCCTATCAATGTAAATTTGCCCTCGGTGATATAACCAGTAAGGTCAGGAGTTGGATGCGTTATATGATTAACCAAGAGAACTGCAGTCAGCACGGCAAAGGCACATTTGAAGGTCGAAACTTGATGGCGGAGAACATCAAATCAACCTAATTGCATAGTGCAACATTCAACTTGTGTTACTGTCATTGATTCTTCACTTATCTTTACATATCTTTCAATGTGACAACAAGTCAAATGACTATCTGGAAATTTCAGTACAGAAGAGAAAATCAGACAAGAACAAAGACAAAAGTGAGACATGAGTACATGCATTGTAACACTAACATCTACTTACAATGTGGCTTCCTGAGGTTTGGTCTCATTCTTCACGGCCACTTTTCGTGATCATCACTACTACTTCCTTCCTTTTCAGCCGGCCATGAGCTTGTACCTGCACCTCCATGACTTTGTCGATGATAAGTCAAAACATCTCTCCCAGAGGCACGGGCTTTTCTAGGTAGATTGCGACCGTGGAGCGCACTTGATGCACTCACTATCTCATCAATAAGAACCCATTCTGAATTTTCTGGCTTTGCCTCATGGACATCTTCAGCATCCGCATCAATCTAGTTAGTGTTCCACTCGTATTCATCAAAGATTAGTGGGTTAAAGTTGCTTCCCTCTACATGCATCTTTTGAAATCTTTCAGCAATCTTTTTGTTATATTTGACATAAACCAAATCATTCAAACTCTGGTGCTCCAGCTGGTTCCTTCTCGTTGTATGCATATACCAAATCATTTAAGAGAATATTTGCAAACTATTAATAGTAGTACATACAAATCCATTACTTAGTACTTGTTAGTACTTAGTAGTAGTACTTACAAATTCAAAGGTGCTCTAATTGCGCTCACACCCGGAGGCCGAAGCACAAGGACCAAGAAGACGCTTTGCAAACTGTTGAAGCTTCGATGCATTGCCACCAAATGCATCCCACCAATCAATTATTACAAAGCAAAAGGTACGATTCAATGAAATGAAATTGAATATGCAAATGGCATGAAGCAATGAAATGAGATTGAGTATTTACGTGGGCTCATTTTTCCTTTACTTGATATTGCAAGTGCCTTTTCAAAGCAAACTCGCCTTTTCTCATAATGATTAGCTTGGGTAGTTATCTTTGTGGCAAGTGCTTCGTCTTCTTGACCAACCATCTTGGAAAGAACATTGTTGAAATTGTCCTCAGCTTCTAAGCATGTGCACTTTCTTTCTCTTTGAATGCATATACTTATTTGGATTTAAGTACAGTGCAGCGCCATTTAACTTCATTTCCATTTGGTCTTTCCCCTGCCTCTCAGTAATGTTAATCACATGATCAAGGATAGCCTTGCCTTGCAAGGCTTCCTTTATTTTCTGCTTGGCAATATCCATAGTTATCAAAACCTTCAGCAATGCTGGTTTTTCATCGTCATCAACGATCCTCAACACAACTAGTGGTTATGTTGCTTTTTTACAATCTTGCATAGCATTCCAAAAATTAGTAGAAAGCACACTTTTCTTTACATTCTTCCTTGTGACTTGGTCAATTTGCACCGACTCAAATCCTCATCCACAAAGAGATTTCTCAAAGTAGCCCTATGATTGAACAAGCTCTTCAAGGTTATGAACGATGTGGCGAATCGAGTGGCTGCGGGCCTCACAAGATCATATCCTCCTTTTTTATCCCTCATTGTATCAAGAAGCTTTCCGTGCTTATAGATAATGTGGTGACACGCTTGGCTTTAGTAATGCAACTGTTGAGCATAGGTATCTTCCCAATTTCCTCAACATGAGGTCTATTCAATGGACAGCACATGGGGTCCAAAATAGAATTGGAAATCTAGCCATTAGAAGTTTGCTGGCCGCCTTGAAGTTAGCACCATTATCAGTGATCACTTGAACAACATTTTTCTCTCCAACTTTCTAAATTCCCTCTAGCTTTTAGGTAAGATTTTTAGTTATGCCAAAATGCAAAGAAGGTTCAAAAAATGTTTTTCATGCACTTGCAACAGAGAACTCAATTAAATTATCTCCAGCCTCTGTTAATAGTTGAATTAATTTTAGAAAATAATTTTCAGCTGCTAAAACCTAGAAAAGCCTTTGATAAATGCTTAATTTTTGAAAATCCACTAAAATGCAGAAAATGATGATTTGAACACAAATTAAAAGATTTAAAAATTTTGGGATGTTACAAACAACAAAAAGCAATAGCGAATCATGCACTATACATATGCACAGCACTACAGATAAACTTGTCATTTTTGGTTCTTGATATGAGGGACAAATCATATTGAAATTTTGCAAATGTGTATGACATTACATGTACTATATCCATGGACTTCTTTCTGTTAATTTTGGATCTGTGTTGCACACTTTTCACAAACGGGTATGCAGGTCCCCATGGGCACTAAAAACTACATTCGTGTTGTAAGTTATGAATTGTATGGAGTTGTCATGTGCTACTTCTAGTATTACTTAAATGATTGTATAAAAAAGGCGCAGCAAGAAATTACACATTAACAAACTACCCACTCTGTTTCCAGATACTTGGCATTTTGACTAAATTTATGTTCTCCAATACTTGGCACCTCACAATTCCCGGGGTATTCTTTCCCAAACTAGCCCTATTAATCTGTCCATTTCCCCTGCTTTTCCACCTCGCAGTTTGTGCTTGCAATATTAATGGAATGGTATTTTGGTCACTTTGTATCTAAAATATGATTGCCCAGGTATGCGTGTTTTGGTCAAAATGCATGCATTTGGAACGGAGGGACTAGGTAGAATTACATAATGAATGATATCTGTCATGCCTTTTGTGCTCTCCCTTTCTTTCGCAACTGGAACAGAATTGCATAGGTTTTGTTGCGGATATCAATTCAAACAGAGGAGAATGGATATACCAAATAGGAATAGTTTGCTTCTTGCACATGCTACTTTGTTTTAGACAGTATAATTAAAGGAGTGTTGATCAAGCACAATGTAGAACCAGCGCTTGGTGAATATGGGTAAAGGCTGTCTGGTAGTGACTGCTTTGTGCACAAGTTAATGATCACTAGGTTTGGATTTTGTATTCAGAAGTTAATGAATACATGCTGCTACAAAAATATCGGTGTTTCATCTTTGCAGTTTTATTTTCCAATTTACACATTTTTGCAGTGTTGCCAAGCTAATTCCTTTAAAAAGTTGTGCAATCCTATTTTTGATAAATAACCAAAAGTTAATTCAGCTTTAGCTTTCGAGAAATGAATTCAGTTAGCTGTCTGCAAATGGATCTAAGTTTGCTGGTTTTTCTTATTCCAATACCTTACGTTGCTGCTGCTTAATTCGGTGTGCCGTTACCATGTTGGTATTATTACCATGCGACTGCCCACCACAATTTGTTTCATTTGTCATTTCTTAGTAAAACTATTTGTCTTAAAGTGAATCTTTGCAAACATCATTTCACGTTGTTGTGGTAATTAAGAAATGACAATACATTATCTTGCAACATGATTGCTATAAGATTAACATTTTATTTTCCAACACTGGAGGCATATAACTTTATGCTTTGTTGCCACTTAAGTCAAAGATGCTATATAATGTCCTGTACGTACACATCTGGCTGGTAATGTTGGGACCTAAACTTGCTGACCTTATTGTCAATTTGGTGATGTTAAGAGTATTAGTGGTATTTCCTATTGTACTAGGGTTTAGTCTTGTATCCCATTTGTACTATACATATACGTGCATATATATATATATATATATATATATATATATATATATATATATATATATATATATATATATATATATATATATATATATATATATATATATATATATATATATATATATATATAGGAAGCCTTTTTTCTACACCCGGGTGTAATTACACCCTATATCGTATCATGCAATGTAGGGAGTATTTTGCGTAACGGAGGGTATGTACATGTAGTATACGAGTATTTAAGACCATCTAGGTGGTATGAACAATTTTTCAAAAGTGGTATGTACATTTTTTCCGACATACTCCTTTTTATGCGCGGATACGAAAGTATTTACAAAATACGCTAAAAATTATGAACTCCTTTACAAGTTTTTCGTGTTGTTCACATTGGAGCATCTTATAATTAGTATACAAATATACCTAAAGTGATAAAGGAGTATTTCAAGTTTGTTCAGGTGGTATATTAGAGGTGGGTGTAATTACACCCGGGTGTAAAAGGTATTTTTCCTATATACACACACACACTATGGGGTCTCTTGAATACACACACAATATTCATAATATGGTATCAGAGCTTAGGTTAGGGTTAGAGTTTAATGTAGCTGCCATCGCTGCCTCCTAGCCGCTGTTCTTTAGCATTTGCTGCCCCCGGGAGAAGCGATATCTGCTCCTAGGGGCCGGCACGTCACCAGCTGCTCTCCCCACTCTTTGGCCTGCCACCGATCTTGGTCGTCATCATCGGCCTCAAGCTCGTCGGATCCAACTCCCATCCGGCGTTGACTGACGCTCCCGCCTGGATCCGGCTGCCTTCGGGTTTGCCGTCCCTGGATCTGGACCATGGCGGGCCAGGGCGGGCCAGGCTGCGAGTCGAGGGCCTTCGGATCTGGCCAACGCATCGTGCCCGCATCGTTGCCGTCGTGTGGGTGCCCGTCCCGACGTTGCGCCGCCGCCGGGCTTCCTCCCGGCCACCACCAAGCATGTATTCGGCCATCTCCGGGTCGGATCCGACCGTCTCCACCGCCGGCTTCGATGCTTCATGCCGCCGCGCCCCGGATCCATGCGGCGTCACCTCAGATCCAACTCCCCGCCGGTCACTGCCTTCATTGCTGCCGCACCGCGCCGGATTCGGCCGTCTTTGGTTGGATCCTGCCGCCACCGCCCAGCCTGCACTTCCGCCGCCCCGTCGCCTCGATCTTCTCTTTGGTGCTGGAGAGAGGGAGAGAGATGGGAGGGAGTGGAGTGGGTGGTTCTGTGTTGATAGATGGATAGATGGTCGTTTAGTCTGGTGCTAGTGGATGGTGTTGCTAGTGACTCGGTGGAGTTGGCTTTGGAGTTTTGCCTTGCCTCGCTTAGTCGCCTTGCCATTTGTCCCCCATTTTGTGGCAGGGGGCTTCACAACCTTTTTAGTTCCTTTATCTTTCAGTTTGTCCAAGCCGTGCAAGTCCATAAATTTATTGTCAGCCATAAAAAACATTGGAATTTCTTTTTTGCATGACAACAGCCGCTGCTCTTCTTTGAGCTGTATGCTGATCGTAGAAGTCGTTATGATGTTGCCGCTTCTCTCTGAGCCATCACCCGAACTTCTAAGGCCGCCATGCTTCTGTTGCGCTTCTTGTGCACTGCATCGTTGCCGTCTTAGGCTTTGATATGCGTTGCTATGCTTCTATTTCTCTACGACTAGACAAATTTTTCAAGAGCTGCATGCTACGGTGACATTATCGAGATTCGTACTTTGGATTTTTCCTATTTTAGTGTCAACCCTTTACAAATGCAATGTTAGTGCATACGCCTTGCATTTGAGAGGGTGTTAAGGGTATTAGTCGTATTTCCTATTGTATTAGGGTTTAGTCTCGTGTCCCTTTTGTATCCTATATATATTGCCCATTACGCCTCTTGAATACACACACAATATTTATAACAGGTAACTGATGGCATGCTACAAACCTTAACTCTAAACACATACAGCTAGTATCTTAGGACGTGAAAGCAGTATCTATTGTCTCAGTTGGATGCTGATTGCGTTTGTTTTTCCAGTAAGTTAATTCATATTATAATTGTTCTATAGCTACTGCAGGTTATGTAGGATTCAGCATATTTTCTATCTAAATTGTCATGTACATGCTACTCAAATGTTGTTAGTTGTGCATGTTAGAACCAAATTTTATGTTTATCCTTGCTTCAGTAGTGATATTGTCCTCTGTTGTCCCCTAAGGGATAAACATGTCTTCCAATGCTTCTATTGAAGAATCCTTTTGTTGGCTTTTTGAATTTTTCCATAGTTTCTGTTCGTAGTAAAACTGCTGCTAAACCTAATTTCCTTCTGCAGGTGCAGCTCAGTGGAGTACATAGCTGGATACATAGGTGTGATGTCTATTTTGTAGGCTGATCAACTCATCCTGTACTTGGTTGCTGACTGACAAGGCCCAAACACGGTGTGACGTGCTGCGTGGCTTGCACGACTCTGTTGTGTCAATTTATGTCTAATTAAGTGAAAGTAGTCAATGATTGTGTCAGACACTTGGGTCTGGAGGCACTTATTTTGTTAATCTGCTCGCTTTAGGTTTTAGATATGCAAAGAAAGCTCAGTCTACTATCACGATAACTTTCATGTTATTGTTACATTCTCTGTAAATCATTTGCTATTATTACGATGTCAGATGTGTTCTGAAGTGTAAGAACCCGATATCTCGGAATCTCTGCTTAATTTCGAACCGTCTGGACACTTGATATTGCACCGGCTTGGGATTCTTGATGTTTGGTTCTGCCCATAGGTGTATGATTTGGTTAAATTGCGACTTGGGAGTGATTTCGCCTGGCTGAATTGCTCCGTCAGTTCAATGCTTGTAACTGTCACTGGTATGCTGCTTTTGCCTATGGCAGAGGTGTGGGGTTTGTTACGCACAAGATGTTTCTGGGCTTCGCAGGCCAGTCATTGATGATAGGGCAGGTTTCAATTTTCAAACAGCAGATTAGTCTGAAGGCAATCTGCTTTAGCCATTTTTAAGCAAGCCAATTTTCGAAGCAACAATGATTACCTTCTGCAACATTTGCCAATTCTATTTCTTACGGTAGTTGTCAGGATTGTGATTTTAAATTGGATCTGAGACACTAGTACGATCGTATTCTAAAATTGAAATGCAGAATTTAAGATCCTACCCATTCTACTAAAAATCATATTTATTCTAATTTACTGTACATTCTAAGAGTGATATGAGTGTTTATTTGGTTATTTAGCATCTAATTTGATTAATAAATATATCTCATGACTAGAATTATGATTTAAATTCTATATCATTGAGAGGTACGACTAGAAGAGTGATGTTATCAATATTGTCATAACCTGATCACTTTACATAAAAATATAAAATAAATAGATAATTAAATTAATTTTTATTATTCCAAACCTCTAAATCTTAAGTCTAAGTTATTAACTAATTAGTACTTAATATACAATTTGAATTGAGAGATAAGACACAACCAAACATATAAATTTTTTATAATCTTAGATACATGATTTTACACGATTCTATTGCAATTCTACATGATTCTACAACTAGAATCGCAATTCTACTACGATTCTACCAGGTACGACTCAAGATGCGATTTAAATTGGATTGGCTTTGTGAGATCGTAGATTCTACAATTAGAATCACGATGTTAACAACATTGCTTGTAACAAAGAAATGTTTTTTTGATGCAAATGATCCAATATACTGCATTTATTCATTGAACAAAAACTGCTACTGAATACTGATATACACAGACAACCATGTTCTCTGAATCGAGAAGCGTATACTTATCACAAACAACAGCATTGCTTAAATATGAAACTGAAATAACGATAGCTTTCCAAGGACCTAGGATAGTAGGTTAGGCTAATGAGAACTCTCCAGCTGGGATACGCCTTTTCACCAACTCTCATGATTCGTTCGTTCCGTATATGACCTTCAGAGCATATTCCTGGGTAAAACAAATAGTTCCAATAGTATGCAGAAATTCAGAATGCCTTATAGGCAGGCTAAATTACAGAACAACATACCTTGCTTGTAGGCTTGTTGCCAAGACCAAATCTGTATGCAGGCTTTCCATCTGGAATCTTGTAGTCTCTGAACCAGTCCCTGATAGCAGTCAGCGTTCCCTGAATAGATGTAGTAAAATGTTCGTTAGAAGTCTGAACAATTGTTAAACACAGGGCAGTGGAAGTAAATTGTGCGTCTCTATCTGAATATCGAAGGCAACATGGCATAATAATGCTAAATGTTACAGGCTTATAGCAAAAGTACAGGAGAATGAATTGTCCATCCATGCCATGAACATCAAGGGGCTGTTTGGTTGCCTGCATCGGGGTGGCTCGCACCAGCGCATGCAGGGAGATGGTGTTTGGTTGCCTGCATCGGGGTGAGAGCCTGCACGAGCGGATGCAAAAAATCAACTGGAGCCAGGCTGAGGAGAAACGTGGCTGAGAACCTTCTGTACTCAGCCTGGCCACGCTCATGCAGCTGCATCAGCTCATGCAGGCAACCAAACAGGCCCCAAGTGATTGCTATATAACATGTTTGCTGTGTAACTCCCTAGTTATAACTTCAAAGGTCAAATTTTGAGAAACAGAACACTTTGGAATAATATGAAAAAGATCCAAATTTTCACCAATGCCATGATTACTGGTTGTCGAAGTAGAACATGGAACAACAGAAAAAGGAGGGGAGGACAGCTGTCATACCGGGAAATGCTTCTCAACATCATTTACATCATTCACAAGAGATGCTCTGGGTCATCCAAGGAAATGGAAACAATCTTCCAGTCAAGCTCCCCCTCATCAATCATTGCCAAAGCTGCCAATGGTTTCACTTTAAGAATATCCCCAATCTTAGCACGCCTTTCACCTATCTCAATGACATCGACTGGGAAATGAGATAAAAACAACGCGATCTAAGCTCCTGCTACAGCTAAAATAAATTAGAAAATATAAAAAATTAAGCAATTTGCAACCTGGATCGTTATCTCCAAGTGCTCCTTCAACTTCTGTATTTGCAGAACTTGGGTCCTCCCATGTTTGGGGAAGTAATCTATAGTTCCAACTAATATTATACCCGACACAACAATAATGTCACACAAGAAACATCCAAATCCACTGGACCAATCTAACAATGCAGATTCCAGCTGACACTCCCTAGCACGCAAGGACTTTCAAAATCAGTTTTCAATTTCAACTCTTGATTCTGATAAAAAGCACAACAGGTATTGTTCATACTGCTTAACTATAAATTGGCATCAGAAATATACCCTACAACTAGAAGACCCAGCTAAAAGCTTCAAAGTGAACCAATGCAGCCTCTCACTACAAAAAATTCACAATAATGACAGTGGACAAAAACAGATATGGAGTTATCACCCATTTGTATGGGAACTTTCTTAGGACATTCTCAGATGTGGTGCCATGTACATGAAAATGTAGAATATATAGTCAGAAACTCAGAATCATTCGAAGAAAAGCAAACATATACACATGTCTTTAAAATGTGCATAGAAAAGTAGGAAATTATGACTGGTCAAGTAACTTCAAGCTTAGCTAGACAATATCAATAGCAAGGCATTCAAAACTGTTGTTTAATTCCAAAGAGCTAAAAAAGGGTAATACTATGATAACCTCTGCTGATCATATCCTATTAGATCAAAATTTCTGAAAGGTGACTTATTTTCTGAAAGAGCTCCTGAGGGGAGCACAAGCTAGCAAATTTAGTTTCTGGAAGGTGACTCATGTTCCATAAGAGCTCCTGAGGGGAACCAAATCTAGCATTTTTTTTTTGTTATGGCCAGAAGGGTTCAAATTGCGAGTTCCAAAGTAAACAATTAAACCACCTTTTCATATCTACCATCTAAAGCACAAAATACTAAATTCTAGTACCAACACAAGAACAGCCATTTTCTCCTTATGGAATCTGGCTGGTACTACATGGAGTGTCATTCTATCCATCGTGACCTCCAAATTAGTGACTAGAGAATCAGACTACCAAAGTTACCTTTGAGGCTTTGGCTAAAATCCCCCAAAGTAGTAGTAGCCTAGTGGAACTAAACTCTTGTCTTGTAGTACCACCAGGCACCCACTAAGATGCAAGCTTTATTACTAAATGATAATACTAATAACAAAAACTGTTCCACTAAAGAAGCCATAAATTTGCAAGCTTTGCCATTGACCAACTGCTCAAACTACTGAATACTAATCCCTTCTTACAGTGGTAGCCTACCCCAGTTTGTCACAATCAATTAGCCTAGCATTATCAAAATCTGCAAACTTCTGAGTTCTAAGTTCTCACACTATGGGGAGAAAAAAGGCAACTAGTACTAATCGCTAATTTAGCATTTCCTTAGTTCTATTGGGTACCATTAACAAAGATGAAAACTTTGCAAGTAAAAACTACCAAAATTCTCTTATTATGTAAGCAGAATCTCAGGTTCTTCCATACTAGTTAACCCAGCATTTTTTTGGATTGAAAATCCGACATTATTTAATCATTTACAATATAAGAATCATGAAACATACGAGCTTTTCACGCTACAAAGAAAAAGAACAGAAATCGCAAGCCTCTAAATGTCACCTCGGTGCTGAGTTCTTACGGGTAGTATCGGAGCTTCCCCTTCTTGGTGTCCTGCTTGATGGGCGTAAAGGGCTCGTCGGTGGCGACCTCCATCTTGGCGCTGCTCTCCTTGGGGATCTCTACGATGAAGTGGAAGGCGCCGGCGCGCAGCGGCACGTCTTTCCATGGCGACGCCCTCCGCCCCGCACCGTCCACGAGGAACACGCGGTAGTCCAGCGTCTCGGGCTGGCCCTGCTCCTTCGGCTGCAGCCCCGCGGTCCTGAGGAGCGCGGAGGCTGCGAGGCCCCGGCGCTGGAAGCGGACGGTGCCGGGGAGGCGGTTCCGGCGCCCGCCGACGACGGCGAGGCGGCCGTCGCCGTCGCCGATGTCGCCATCGGGTGGGCTGGGCTATTCTTCTGCAACGGTTCTTGGGGGGCTGTGCGTTGTCGGGGTTGCTGGGGGAGAGAGGGGAAGGTGGCGGCGGCGGGCGGCGGTGCGTGTCACGGCGGGATTGGGAGGTTTTGGGAGTCGGGGACTGTCGCTAGCTGACTCGGTGGGACCAGCTGCTGCGTTACCGGGTTGACTGTGTTGCGAACGGTCAGGGCAGTTGGATCGGGTAAAAATTGCACATATACCCCATAGTTAGTAGGCACTTGTAGATTTGCCCCACACTTGAGTGACCTTAATTTTGCCCCATACTTGACATGCCCCCTTATTATTTTGCCCCATTGCCCATTTAGCTGCTATTTTAATTTCGTTTTTCATTTTTTTGGGGCAGAAAATGACAGATCTACCCTTTTAACACATTTTCCCTAAACCCTTCCCATCGCCTGGTAGATCGAGCATTGTAACACATTTTCCCTACCTTCCAATCGCCGCGCCGCCGCACCTGGAGGGCAAAGACGAGCGGCTGGGGGCGGCTCCGGCGCGGCTCCGGCGAGCCACTGCTCCGAGCTGGTCCTCCTCCTCACGCGCGCCAGATTTCCAAACACATGTATTAAAGGGTAGATATGTCATTTCCTGCCCCAAAAAATAAAAAACGAAATTAAAATAGCAGCTAAATGGACAATGGGGCAAAATAATAAGGGGGCATGTCAAGTATAGGGCAAAATTACAAGACCACCAAGTGTAGGGTAAATCTACAAGTGCCTACTAACTATAGGGTGCATGTGCAATTTTCCCGTTGGATCGGCGGGCTCTGCGCCTGTTCAGATTCTGCTTCGCTAATACGTGTTGAGAAACCGATGCAGCCGACTAGTCCAATCGATTTCTTTGTTTAGAACAAAACGAATCAATCACAGAAGACAGAATAATAGATTGAAAACAAAAAAAATTAGTGAGAGAACTCCTGATCTTCCTTTATTAATTTCTGATTGCATCTGTACAAAATATGCCGGTACGGCTCTCTATTTATAGTCTACAATGAGGTGCCCACCAGGGGCCTAGGCTTCTGGCCGAGGCACAAGTTTCTCAACACTCCCCCTTAGGCACTCATCCTGCATGTTCATGCCTCATCAAAACCCTATAAAAACTCAGTGGGAAAAATTTGGAGAAAGAGTACATGATACATGTTATGCTGCGATGCACGAATTACCTCATTAAAAACCTTGGTCGAAAAACTTCAGGAAAACTCGTCAAGAGAAAAGAGTACAATTCACCCAATTTCATTTAGTCTTCAGGACTTTATTCTTTTGGGTACTTAATCTTCATGATCAAGATTTACTAACGGGCTTAAGAGAATTCTTCGCCTGAATTCTGCACTTCTCTAAGTCTCATCATTCCCATTCCTCGCACGCACATTTTAAAACTAGATGCTGGGAGTGATTTAGTGAACAAATCTGCTAGATTTTCACATGACTTAGTATGCAATACTTTAATCTCGTCCATCTTCTGCAATTCATGAGTATAGAAGAACTTGTTGATGTGCTTTGTGATATGACTCTTCACATAACCCGTCTGCACTTGTGCAACGCAAGCTGCATTATCTTCATAGATAATTGTGGGGGCTTGCACCATATTCATTCCACATGACTGCTAGATGTGGTGAATCATTCGTTAGAGCTAAGCGCATTCTCGTGCGGCTTCATACAGTGCTATAATTTCTGAGTGGTTCATCGAAGCCATTATGAGGCTTTGCTTGGACGATTTTCAGGAAATTGCAGTTTCACCACACAGGAATACATAGCCTGTTTGTGACCTTGCGGTATGCGGGTCAGACAGGTACCCGGCATCTGCATAGCCAATCAAATTCAGATCTTGATTCTTTTTGTAAAACAATCCAAGGTCCTTCCTTCCTTGGAGGTATCGGAAGATGTCCGTTATGCCCTGCCTATACCTTTTGGTAGGTTCTGCACTGTACCTTACTAATAGGTTCACGACAAATGCAATGTCCGGTCTAGTGCAGTTTGCTAAATACATAAGTGCTCCCACTGCACTTAAGTATGGAAATTCTGGTCCCAGGACTTCCTCCCCCTCTTCTCTAGGTCAGAAAGGATCTTTTTCTTGCTGTAAAGACCTCCCGATCATTAGTACTTTCGATGGGTATACCTTCTCAAAGCAAAACCTTTTTAACACCTTCTGGGTGTAAGCCGACTGATGTACCAATATTCCTTCAGGGATATGCTCAAGCTGCAAACCTAAGCATAATTTGGTCTTGCCCAAATCTTTCATTTCAAATTCTGACTCCAAGTAGGAGCTTGCTTCTTTTATGTCTTCCATTGTCCCGATGATATTCAGATCATTTACATACACTGAGATTATATAGAATCCATTCTGGGATCGCCGTATAAACACACGAGGACAATCTTCATTATTCATGTAGTCTTTCTTGTAGAGAAAGTCGCTTAGGCGATTATACCATATTCTTCCAGATTGCTTCAGTCCATACAATGACTTTCTGAGCTTCACACTGTACAGATTTCTATTTGCTCTGTCTTGGTTCGGAAGAGGGATTCCTTCAGGGACTTTCATATAAATCTCCGAATCCAAGTTTCCATAAAGGTATGCAGTTACCACATCCATCAATTTCATTTCTAAATTCAAGTTCACTGCCATTAAGATCAAATATCTAAAGGTAATTCCACTTATGACTGAGGAGTAGGTTTCTTCATAATCAACTCTAGGGCGTTGAGTGAAACCTTGTGCTACTAGCCTTGCTTTGTATCTCACTACTTCGTTTCTTTCATTTTTCTTTCGAACAAATACCCACTTATGCCCTACAGGGTGCACATGGGGAGGTGTGCGGCATACGGGCCCAAAAACTTCTCTTTTCTTCAGAGATAGCAATTCAGTTTCTATTGCCTTTTTCCAATCTTTCCAATCTGATCTTTGCTTACATTCAGCGAGCGATGCAGACTCGGGATCAAGATCGATGATTGTGGCAATTTTCTTTGCGTAGTAGATATTGATATTGGCTGTTGTCCTATTCATGGACTCTCCCGTGTGCACATAATTTATAACTATTTCTTCATGAGTTGCTTCTTCTGGAGCGGTTGCTTCTTTTGGAGCTTCTCCTTGCACATCGCTTCTTCCAATTGCGGTGGCAAGTCCCTTTAGTTTTTCGGCTCCGATGTGTGCGCACACATCCATGCCAATTTCTTCTTCCATGGGGATATTCAGATCCGGTATGCTATTTTCTGAAGGTGTCATACTTGTGCCAGGTCTCAACTGGCTCCCATTCTCATTCTGGGGGGCTTCAGTGATCGGCTGTGATAAGTCCTTCTTATCCTTCTTCACCTGGCGTCCCCGTTTACTTAGGATTGGAGGGACCGGAGTTCTCGTCCTTTTTTTTCTGAGGCATCTGGATGGGATTAGGGACACCTTCTGCTTTCTTTGGTATTTCAACCCTCTCCGGTGCATTGCGTGCAGGCACATGCGACTTGTTCATGCTCTTCAAATCACTAAAGTGATCAGGCAGTTAATTTGCTAAAACTTGCAAATCAATTGTCTTCTAGACTTCTCTTGTCTTCTAGACTTCTCTATTTGCTTCACTAATGCGCAGGTCATCTGCATGGATTCTCGTGGCTTGCCACGTAATTTCTTGACATTTTTCATGAAGAGGTTGATTTCCTCCCCTAATGTTGGGAAATTATTCTCATAAAAAATGCAATCAGCGAAGCGGGCGGTATGCAAATATCCTAACATTGGTTCCAAATACCTGATTATGGATGCAGTCTCATAACCAACGTATATCCCAGTCTTACGGAGAGGGCTCATTGCAGTACACTGCAGAGGGGTGTATAGGTACATAAACCTTGCATCCAAACCTCCTGAGATGAGAAATTTTCGGTGGTGACCCTTGCACTAGTTGCATAGGTGAATGGATGTTGTAGGCCGATGGTCTAAAGTTGATGAGATTCGCTACATGTAGAACTGCGTGTCCCCAACATGTAGCTGGTAAATTATAATTCTGCAAAAGGGGTCGGGCAATAAATTTAATTCTCTTGATTAATGCCTCTGCCAAACCATTCTGGGTATGGACATGCGGTACCGAATGCTCAACTGCAATCCCTATCGCCATGCAATAATCATCAAATGCCTTTGAAGTAAATTCTCCGGCGTTGTCCATTCTGATGGACTTGATGTGATGATCAAGGAACACATTTCTGATGCGAATGATCTGCGAGATCAGCTTTGCGAAAGCATGGTTTCTTGTGGACAATAAACCCACGTACGACTATTTCGAGGGAGCATCAATGAGCACCATGAAATACTTAAATGGCCCTGAGATAGGCTGAATGGGACCGTAAATATCTCCCTGGATGCGTTCCAGGAATGCAAGGACTTCATCCTTCACTTTCAGAGTGGAGGGTCTAGTAATTAATTTTCCGGTGACACATACAGGGCACACAAAATCTTCATGATTCAGAAAATTCTTTACATTGATATTATGCCCTTGGAAATTGTTGATTATATTTCTTATCATCCTAAGACCTGGGTGGCCTAATCTGTCATGCTTAGAGACAGAAGAGTTCAGAGCTTCTAAATACTGTCTTCAGGACAGTGTAGGCTGCAGGTGCCTTGATGTTGGTATAATATAGCCCAGTTTCTAGTGAAGAAAGTTTCTCTAATGCCCTTTTTTCCATTCTCTCACGCTTCGTAATGAGCATGCATTCCTTACCGTACTCTTCTGCAGTCTCAACATGGAAACCATTGGCGCGAATATCCTTAAAATTTAGAAGAGTTCTAGTCGATTCTAGGTACAATGAGGCTTCTTCATTGACCAAAGTTGTGCCCATTGGGAGTATAATTGTGGCTCTTCATGAACCAATTATACATGCATCGCTTCCGGCGATTGTCGTAAGGCTGCCAGCAATCTTACGAATCGACTGAAAATACTTTTCTCTCTCTTAAGATGGTATTCTTTGTGCCGCTGCCAGCTAAGCACACTTCCTTTCATAGGGCGCTACACGCGTTCTAATATATGGTATTTTATTAACATGTACGAGAAGGCATTCAACACATAAATAAAATACTTCAATATCAGAACATATAATGCCATTATAAACTGAATAAATGAATGAATTATTCAAAATCATCCAACCATCGCGAGAAAATAAATGCTAAAGTACCATCCAAGCAAATTCTAACTTGTCATTTTCATACAAAATAAATGACAATTAAAGTCTAGATGCATTCTGTGCATCAGACTTAATCTGCTAATAAATTAGAGATTTCTTCTGCTATTTTCTCGGGGTGACATTCTCTTCAAGAGAAATCATGGCGTTGGCTGCTTCTAGGTCGAAAGGGGTTGCTGCTGTCGTGATGGTTTCAACCTCCATCAGTGTAGGCAGCTGCTCAGAACTCTCCCCCTCAGCCGATGCAAAGTGGGCTTCATGCTGCCCTTTGCCATCCCGCTTTGGCTTGCTAGCCTTATTCTCACGTGGAGCATCTGATTTGCCTTTCTGGGCTGCGGCCTTACCCTTCTTTCCCCTTCTCTACATCAAGGGTTTCTCACCTTGTAGCTCCCGGCGTTAGCTTCACCGCCAGTGGAGCTCCCGGATGGCAGAGTGACGTAGTTCTTGCGGAGAATTTTGTCCTGAGCCTCCGCAACCTGCGTCATATCAATCAATTCGGCATACTCCTTGTAGCCGTCTTGACGATAGTTGCGTGTGGATTGTACTACATTGGGGTGGAGGGTGGATAGGGTCTTCTTAATCTTCTGCTCGTCTGTGATCTGCTTGCCACAGAGTTGAAGATTGGTACAATCCCCAACTGTCTTGAAGTCGGTAAACATCAGTCTGATCCACTCTTGCTCTGCTTTAGGAAAAATGGTGCACTTTAGCCTCTCAAACCACTTCTTGAGTGCAATCCAAAGTGCTAACGCGCTCTTCTCTGCTATGTACTCATTCTGAAGAGTGAGATAGAGGTTGGGCGTCATGCGGTCCGCCAATCCCAATAGCTGCGCGGAGCTTCTTGGCTCCAAGTACTATCTCGACATCGGAAGCCCACGTCAGATAGTTTTGGCCATGCTGGGCCAGCTCCTCGAACTCCCGGTTTGTGATGCTAGTCATCTACATGTGTATAAGTTTACTGCCGGTAAACATGCACAGAATAATTTACTGCAGGTAAATAAATGGTACAAAAGACTCTCGTAATATTTCAGAATTTTCTATGAATTTCCTATAAATTTTACTGTTAATTTCAGTGATTAAAGGTAATTTAAACAATTACGATTAACCAAAATAGTAAAAAAAATACAGAAAATAATAATGCAGAAATAAATATGCTTCAAATGCTAAAAATACTTCAAAATTCAGATTCCCGAGGACCTTTTATGCTAGAATATGAATTTTCAGCGAATTCCGCAATTTCCGAGGGTCTACGTAAATTTTCAGTTTAGAGAAAAATTTGGCATAATATCCTGATTTTCCGAGGGGTTTTCTGCAAAATTCAGGACCCGTCTGAAAAATCAGAGGACCTATATGTAAGTTTTAGAATTACGATGGCCTTTCTGCAAAGTTCGGGACCCGTATGCAAAATCTAAGGGCTCTTCGGTAATTTTTGGAAATTGGAGGGCTTTTCAGCAAAATTCTGCCCCCACCCGTTCGGGCCCCTTTTTTTCTTTCCATCTTTTCGTCTGTCCAGCCCAACTCTTTTCGGCCTATTGCCGGCCCACGCCGGCCGGCTTCAAAGAGGTAGGGGTAGGGTTTCCCCTACCCCTGTTTACATGGGTGGCGGCGACACCCTTTGCCTGAGCAGCTGCAGGCTCAAGCGGGCGTGGACAGCTGCCGGCCGGCGGCGAGGCGGCGCGTGGGAAGACCAGCTTCGGGTGGTGGCACGGGCGCGGCGGCGCGGGGAAGGCTGGCTTCGGCCGGCGGACGGCTACAGGCCGACGGCGGCGTGCGGCTGTGCGGCAAGGCCGAGGCGACTGGGGTGGCAGGGCCTAGGCGGTGGCAGCTGTGGCGACCGAGGCTAATGCGGCAACGTCGGCGGCCGAGGCGATGTGGCGGCGGTGGCCGAGGCCGATGCGGCGACATCGGCAGCCGAGGCCGATGCGGCAGCCAAGCTCGTGTAAGGCCTTGAGCGAAGCTCGGGCGATGACGACACTTCGGCTTCGGGCTAGTAGGTAGACGAGGGCGGCATGCACGGGTGCCAAGGATGGCGCTTCATGCGAGGAGGCGGGCCGAGACTGGGTGGCCAGAGACGGCAGCGGGCCGGCTCGGGTACGACGGCGTTCGAGCACTTGTGCGCAAGGTTGGGCGCGGTGTGTCCGGCGATCGGCGGCACTCGCGTGCACGGAGGTGTGGTCAGGCCGGCTTCAGGCGGCGGCCGTGCGGGGCCGGTATGCACGGAAGACGAGGCGGCCGGCGCGCTTCGGGCGACGAACCATCGGTGGCTGGGCACGTGCTCTGAACTTCAGCGGCGAGCTCCGTGCAACGGCGCCGGCTGCTGGCCGGCGACCGGTGGCCGAGAAGGGCCGGCGGCAGGCCAGCGACATGCCTGTAGTAGGCCGGCGACCACTTTGCATGCAGCGACCACATTGTGCGGGCGACTTCAGGTCTACTCACGGTAGATTGGAGTGGATTTGCAAAGTAGAAAATCAATCTAGAACACGAAAAGCAAAATTTACAACGATCTAGATAATTCAATCTATTTAGGCTTCGATGATTACCTTTGATTCGTCGGAGCAAGGTCGTGCTGATAACGTGTTGAGGAACCATCCCTGGCGACCAGTCCGATCGATTCCTCTGCTTAGAACGAAATGAATCAACCACAGAAGATAGAATAATAGATTGAAAACACACAGAGATTTAGAGAGAACTCTTGGTCTTTTTTTATTAATTTCTGATTGCATCTGTACAAAATACGTCGATATGACTCCCTATTTATAGTCTACAATGAGGTGCCCACCATGGGGCTAGGCTCCTGGCCCAGGCACAGGTTTCTCAACAATATGAACATGGTGTTATCTCGTTTTGTCTTCTCTAGAGAAGACAGACTCCAAAGATGTAGCACGTATTCTACTAATCTTGCTTTCATCTCACGTACATACATTTCTTATTTCTTTATCACTCATATTTTTCTTCTAAAAATCACTTCTTTTATCTATTACTATTTATTTTCAACTAAAAACCATCAACCACAATCAAAAGTCATCGGTTACAGCCAATATATAGGGCCTGTTCATTTTGGTTGAGGCTTGTGGCTTTTGGCTGTGGCTTGTGGCTTTAGGCTGTTCGTGTGAGAGATTACAGAGTAACAGAAACTCATGTGCGGTTTTTACGGGTATAAATGAAGTTAGTGTAGTATGTACTATAATTTACTAGTAGACATCATCTTGAAAAGACACTTCGTTTACAAACTAATTACTGTAGAAAAGCCAAAAGCTGAAGTCAAAAGCTGAAAAAGAACATGCCCTATACGGAAGTAATCTGTTCAATTCATGACCAGCTAGGGCCCAGGGCGGAACGTGAAGACCGGTGGTAATGGATGAATTTCCCATCTAAATTCTAGAAAACAAAACTCATGTTTAGTCGAGACAATCCATATTTGATTCAATTTAGTAGGGTAGTGTCGTCAATATGTAACCGGATAGTAAACTTAGAGCCACTCTTGGTCAGATGCGAAGACCGCCGAGGTTGCGGGGGACTTAAGGAGAAACATATGAACGACCAAGTAAACATATGAACCTAACACCGGTCAGACCGACTGATCAGATCGTGACTCCAAATCTAGTCTGACCACCACCTCCCAGTGGTTGCATCGCATACACCCAATGGTCTGACTGGTCCCACATATCAGTAAGACCAGTTACACTGATAACAACCATAAACTTGCAGCTCTCGCCAAACACCAAACTCAACCCTTGACAATAACCACACCAAAATCAAATGCTCATCACATACTATAGAATGGCCTCTGTTGTAGGGGTGGCCCCACCTAAACCCAGCAGGCCTGTTAGAAGGTTATTGGGCCCAAAATGGGACATATGTAATGACTTAAATACCCCTGACAGGGAGGTACCAATGTAAGGGCACAATTGTAAAAGCGCAGCCCATATGAATATATATACCAAGGGAAGGCCAGGAGGGAGGCCTGAGGTCATCACTTTCTCCCAACTCTCCACTACCACATCTCTCTCTGTTTGGTCTGTAACCACAACAGTTGGCGCCGTCCGTGGGGAGGACAGGAGAAGCCTAAAATCCGAAGAAGGATGGCACCGAAAAAAGCTTCGTCGACGGCGGCGAAAGGAAAAAAGGCGGCTGGGTCGGAGCGTCGCGTGGGTACCAGGGCTTCGGCATCGGCTGTCGCGGGCGCGGGTGACGGCGCGGGCGCGGTGTTCGCGGACGTCGACGCTCGCACTGCGACGATCGACCTCGGCACTGGCGCTGCGACGACCGACCCCGGCACTGGCGCCGCGACGACCGACCCCGCCACTGGCGCCGCAACGACCGACCCCGCCACGGGCGCCGCGACGACCAGCCCCATCACCGCCGTGACAGCGACCAACCCCGCCACCCTCGCCGCAACGCTCGCCGGTAGCACGGACCGGGCGGTTGGAGATAGCCACAACGGAGCGACCGACAGCTCGAGAGCTCGCGAGGCGATCGTACCCGTGCTGACCCGTCTGCTGTGCGCGCCGGCGGCCCTGCCTGCACCAGCGGTGGAAAGTGCCCTGCTGGCGGCCCTCAGCGCGTTCCAGCGGGAGCTAGGGGATCTTCGCGGGCCTGTCCGAGACATGCAAGAGGCTCGGAGCTAGCAGGCCGCGCCAGTGGTTGCGCCAGAGCCTGCGCCGGAAAGGGCAGACAACCGCGACGCCCCCACATCCAGCTGCGTGCCGCTGCGACACGTCGATCCAGAGTCCCCGCTTTCGGCAGGACTACAGCAGGCGGCGTGGCCCGAAGACTTCAAATTTCCCAGCGTCATCGAGCCATACAAAGGCGATACGGACCCCCGCGAGTTCGTGCGCATGTACGAAACCGCAATCGAGGCCGCGGGTGGAGACGACACCACAAAGGCGAAGGGTCTCCCCCTCGCGTTGCAAGGAGTGGCACTTTCCTGATTTTTTACCATAGAGCCAAACTCCATCTACGAGTGGGAGCAGATCCGCGACCACCTTCACAACAACTTTCAAGACAATTATGTTGAGCGGGTCGACGCGGACCAGCTCTTCGCCGTAAAGCAGAAGCCCTCGGAGAAGCTCCGGGACTACTCGAAGCGCTTCGCGACGGTGCGCTGCCAAGTCAAAGACATTAATGAGACAACCGTCATCAACGCGGCCATACAGGGCCTTCGTCCGGGCCCCATGGCCGAATACAACGCGCGAAAGCCTATCAAGACAGTCGCCAAGCTCTATGACAAAATGGAAGAGTATGCGAGGGCAGAGGAAGAGGCGCGGAGACGCAGCGCCGCCGCCCCCAACCTCGCCCAAGCGAAGCACTTGCCACACGGGGGGGGGGGGAGGGAGGGGGTGATGATTCCCCGAAGCAGGGACGCAGACGTGAACCCCGGGGAGACACTCCCAGCGGTAGCGATACCGGGGAGCAGGAAGGCTCTTCAAGGGGCAGGCGCAAGCCCCGACGTCGCCAGCGCAGGCCACAAAAAGTCCACCATGTCCTCGGCGTCGAGAACACTCCTCGAGGACCTGCCCCCACCTCCCGGGGAGGGGGCCGGGGATGGGAAGGCGGACCAGATCGCGACAGGCGACCCCGCGCGGAACAAGAAATTCTAGATTACGGCAAGTGGTGTGAGGTGCACGGTTACGGCGATCACCACACGAAGACGTGCATCGAGGTCATGGAGTTGCGACGAATGACGGCCGGAGCTCGTGCCTCATCCGGGGAAGGCACGTGGTGCCGCTCCATCAGCGTCATCACCGGAGGGTCCCTATCGGGGCCCCCTTGGAGCAGCCGCAACCGTGGGTGCCGCCCTGCGACATCACCTTCACCCTGAATGACGCCAGGGGTGTGGAGTTCCCTCACCAAGATCCTTTGGTCATTCAGGCTCGCATCGCAGGCCATGACGTCAGGCGCGTCCTCGTCGACGGGGGGAGCTCTGTGAACATTCTGTTCGCGGGGGCCCTCGATCGTATGGGAATCCTCCGAAGCCGCTTAGAGCAGTCAGGAGCTCCACTTCAAGGCTTCGGAGGCCAACCGCTGGAGGCCATAGGACACGTGTCCCTTCCAGTTACATTCCGCCAGGAGGGTAACACCCGAAGCGCGCACGTCATCTTCGATGTCGTAGACATCCCGCACCCCTACAACGTCATATTGGGACGGCCCGCCATCAACTCCCTCGAGGCGATCCCGCACCACGCCTTCTTATGTATGAAGCTCCCAGGCCCGGAGGGCGTGATCACTGTCTTCGGCGACCAGGACCTCGCCAGGCACGTCGAAGTCAGCAGCCGGGACTTACACCGCCCGGTGCACGCCCTCTCAGGCATGCTCGGCGATACGCCCTCCGCTCCGGGATGGACACCTAAGCCTTAGTCCGAAGGTGGAGTCAAAAAGGTGCCGCTCCAGGCGGAGGGGCAGTTTGTGTCCATTGGCGAGGGGCTCCCTACGGAGGTCGAGCGAGACCTACTCCAAGTGCTTCAGAACAACGCCGATATTTTTGCATGTTCACCGGAGGACATTAAGGGCGTAGACCGCGCAGTAATCGAGCATCGCTTGGCGGTCCGCCCTGACGCCAAGCCGGTCAAGCAAAAGCTTCGTCGCATGTCCATGGATCGGCAGCAGGTGGCCAAGGTGGAGGTGGCGAAGCTTCACCGGGCCGGGGTTATTCGCGAGGTCCACCACCCAGAGTGGCTCGCCAACCCTGTATTGGTCAAAAAGGCCAGTGGGGCCTGGTGTATGTGCATTGATTTCACGGCACTCAACAAGGCGTGCCCAAAAGACAATTACCCCCTGCCACGCATCGATCAACTGGTCGACGCTACCGCCGGGTGCGAGCTAATGAGTTTCCTGGATGCCTACTCTGGCTACCACCAGGTATACATGGCCGAGGACGACGAGGACAAGACCAGTTTCATCACACCGATTGGGACTTTCTGCTTCGTCAGGATGCCCTTCGGCTTGAAGAACGCAGGCGCTACCTTTACCCGCCTCGTCGCACTTGCCCTCGCCGCCCAGCTCGGGAGGAATGTGGAAGCCTACGTCGACGACGTGGTAGTCAAAACCCGGCGGCTCGCTTCGCACGGCCGGGACCTCCAGGAGACCTTTGACAACCTCAGGAAGGCCGGCATCAAGCTCAACCCCGACAAATGCGTCTTCGGCGTACAGGCGGGCAAACTGCTGGGCTTCCTCGTATCCGGACGGGGCATCCAGGCGAATCCCGACAAAGTTGAGGCCATCCTGGGTATGGAACCGCCCAAGACGACGCGGGAGGTCCAGAGGCTGGCGGGCCGCATGGCAGCCCTAAGCCGCTTCCTATCTAGGGCGGCGGAGCGGGGTCTGCCATTCTTTAAGATACTCCGCGGGTGCGACGGATTTCGTTGGGATAGCGACTGTGCGGAGGCCTTCAACGAGCTCAAGAAACACCTGGCGAGCCTCCCCACTCTGGTCGCCCCGACACCAGAGGCTCCTCTCTTGCTCTATCTGGCCGCGTCGGTTACAGCGGTCAGTGCCGTCCTCGTCCTAGAGGAAGGCGCCGTACAGCGGCCCGTATACTTCGTCTCCGAAGCCCTCCAAGGTGCCAAGACGAGATATACGGAGCTTGAAAAGCTCGCTTACGCGTTGGTCATGGCCTCCAGAAAGCTTTGACATTATTTTTTGGCCCACCCAATCACAGTGCCTTCCTCGTTCTCCCTGGCGGAGATGTTACACAACAAGGAATCCACGGGGCGCATCGGCAAGTGGGCTGCCGAGCTCGCCCCGTTCTCCCTGACATACGCCTCGCGAACGGCAATCAAATCTCAAGTTCTCGCCGACTTCCTCGCAGAATGGACTGCGCCGGCCCAGCCTGCCCAGAAGCACGCCGACCCGGTATGGACGCTCACCATCGACGGAGCCTACGACGTCGCGGGCGCGGGCGTGGGCGCAGTGATTGTTATGCCCGAAGGACATCACCTTCTATACTCGGCGCGCCTCGCGTTTTCGGCCACCAATAAGACAGCTGAGTATGAAGCGCTGCTCTTCGGCCTGACAAAGCTCAAGGCAATGGGTGCGCGGCGAGTGCTCGTCCGCACGGACTCGCGTTTGGTGGCAGGCCACGTAGACAAGTCATATCAAGCCAAGGACCCTGAGCTGGCCAAATACCTCGCGGCCGTAAGAGCGAGGGAAAGGCATTTCTTGGGCGTCACGGTCAAGGCCATCCCTCGCACGAAAAATGAGCAGGTCGACGCCCTCGCAAAGGCGGCCAACCAACAACTGCCACCCCCTGACGGGGCATTTTATGAAGTATTACCGCAGACGGCCATCGCGCAGGACAACTGGGACGCGGCCCTCGTTCACCACATTGTCCAGCAGGGCGACTGGCGAGAGCCTATCTTCAATTTCCTGCAGGGCATTGCTGAGCCGGAGGACCCCGCCGAGCTCCGGCGTCTGCAACACCGTGTCAGATCCTTCCAGGTGTTTGAAGGGACACTCTACAAAAAGGGAGTCTGCGCACCGCTCCTGCGCTACCTCTCGCGCGACGAGGGGGAAAAAGCTCCTTGCGGAAATTCACGCGGGGGTGTGTGGGTCTCACCTCGCGCCAAGGTCGTTGGTCGGCAAGGCATTCAGGCAAGGCTTTTACTGGCCAACTGCCATCACTGACGCCCAGGACCTCGTGCGTCGGTGTCAGGGGTGCCAGTGGATGGGACGTATCATTCGCAGGCCCCCGACGAACCTCAACCCTATTCCCCCGGTGTGGCCGCTGGCACGCTGGGGTGTCGACATAGTGGGACCACTTCTCCGAGCCCCAGGGGACCTGCGGTTCGTGGTAGTTACACTGGAATATTTTTCCAGGTGGCCGGAGGCAGTAGCCCTGGCCAAAATAACCTCGGCGGCCATGCAGCGCTTCCTCTGGCAGAACATTATATGTCGCTTCGGCGTGCCCAGGGAGCTCACCATTGACAACGGCCTGCAATTCGACGCCACCCTATTCAAAGAGTTCTGTGACGGCATAGGCATCACGCTTCGGTTCGCCTCGGTCGGGCACCCCCAGTCCAACGGAGCAGTCGAGAGGGCGAACGGCGCCATCTCTATCGCCGTCAAAAAGCGCCTAGTCGGGTTGCCGAAGGGCAAGTGGCCGAGCGAGCTTCACAGTGTCCTCTGGTCCCTTCGCACAACGGTAACACGCCCGACAGGGTTCACGCCTTTCAAACTCCTTTTTGGCGATGAGGCAGTGACGCCTGAGGAAATCAAGGCTGGCTCGCGGAGGGTCCTCGTCCAAGCACCCGACGAGGAGCGTCGCGTGTCCTTGGACCTCCTCGACGGGGCGCGGGCAAGCGCAGCTCAACATGTCGAAAAGTACGCGCGGCAGACAGTGCGTACTCGAGACCGGTCCATGTATCCGCGAGGGTTCAAGCCTGGGGATCTCGTTCTCAGAACGACGCTCCATGCGGAGACCGTTGGCAAGCTGGAGTTCAAGTGGGAAGGTCCATACATCCTGGCGGAAGCATTACAGAAGGGAGCATACCGCCTCGCCACACTCGACGGACAAACTTTTCGCCACACATGGAACGCGGATAAGTTACGGCGATATTACGTCTAGAAGAAGGACGAAAATTATAATGGCATCAGTCCCTCGTTGTACCATGCTCGCCCGCGCAAACGGGAGTTCAATAAAACTAACTGTTCACAGAAAGTACCATGTTGTCTGCCCACAATGTGCAGAAGATCACCCCCGCATTCAGGTCCACCTCCGCACGTGCCAGTCTACGGACTCTAAATGAAGTCGTAGCGTCGAGGTCCGCCTCCGCACGCGCCAGTCTGTGGACTCTAAATGAAGTCGTAGCGTCGAGGTCCGCCTCCGCACGCGCCAGTCTGCGGACTCTAAATGAAGTCGTAGCGTCGAGGTCCGCTTCCGCACGCGCCAGTCTGCGGACTCTAAAGGAAGTTGTAGCGTTGAGGTCCGCCTCCGCACCCGCCAGTCTGCGGACTCTAAACGAAGGCGTAGCGTCGAGGTCCGCCTCCGCAGCGCCAGTCTGCGGACTCTAAACGAAGGCGTAGCGTCGAGGTCCGCCTCCGCACGCGCCAGTCTGCGGACTTTAAATGAAGTCGTAGCGTCGAGGTCCGCCTCCGCACGCGCCAGTCTGCGGACTCTAAATGAAGTCGTAGCGTCGAGGTCCGCCTCCGCACGCGTCAGTCTACGGACTCTAAATGAAGTCGTAGCGTCGAGGTCCGCCTCCGCACGCGCCAGTCTACGGACTCTAAATGAAGTCGTAGCGTCGAGGTCCGCCTCCGCACGCGCCAGTCTACGGACTCTAAATGAAGTCGTAGCGTCGAGGTCCGCCTCCGCATGCGCCAGTCTACGGACTCTAAATGAAGTCGTAGCGTCGAGGTCCGCCTCCGCAGGCGCCAGTCTACGGACTCTAAATAAGACGCAGCGGGGGGACGTCCTTGCGCGCACTCTCCGGAAGTATAAACAACACGAATTCCGCGCACGCACAGGCGTTGCTCCTGTGCGTACTCCTCGGAGTATAAAGGCATCATACAACATTCAGAATGGGTGCTACTTCGGTTCACTGCAAAAAATGTCGGGGTTACATGACCACAAGCCGGAGAGCATAGTACACCGCTCCCGTAACCAACCGCTCATCCCTTGCGCGGTGCCGATGGGCCCGCGCCGCCAGTATGGCGCCGGGGAACTCCTTCGAGCCAGCGGAGGAGGTCCCCACCCCCATGCAGCGTTTGCTGCACTGCAACCCTGGCCGCGTCCTCCCCGACATAGCCCCAGATCCGTCGGTGGAAGTTTCGGAGGCCAGGCTCGGTGAAGCGAATAGCGTCCGACATCGCCTCCGGCCGGGCAGGGAGATCCAGGTGAGGGTTCGCTAGCTCGTGGACATGTCTACACCCATGAGTGTGAAGCATGGCGAGGGCGAGGCATGCGCCGAGGAAGCCGCAATGCTCGCCGAAGGTTGTAGCGCTGCGGAGAGCAACACCGGCTCCCTCCTCGACCAGCCCGAGCGTCTCCACCAAGTCCTCCGGCCCGTGAGTAGCGTCCGGCACGTCGACGCACAGATCCCGGAGGGCCCGGTTCAGAGACTCCATTGCCCTCCACGCCGACATGGACGCATTGTCCAAGGTGCGGTCCTTCTCCGCAAGAGACTCCACTAGCTGGGCCTTCTCCTCCCCTAAAGCGGTGATCTGCTGCAAAAAGAAGGTATGTTCCTCCGCCGCGGCGCGCCGGACTTCCTCGGTCTCGTGTCGCGCGGCCGTCAGGGCACCCTCCAGCGCGCGAAGCTGTTCGTCCTTCGTGGTGTGGGCGTCATCTGCAGCACGAAGACCGACCTCCAGGGCTCTCTGCTCCCGGATACGGGCCTCATCTAGCGCTTGGCTGAGGACAATCGTCTGGGAATAGCAATAAGAGTCAGCAGGTGCCCGGTAGTACTCTAGCAACCGCGAGCGCACATACTTACCCTTATCTCCGAGGCCTACAGCGCGAGCGCCAGGAGGTCTCCCTCGCACGACGATAACATCTGCCGATCCAAGCCGCCGCGGGCACGCTCTGCGGCTGCATTAAAAGCGCGGAGTGTCTCCAGGCGCGGGAGGAAGTCGGAGAGGACAAGCTCCACTCTCGCCGCGTCAGGGGCTGCGGAGGCTTCGGCCACTTCAACGTCGGCAGACGCCTGCAGGGCACCCTGCGCAGGGTCCGGGACATTGCGCACACCCCCGTTGCTCGATCCTTCACCACGTCCGGGAGACTTCGTCTAGCCTGATGTCGATGGAATGAGCGAGCAAATCGGAGAGAGTTTCGCGAAGTCGTGCGAGGAAGGGGAACTGCGCCTACCTCCTGCACCCTCCGCCGCGGTGGAAAGGGGTGCCCGTTCAACCGCTGGTCGGGGGGGCGAGTGCCTCGGGGGGCGGTCAAGAAGACCCTTCGGCCGCGTCGGGCACCACAACTCCAAGCACAGGGCCGGCGATGCCGTACCGACCCCTCGGGGGCGAGGGAGATTGGACTCGAGGATGTTTCGCCTGTGGCATCGCAGGAGATTCTTCCGCAGCACTAGCAGCCGCAGCTCCTGTCGCGCCTTCGGTCGCCCCGGGCGCATCCGCCGTGGGTAGCAAAGCACCGCCGGCCGCAGCACTCTCGCCAGGAGCGACGTCCCCCCCGGGTTGGCAGGTTCCGGCCCAATGAAGGCCGTACGCATGGGCTCGACAGCGCCGGCGGATGGTGCCGCCAATGGGCTCGAGACGACACGCCCACCCGAACTGGCCCGGCCGAACTCATCACCGGTCGCACGTCCCGTCCCAGCGGTGCCAGCCGCCGAGATGGCTGGCGGGTTGGGTACGGCAACCTCGGAGCAGGCCCGGCACCGCGAAGGCAATACCCCCGCTTGGCTACCACCGCCACGATGGCCCGGAGTCCTTACGGGAGCCTCCGCCGACACCGTGCGCTCGGGCACAGCAATGCCCAGAACCTCGCACGTGCGGTTTATCTGCCCCTGCTTCGCCGTTTTGGTCGCGGCCTCACGCAGCCTGTGCTCCTTGAGCGTGTACGGACCCAGGAACGCTACAACCACGTGCTCCGCATCTTCTAGCCGGGCCACTGCACAAAAGACAGCAAGTCTTATCAGGCGGGGACTACGCAGACACAAAGGGATGCGTACCAACACACTGCACAACTTACAAGGAGCGGAGGGTGGAAGTAGGCAAGACACTAGCGGGCGAACCCCGTCCTCTCGGTCATCGCCCCGTCGCACGTACTTCCACCGAGCGGAGAATGGCGCCACCCCGTACATCGTAAACTCTTCGGCCAAGTCGCGCATGCTTAGCTGGCGCGTAACGCCAACAAGCCTCCATAGCCTCTATGCGTCATCAGCCTCCGGCTTCATACTTGGCGAGCTATTGAACGAGATGGGCCCACCTCGGCATAGCAGGCCACTCGTGCTGGCCACGATGTAATAAAACCACCGCCGCGTCCAGCCGGACTCTCACCTCCCCAGGGTGGCCGACGCAGGGAGTAGCGTCGTGCAGGACGCTCGTAGCATGAAATCTACACCGCCAAAGTTGGATACAGCCCCCTCCCCGACTTTCTTGGGTCGGCAGCATGCGTCGTGCAGGGTGGCGAACAAGCTCACGCTGGGACGCCAGCCTTCTGTCCGTGCCGCCCATGAAAAGACAGCTAGGCGGACTATGGCGTTTGGCGTCAGTTGTGCTAACTCCAACTCGTAGGCCCGCAAGACTTCGCCCACAAACATCGTTGAGGGCATTCGAAGGCCGGCGTCGAAGAACGCGACGAAAACGATCGCCTCCATTTCCCGGGGCCTCGGTTCTGTCTCGTCACGACGGGGTAGGCGAGCCCCATCGCGCTTCTCGACCTTCCCTTCCCGTATAAGCCGCTGCAGCGTCTCTTCGGTTACACGGCTCCTCCCCAGTACACGGGAGCAGTGGCCCCCCGAGTACTCCATGGCGTCCCACCGCCTGTCGGCGCGTGAACGCTCCCGCAGCACTAGCTCGTACTCCCCAGAAGGGACATCCAACTTGTCCCGGCTAGACAAGGAGCCGCCGCCGGGATGGTGGGAGCCGTCGGCAGGGTCGGCCATTGTTCTCTGCGATCAGGGCAAAAGGAACCAAGGCGGGAGTAAGTTGCGCTACTGTCAGAACAAGCAGAGCTAGGAGACAGGCGAGGCAGAACGTCCCCGCTACAACGGTGGCACCTTATAAGGCCCGCTCGCCTTCCCCACGGTTACAAGCGCAGCCAGATTAACCCCCAGCGGTTCGGCTAACCACGGCTTGGAAAGAAGAACCGCCAGCACTTCGGGGAGCGTGCCTGGTAGGTGGCCAGACAGCGCGCAACGCCAACGGGCGCCCGCCACGCGTCCCGCTTCCCTGGGGAAGAGGCGAACTGCCGTGGTCACGCAACTGCTCACATCCCACGACGCACCAATCACAAGCCGCCGCGTGCCCCACCCACGGGAAGGCGGACGGCACGGCGGGACAGCCTGCGCCCTAACAAGCCATGCGTCGACACGATTCCAGGCATCATTAAAAGCGCACTACCAGACCGCGGGGTCATAACAGCTTCGAAGCACAGCGACGCCGGCGGCACGAGGCCTGCCTCCACCACCGCGCCTTCAACTAGGCGCCAGCTCCGCTGCCACCCGTTCGAAGGGTAGGGGATGGAGCGCCCGCGCGTCTACTTCGACTAGGCGCCAACTCCGCTGCCACCCGTTCGAAGGGTAGAGGACAGAGCGCGCGCGCACGCCTACTTCGACTAGCGCCAGCTTCGCTGCCACCCATTCGAAGGGTAGGGGACGGAGCGCGCGCGCGCGCCTACCTCGACTAGGCGCCAGCTTTGCTGCCACCCGTTCGAAGGGTAGGGGACAGAGCGCGCGCGCGCCTACCTCGACCAGTCGCCAGCTCCGCTGCCACCCGTTCGAAGGGTAGGGGACAGAGCGCCCGCGCGTCTACTTCGACTCAGTGCCAGCTCCACTGCCACCCGTTCGAAGGGTAGGGGACGGAGCGCGCGCGCGCCTACCTCAACTAAGCGCCAGCTCCGCTGCCACCCATTCGAAGGGTAGGGGACAGAGCGCGCGCGCCTACCTCGACTAGGCGCCAACTCCGCTGCCACCCGTTCGAAGGGTAGGGGACGGAGCGCGCGCGCCTACCTTGACCAGGCGCCAACTCCGCTGCCACCCGTTCGAAGGGTTGGGGACGGAGCGCCCACGCGTCTACTTCGACTCGGCGCCAGCTCCGCTGCCACCCGTTCGAAGGGTAGGGGACGGAGCGCCGCGCGTCTACTTTGACTAGCGCCAGCTCCGCTGCCACCCGTTCAATGGGAAGGGCACGGAGCGCACGCGCGCCTACCTCGACCAGGCGCCAGCTCCGCTGCCACCCGTTCGAAGGGTAGGGGACAGAGCGCGCGCACGCCTACCTCAACTAGGCGCCAGCTCCGCTGCCACCCGTTCGAAGGGAAGAGGACGGAGCGCGCGCGCCTACCTCGACTAGGCGCCAGCTCCGCTGCCACCCGTTCGAAGGGTAGGGGACAGAGCGCGCGCGCGCGCCTACCTCGACTAGGCGCCAGCTCCGCTGCCACCCGTTCGAAGGGTAGGAGACGGAGCGCGCGCGCCTACTTCGACTAGCGCCAGCGCCGCTGCCACCCGTTCGAAAGGTAGGGGACGGAGCGCGCGCGCGCGCCTACTTCGACTAGCGCCAGCGCCGCTGCCACCCGTTCGAAGGGTAGGGGACAGAGCACGCGCGCGCGCCTATTTCGACTAGGTGCCAGCTCCGCTGCCACCCGTTCGAAGGGTAGGGGACAGAGCGCGCGCTCGCCTACTTCGACTAGCGCCGGCTCCGCTGCCATCCGTTCGAAGAGTACGGGACGGAGCGCCCGCGCGTCTACTTCGACTAGCGCCAGCTCCACTGCCACCCGTTCAAAGGGAAGGGGACGAAGCGCGCGCGCCTACTTCAACTAGGCGCCAGCTCCGCTGCCCCCCGTTCGAAGGGTAAGGGACGGAGCGCGCGCGCGCCTACTTCGACTAGCGCCAGCGTCGCCGCCACCCGTTCGAAGGGTAGAGGACGGAGCGCACGCACGCCTACTTCGACTAGCGCCAGCTCCGCTGCCACCCGTTCGAAGGGAAGGAGACGGAGTGCGCGCGCGCCTAACTCGACCAGGCGCCAGCTCCGCTGCCACCCGTTCGAAGGGTAGGGGACGGAGCGCGCGCACGCCTACCTCGACTAGGCGCCAGCTCCGCTGCCACCCGTGCGAAGGGTAGGGGACGGAGCGCGCGCGCCTGCCTTGACCAGGCCTACTTCGACTAGGCGCCAGCTCGGGACGGGGCGCTCGTGCGTCTACCTCAGCTGCCAATCCAGGCATCGGCTTCGGCTACGGCCTCAGACCCCAGGACCCGCTGCACACCAAGGCTCCGCAAGTTCGGAGAAGTTCCCAGGCCGCAGGGACGGAGGGGGTCAAAGGACTCGGCAACATGGCTTCGGCCCTGTGAAGCCCTTCACCATGAGAGGCTCCTGTTGTAGGGGTGGCCCCCACCTAAACCCAGCAGGCCTGTTAGAAGGTTATAGGGCCCAAAATGGGACATATGTAATGACTTAAATACCCCTGACAGGGAGGTACCGATGTAAGGGCATAATTGTAAAAGCAAAGCCCATATGAATATATATACCAAGGGAAGGCCAGGAGGGAGGCCAGAGGTCATCACTTTCTCCCAACTCTCCACTACCACATCTCTCTCTGTTTGGTCTGTAACCACAACAGCCTCCACATGGTCTCATACTACTACTACCTCTCTAACCATAATGCATCGAGTCCTCTCAACCCTCTTCAAAAGTTCAACTCGCCTGCTTGTCCAAACCAAACAAAGTCGCAATAATGCTATTAGGGCATCTGTAGTGTATATAACCCAAAGGGCCTTAAGGTGAGTCTCATCTAAACCTTAAGACCAACTCCATAGTGTATATAACCCAAGAGGCCTTAAGACGGTCCCACTTGGCATATAAAGAAAAATTGTATTGTAATGCTTGTGGCCAGGTCTTTAGCTTGAGGACCAGCCTTAAGCTTTTTTTTGCTTAGGGTCTGCTTAAGATCACCCCTGTAATGTATAAGGTTGACCTTAAGGTGGTTTAAGACCTCCTCTTTTCATACACTACAGATGCCCTTAGCTGCAACTTCCAGACATTGTCCCTCTAGTGATTCTAGGCATCTGTCTGTGGCCTTTTCATCCACTTTATCGTCTCTTCCAATGACGCCTAGATGCTTCAATAGTACATATTTATCTTGTTCCTTTGCCCAGATTCGTCTTTCCTCTTCTTTTGAAGCTAAGCGGGCATTCCTTCGAGTTGTCTTCTGGAACGATATCTCGAGCAACCTTTTATTCACAAAAGGGGCCACTCCAACATTCCCTCAGGAACAGGCTCAGTCTTAGGTAGACCCTGGTTCACCGGGGGTGGTCTCTCCGAGTTTTTTGCTATTTTAGTACTCCCTAGGTCCGGCTTCTCCAAAATGGTATTCAGAACATGGGCTTCTCCGAAATAGTATCCATATCGTTGACATACCTACAAAATAGTATTAGGAGTTGTTTTAATTCATTTTATTTTTCTTTTCAATTTTTATCACCATGGAATCCCTATACTACCCCTCGTCCATTTGTTTTTCATCCCCAATCTACCTCAGGTTCAACTCGACGGACAGGGTTCTGAATACAGTATATTTGATCGAATACAGTATGGTTGTATTTGTATTGACAACAATTTAAATTGTATTCTGAGAACATCAAAATCAGGAATAACCTTCCAGTTTGGTTGAATTCAGTGAGAACAATATAAATTGTATTCAGTGAGAACAACGTAAATTGATGCTTCATGCGCATTCCACTTTCAGAGAACAACATGTAATCAAGAATGTCAGGAAACAACTCCTTAATCAAACATGTAATTTTCCCACTAGCAGACCAACTATACAAGCAAAAAATTCTCCAATACCAATTCCTCTGTACGTCGCAGCGTCCTGGCGCATGAAGTTCCGGTCGTTCCAGCAATGGTGGCCTGCCGTGCATGTTCTTGGCCTGATTGTGGCCTGCTGCAGGTGTTTCTGGCCGGCAGCGCCTACTGCGCGAGCCCCTGGCGGCCTGAGATCGTGGCCTGCATGTGTCACCTACGGTGCGAGCTCCTGGTGGCCTGATTGTGGCCTGCCGCCGCCGTCCAGTTTGGACGAAGGATTAGGTGTAATCAAAATAAGAGGGGTAGTTTAGGTATATTAGAAAGATAAAAAACGAAAAGAAAATAAAAATGAATCTATATCCCTGACAATACTATTTTAAAGGAGTGTCAACGATAGCGATACTATTTTGGAGAAGCCCACGACGTGGATACCGTTTTATCAAAACCACGCTTTAGAGAGTACTATAATAGCAAAAAACTCGGTCTCTCCAATAGCGGAAATGAAATTGAAGGAACCTCCAGTTGAGTTGACAACTTGGTCAATGCTATAGCAACGAAATGCATAGGGGATGCTGTAGGTAGGGTTGGAAACGGATCAAACATGGATAGAATAGTCTCAAATACAAATATGAATCCATATTTTAAAATAAATATGAATACGAATATAAATTCATATTTTAAAATGAATACGAATATGAATTCAAACTTTCTCGAATATGAATCGAATGTCATAACGTATACGAATTCGAATCGAATATGTACTTAATTCGATCGAATGCGAATACCCTACAACTTTTGTAACAAATCTTGGTAGAACAAATTTATGTAACATGACTATACGTCTACACAAGTTAGCAGTGTAGTGCATAGAGTTGAAAATTATGCAAAGTAATTTTCATTTCTTACTTGTGAACCTTGATTCATCAGAAAATTACTTCTTATAATCATCCCCAGAAAGGTTGCCAGGGATGGAAACGGTTCGAATACGAATCGAATAGTCTCGAATTCAAACATTCTTAAATACGAATACGAACATTCTCAAATATGGATATGAACATTCTCGAATACGAATACGAACATTCTTGAATATGGATTTTGCATACTATATTCATGTTTTCTTGATATGAATATCGTTTAAAATGGATTATCCTTTACCGTTTTCATCCTAGTTGTAGAACCCTTTGGAGCGGTAGGCACTGTAGAGCTTCTTGATGGAGTTGAAGAGGCAGGTACTTCATCAACAAGTGCCAAATCCTTGTCCAACACGTCATGTCCTTCCTTTTGGCTACTAGAGGAAGGATCAAGAAACTTAATTACTCCGCTCTGGAGCTCTCACCTGTGTAACCGGCACGGCTGCAAACATGTCCACATTTGAAGAAGATAAATTCCCCTTGGCAGATGTCAGACTTGGAGAATACATCAGTAGCTTTGACAATATTTGTTTTCCACATCAACATTTTCAACATGTATCACTCATGCATGCATCGAAACATCTCATCTCAACCTGTATGACCATATACAAGCAACCAAACAACCCCTAATTGCATCCCTCATTCCATCTAGGTACACTCATGTGTGGGCAACCAATCAGCTAGTCTAATTCACAAAATGCTAGGCTAGTTACATGTAGCTTTCGCCCTACACATAAGAAAGCATTTCATTCAATTCAAAAACTCAACGTGGCGTCACTACCCTATCTGGGAGGCCACTATAGAATAACTATCACACAAATCCTCCTAATCAAGTTTGTTCAGACCTTTGCAGTGCAACCTTTGCTGTGTTTCCATAACACTTAAAAATACAATCTAGAGAAGTCAGATGACATCTACTTTCCTATCCAATTCAGATATGGGCTACCATTGCCACATATATTATTGCGTACCTAAAGTGGTCTGATCAGAGACCATTTCCTTTTGTTTTCCTTTGAAAACGCTTTGAAAACCGATGGTGGATGTGCACCAAAGGAGACAACAACTGGTCCACTACGGCCACTCAGCTCCGGCAGCCGTTACTGGCGCATGTTGTCAGGTGGGATCTCCACAGCGATCAGAGTCTCAGAGTACTACTAACTTCCATCTTCCAATCATGATAATGACCTGATTGAATTTATATAGATGCAGTCAGTATCTAAGCAAGGAGACTTACTGGAAGATCGACTACGTACTATCCCTATGCGTGGCCAGAAGAAACCCAAGCCCCACCAATAATGTATATATAGATCAACTTGTTGCAACCGCATGCTAAAGTTTTCTTGGTGTGATTAAGACAAATGGATCTTAGTGGCCTACATCCTATGTACCAATGTTAATCATGACGAACGCAAAAAACATGCATTGTTTGCCACCAAGGTATCCATTACAAGGCAGGAGTGTACTTATGAGTTGCAGTCGCTTCTACGCACTGGGCATGCACGTAGCCAAGTGCGCCTCCAAGCATGGTGAAGGACCATACAAGAAAATTCAGAATTATGTTATGATAAACCACTGTAATTTAAAAATGTTGAAAATTTAAATTACAGAGTTGTCGGATTTTTTAACCGACTTGCGGACCAACTGATCAGACTGGCCAAAAGGGGGCAGTTAGACCGGATCATCCCAATGGTCAGATCAGAGGCCAAAACCGATCTGATCGGCCCCTGTCAGCGGTCTGACCGGTATGGGGGTTTCGTCAGACCGGCCAACAGTGTTTCAGTTTGGCTAATTTCTGAGTTTTGGGATTTTGGGTCTCGCAATGATTTTTGTTGACCTAGGCCAGTGCATATATGTTGCATGAGACATGTTACAGCTAATGTGGATCAAGTTATGAAGAACTTATATCGAAAACAATTTCTTTGTCTTTGGATGTGTAGGATCTCTTGGAGTTAACCATGGTTAACGGCGAGAATCGGAGCTATGCTCATGGAGTAGCTGAGATCCAGAACAATCAATGATGATGTGTAAGATGGCTGCACTCAAGCATGACATGAAAAGGTGAAAAATGTTGACGAAAAATTTGAGCAATGGGTTACATCATGTGGCTTGGTCAGTCCAAGTGAGGTGTGATCCGGTGGAACCATAATGGGAGAGACTTGCCGACGCGTGGTAAGCCAACGGTGCACCTACACATGGTAAACATGATGATTACTTACAATAAAAGATGAAGACTAGGTCAAGAAAGAGTATTTTGGTAAGATGACCAAAATGCAGGAAACTACTTTGAATCAAAATCACGGTGTTGGGAGAGCAGTTTAGGTTAAGGAGAAGCTGAAAAGATCAAGTTGGATCAAGGCTAAGGGCTTAACAGATTCAGGTTCATGTGTTTTGAAAAGCGTGTATAAGTGTAGTGTGTGAATAAAACCTGTGTTGTGTGGGATTATCGGATTTCTCTCATATATGCTAAGTGGATAGTATCCACTAAAGTTAGATAGGTGCTAGCTTCCTGTATATTTAATAGGTTGGGATAGAGAATTGCTTGTTAACCATCCAACATTGCTCATTAAAGCTAAGTATTCTAGGGTTAGGGTTTGAGAAAAGTTGAGTGCTGTGGTGTTTTCTCTTATTCTCTAGGTAGAGTGGCTGTAAAATCTTTATCTTCAAATAACAATATATTAATATTTGTTTATCTCCAATGGATCCATTTTGCGTTGATTGATTTACTCTTGATTTAGTTGGTTTTGCTCTTCTCTTTCCCATTCTTGATCTTGTTGTGCCAAAGATATGTAAAAGATGGAGATGACCTCGAAAAATCAATCCCCATTTATCTATGCACAGTGTTTATTCGTTTTGGCCTCTTCAAGTGTTTTCTTGATCTAGCTATTTTGCCTTAATTTTTTGGGTGTTCTTACTTGCTATGACATGTGGGAACACATCTAGAGCCATTTTATCCATTATCCATCTACGAGTAAGTCATATTCAACATGTTTAGTTTTTGCCTGGTTTTGGTGTAATATTCCTGCAAATTAAAAAAGGTCACAACTTTTACAACGATTTTCTCGATCTTTAGTCGGAATATGTTCATGAATTTCTAGAGGAGGTGCATGCCAAGTTTCATATCATTTGGATATATGGATCAAAAGTTTTATAGGTTTTTGGTTTTGAAATAGTGTTAAAATTACTATTCTATGATGAAATCACTATAGCGGTCTAACCGGCTACTGTTCACCAGTCCGATCAAAAATTACTATAGCGGTCTGATCAGCTACTATTCACTGGTCTGACTAGGTACTATTCATTTGACCTGACCTCTAGGCACATTGAGGTTGTTGTGCTTCGTTTCATTTGGATTTTTCGTGTGGTGATTGGTCTCTAATCTTTATAGTTTCTCATAGCTATTAGAGTGAAGATCGATTAATACTTGGAGGAAAAATTTGAGGGCACCATTCACCTTCTCTGTTGCCATATCGGTCTTACAAGTGGTATCAGGGCCCGATTAACTCTTTTCATAGATCTTAATTGGTCTTAGAAGCCATGACATCAGACAATTATTCAACCAAGCCACCCATTTTCGATGGAGTTGATTTCTCTTATTGGAAGGCTTACATGCAATCCTATATAGAGGCTCAAAGGCACGTAGTTTAGATTATAGTCAATAATTCTTATATCATGCTGGCCAATGACGAGGTCAATACACCAGATGTAGGGCAAGCAACAAGCCCCATGATTTTCTGATTCAAGGGCTTAGTTGATCTAAGTTTGAGCGTAGTGTTGCTCACTTGAGATTTACTCATGAGATCTGGAAGACCCTTATTGATTATCGTAAGGGCTATACTACGATCAAGGAAGTGAGATAGAACTAATTGAAGAAAGAATACTCAAATATCGAGCAAAAGCCTGTGAATCCTTGGATGAGTTGTGCGAAAGGTTTCCGTGATCATTCAGGATTTGCATGCTATTGGCCTTGTGTTTTTTGAATGTAAGAATGTACGCCAGCTATTGGGTTCACTTGATGTGAGAGTTTAGGGAATAAAAATCACTTCCATTAGTAACAATACTGTTATGAGTGAGCTTACAATAGATAAGCTCTACTTGAAGTTGAAGACGCATAAGATTGACTTCATCTCGTGTCTCCCAAAGACAGAGTCGATGACACTTGTGGTTGACCCTTCTCAGAGTAGCTCTTCAAGTTTCTTGGATTTTGGTTCTTCTAGATTTTCATTGTTTGCCTTGCACTCTTTATTGAAGAGCAGCTAGAGAGGCTTCCTGAGGCTGACTTAGCCATCCTATTCACAAAACTCATGACAACATACAACAAGGTGAGGAACAAGAGAAGGGGTGGCTTTATTAGGGATGGCAATTGTGCCCGTTTACCCGTATACCTGTGGGTAAATACCCTAATGGAGCTGGGTATGGGATATTTTCTTTACCCACGGGTATGGAAATGGGGAAATACTCTACCCGTCTGGTAAACGGGCACGAGTATGGGTAAGCTCCACCCATACTCGCCCCGCCCGTTTACCCGCGACATAGATTGACAGGTGGTGCAGTCATAGCAATATCTCTAATTACTATTGATTGTTATAAACTTTTGCATATTTCTAATTGCTAGGTATGGGTATGGGTGAGCACTACCCATACCCGCCGCGCTCGATTGCCATCCCTAGGCTTTATCACTTCCAGAGGGATCCTCAAGTTCGAGATGCTAAGTCCAAGAAGCTAAACTACCGCAAGTTCATCAATAAGGTCCTTGCCGCTCTTGAGAACATCGACATGAGCGATGTGGACTCAGGGATGGAGGACGATGAGGACGACTCCCACGGCAAAAAGAAGACTCAGGACTTCACCGGCATGTGCTTCATGGCCAAGGGAAGCACCGACATTGATTCCTCCTTCGACGAGCCCTACAATGATCCTGATGAGGTATGCCCCTTCTTCAAAGAGATAAAATATGCTCTTGTTACTGCTAAAAAAATTAAAGAAATAAGCTAAAATGATTAAAAACTAGGACATTATAATTGACAACTTGAACCTATAAGCACTACTACAAAAAAGATCATAATAGACGGTTCAAAAACATCATCACATACGATTTTGTGAGCCGTCTGAGTTTATTAATTAAGAATGACATAAGGTCATCACCGATGGTTTTCAAACTGTCTATGATACATCAGCTATCACAGATGATTTCTGCTACAAACCGTTAGTGATAGTAAACCACCATAGACGGTTATGAGTTAATAACTATCTGTGATAGTCCACTACAAACTTAAATCTATTTCTATTTGTTAGTCTCAGGAAATGCTAGTCATGCCATTTAAAACAAGCAGAAACATAATAAGTTCATGTATACATCCAATTGATATTCATTTCAGAAACAAGAACAAATACACACATGTACAATTAAGTTCAATCTTATCCCAATCAAGTTCATTCTATATTGTGTAACTCCCTATCTTTGTTTATGACCAGAGACATCGAGAAGTATGCACATTGTCCTCGAATTTTTTAGAGGTTGGCCTATTTCAACGCAGTTGTAGTGATGATCACAACCTGTCAGTAGGAAGATCAATGTTGTGAATACATATAAATTGATAAGTATGGAATAATTATTGCAAGATTGACAAACCTGAGGATGATTGGTTTTCACAGAACTAAGTAGTTTCATGTTGTGGTAAACATAGTATTCACAAGTGTTGCCTGACGGCTACTGGTAGCACTACAAAAATACAATTTGTGAGCTCGAGAGGCATTACTATGAAGTGTTATACAGAATTAATGTGTACTAGCAAATACCGAGATTTCTATATCATGTTGCAGGGCACTGATCCCTCCCTTGGATTTTTGCACAGTAGCAACGTACTTGGCGAACGACCTATGTGATTCCAAAAAGTTATCCTTAGTCATTACGAAGGTAGAAAATACCACAATAGAGTTATTTATGGAGGAAATGTATTTACCTGTTGATTAATTATTGGATAACTGTGAAGTCAGTTTTGGCCCCCTTTAGGGAATCAAGGTATATTGGCTTGTTCCATTTTGATATAATTATAATTAGAATATAGTGAAACCTACGCAGGTATGTCGTCATGGTCATTTTTATATATTCTGATGTACATAAATGCAAATATATATATATATATATATATATATATATATATATATATATATATATATATATATATATATATATATCACACATTTTTATATACCTAAATGCAAATTCACATATTTATGACTCATTCTTATACGTAAATGCAAATTCACATATATATCACACATTCTCATATACTAAATGCAAGTTCATATATATATATATATATATATATGTATATATATATCATGTTTTCATATACATAAATGCAAATACAAAACATATGACACATAAACATTTCATTCATCATTCCACTTGCTTATTTTCTTTAAAAATTAGCCTTTCGTGATGATCGACACGTATGTAGCTAGTTTCATCACATTGTTCTTCTTCGACTCTTATGACATTTCTGAACTTTGGCAATCCTCCTTTTTCTATGAAGAACTATGTTGTGCTTCTTAATTTGCCTGGTCAGTTACATAAAAAACTGGAACAACTTGGTTAGCGAGTATGAATGGTTCGATTTTGTATCTGACACGTTTGAGGTCCACAGTAGTAACACCGTACTTATCGACATTCACCTATGGGAGATGGATCCAACGGCACCAAAACAAGGGGATTTTGAAAAGCACGTAGTCGAGCTCCTAAATCTCTTTTATGAACCCATAGTAGGAGCTCCTCAACCTATCGGTACTGAATGCATCTATGCGGACACCACTATTCTGGTTAGTGCTCTTTACATCCTGAGCCTGTGTATAGAATGTGTATCCATTTATGTTATATTCTTGCTATGTCATAACTGTAAATGTTGGTCATTTTGCCACCCATGTCAACAAATCACTTGACGAGCTCCTAACAAGTCGCTCCTTCAACCATTGCTTGAACTGACTGTTGTGTTGCCTTATGATCCAAACATCCGACCGCTCCAGATTCTATTGCCAAAGCATGTCCTTGTGTTGGTTGATATATGGGGACACTTCAGTCATCCATTGCAGGACCATGAAATAGGCTTGAGCATAAACATCCATATTTGGAGTGATTGCTTTCCTTCCGATGGTCCCGATAACCTTGGGCCTTCTTTCATGGCGAGATCGAGGCACATTTATTAGTTCAACCTGAGCCATGTAATCGATACAGAACTCAATAACCTCTTCAGTTGCATAACCTTCGATGATGTTGCCCTCCAGTCGAGGTCGATTCCATACATAGAACTTGAGAATTCCCATAAACCTCTTGACCGGGTACGTGCTACGTAGGAACACCGGCTCGCACATATTTATCTCCCTCACAATGTGAATAATGAGATGGACCATGATATTGAAAAATGATGGAGGAAAATACATCTCAAGATAACATAGTTGTCACCACCTTATCTTGCAGAGCATCTAGCCCTTCGGGATCGATGACATTCTAAGCAATTGTGTTAAAGAAATAACACAGTCTCATGATTGTCTCTTGGACTTTGATCGGTAAAATACATCTAATTGCAATGGAGAGAATCTGTGTCATCAGCATATGACAATCATGAGACTTCATGCCAATTAACTCCAAATCATCTATCGAAACAAGTTTCTTTATGTTGGTGGAGTAACCAGACGAAACTTTCACACAATGCAAGCACTGGCACAGTTCAATTCTCTCGGCCTTGGACATAGTGTAATAAGCAGGGGAAAGATACATTTGTCCTTTATTGGTCTTTGTCGATGCTAACTTAAGTTTGATGTCCATATCAACCAAGTCAAGCTGTGAGTTGACACCATCCTCTGTTTTGTTATGAATGTTTAGTAAGAGACTAATCAAGTTGTCACATACATTTTTCTCTACGTACATGACATCGATGTAGTGGTGAACTTCTATGTGCTCCCAATAAGGTAAGTAACAAAATATGGATCTCTTCTTCCAGATGTTCTTCTCACGGGTCCTTGATTTATGTTCCTTTTCAAGTACAACACCTAAATCCTTAACCATATCATTGACCTTTTTTCACTTAAATACCTTGGAGCTGAACTGTCCTCCTATTCTCCGTCGAATTGTTTCTTCATCCTGTGGTATGAGTAAGCCCTTCGAAGGAACCTACGGTAACACATGTACATGGTTTTGTGCGAGTGCTTCAGCCACACACTCTCGGTATCATCTAAGTAGTGAGTACATGCTTTGGCCCCTTTTTGTACTCTGTCCCGATAGGTTAGTAAGGGTAGGATAATTATTTATGATGCAGAACAATAAGGAGCGTAAAGTGAAGTTCTCTCATTTATATGTATCCCATATCTGTACCCCTTCGATCCACAGTATTTTTAGATCTTCTACCAATGGTGTTAGGTACATATCGATATCATTCCTAGATTACTTCGAACATTGGATAAGTGTCGACAACAAAATATACTTTTGCTTCATACACAACCAAGGAGGAAGGTTATAGATACATAGAGTAATGGGCCAAGTGCTATGTCAGCTGCTCATGTTACGGAAATGATTCATTCCATCTATACTCAATCCAAACATTATATTCCTTAGTTATGCACCAAATTTTGCAAACCTCATATTGATGTTTCTCCATTAGGCAAAATAAGTAAGGTGTTTTAACATTTCATCCTTCTTACGCTCCTCTGAGTGCCAACATAGCAGTTTTGCCTCCCTTGGGTTCGTAAAAAATGCTTCAAATAGGGAATTACAGGAAGATACCATGCCACCTTAGCAGGAGGTCCTTTCTTCACTTATACTCCCTTGCTGTCATCTGATTGATTCTTATACTTGTATCGGGATGCATTGCACACCGCACATACATGCATATTTGTATACTCTTTACGGTAGAGGATACAGTCATTCAGACATGCATGTATTGTTTCTACTTCTATTCCCAATGGACAAAGAACCTTGTTTGTTTTATAGGTGGTTCTGGACAACTTTTTTTTCTTTCGAAAGCATATCCGCTAAAAGATCTAACATTATCGTGAAACTCTTGTTGGACCAACCGTTGCTTGCCTTTAATTTCAGCAGTTCAAGCATGGCTCATAACCATATGCACTTTGACTTGCAACACGTGAACAAAGGTTCCTCCGAGTCTTCCATCAAGCCCCAGAATTTAACATATTCTCTCATCATAGTTCCCTTCTGCATCACAAAGCCTGTGATCCAGATTATCATTATGCAGCCTATCTGAATTGGAACCACAATTGATATTATCCGGTGGCATATCATTGACTTCGCTGGCGATGTCATTATTACTACCTTCCTATGTAATATGCTCTTCACCATGACTAGTCCAACGTGCATACTCTTTTTTGAAATGCCTTCGAATCTAGTGCCTTCAATCTGTATTCAGTTCTTAAACATCTTCAGATTCTCATAGTCAATGCATAGACAATACATATATTCCACCCCCTTATTCAACATATCCTCCTCGGCAGCTCTTGTAAAAGCAGACACACCATTAATGTACTCTTCACTCACACGGTTCCTAACATACATCCAGCTTCAGTTCTATATTACGCATATAATAATTTAGTATTAAATATTGAATTAATTAATTATTATACTAGATATATATGATCTAAAGTAGCTATATGTAGCAAGAATAATTAATTAAATTGAATTAAGTAGAAATACATTGAATTGGTTAAACCCTAAACCGTAAACCATGCTAGATGTAAATAGTCTTCTCTCTACATCAGGCTAGATCTAAACCGGCCATCTTCAATTCTCATTTCACCAAAACCTAGATTTAAAATATAATGTAATTAGGAACATATTACTAACCATAGATAGTTAAGAACTTAATGGATCTACAATCACTCTTGCCAAATTCATGGTCTTCTTTCACCAAATGGCCTCAAAGCCCCACCTCCTCAAAGCAGCATCTTGTGAGAACAGATCTGGAATTTGAGACAGATCTATGAGGGTCGACCGGTCTGCAACTAATAAATGAAACTATCACAGACAATTTTTAATACAAACCATTTGTGATGACTTAATTATCATAGACGGTTTTTAATACAAACTGTCTATGAAGTATCACAGACGGTTTAATGCAAAAACTGTTTGTGACGGTTCTTGTTAATAACTGTCTGTGATATCACCTCTTCATAGATAGTTTTTAGTGTTGGCAGTAACACAGATAGTCTCTAAACAAAACCGACTGTGATTGTATTTAATACTGACTATTTTGGTTAACCGTCTGTAATAAGGCATCTAGTATTAGCCTTTTTGTAGTAGTGAAGTTGTTAGGCTCAAATCCATAAATCCTGATTATAATTGTGAATCTTACTTGTGCTTGCATGATCAAATGGACAATATGAAAATTGCTTATTTTTCTGTTGCTAGTTATCTTAAAGGTGCTCTAGATGAACTAGAATCTCTCAAGTCTAGTAATAATTATAATTGCTTAGATGCTATTGCATTAGATGTGACTGCTTTAGGTGCTATTTCTTCATCTTGCTCAAATTGTGCTTTGCTTGAATTAAAATGGAATAGTGTTAGTATGAAATTGCTAAAAATCAATTTTGATCATACTTACTCTTATTATGAGGATAGTAAAATTAAAATGAAAGAAATGACTGAAATGTTTCTTCATTCTAGGACTGAATCTTGTAAAAATTGTCGTAGGATCATAATTGAGATCGATGCTCTTAACAAGATACTTAAGTAGAAATGTAGAACTAAAAAGTCTATGTCCATGACTACATCTAAAAAAGTTATTGATTCTATCTCTTGTGCATTTTGTGCTGAAATTATGACTGATTTAGATGAAATGTATGGGGCTTTTAGAGTCAAATATAAGAAACAGTTGGCTAGGGTTAGAAATTCCCCTTGTGTGTCTTATGAGACTTTAAAGCTAGACAAAGCTGTCCATAAAAAGAGATATGCTAGTGCAACCAGAATCAATGAGTGTGACACATGTGAGAATCTAGCCCAAGATAATGACTACCTCAAAAAGACCTTTAAGAGATTTTCTAGTGGTAAGAAGAATCTCAATATGATCCTTGATCAATCTAATGCGAGTGTGAAGAAGAGAGGTCTAGGATTTAATTCCCTAAAGTATTCTTAGAATCACCCACCTAAGATTGTGATAGTTGTTGAGAGTGGCAAGTTTGAGGTAAAACTCCTTGAGCCATCTAAGACTGTCTTTAGGTTAGCAGGTTTTGCCCAAATCCCTTCTAGCAAGACATGTGTTTCTGCTTCATCAGATCAGGCCCATCAAAAGATCAAGTACTATTGTACCTTCTACAAGAAAGATGACCACATTATTGAGTTTTGCTTCTGTAGAGTCAAGATTGAGAGAAAAGGGAGGATGCGTGCTTTGAAGTTCATTGTAGGAGTTCCATCACCTAAGAGTGTCTCTAGAGCCAGGCATCATATCTTTCCTTCTAAACACAGGCCTAGATATGTAAATGACTTTTTTGACTCATTTGGTGGCTCTAGGCAATGCTTTTGGTTAGGAAATCATGAGAGTAGACCACGGGTAGTGCCTAGACAGGGGGAGTACCGACGTCTTGGTAGACCGATTCAGAGAGGTCTAGGTCTCATGATTATCTTGCTAACCATTTTATTCCTACTTCTACTGTTCTAAAATATCATATGGCTCAGTACTAGATTTCGAAGTTTTTTTTATTACTAACCCTAGTACCGAGACACATATATTTGCTGCTTATGCCCTTTCGGCGAGTGAGAAAGGAGGACGTGTGGTTTGTTGACTACGAGTGTTCTCGACACTTGACTAGGTACTGTTAATATGGTCTGACCTCTAGGCATATTGAGGGTTGTTTTGTTCTATTTTGCTTGGATTTTTTATGTAGAGATTGGTCTCTGATCTTCATATCTTCTCATAGTTATTAGAGTGAAGATCGACAAATGCTTGGAGAAAATTTGAAAATACCATTCATCCCCTTTATTACCATATCGATCCTACACATGGCCAGTCTGAAATCTTTGGGCTGAGGATGCCTATACTCATACTGTTCATAGGATTTTGTGGTGAAAATGGTGATCTGCTAGGTTGATTGATCCGGCCAATGGTTCAATGATCAGTGGGCACTGTGACTATAGGGCAATGAAGGAGATGGAAAACAAACGTCAGGATATGATCGGCATCTTATATGTGTAGTTCAGACCCATCCCATTATCGGTTCTGTTTTGCAAACTATTTTGGTAAGAAATAGCTGAATGATTGAACCGTGCGTGCATCTAGTGACTAGCTAGTGCCACTAGCTGGAGCATGTGCTGTTGTTAGAATAGTTTTGTCTGGACATCTTGACAATCTGTGATCTGTTTGTCTGTATCTATGCTACAAATAGGCTATATATTAACCTATTCCCTTTTTAAGTTGATATGACAAACAACTTTGTGAATTTTCCTATTATATTGATATAAGAAAACTAGCTTAACTACATGATGGCAAAGCCGATGTTCATAGCTCATATTTCTACCTTTCTGAATATTTTCTTTCCCCTTTCCAATCGAAAGTGTTATACACGATTTGTACAACAAGACTATTAGAGATATATTATAATCATTTAGGATTTGTATTCTATTCCTTCCATATCTCTTGTAGATTGACTTGATCTTCAAGTTACCATATACTCTCAGTATATAGCAATCCAACAATTATTCCATGCTATTTTATCTTCTTTTATGGTATCAGAGCAGATTCATATCTAGCGGTGTTCATAGCCACCACAAAAAATTCTGCACGTGCTCAGGGGCGGAGACAGGGGGGGGGGGGGGGCGGGCAGGGGCCTGGCCCCCCCAATGGTCCACCAAATGCATTAATAGGACCCCTTAATCACCCTTCATCACAGTCAATTAGTCAATTAGGCCCCTGCATTTCTAACACAAAATCATTGCTTAGTGACTTGAGAAATGATGGCTGGGAACCACTTCTTGAGGAGGTGAAAGCCTTTTGTGACAAGCACGAGATTGAGATTTCGGATTTAAATCGCAAGTAAGTTATTATCTGTGACTACCCGCATTATTACCGTGGGGTAATAACGCCAGTCAACGGATTATTATTCGTTTTAGCAGATAAAACATCGCTCTAACGAATAATAAGCCACCAGAGTGTTGCAGCAGAACAATAATTAGAGACAAAACACGATATTACAATAATATCGAACGCAGGGCTACATTTTATTACAAAGCCTCAAAGGCTTGAATATCTCATACTCAACACAACCTTCGCACGGGATGCCCACCTTGCACCTATTGCAATCCGAGTCCACGGTCTTCCATCCAAGCAATTTCCACTTGACTTGCTATTCTCTGAACTGACATGCTCCTAAGCAAGGGGAGATTTATAGCAAGGGTGAGTACAAAAGTACTCAGCAAGCGTTATTAACAAAAATGCACAACATGCTTATCTTTTCCACATTTAGGAATCTCAATTCCTATTCCCAATTTCTTACTTATTTTTATACTCTTTTCCTTTCTCAATTTCCTTCCCATGACATAGAAAATAAAGTTTGTTGGTTTTGAAAGAAGTCCGATTTATTAATTTAGAAAACTACTGAACATACGCATGAACAGCAAAAACCCCCATAAGTTTCCGTAATTCTCCTTTCCCGGAGACAGGCATGAATTCATGATTTTGATAGCATTGCGCAAGCTTGTATCACTTTACCCATCATCACCCTGATCCTGGTGGCTCATGGATCTCCGCAATTCCTTAGATGCGGTGCCCAGATCAGAGTACAGAACGTTTGCATCTATCTCAGTAATTATATCTCCACCCAACTATTCTCAGCCAGCGGCCCGAGGTGGTTTCTCACCCTCGCTCGGCGCCCACGGACCTCGACATAGTTGTTGGTTGGGGCGGCCCGAGGTGGTTTCTCACCCTCGCTCGGCGCCCACGGACCTCGTCCTACCCCAACCTCCACCTGCGCTAATATATGCGCCTTGCATCCCCCACCCGGCACCCAAGTGCTGGCCCGGATCGTGTGGGTTCCTGCTGGGGTGGAGGTCCCCACCCGGCACCCAGTTGCTGGCCCGGATCTTGTGGGTTCCTCCACGGGGTCCCCCACCCGGCACCCAAGTGCTGGCCCGGATCGTGTGGGTTCTCCCAACTAAAATACTTACCCATGTGGAGAATATAACACTTTGATAGAGCTACTAGTCTGTCCGTCCTCGAACGGGATGTTGGTTGATACGGTTTGGTACGGTCTGTTCACACGGATGAAGCTGGTGACTTCTTATATTCTATTCTTATGCAGAGGTCCCACACCTGCCCCTTTTTCACCTGCCCTGGCAACCTCTGCCCACCCTTACTTAACCTAGATGGCCAACTGCTCCATCAGTTGCCATCTATCTCTTTTCACTTATAGCCATTTCTCGATTTAAATCTCCTTTTATTTATTTCATGCAGGGTGATATTAGATTAATACAAAAATACTTGTTTTGAGCAATATACGCTAAAGATTTGATCAAAGGAATGCTTGCCTGAGTTTATATTAAACTGCTGAGTCTCCTCGTTACCCTGATATGGTTCCCTTTGAAGATTCAGCCTTTTTCCTGCTATTTAGACTTAAATTAATCTACGGTTCAATTATTTATAAGATTCTGGTCATTATAAGATTTCTATTAATTATAATCAGGATTCGCTAATTTTCATTTCGTTCCTTTATACAGAATGCGATAGTTCCCAGTTCATTTTAATAGTATCCACAAATTAAATGCAAGATTAAGAAATTACCAATTATTGCATTCTAACTAATCATTTTGATTAATGGCGAAATTGGCAATATTAGCTTAATAATATGCATGGGCATGCTTATAATGATTCTATCTCATGGCAATTGGTCATGAAATGTATTTATAATCTACATAATTTCTTATTAAGATTGCTATTAGTATCATCTTATTCGTGCCCTAATTGTATCTATGGTTAACTGCCTCCTCTTCTTGGGTTTTCCTGGGCTTTTGGCCTCCCTTCGGCTGCCGACGCCTCCTCTCCCTCTCTTTTACTCCCACCGACGCCTCCTCTTCACTCCCCTGCCGACGCCTCTCCATCTCCTCTCCTCTCCTCCTTTCTCACCCACTCCGCCGGCTCCCTCTCTCTATCTCCCCCCTCTCTCTCTCTCTCGGCCTCCCTGCTCTCACCTCACGCCGCCTCTCCCCTGCCTTCGGGTCCTAGCGCCGCCGCCCGGTTCGGCTCCCCTCATGCGCCGCCTCTCTCTCGCGCCCGCGCCTCGGCGCCTCTGCCTCGGTGCTGCTCCCCCTCACGCCGGCTCCCCGCCGACGCCTCCTCTGGCCGGCCGTTCCCGCCGGGATGGCCGGCGCCGCTTGGGGATCTCCGGCCAGATCTGGCCAAAACAGATGCTTTCCCCCCCTTTTTTCCCCATTTCTAGCTTGATTTACTTTTGTAATTTACTAACATTTTGAGGTTTGCCTAGGGTTTAGTTTTGGGAGGCGGGTGACCGTGGCCGTCCTCGCCGGTGAGCCGTCGCCATGCGCCGGGGGAGTACTGGCGGCGGTGAACCGGTGGCTCGGCCGTGACTCCCGCAGCCGCCGCCCTCGCGGTAACCCTCTTCTCTCCTCTGCTACTTCCGGTGATATGCTTATGGTTCATGTGTTCTATTGTGGATGAATGCTTATGGTTGCTACTCGCTAACCTATGTTGGATGGAATGGGATAATGGCATTGCATAGATGTTGGGCTTTTGGGGTTTACCTGCACTGGTGCTTGTGCGGGATGCTAGGGTTTGGGGTTGGGGTGGTGGCCGGTTGGCTGTGATTGATGCTTGATGCTGGCTGGCGTGGTGGATGATGGTTGCTGGCTTGCGGTTCTCCCGTGGCCGTCATGTCCCCATCTTCCTTCGGCTTGTCGCTTCTTCACTCCCTGGACCTTCGGCTCCACTCGGCTGGGACTCCTTCGCGGTCTGGGGATTGGCTGGAAGAGTTGGGGAATGTTACCTTACCTAGCTTTGTCCCTCTGTGCTCTATTCTCTCGGTTTGACTACTGGTATGCTATGTGGGATATTTGTTTGGATGGCTTGCCTGTGAGGCTTTGTTGGCTGTTGATGCCCTCTGGGCGTGGCTGCTCTGGCCCGGTGCATCTGATTCACTGTGGTTGGCATTTGCGTGGTGAGGGCTTTGACAGGTGTTTCTCTGTTGTGGGTTTGGGCTGGAATAATTTATGATATTCTGGTCTTTGCCTTGGTTGGATTCCTATGTTCAGAACAGGTTTGTATATATATAATACCGTGTGATGAGCCTACGGTTGTGAGAGGTGCCGACTGGCCCCCGGACGGTCAGGTATCTCCGTGAACGGATTACCCTGCCCGAAGTTAATCGCTAGGGCTCTGACGGCAATTTCTTCTTTTAATTATTTTCTTTTGTTCGGTCTTTTTCGGTATTACAGTTACTAGTTCACTCACAAATGAAATAACGGTGTGGTGGCCGTTCAACGATAGTCTCTAATGTATGAGATGATCTGAATGTAATAGGGCTTTCTCTTAATATTGAGGCATACAATTTAATGTAATTTCTATTCTTCATTTCTCTATTGTAATAATTATTATGTATGAGATGGACTTGGTGTAAATTAAATCATATACTTTCTAACGGAATACCATTGTATTGTAAACTCTTAATTGTTGAAAAGGGTTATTTGGTTGAGATATGGAATTGTATATATATATTTGCTGTAATTTGGATTGTCGCTATCATGTAATGCAATTTGCAATATTTTTATTTGACTTAATATGAGTTCTCATCATCGATCAATGTATGTTACTGATTTTACCCTACACAGATTGTAATTAACTACTGTTGTACTACGTACTGTTATATATATTTTAATTGACTTGAAAGTTGCTATTTGTCGTGCAATTGAATTTTTGTTTCTCATTTCAGTCCATATAGTTTGATATTCATCCTCGTTAATAAAATTATGGAAACAAGTTACTAGTTTATCATTCGTTGATTTCAATTTATACGACTACGCATAAAAGTTTAAATTTCCTCGCAATTTTAGATTATCATTTATGTAATTAATCCTACTTAACGTCCTAATTCGCTAATTAGGGTTAATTAACGACGTGGGTCGTTACAAACTTCCCTCCTTAAAAATGATTTCGTCCTCGAAATCGAAACTGGCTGAAGAAGGTTGTGGTAGGTCTCTTATTGATCCTTTACGAAACGTGCTCGTGGATATTCCTATTTATTCCGCCTTTTGGTAGATACACCTCCTATGCTTGTATCGCTCGTTGACTCCTCACATGCCAACGTTAAAATTCGATATCAAGCTACCTGTTATCAATTATCGTTACTAGTGATTTGGTAACCTTAGGATCGGAATTATAATTCATGTTAAGGTAGGAAAATCGTTCAATCTATTCTATATTGCACCAGTTAATACTTTCCTTTTTCTAACCAATGCCCCTTCCCTCCTTAATTCTTTAGCTACCCCTTGATTCCTTTAGCTGGTCTACTGAAGTGCTATTGGTGATAGTTCGGCAGGGTGGTTCAAAGAAGCAGTGTTGCTTAAAGCAACTGGGTTGAAATGTTGTCTTGCGGCAGGAAGATGTGATATTAGATCAGCATTATCCTTGTTTCCTGACTTGGTACTTGGGCTATCTAAGGGCTGGGTATTTCCTGTTTGGTTAATATTGTTACTCCCTATTCGGATGGCATTATGGTGTTTGAAATTTTGGACTTAAATTCTATGTTTACGATACTAGCTTTTTAGACGTAGTTTAGCTCTTCGGAATTGAACAGGTTTCCCTAGGTTACTAGGCAGGCCTAGAGATTTATTCGCTACATACAGGGATAGGTATTGCCATACGGTTTTGGGATTCAGCGGATGATATATCGATGATATCGAAAGAGTGGACATTTCCCCTTATTCATAATATATGTCCTCATGGAATGCATGAAAGAGTTTTTCGAAAACTTTAAACACTATGGTGCAAGAAATATTTATATAGAATGATGCAAGGGGTTTTGTGAAAATAATTAATTCCTAATGTCATGCTGAAACAGTTTCCATTTGTAAAATATTTATTTTATAAGTTCATGGTCAATGTGATGCTCCGGAGACTATGACAAAAGTTCCTGAAATCATATGTTCATGAACGTGGGGAAATGCACCAGACCTGGATAATAATCGTTCGGGGACTGCTTTAAAACGATTCACGGAGAATGGGGTGATTAATCTCGTAGCAGCTGTAGGCTTAGAACTTCGGAATGCTTCCAATCCGAATTATAACGGGAAACGTAGGTAGGTATAGATATCCGCTGTAGGTCTGACCATACGCTCCAAGAGGGAAAGAATTAAGCAAGTAACAAGTTTCTCGGAGTATCTAGGGATAGATTATTAGGAACAGATTTATTTGGTGAAATAAAGGCTTTACAGCTAAACAGTCTACCAGTCTTGAGTTGCAAACTAGTTAGCGTCATTTTTTTTTTCAATTACGTTCTAATGACGTCTCACTCTAAGTCACGTGTTCTGCAAAAGAAAATGGATGGTGGTGGATATGTTACCTACAGTCGATCTCGTAACAACTCGTCTACGTCTAGTAATCCTGGTAATTCTATATAACCGACTTTTAAAACTAATAAAGAATTGAGCGTTTTTCCTATACTACGGCTAGGTGCTATATTTCCACTTGTTTTAATTTGACTGATCATTCTACACTTAGTCACCTCATTTTACGTTGAAATTAAATTTAGTAAATTCTATTTTTGAAAATACCTGCATATCATGATATTATCAAATTTCCTGCAGCAAATTGTTAGAAGAGGTACGAACAAATTTTTATTCATGTTATAGACCCAGGTTTTCCTTATTAGTGTTCAGCATGCCAATAGATGAGAATTTATTTATGTTGAAATAGTAGAAAACAGCATTACTTCCCCTCTACTGTTGATCTTCTCATTACCGCATACACATTAGGCAAATAAAACCCAAGAAACATAGAGATGCAAAAAGAATCAGCTCCTACACTACTCTGGGACTACGTGCCCAGCTACGCTCGAGAACTCGCTCTCGAGACCGCCCAAATCTTTCGCGTTTGGGACCACGCTCAGAGCTTGCCTCTGAGTGCGAACCTACACTACCCTGGATCTCCGTGCCCAGGCACGCCTGAGAACTCGCTCTCAGGATCGCCCAAAACTTTCGCGTTTGGAACCACGCTCAGGGCTCATCCCTGAGTACGCCCAGGACTTCGTTCCTGAGTACGCCCGAAACTTACGCGTTCGGGAGCGCCACGGACCACTCGTCCGGGAAATCTCATATGCAGAAGTGAGAGAAGTCAATGTTATTTTGGTTCATCTGCCATCAGGAATAGTTATAATTTTTATTTGCTTTGATTGTCTACTAAATTTTGTGATGGCGGATGTGTTCATTTAGTTGCCAGAGTGAAAAGATAAGGGTCTCAGAGTTTGGTTTACTTCTAAAACTACTATAACTACTCATATTTACCTTAGGTTGCCTATGTCGCTACAGTTTGAAACAATAAAGTAGCAATCATATATTAACTGAAATGCAATAATTTAAATGCAGGATATCTAATTGCAGCAAAATTATATGTTAAATTCATAATTAAAATTGTATTGGTTACCAACAACCACTAGAATTTTGTAAACTAACACCGTTACCGATAAAAAGAATTAGTACCATAGTTTAGATTGTTATAATTATTATTGTCATCACTACCCTCCTCACTAACCAATCCGGTTTTCGAAATAATTGGCGGTCTAAAGATAATAATGCCGAAGCCTAGAGCTAGCAATTAAGAAATGCCGTACAGACGAGAAGTATTAAAGAATACATATTGCCATATAGCAAGAACAACATCCTTAAGTCCAGAATCGTCTCTAATTATTTGCGTGACCCTCAAACCATTGCTCTGATACCACCTGTGACTACCCGCATTATTACCGTGGGGTAATAACGCCAGTCAACGGATTATTATTCGTTTTAGCAGATAAAACATCGCTCTAACGAATAATAAGCCACCAGAGTGTTGCAGCAGAACAATAATTAGAGACAAAACACGATATTACAATAATATCGAACGCAGGGCTACATTTTATTACAAAGCCTCAAAGGCTTGAATATCTCATACTCAACACAACCTTCGCACGGGATGCCCACCTTGCACCTATTGCAATCCGAGTCCACGGTCTTCCATCCAAGCAATTTCCACTTGACTTGCTATTCTCTGAACTGACATGCTCCTAAGCAAGGGGAGATTTATAGCAAGGGTGAGTACAAAAGTACTCAGCAAGCGTTATTAACAAAAATGCACAACATGCTTATCTTTTCCACATTTAGGAATCTCAATTCCTATTCCCAATTTCTTACTTATTTTTATACTCTTTTCCTTTCTCAATTTCCTTCCCATGACATAGAAAATAAAGTTTGTTGGTTTTGAAAGAAGTCCGATTTATTAATTTAGAAAACTACTGAACATACGCATGAACAGCAAAAACCCCCATAAGTTTCCGTAATTCTCCTTTCCCGGAGACAGGCATGAATTCATGATTTTGATAGCATTGCGCAAGCTTGTATCACTTTACCCATCATCACCCTGATCCTGGTGGCTCATGGATCTCCGCAATTCCTTAGATGCGGTGCCCAGATCAGAGTACAGAACGTTTGCATCTATCTCAGTAATTATATCTCCACCCAACTATTCTCAGCCAGCGGCCCGAGGTGGTTTCTCACCCTCGCTCGGCGCCCACGGACCTCGACATAGTTGTTGGTTGGGGCGGCCCGAGGTGGTTTCTCACCCTCGCTCGGCGCCCACGGACCTCGTCCTACCCCAACCTCCACCTGCGCTAATATATGCGCCTTGCATCCCCCACCCGGCACCCAAGTGCTGGCCCGGATCGTGTGGGTTCCTGCTGGGGTGGAGGTCCCCACCCGGCACCCAGTTGCTGGCCCGGATCTTGTGGGTTCCTCCACGGGGTCCCCCACCCGGCACCCAAGTGCTGGCCCGGATCGTGTGGGTTCTCCCAACTAAAATACTTACCCATGTGGAGAATATAACACTTTGATAGAGCTACTAGTCTGTCCGTCCTCGAACGGGATGTTGGTTGATACGGTTTGGTACGGTCTGTTCACACGGATGAAGCTGGTGACTTCTTATATTCTATTCTTATGCAGAGGTCCCACACCTGCCCCTTTTTCACCTGCCCTGGCAACCTCTGCCCACCCTTACTTAACCTAGATGGCCAACTGCTCCATCAGTTGCCATCTATCTCTTTTCACTTATAGCCATTTCTCGATTTAAATCTCCTTTTATTTATTTCATGCAGGGTGATATTAGATTAATACAAAAATACTTGTTTTGAGCAATATACGCTAAAGATTTGATCAAAGGAATGCTTGCCTGAGTTTATATTAAACTGCTGAGTCTCCTCGTTACCCTGATATGGTTCCCTTTGAAGATTCAGCCTTTTTCCTGCTATTTAGACTTAAATTAATCTACGGTTCAATTATTTATAAGATTCTGGTCATTATAAGATTTCTATTAATTATAATCAGGATTCGCTAATTTTCATTTCGTTCCTTTATACAGAATGCGATAGTTCCCAGTTCATTTTAATAGTATCCACAAATTAAATGCAAGATTAAGAAATTACCAATTATTGCATTCTAACTAATCATTTTGATTAATGGCGAAATTGGCAATATTAGCTTAATAATATGCATGGGCATGCTTATAATGATTCTATCTCATGGCAATTGGTCATGAAATGTATTTATAATCTACATAATTTCTTATTAAGATTGCTATTAGTATCATCTTATTCGTGCCCTAATTGTATCTATGGTTAACTGCCTCCTCTTCTTGGGTTTTCCTGGGCTTTTGGCCTCCCTTCGGCTGCCGACGCCTCCTCTCCCTCTCTTTTACTCCCACCGACGCCTCCTCTTCACTCCCCTGCCGACGCCTCTCCATCTCCTCTCCTCTCCTCCTTTCTCACCCACTCCGCCGGCTCCCTCTCTCTATCTCCCCCCCCTCTCTCTCTCTCGGCCTCCCTGCTCTCACCTCACGCCGCCTCTCCCCTGCCTTCGGGTCCTAGCGCCGCCGCCCGGTTCGGCTCCCCTCATGCGCCGCCTCTCTCTCGCGCCCGCGCCTCGGCGCCTCTGCCTCGGTGCTGCTCCCCCTCACGCCGGCTCCCCGCCGACGCCTCCTCTGGCCGGCCGTTCCCGCCGGGATGGCCGGCGCCGCTTGGGGATCTCCGGCCAGATCTGGCCAAAACAGATGCTTTCCCCCCCTTTTTTCCCCATTTCTAGCTTGATTTACTTTTGTAATTTACTAACATTTTGAGGTTTGCCTAGGGTTTAGTTTTGGGAGGCGGGTGACCGTGGCCGTCCTCGCCGGTGAGCCGTCGCCATGCGCCGGGGGAGTACTGGCGGCGGTGAACCGGTGGCTCGGCCGTGACTCCCGCAGCCGCCGCCCTCGCGGTAACCCTCTTCTCTCCTCTGCTACTTCCGGTGATATGCTTATGGTTCATGTGTTCTATTGTGGATGAATGCTTATGGTTGCTACTCGCTAACCTATGTTGGATGGAATGGGATAATGGCATTGCATAGATGTTGGGCTTTTGGGGTTTACCTGCACTGGTGCTTGTGCGGGATGCTAGGGTTTGGGGTTGGGGTGGTGGCCGGTTGGCTGTGATTGATGCTTGATGCTGGCTGGCGTGGTGGATGATGGTTGCTGGCTTGCGGTTCTCCCGTGGCCGTCATGTCCCCATCTTCCTTCGGCTTGTCGCTTCTTCACTCCCTGGACCTTCGGCTCCACTCGGCTGGGACTCCTTCGCGGTCTGGGGATTGGCTGGAAGAGTTGGGGAATGTTACCTTACCTAGCTTTGTCCCTCTGTGCTCTATTCTCTCGGTTTGACTACTGGTATGCTATGTGGGATATTTGTTTGGATGGCTTGCCTGTGAGGCTTTGTTGGCTGTTGATGCCCTCTGGGCGTGGCTGCTCTGGCCCGGTGCATCTGATTCACTGTGGTTGGCATTTGCGTGGTGAGGGCTTTGACAGGTGTTTCTCTGTTGTGGGTTTGGGCTGGAATAATTTATGATATTCTGGTCTTTGCCTTGGTTGGATTCCTATGTTCAGAACAGGTTTGTATATATATAATACCGTGTGATGAGCCTACGGTTGTGAGAGGTGCCGACTGGCCCCCGGACGGTCAGGTATCTCCGTGAACGGATTACCCTGCCCGAAGTTAATCGCTAGGGCTCTGACGGCAATTTCTTCTTTTAATTATTTTCTTTTGTTCGGTCTTTTTCGGTATTACAGTTACTAGTTCACTCACAAATGAAATAACGGTGTGGTGGCCGTTCAACGATAGTCTCTAATGTATGAGATGATCTGAATGTAATAGGGCTTTCTCTTAATATTGAGGCATACAATTTAATGTAATTTCTATTCTTCATTTCTCTATTGTAATAATTATTATGTATGAGATGGACTTGGTGTAAATTAAATCATATACTTTCTAACGGAATACCATTGTATTGTAAACTCTTAATTGTTGAAAAGGGTTATTTGGTTGAGATATGGAATTGTATATATATATTTGCTGTAATTTGGATTGTCGCTATCATGTAATGCAATTTGCAATATTTTTATTTGACTTAATATGAGTTCTCATCATCGATCAATGTATGTTACTGATTTTACCCTACACAGATTGTAATTAACTACTGTTGTACTACGTACTGTTATATATATTTTAATTGACTTGAAAGTTGCTATTTGTCGTGCAATTGAATTTTTGTTTCTCATTTCAGTCCATATAGTTTGATATTCATCCTCGTTAATAAAATTATGGAAACAAGTTACTAGTTTATCATTCGTTGATTTCAATTTATACGACTACGCATAAAAGTTTAAATTTCCTCGCAATTTTAGATTATCATTTATGTAATTAATCCTACTTAACGTCCTAATTCGCTAATTAGGGTTAATTAACGACGTGGGTCGTTACATTATCTTACCTTCAGTTTTTTAATATGAGCACAAATACATATTTTTTTATTCTTATGGTACATATCTAATTTGTTTAACTACATGTCGCAATTTGTAGGTGTGTGGATGTGACCAAATCTCGGAACAAAAATGATAATACCACCACTCTTCACCATTATAAAATAGATATGTTTAATGTTGCGGTCGACCAACAATTGATTGAGTTAGAAGATCGATTCAGTTCTCAAGCAACAGAGCTTCTATCACTTTGTGCCTCACTAGATCCAAGAAAAGATGGCTTTGACATTTCAAAGATAAGTACTCTGGTGGAAAAGTACTATCCCACTGATTTTTCAAGTCAAGATCAAGCTCAATTGGAGTGTCAACTACCACATTTTCAACTTGATGTATGCAACCATCTAGAGCTAAGTACATTGCCATCACTTGCTGATCTAACAAAGGGACTAGTGAGATTAGGTAAAAATTCTATTTATCCAATGGTCGATAGATTGCTAAGATTAGTCATAACTCTTCCAGTATCAACAGCGACCACTGAGAGAGTCTTTTCAGTATGCTAGACGTATGCTACATTATTTTGCCATATGTGTTATGATTGAATTTATATGACAATATATATGCGTATGTTTAATTATATATGTGTATGTCTAATTTTGCCGACACACGGCGCCCAGGACCTATGACGCCGGCGCCTTGGCGGGTCGGCCCCCCCTTTGTCTGGATCCTGGCTCCGCCCCTGCACGTGCTGTCCTTGAGCGATGATTCAATCTCCATGATCTAATCTTCTATGGGCTGCGCTATACATGTGTATAGATGCTTCCCTTTGTTTCCTCCTATTAGTAGATTGGATATGTTTTTTGTTTCCTTCTCCTTTGCCGTCATGCCAATGCTTGAAGCCTCGTGAGTCTTCCCCAGAGCCACTTGATGACTCGTTGAGTCTTCCCCGGAGCGATATGCCTCTACTCCATATCGCCTGTCCTTGTGTTTTTCACATTGTTGTGTTTGCCGTCGTCGGCTGCACGCGTCATGAAGTCGCCACGGCCTCCTCTCAAGGTCGTGATATGTTTCTTTGTCGCCCCCAATCTTTTTGCATGGCTACATGTAACATCCACACATGCATTAGTTTGATCCATGCTTACTCTTCTTCCCTGGCCATGCCACGGCCACCCATTGGTCTCTGTCTATGTCACCCGGCCACCGTGCACTCCTCCGATGTCTGCCACAATCAAGTTTGATCTGCCCAGTGACGTATTCTCTCTGTCGCTCTCTAGCCACATATATGCATCCATGTTATGTTAACTCCTCCTGCATGCCATTATGCATGCATGTATTCTTAATTCTTTTCGATCTACCGCCTCTTCCTTGCAATCCCATCTGTTGCCTCCAAGTTTTTTTCTCGACCCAAGGTTTTGGAGCAACAGACCAGACCCAAGATTTTCACCAGTGTAAGTGAGAAGACAAATGATTCGTTGGTTTTAGTATATTTGAACGTATGTGGACCAATAAGCTCAACGACTAAACGTGGTTTTCAGTACTTTATAATTTTTATATGACTTTAGTAGATATGGTTACATCTAACTAATGAGGCATAAGTCTGAATCCTTTGAAAAGTTCAGAAAATGAAGTACAAAATCAACTTAGCAAGATAATTAAAGCCCAATGATTAGATGTGGAGGTAAATATTTAAGCTACGAGTTTGGTGGTCATCTAGGGTGTGTTTGGTTCGTGGATGGAGGTTATATCGTATATCCTGACTGAGTGGATGCAGGCTGAGTGGAATCGTATTTCAGAAAAAGAAGATGTTTGGTGAGGTTGCATGAGCGGATGCAAAAAAACTGAGATGCTGTTTGGTTGCCTATATGAGCGGATGCAGTCTACCAAACCTGAGAGGCTGACACGTGGGACCGCATAAGATACACTGCATCAACCCATCCAGGATGGCCAGTGAAGCTCATTTTGAGCGTATCCACCCATCCAGGATGAGGGCGTATTTTTGCATCCGCACATGCAGGCTGCATCCACTCATACAGGCAACCAAACAGGCTCTTTCTCAGATTATACGGATCCACCCAGCCAGGACGAAGGAGATTCAGGCAACCAAACACACCCCTAAAGAATGTGGAATTGTTCCACAGCTAACTTTGTCGAGAACACCTCAATAGAATGGGGTGTTTGAATGATGGAATCAGAACTTGTTAGATATGGTTTGGTCCATGATGAGCCAATCTAATCTGTCATTATCTTTTTAGAGTAAGATATGGACCTGAAAGTGTAAGAAAGACACCATATAAGATATGGACCTGAAAGTGTCCTAGTTTGTCTTTTTTCAAAATATGGGGATGTGAAGTATATGTAAAATGTTTGACATCTGACAAGCTTACACCTAAATCTGATAAATGCTTCTTTGTGGGGGTATCATAAGAAAACTAAAGGATATTACTTTTATAAAATGGATGAGAACAAAGTGTTTGTTGCCCAAAATGGTGTCTTTTTGGAAAAAGAGTTTCTCTCAAAAGGAGTTAGTGGGAGCACGGTAAGACTTGAAGAAATTTGAGAGCCATTAGAAAATATTTCAACTCCTATTGAACCTCTACAGAATGTATAAGATGTTGTAGAGCCTGTAGAATAAGCACCAGTCCCATATAGGTCTGAAAGGCCACGTCAATTGCCACGGGATGATGGTATGCTTTAGGGAAAATTGCTCTAATGCCACAAACTTATGTGGCATCCTTCCTTTTGTCACATACTTAAATAGCTTTGTTATTATGCCACAAACTTGAGTGTTTATTTCTTTCTTTTGCCATTTCCTCCACTTAAACTCTATTTTAATTTCAGTTTGCTTTTTTCCCTTACATGGAGTGACCGTTTTGCCCCTTCTCACTCCATACCCTACACCACGCGCACGCACAGATCAGATCGAGATCGATCTGTCTCCCCTCCCCTCATGCACAGGAGCGGAGATGGAGCCGGCCACCGTGGAGATGGAGCTGGGCACCCTTCCCGTCGCCAGTGACCCTCTCCCGACGGCGGCGCTGACGACCCCGGCCTCCATGGCGGCGGCGCCCACGACCCCGACGTCCATGGTAGCGGCGCCCACGACCCCGGCCTCCTCCGCCATGGCGGCGCCGCCCATGACCCCGGCCTCCTCCGCGGCGGCGCCCCCGACCCCGGTCTCCTCCGCGGCGGCGCCCACGCTGTATCTTGCCCAGCCAGCGACAACCCTTGCCTCGGCCTCCTCTCTATATTCGCCGTTGCTCCAGCCTCGTCAATGACAGCCAACCATGACAGCGAGGATGAGGTAAGTCCTAACATCGTTTGTCTTTTTGATCTGTAATTGCATTTAATTTTGTTGAATGGAACCATAGGCTGTTGGATTAAATAGTGCTAATGTCAATGGGATGGACGAGCGCACGATAGACATTGGGTATCCCGGGTATGTTTCGTCGTATGTTCAATACTGATTAGGGTTAAATGTCCTATTTGGTACTAACTTTTTTTCGTATTTAGAACAAGCGATCCTAACTGCGTATTCAACATAGACGCTGGAATAGAACAAGTGGATTGGGCAAGTCTGCAGATAGTACAGGGTCCTAATGAGGAAGGGAGAGATGTACCAATGGAATAAGATGAGATGTTTGTGTTTTTGGGTCTTAGAGCTGAAGATGACAGAGCTAATGAAAGGCGTAAATTAGGTATTGAATAGGAGAGAAACAATGCGCTGCCAGACGTTGAGGGGGCTGCTATTCCTGTTGACGATGTAATACCTGAGGAACATCACTTTTCTTATGATATGGACCATCCAGAGATAACCATTGGCACCATGTATCCCACGATGGATCAGTTTAGGCTAGCAATTAGGCAATATGTAATAAACGAGGAGTTTGAGTTGGGCATCAAGAAGTCTGACCGTTCAAGATTCATGGGATATTGTAAAGGTGATGGATGCCCCTGGAGAATTTTAGCTCGGGTGACACCAGACGGGACAGCAATAAGGGTACTAACTTGCACTAACTAACCCATACTTTACATGACATTGTTACTAATTTCTTTTCATAATACTTTTGTAGGTCAACCGACTTGTTGAAGAACATGACTGCTCTTCTACAAGCAGTATCAGATCTTCTATGGCCTATTATCGATGGGTTGCGTCAAAGGCAGTAAGTATTTTGAGGACTAATCCTAACATGGGTACAAAAAAGATGCAAGAGATGTTGCAGGATGACCATAATGTCACCATTGGATATGATACAGTTTGGAGGGGGAGAGAAAGAGCATTGAATGAGATTTATGGAAGTTGGGAAGGAAGTTTTCAGTTGCTTTACAACTTCAAGGCTGAGGTTGAGCTTAGGTCGCCAGGTAGCATTGTTGAGATTGACACTAAATCAGTGAAAGGTAATGTCTACTTCCACAGGCTTTTCATTGCATTTAGGCCTTGCATTGAGGGCTTTTTGAATGGATGTAGACCATACATTAGTATAGATTCAACTGCTTTGAATGGCAAATGGAATGGACATTTGGCTGCTGTAACTGCATTGGATGGGCATAATTGGATGTTTCCGGTTGCTTTTGGCTTGATACAAGCAGAGACAAATGATAATTGGACTTGGTTTATGAGTCAGCTCAAAAGGGCAATAGGTGAACCTCCTCTTCTTGCAGTTTGTACATATGCATGTAAAGGCTTAGAAAATGCTGTCAAGAGTGTGTTTCCACAAGCAAAACAAAGGAAGTGCTTTAGACACCTAATGGAAAATTTTGTTAAGAAATTTCATGGTGACATCCCTAATAACATGTGGCCGGCGGCAAGAGCATACAAGAGTGATGTATTTGACTACCACATGGATTTGGTCCTTCAAAAATGCCCTCAAGTAGCTGAATATTTTGGAAAGTACCATAACATGTTGTGGATGAGATGCATGTTCAATCCTGACATTAAGTGTGATTACATTAACAACAATTTGGCTGAGTGTTTCAATAGCTGGGTGAAGGGCATAAAGGATCTTCCTGTGGTGGAGCTAGCAGACAAAATTAGGGGAATGGTCATGGAGCTATTTGATAAGAGGAGTCAGAAGCTAGAAGGGTATATACTACCAGCTGTTGTTCTTCAGGCCAATGCAAGGACTAGGGGCCTTGGGCACTTAAAAGTGAATAGGTCTGCTGATTGGAGTGCAGAGGTGAGAGATACAAATAAAGGTGATTTGATACATGTTGTGAAGACACTTGAAATGGAGTGCACATGCCAAGAGTGGCAGCATACAGGAAAACCGTGTCAACATGCACTTGCATTTCTTACTACACAACGAAATGTGAAAATGGACAGATACATACATGAGTACTACTCTGTGCACAAATTCAGGGCTGCATACCAGGGACAAATAGAACCTTTGACGGACAAGTCTCAATGGCCTAAGGTTAATCTAGATTTTGTCCTTCTACCACCACTTGCAAAAAGGTCTTCTAGGAGGCCTCAAAAATTAAGAATCAAGAGCTGCTTAGAGAATGGTGGAAAGGGTAAAAACAAATGCAAGAGGTGTGGGGAGCTAGGACATAGACAGGCAAAATGTCCTCTTAATGGCACCAAGAAGAGGTAATTAAAATGTAGTCATCCAATTTACTGTTTCCATTTTATGCAATTCATTTGACTGTTGTTCTGTAACAGGAAAAGAAAGCCTACAAAAAGGAACACTAAGGCTGGAAAGACAGCTTCTACTTCTCAAGCAAGCACACCTACTAGAGTAAATGTTTCCATTCCTCAACAAATCATTGATAGTCCAGGGGTGATGACAAGAAGGATGCTTGCACAAGCAATGGGAGAAGGGCCATCACAGCCTGCAATGACATCTTCTCCAGTGAAGGCCTCCAAATCAACAAAGAAGATATCTCCGAGGAAGAAAAGGAAGTAGAATTTTAGTGTAATTCTGTTATTTTAGATGAAAGTAATGAATATGGGATGGAACCACTCTCTTTATGAATGTTCTGAAGTATTACCTTTTGTTTATGTATGGGCTATGAATATGTGTCATACTGCTATATTTTTGTAAGAACTAATGCATATTTTATGAAGGTTCTAAATGTTCCAGTTCTCATTTGGAGTGCTTTAATGCTTTGGCCTCAGGAAATGTTCCAGTTCTCATTTGGAGTGCTTATAATCATTTGCTTTTTCCCTTATATGTGGATGTTTGGCAGTGCTCATTTGGAGTGCTTTAATGCTTTGTAATATGCAGACTTTTACTTCACAACAAAGGGATGGAATACAAAAAATGCTGGAGCTGCAGCAGTTCTTGTTGCCGATGACAAAGTGGAGCCTTTGATCACAGTGGACACTCCAGAATCTGGTGGCACAGAGCACATAGCACATAGCTTCAGCACTTGTAACAGAGATTTGGGGACGACCTTAAGCAAGCACTGGAAAATGGAGATATGGTAAATGTCATGTATGAATTCTGGACAAACAACACTTCATCACTCATTTCAGCATTGCAATTACATTTCTCAATTACAATCACTTCATCACTCATTTCAGCATTGCAATTACATTTCTCAATTACAATCACTTCATCACTACATTTCTGAATCACAGTAAATCTCTAATCACATAGCCATCCAATTTGCCATACATCTTCAATTGAGTCATAGACAGAGGCTTGGGACATTTCTGAATCTTCAATTGAGCTGTCGGGAGATGAGACGCCAAGAGAGGAGGCCTAGGCAAGGGTCGTTGCTGGCCGGGGTCGTGGGCGCCGCCGTCGGGAGATGAGACGCCAGGGCAGTGGGCGCCAACGGCCGCGCTTGGAGAGGGGGCGCCGCCACGCCGGAGGAGGCTGGGGTCGTGGGCGCCGCCGCCATGGCGGAGGAGGCCGGGGTCGTGGGCGCCGCCGCCATGGACGCCGGGGTTGTGGGCGCCGCCGCCATGGAGGCTGGGGTCGTCGGCGCCGCCGTCGGGAGAGGGGGCGACGCCACGCCGGAGGACGTCGTGGGCGCCGCCGTCGGGAGAGGGTTGCCGAAGGACGCCGGGTCGAGGGTCGCCGGCGACGGGAAGGGTGCCCGGCTCCATCTCCGCTCCTGTGCGTGAGGGGAGGGGAGACAGATCGATCTCGATCTGATCTGTGCGTGCGCGTGGTGTAGGGTATGGAGTGAGAAGGGGCAAAACGGTCACTCCATGTAAGGGAAAAAGCAAACTGAAATTAAAATAGAGTTTAAGTGGAGGAAATGGCAAAAGAGAGAAATAAACACTCAAGTTTGTGGCATAATAACAAAGCTATTTAAGTATGTAGCAAAAAAAAGGATGGCACATAAGTTTGTGGCATTAGAGTAATTTTTCCCTATGCTTTAAGACACCGGAAAGATACAATTAATATTGGTTCACAAGAACACGATATGATTCGTCTTTAATTGCGCTTATCAGCTGTACATAATGTGCATCCAAAACTGACCTCAATGTCAAAGAATCGAAGCCGCGAGAGACAATCTCGTAGGATAACTTAGGATGTTCCTGTTACTTCCTATGCCTTCTTTTGTGGTTGCTTACACCTCATCAATCCATATGTCCAAGTTGTTATTAACCTGTCTAGTGTTTACCAAGACCAGAGGTTTCTGGAGGTCAACAAATTAAATAATAGAGATCCACGAAGAAGTTTCTGATTCTCATCTGTTGTGGTGCAAGAAGAGGGAGGCTTCGGAGATGCAAATCCTAACAAGAGCGCACCATGCATCGACTCATCAGCATGCACTAGCTAGCCGAGGCCTTGGTTGATTGCTGCACCATTATTAGTTAGGTGGATGGCTGCCTTGCTAGCTTCTCACTCTCAGCCCTAAGCTATAACTCATCTCTTTAGCTAGATGCATACTTAAAGCAAGGGAAGAAGAAAAAAAGAAAGATGGAGAGAGAGATATGCTTGGCTTTGGGCAGATGGACTCCTTTGTGATGCATATATGATACATCCAAAAGTTTTTTTTTTTGCATAAAACACGTGTGTTTTCTGAATCCTTGATTGCGAAGAAACTAAACTTTCTTGAAAGCCGGAGCGTTTACAATATTTTCCCTATAATAAACTGAACCACACGAGTGCTGTCTCTGCCGACTTTATCCAAGGACTCATTGAGAGCTTGATCATTAGGGGAATGAATTATTTGTGGGTGCCCATTGTTGTACAATACTGACAATCCGAAAATATTTCTCTGAGAAAGGATGTTAAGTCAAAATGTGACACTATTGTGTGAAGGACCATGTGAGAAAGTCTAGAATAATGTTATGGAGTGGTAAAATGATTTTGCAAAAATTACATTTGATTTGAGCTATTTTCTAGACGTGTCAGGAAAATCGGAAATACCGTAGGTATTAGTGCGGTAGATCCGCTTTGCATGGACAATACGTTGGAGAGCAATTTAGGTCAAGGTGGAGTTGGTTGGATCAAGACTAAGAATTTAGTGGATGCACATTTATATGCTTTGAAAAGCGTGCATAAGTGAATTTGTGAGAGTAAAACCCATGTGTGTGGAGTTAACGGATTTCCCTATTGTAATAGTAGATAGGATCCATTAATAGATGTAGGTGGCTGGTTGCCTACCTATAAAAGGGCTTGGGATGGAGACATGGATGGTTAACCATCCAACCCATCTCATGTGCTCTCATCTCTAGGGTTAGGGTTTGAGATTGAGTGCCTTGTGTGCTCTTTGTCATTCAAGGTGGAGTGACTATAAAACCAATCTTTTCAAGTAAGCAATACATCAATCGTTTTGCATCTCTTAGGTCTCTCTTGTTTTTAATTGATGTACTTGACTTTTAGTTAGTTTTGATCTCTCTTCTTTTTCTCTTGTGATCTTGCTATGCCAACAATATGTAAGAGATGGAGATAATCCTTAGGAATACATCCCCACCCATCTAGACACTTTGATAGCGACATTCACAAAAGACATAGTTTTTGCTTGACTTTAGCCTCTTTGGTCCATCTCTTGATCCGAGGGTTTTTAGCTGGGATTCTTCTGTATTCTAGTTTGTTGTGATATGTAAGAATACATCTAGAGTCATCTTGACTATCTTCTACCCACGAGCAAGTTGTATTCACCATTTCGAGTTTTGGCTCAGTTTTGGTGCAACCTTCCAACAAATTGAAAAAGGTCACAGTTTTGACCATGATTTTCATGATCGTTTATTGGAACAGGTTCTTGATACCCTAGGGAAGGTCTCTGCAAAATTTCATATCATTTAGATCTACGGATCAAAAATTCTCGTGATTTTCGTTTTTGAAACTGTGTTGAAAACACTATTCATCCTGATTTTACTGTAGCAACGGAAGTACCGTGATTACTGTAGTGGTAGTACCGCAGTTACTATAGCAAGCGGTAGGTTCGTAATTACAATGACAGTAGTTTTGATTTTGCAGATTATTTTTGGGTTTTTAGTGTCTTGAATTGCTAGTTTTTATAGCGATCTTCCATCTTAACCTCCATAGCTCTGTAGCTATTGAAGTGAATGGTTTGTAAATACTTAAAGAAAAAAAATTAAAAAACACCATTCACTTTTCTCTATTGCTATATTCGATCTTTCAATACACCGAGGAAAAAGTTTCTATCTCCATCATCGATCCTTCGCTCCAGCCATCTCCTGCATGAACTTTTTTACAAGCTTCTTGCTTGTCCACTCGTCCCAGCTTCTCCATGTGGCTCCCTGAAACACATTCCATTTTGCCTACCAACGAATTGTGCAATGCAATACACTGCATTCTCTATTGACATATATGTAAATATGAGATTAAAATTCACAATACTACATGTATTTTGGCCATACCTATCAGAAAATTATATGTATAACAATAATGTGTAAGTTGTTTTAATAGTTATGCCCAAATATGTGTTGTGCATTTTGTAAGGCGATGGGAGGAGCTATGTCGTTCATTTAATGTGGAAAAGATGTTTACAATGCTCCTCACTACCAGGGGTGTAAACGGAGCGGATAATTTCTATCCGACTGACCGACCAAAGATGCGCGGAGCGAATACGGAAGAGGTAAATGGTTATCTGACACTATCCATGTCCAACTCCGAGGAAAAAATGTGGAGTGAATACGAAAGAGGTAAATGGGTATCCGACACTATCCGTGTTCGACTTCAAGGAAAAAATATGAAATATAATATGGGATGAGTGATATCCGTCCGTATGCATATCTGTATATCAACTGATATGAGGAAGTCTGTTGTGACTTCACTTAGGAATAAATAACATATAGACGGATTGTCACATCTAAACAGGCAGGGAAGGTTTAGTGCTCTTCCTTCGACATCTCGACGATTAGTTTCTCCGTGTTCACTCTGATTGTACCCTACTATCCAATGTCCTGTATAAAAAACGGATAATTTCTGTCCGACTGATCGTCCGAAGGCTTATAGAATGAATACAAAATAGAGAAATGGGTATCTAGTATTATTCGTGTTTGACTCTGGTTCTGAGAAAAAAATACGGAATAGGATACAGGATGAGCAATATCCTCTGTATCTGTTTCTATTGCACCCTTACTCACTACAATAGCTGAGAAATCATTCAAGCTGTTGCAATAGGCAAAAAAAGGGCGACCTAGCAGCAAAGCAACGGTTGAAAAGAAACCTCACAGGCTTGGAGGGTCCTACGCCAATGCTCTCTGTCTTCCTTCGCCTTGTTTGCCACCTCAAACAATATGTTGAGAGGAATCCTTCAGGTTAGGTTGTATATCAAGAAACCAGGCTACTGTTGTTTTCCATCTTTGCGAAAGAAAGTCTGAGGAAAATCCTTGTCTTTTTCCACCTTTGGGAAGGAAGGGCACACAAAACTCATAATCGTTTTCTACCTTTCGTGAAAATAGGGCCAAGTGAATGTAACGTAGGGAGAGAAAGGTTACCGTGTTGTTGTTTTCTTGTGTATGCACGGGTGCAAATGCCTATACCTGTCCAGTATAAAGTGCCTGCAAGGATCGTTGAGTGATACCATGCAGAGCTGTCAAGAAAAAAGATCGGTCAACTTCGGTTTTAGACTCTTAACACTTTGATAGTTTCGAGCTAGTTGTATAACTCTTAACACTTTGATAGTTTGGAGCTAGTTGTATAATGTACGGCAAAACTCAAAAGACTCAAAAGAGCCCATGTATGTAGAGAAGGTTTGGGTTTGTGTCTGCCTGCTAGTGTGGAAGATGGAGCAAGACTCAAAAGAGTGTTTACCTTCAATTCTGTACGCACAGCATTTTCTGCTAGCGTTAATGAACCTAACTGCTTATGACTGAGCAGTTTTTGCAGTTCCTAGCTAAGATAGTTTGTCCTTTAATAGAAGAAAAGAGGATGGTCTGATACCATACAGCAGTGATCTGAATAGCTGGTGCAAATTGCCTCTGATGGATTAGCTTCTATTAGACCACGTGGATGATCGTAGATTAAGATATGACGAATAATTGATATTTGGTTTGTCTTAGATTTTGCGTTTGTGAAAGACTTGGTCATTTGCTGTTGATATCCTTGCTTTCGAGTGGTTTTGCTCAATTACAAGTGATTACAGTCTTCAGACACTCTTACGACCACGGCATCAGAACACAGACAATCTTACGACCACAGATTGAACACAGCTACGACCACAACAGCTATCGACCACGTTCAGCTTACAACCATGGCATGCTACGACCACTTCAGCTTACAACCACGGCATGCTACGACCACATTTGGCTTCGACCACAGCAGGTAATCATAGCTGCAGTACTCTTTCATGGTCATAGCTACAGTACTCGATAGTTGTAGACTTTACTAGTCGTTAATCGAAGGCATTACGGTCGATGGTCGTAAGTTTTGCAGACTACATTCATGGTCGTAGGTTTTGCGGACTACGTTCATGGTTGTAGGTTGTGCAAATTACATTCATGGTCGTAGATTCTGCAGACTACCTTCATGGTCGTAAGTTATGCAGACTACGTTCATGGTCGTAGGTTGTGCAGACTACATTCATGGTCGTAGATTTTGCAGACTACCTTCATGGTTGTAGGTTTTGCAGACTACCTTCATGGTCGTAGGTTTTGTAGACTACCTTCATGGTCGTAGGTTTTGCAGACTACCTTCATGGTCATAGCTACAGTACTTGATGGTCGTAGCTTTGGCAGTCTTGTCAATACTTGTAGACCTTTCAGTCTGCTGTTCTATCTTCGTTAGTCAGAGGCTTAGCGATAGGTTACTGTAGGCTTCTCGGTCGGTACTCGTAGACCTTCATGGTCGATACAAGTGCTTTATTCATGTGACTTTCGAGTACGTTAAGTACTCGGGTTAGACCAGTGGTAGACTGGTCGGTGGTTGGTGGTCGACGATGGTCGTTGCTTGAGGTACTCGTAGTCGGAGGACTCGGTACTCGGTAGAAGTAGTTTCACGACCACAATAAGTGGTCGGATATTGGAATGTTGTCTGTACTCGTAGGCTTCGAGTACATGTTGTGGCTAGTCAATACTCGGTACGGTACTCGATAGTCGTCAGTTGCAGTGCAAGTGGTTCCCTAGTACTTGTGGGTTACGAGGTCTTGTTCCAGTTAGCAATGGTCGTAAGTGTTCTGAGGCATGGTCGTAAATGACCTGGGAGATGGTCATAGGTGGTTTGGATCTTGTTTGGGGATAGACAAGGATGTGTTTTGCTAATGTGTGTTGCAAGGAGATGGTTTTTTTGGTCTTTGCATGTGCAGGTGGGCATGGAGGTGGCCATGGTCAGTGACGAAGAGGACCGGGACTAGGAGGGGGTAATCTGAGGTCCAGGTTGCTGGGATGTCACGCAAGGTGGTCGAGCTCATGCTAGAGCACATGGAGGTCAAAGGTGGATGCTGCGTTGAGGTGTGGAGATGATTATAGTCGGTGACGAGGAAGACCAGGACTAAGAGGGGGTAATCTAAGGTCCAGGCGGTCAGGTGGTCACGCGAGGTGATCAGGCTCACGCGAGAGCTTGCAGTGATGGTGCACGATGGAGATACATGAGGGGACATCCTAGAGACTCTGTCGTGGGTGTCGTATGGAGTTGTGGATGGAGTCTATGATCTATACGAGTTGGTTAGAACCCGTGTTAGGAAGGGTTTCGGGTCCCTTGGTTTGAGGAAGAGATAGATTTCATGTCCAAGTGGAACAGGACATGGTTTGAAGTGTTTGAATGTAACACGACTTTGTGTGCTGGCCTATAAAAGTAGGGGAAGCTGTAGGTTAGCGTACAAGGTTTTAGGGCTTTCACGGAGAAGGTTTTTAGGGGGTGCTGTGAGGCACTTTGTAGGCAAAAACTTATTGATGAAATAATAGATCAGATTCTTTCATCCTCGGTGACTTCTAGAGTATCACCATTTTTCCTCTGTTTTCCGAGCTCTGTGTTGTCTTCGGCGTGTACTCGTTCGGGCGGAAGGAGGATATGACCATGTACGGTGTTGTCATACAGAGAGATCAGAATAAGCAAACGATCAATATGAGATTCTGTAGAGTGATCGGAACAATCAGGCGACTAATCCGAGATCATGCCGAGCGATTGGAGCAAGTCGGCAGTTGATCCGAGTACTCATATGCATATGGTCATAAGCAAATGGCTGGAGCGAGCAATTGGAGGCAAGCGGTCGGGGCTATCGTTCGGGACGAGTGGTCATAACGTCTGATCGTGATGTGCAGTCAGGCAACAAAGCTACAGAGGCTTATGACCACGTACTGGCAAGTAGCTGCAGTCTGTACTTCCTCTCGGTAGCACGCTGTTGTGGCCAGTACTTCCGTTCATGATCTACGTTGCTTAGTTTTTTTTTCTCTGCGTTGTGCTTTGGTTTCAGGTGATAAAAAGTGGAGACAATTATTTACGCCCCTCTGATTGTGCCATGCAATCCTACAAGTATTATCAGAGCCAATTGCTATGGTGTCATAGAGGTATGTGAATCGTCCTCCTATGCTAGATGGTTCTGATTTTAATTTTTGGAAGTGTCGGATGCAAGCTTACATTGAAACTCAAGGTAGTGATGTTTGGAATAAAGTTGCTACACCATATGAGGTTCCTGCTACTGTTACTAATTTAAATAAAATAGATGATGATTTAAATACTCAAACTCGTAACTTGTTATTTCAAGGAATTTCTCGCAAAGAGTTTGATCGTGTATCTCATATTAATTCTGCTTATTTAATTTAGAAAACTCTTTGTGATTATCATGAAGAAACTACTAAAATCAAGAAAGTGCATAAAAATCTTTATCAAAAAGAATATTCTGATTTTGTTATGAAGCCTGGTGAATCCATTGATGATTTCTTTGCTTGTTTTGAGAAAATATTGAGTGATCTGCGCAGTGTTAGTGTTATTCCTACTGAAGAAGATAATGCAACTAAAATTTTGAGATCTTTAGGTTTTGAGTGGTTGATGGTTTTCACAACTATTAATCAGACTGTCGATCTAGATACTTTAACTATGGATGATCTTTATTCTAGATTGAAAACCTATGAGATAGAAGCTTTGCCATCCAAGATTGATAAATCTTCACCTTTAGCACTTATGACTAACCCCGTGCAGGCTGCTTTGTCGAGTGTTTTGTCTTGTGTTTCTTTGTCTACCTTATCTTCTTTTTCAGAGAAACAGTTCGAGCAGCTCCCTGAAGAGGACTTGGTGTTGATCTCCTCTCGAGAATACAAAGCACTCAACAATGTGAGGATGAGAAAGCGAGGTAGCGGGTCTGATCAGATGCTATGAGTGTGGCGAGATAGGTCACATTAAGATGGATTGCCCTAACCTAAGAAGCAAGGAGGTTAAGGATGACAAGGCTCAAACTCGTCGCACTCAATTCAAGATTGATCCAAGCAAGAAGCGCAACTATCGCAGGGCAGTCAACAAAGTACTTGCAACACTTGAGGAGATTAATTTGAGTGATGTTGACTCTACGAGTGAAGATGAGAATAAAGGCAAGAAGGCAAAGGCGGAGGACTTCACAGGGATGTGTTTTATGGCCAACAGTGAGGAGCTCAGTGATGATGATCTGTACAGTGATCCTGTTGAGGTAAAACCTTTTTATACTGATTTATCTCGTACTGTGCTTAGATTGACAGAGGAGCTCAAAAAGTATAAAAAGAAAATTAAAAATTATGATTTTGTGGTTGGGAGCTTAAATTCTAAAATTTATAGACTTAGAGTTTCTATTCCTGATGATGAATCTTGTGAGGCTTACCAAGTTTTACATTCTGAGTTAAAGACAGTTAGAACAATTAATACATCAAAATTGGCTCAACTTAGTGATGTAACTGCTAAACTTGATGAGTTAAAATTGACACACGACTCTTGTGATGAAAACTTAAAAATTGCTAATGATGAAATTGGAAAGCTTAAGTCTAGTTCTTCTGCTCAATCTAAGGCTTGCACTAAGTGTGATTTGCTTCAAGCTAGGCTTAATTCATCTCAGGAGATAATCCAACAAATACTCTATCATGAGACTCTCTCTTGTTCAAATTGTTCTAAGCTTAACATTGAAATAGAAATCTTGACTAGACAACTCAACGATTTAGCTGAAAGGAAAGATTAGCTCAGTCTACTGCTTCTAAAGGCCTTGCAAATGATTTTGTTAAATGCACAACCTGTCCTACATGGTTAAAGAGAATTAGTATCTAAAAGACATTTTAGAGAGGTTCTCGTTTGGCAAAAAGAATTTGAACATGATTCTAGATGAATCAAAAACAAGTGTAAAGAAACACAATCTAGGATTTAATTTCATTGAGCATGCCAAACATAATCCTCCTAAAGTTGATAAGCTTCTCGAACCTGGGAAATTGGAAGTAGAACCTGAACCTAAACAGATTAAATTTAAATCTGCTGGTGTTACAAAGGAATTCTCTACCAAAGTGGGTATCGTGAAGTCAACAGATAAGTATAAATGTACTTATTGTGGTAGAGATGATCATGTGGTTCAATTCTGTTTTTGGAAAGCAAAGATGGAGAAGAGGGCCGGCGGCAGCGCATCTGGTGGCAGATGTTTGTGTTTTGGATGGTATGCCACTGCTGTCCTGCTCTATGTTAATCTTTCATTTGTCATTTACAAAGATCTTGATCCTTTCCCGTCGAGCAAATTAGGTACAAAAAAATAATGCGGTTTCATGTTTAGGTGTTTAGATTACAAAAATAATTGGAACTTAGAACGACAATTGTACAGGTGTTTGCTTCTATGCAGAAATGAAGGGATTCTGCGGGAACAAAGGACAACACCAGGCTCTAAAAGCAAAAGTTAAGTTCGGTACGCCCATCGTCCCGTAATATAAATTCAAAATCTCCTATACATATAGACTAAGTATATATCGAAATGTTTTAAAAAAATAATGCTATTAGATTATGCATACATCTATTAAATGATATATTACAATTACTTACTCATTTTTTAGTATTAAAATAGAGGTGTATAATGAAAATATTGCAATAACTACACATTTGATCATCACAATAAACTTATATTGTGGGACGATATTTTTCTTAAATGATGACTTATATTGTGAGACGGAGGGAGTAAAAGTTACGCAACCACACATGCCCTCTGTTCAGGATTTTATATTGCTTTCTCAGTTTCTCTAAACATCCATTATTTTTAATTCTTGCCCTTCATTTGTTCATGCAAATTACCGTAGTCCAAAGCTAAAACTCTCCCTTTTTAAACTAAGTTGCATGTTATTAAATCCAGTGAGTTGATATAGCTCTATGACGTTGCCTTCCAGCTTGTGGTTGAAACAGAGTTATGGTACAAGTGGTGTTAGAGTTGAACTTATTAAGATTAGTGCTGTGGAACTGTTTAGTACTGGTGCTTTGTTACGTAAGCTTGTGTCCCCAGCATCGAACTACGGGCATGCTCCAAAGAGCTTCTGACAAAGTTTCTGGTAGTGGTTATTAGCTTTTGATTTTTGATTGAAATTGAACTGTATTGGTGGCTAGTTTTTTCTACTATTATATAAAAAGGAGTTGGTGGTCGTCGGTTCGTTCTCTCCTCTCCTCTCTATAGCCATCCGATTTGATTTGAACCATTCGCCTCTCTCCTCCTCTCTCTTTCTCAGATACAACCGCCCACCCTCTTCACTTTCCCTATCGCCTCGCGCATTCCGGCCACCCTTCTCTCTCTGTTGCTTACTCTCCAATATTTGATGTGTAAAGTTGGTCAGACAGTAAGTTTCGTCTCACCATTTTAATGATTTCGTTGCAACGCACGGGTCTCTAACTAGTTTTCTAAGAAAAATGAGGAAAATCAAAAGAAATTGAAAAGAAGTATATATCGTTACAAACAATGCAAAGGAATTGGACAAAAAAGAACAGGTAAAAAAGCAAAAAAAAAACCCGAAATTAGAAGCCGATGTGTTTCAAGTGGCTTCTGCTTTAAATAAGCTGAAAACCAGAAAAAAGCTAGAAGTTAAAACCGACGCGTTCTAACTGGCTGGGCTTTTTAGTAAATTTATACAAAAAATAGCTCGACGACTTCCCTATCATCGGTGTAGACTATACGAAACTAAAGCTTCACTGAATTCCTTGTCTTTGTCTTGCAGATAAATTGGTGTTCGATACATGAATCTGAAGTTATCTTGTAGAACGCATGTCGTTGGTTTCTTCCAGAGGTGAAGAACTGCATATTCATAATTCAGTATGTGCAGTATCAATTTTTTCACATGAACCACATATCTCTGGCTGCAGATATACTTGGAGATATTGGCAGGAATTGGCACTTTTCAGTACTTGGAGATATGTTGGGTTCTTCTTATATCATATCAAATTTTGTGTAGTAGTAAATATAAGTTGAAAAGCCCCAAAATTTCAAAATCCAAAAATTTGTGAATTTTTGCCGGTTTTTGGGTGAATTTTGGAAACTTTCCTTTTCGGGAAAGTCTCCCTCTTTCCGCTTTCCCTTTTCGGCTGGGCGCTTCCTCTTCTCTCCGGCGCCCCCGCTCTTTTCCGCTTTCTCCGCTCCCCGGCCTCTCCCGCGCGGACGCCTCCTCCTTCCTCCGCTGGCGCCCGCTCCCTTTCCGCCTTCGCCTCACGCACGCGCGGAGCGCTGCGCGCTGCGCCTCGCGCCCGCCTCCTCGCGCGCGCGCGGACAGCGCCGCCCCCCGGATTTCCCCCTCGCGCCCGCGCCACCCCGACCACCACGGTCCGAAACCGTGGGCGCTCCCGCGCCACGCGTCGCCGCTCCTCTGCGCTTGGCCCCGCCTGGCAGCGCCGCTCTCTCTCTCTCGCGCGCGCGAACGCCCTCCGCTCGCCGCTCCTCGCTCCTGCCCCGCCGCGCTGTCCCGACCGCCGCAGAGACTTCGCGCCACGCGGCGCCATTCCTCTGCGCCCGACCCCACCTGGCAGTCCCCGCCTTCCCTTCTCCCGCGCGCGGACGCCTCCCTCCCCATGCCGCAGCTCCACCTGCTCCTGTGCTGTCCCGTCGCCATAATCGCCGCGCAGCGCCCGGTCACCGCCCGTCTCGCGGAGGAGACGCTCCCCCGACCTGCTCCCATCATTTCCCTGTTGACCCCGGAGCTCACCGTTGCCTTCACCCCGAAGGAGCCCCTCCCTCCGCCCGGGTACAAATACCCCACCTCGGCTCCCCCTCACTCCTTTGCTTCTCGAGCACCTCAGCACCCCCCATTCGCCTCCTGCCACTCCCAGCCCCCTCCCAGAGCCGCCGATTGGAGCCCCGTTGCCCGAGGCTCCGCCGTCGTCCTCCCCTGCGCCGGTGGCCCCCGGGAGCCGAACTCCCTCTCCCCTCCTCCATTCTTCGATTTCTCCCGCCGAGAGCACCTCCTCCCCTCACTGATCGTCTTGGTGACTTTCTTTTGGCAGGTGAACGCCCGAAGAGCTCCAGCCTCGTTGCTCACCGCCGGCCGAGACCACCCTCCCGTGGCCAGACCTCCTCGCCGCCTTCCAGCTCCTGCCGCCACTTCCAATGTGAGCCTCCTGATCCCCTTCCCGTGTAGCCGCGGCCGATTGGGCTATTTCGCCGCCGGCGACCTCCCTCGCCTCCGAACTCCCGAACCACCCCCTTCTGTTCCCCGCCCTCTCCGTTGCTCCCCTCGCCTCCCCAGTGCCCCAGATGGATTCCCCGTGTCCAGGAGCACCCAGTGGAGCCCTCCCCGGTCCCCGGAAGTCTCCGCAGTCGCCGGAGCGCCACAGCTCCACCGCCACCGTCTCTCGGTCGCTCCCGCCCGGCTGGAGGTAGACGACGATGGCGTGGCGCTATCCTCGCCGTCCCTCCTCTCTGGCGCAGTTTAACCGCAGCCCTCCGATCCTCCGTAACGCTTCGTCGTTGCCCCGTTCCCTCCGCCGTCCGATCTGCATAACCCCGCCTCCCCTCAACCGCCCGATCCAGCTCCCCCGCTCCGCCCGCCTTCCTCACCCCGCCACCGTCCGATCCCCGCCTGCTCCATCCGAGCCATCGGCACGCCCCGCATCCCCGCCGCCCACACCGTCCACGCGTCGGCCATCGCCACCGGGTGGGCGCGCGTGCCGCTGGGCCGAGCCCGCGGCCAGCTCCGCGCTCGCGCGTTTAAATCGCAGGCCGGGCCGCACTGTAGCAAAGCGGCCGGGCCGCACTGTTCATAACCATTTTCCAGTGATTTATTGATTTCTAAAATCCCAGAAAATCCAAATAAATCCTAGAAAATCACAGAAGATCCCAAAAATTCCCAAACTTCACCACTTTGCTCCAAATAATATTCCAGACCCATTGGTGACCTCCATTTCCACAGAATCCTCCCAAATAAATTCCTAAAATTCCTCATTTGGAGATTTATGCAATTTACTCCTTTTTAAATAGTTTATTTTCCCTCGCTTGATTAGTCTCAAGCTGGATTTAATTTGTTTGTATGTTTACGCTAGTGTCGGAGTCCCCTGAAGTTCAGTTGCAGCCCCAGGAGCCAGGAGGTTCTTCGTTCGAGCTAGCGGAAATCATTCGGATTGACGGCAAGTCCCAAATCCTTTGATCATATTGCAACCCATGCTGTTTATTTATGTTATTATGCTATTTGCATTAAGCTAGTTGTGAAATGTTAGTTTGAAATAAAATAAAATGTTTAGAATGACTTATTATATAGTTAATCCTACCACCGTTAAAATGCCATGTTTAATTTGTTGCCATGCCTTTGTAACCCTAGAATTAATTACTTGATAATCTAGATAATTGTAGGATATTATTATCATCTTGCAAAATGTTACACTGATAAGGTTGTGGCTGTGGGCCAATAGGATTTGGAAAACCCGACTCTAAGGTAGGGTGGTATGGGACACTGTATCTTAGAGCGGAGAGTGCCGGCGTGCACAAGGTAGGGTAAGGAGTGGGGAGCCGCGAGACGGCCTTCGCCCATCTTTACCCTAGGGTTTGGAGTAGGGTAAGGGTGAGTGGGAAATCGCGAGACGGTCTACGCCCACCGCTTACCTTAGGTTGGGTCGCGGGCCTGGCGAGGTTGTGGACCATGTGAAAATATAAGGACTAAAACCCTTATGCTGAGCAAATGTCATAGAACCCGCTCAAACCACAGGAGTTGACTTGTCAACACTTGTCTAGTAGATGCTCAACTCGATTGAACTCTACAGGAGGTTTAGCAGTGAGGTTAGGCAAGCCGTGTTTGGGTGCCTAACAACGGTAGAGTTCACTCGAAGCGGACACCGTCTTTTCTTGTGTGTGTGTGTGTGTGAGAGAGAGAGAGAGCCAGACCCGAGTGAATTCTACCGGGTAGAGCCTATATAAAGAGTTGAGCAGTGAAACGACCTGGCTTTCTTAACTCTTTAGCGGGAGTTAAGGGATCGTGTGGGTAAAGCTGAGCAAACTCTGCAGAGTCAAATAAAGGGTATTCGAATACGCCGTGCTCCCGGTTATTGGAGCTGTGTCACTTGGGTGATTCCAGCAGCAAAGCTTAAGTAGTTTTGTACATGCTTTAACTTGTTTAGGTTGGTTAATGAACTCTTGTTGAAAAACCCCTGAGGTCTTAAGAAGTAAGTTTTGAGTCCGTCTTATTAAAATGATTGCAAATAAAATTGCATCCACCCAATGTAATAAACCAAATATACACCCTCCCTTTGATATTCCGTGCATATAGTAAGTTAGGATCCCTTTGGGATTTGCTGAGCCGGTTGTTTGGCTCACGGCTTGCTTAAATCCAATCTTTAGAGGATCAAGACGAAGAAGAAGGCCTCCCCGTTGAAGAAGTCCCGGAGGATCTTTTCTTCGACGAGGACCCTTGGCTGTAGGTCTCGGCCGCGCTCAAGCGGATTCTGGAAATCTTTTGTAATGTAATTACACTTTGGGCTTGCACGCCCCGCTGTGAAAACCCTGGATGTTAATCCTTATGTCAAATATATGCTGGACTTTTGTTGTAAGCATGCAATGGTATACTCTTGCGCGACACTCCATAACTGTTCATGCTTGAATAGTTACGGAATGCCGTGTCCGTACGCGCCCCTGGAAACGGGGGCGTTACAAGAAGTGGTATCAGAGCAGGCTCTTGACCGTAGGTTGAGACCTAAGGCAAACTAGGAAGCGATTTTATCGCAAAACTTAATTTAAGCCATAAAAACGGTTTACGAAAAATATAAGGTTTATTGCTGTCTTTTTCCTCTCTTGTTGCTACCTTATCTGTCTTAAATTTATTTCTGCTTAAGTTTTACACTTGCAAAAGTTTATTGCTTCGCTTGTCTAATTTCAAAATTTTGTTTCCGGCAGATGGTGCACTACGTTCTCTCCCGCCCTGACCGTATGGATGGATGGCCATACAAGCTTTGGGAGATGAGGAGGTACCTTGGTTCGAGGGAGCACTGCAGCCCAGTGTTCCATGCAGTGAGCCGCACCCGTGGAGAGCAGCTCTACGAGTGGAAGGCGTGGGTGGTCCTTACACCCCTGCCTGTCCGCCCCGACCAGGAGCTTAAGTTCATCGCCAGAAGGATGGACAAAGACGACGCAGTTCAGGATGCGGCCCAGAAGGCTGCGTTCTACTTGCGGGACTACTACAGCCTCGAGCTCTCCTACACTCCCTTCGACCTGGTGCCGCAGCAGCGTCGCGAGGGCCTGGCCGTACCTCAGTTCGGTGAGGATGACGATCCCCGCCTCGCGGGCATCGCCGTCCTTTGGGCACAGCAGGTCGTTCGTTACGACAGCACGGTCGAGGAGTCCAGGAGGCTTCAGCGACAGCTCTGGAGGGCTCGCGAGCAGGATCAGCAGCTCAGAGCCTCTCTCCGTCGTTTTGAGGAGATCGAGGCCTTGGATCACGTTGAGGAGCCGAGTGTCCAGTCCTCGTGCTCCACGGTGCAGTCTAGGTGCAGGCGCCGGCTGATGACCACGGTAGAGTACCGTGCCCGGTTCCGCCCGGCAGCCCCGCTTGCCCTCCCAGCACCAGGGGACGACGAGGAGTAGACGCTGTTCGCTAGCGTAGCCCAACCTTTTGTAATAGCTGTACTTTTGGTTTGTAATGCAAGTGCAAACTCGAACCCTAAGTGGTCTGCGTGCCTCTTGCTTTATCGTGGAACTTATGTTAATTAATCCTTTATGTTGCTTGTCTAAATTATCAGTATTTCCCCCTGTGTGTTCAAAGCTTTCTTCTGTCCCCTTTCGTTCTTGTTCTTACCTTTGTTTCGCCCTATACTTACCTTGAAATTCGAAGTCTTACTTGCCACTCTTAATTGTCAAAGCCGCTGCAAATCTAACCTCAAGTTCCCAATAAACAGATGGAGCCAGCAGAGCAGACGGGTCAGACCAGCGGGCAGGGTGCACCTGCCACCGACCAGAACACACTTGCCAAGGTTATCGAAATGTTAGAAAAGAATCGATATCAAGGAGAGCAGAATATCTTGAAAGTGTTAGATCAGCAAGCTCAGCTTCTCGAACAGATTGCAACCCGATCCCCCAGTTTTCCTAGTGGGAGTAGTGCTCCTCGGGATGGTTCTCCAATTTCCACCCGATGGGCGGATTTTCTGAAAACACGTCCACCGGTCTTCTCCACCTCCGCTGACCCTACGGTAGCTGAGGATTGGCTTGTGGACGTGGAGAGAAAACTTCAAACAGCACAATGCGACGACAAAGAGAAGGTGTTGTACGCATCCCACCAGTTGCAGGGTGCTGCGGCTACGTGGTGGATCAACTACCAACGCACCCTACAGAACAGAGAAATTAGTTGGGAAGACTTTTCAAAGGCCTTCCGCAAGGCACACATACCAGATAGCGTCATGGAGGCTAAGCGTCGGGAGTTTCTTGCGCTTAAGCAAGGAGGACGCACTGTTATGGAGTACTTACATCAGTTCAACCATTTGTCCAGGTTTGCCCCAGAAGATGTTGACAGCGAAGACAAGAAGATGAATAGATTCAGGGCTGGATTACAGCAGTCTCTGAAATTTCATATTTCAGCTCTGAAGTTCCAGGATTTACATGACATGGTGAACAGCTTAATCAACTCGGAAGAAGCTAGAGGAGAAATGGAGGACTACAGAAAGCGTAAGGCAGTACACAAATCTCAATCTGCTTCACATAATGCTCAACGAATCAGGACATCGGGATCGCCCTCATATCGATCCCAATCCTCCCGCCAGTTTGTGAGGTTACCGAGGACTCAGTCTGGCCAGTCACAGCAATACAACTCTCCTTTGCCACTAGCGCTCAAATGCCCCACCTGTGGTGGGAATCATCTTGCTAGTAACTGCCCAAAAAGATCCAATGCTTGTTTTCACTGCGGAGAAATTGGACACTACAGATATCAATGTCCCCGGAAAAGCTTACCATCAGATGCAGCCAAGCTACAAGTCCTAAACCAGCAACAGCAGGAAACAAAGACACAATCAAGTCCTAGTACTCCCAAGGGAGGCTACTTGTAGATTAAGGCAGCCGGCACCGCCAATTTCACGTCAGTCGGCCGAGGCAGAGGCCGTACCAAACCCACCTTCTATGCAAGGGTGAACCACGTGTCGGCAGAGGACGCAGCAGGAGCTAGCGACATCATTGCTGGTATGTTTCCAATCAACTCCATACCTGCATTGATTTTGTTTGATCCTGGTGCAACACATTCATTTGTTTCGAAGAGTTTTGCTTCAAGAAATCAATTGCCTTCTGTTGCTTTACCAAGACCCTATGTGGTTGAGACCCCTGGGGTTAGAATGGAGTCCCACAATGGGTGTGCGGGACTCAGTATAAAAATCCAAGGGGTAGATTTTAGAGAAGATTTGTTGCAACTAGATATGACAGGATTAGATGCCATTTTGGGCATGAACTGGTTGGCCAAGAACAAAGGCAAGGTAGACTGTGAGATCAAAACAGTGTCATTGGTCAATTCTGAAGGTCAGAAAGTAGTAGTAGAGACAGATCGAGAAGTATTAAAAGATGCCAGGAAGCGTATGATCAGCATGATAGCAGCCACACCTAATCAAGTACCAGTGGTACAAGAGTATCCAGATGTCTTTCCGGAAGAATTACCAGGAAGACCCCCTGACAGACAAGTGGAACTTGCCATAGAATTGGTACCTGGTACCAAGCCAATTGCCAAACATCAATATAGAATGTCAGCTAGTGAATTGAAAGAGTTGAAGAAGCAGTTGGATAAACTGTTGGAAAAAGAATTCATTCGACCAAGTGTCTCACCTTGGTCAGCCCCAGTCCTATTTGTGAAAAAGAAGAATGGAGAATTAAGGATGTGTGTTGATTACCGAGGCTTGAATGCTGTCACCATCAAGAACAAGTATCCTCTCCCCAGAATTGATGACCTGTTTGACCAACTCAAGGGTGCCAAAGTGTTTTCCAAGATCGATCTGCGCTCGGGTTATCATCAGCTTAAAATCCGAGAGCAAGATCGAGAGAAGACTGCTTTCATCACCAGATATGGATTATTTGAGTTCACGGTCGTTCCCTTTGGTTTAACCAATGCGCCAGCTTATTTCATGAATCTTATGAACCTGGTGCATATGGACCAATTGGATCGATTTGTGATTGTCTTCATTGATGATATCCTGATATATTCCAAGAGTGAAGAAGAGCACAGACGACATTTGCACATGGTATTGACAAGATTAAGAGAACATCAGCTATATGCCAAGTTCGACAAATGCAGTTTTTGGCTAAAAGAAGTTGCTTTCTTGGGTCACATTATATCTGAAGATGGAGTGAAGGTCGATCCAGAAAAGATATCTGCAGTTATGGAATGGAAACAACCCAAGACCGTGACTGAAGTAAGGAGTTTCCTTGGATTGGCGGGCTATTATCGCCGATTCATTGAAGGCTTCTCGAAAATTTCTCGACCACTCACTCAGCTATTGAAGAAGGACAAGCCATTCACATGGACAGATACATGTGAAGAAGGTTTTCAGATGTTAAAGACCAAATTGACAACCACGCCCGTCTTGATTTTGCCTAATCCAGAAAAGGAATTCCAGGTTTATTGTGATGCTTCAAAGCAAGGTTTGGGATGTGTACTTATGCAAGACGGAAAGGTTGTCGCATATGCCTCAAGACAGGTGAAGCCGCATGAGGAGAATTATCCCACACACGATTTAGAACTAGCAGCTGTAGTGCATGCACTAAAAATTTGGCGGCACTACCTGCTGGGGAATCGATGTGAGATATTTTCTGATCACAAGAGCCTAAAGTACCTATTCACACAGCCAGAATTAAACATGAGACAGCGCAGATGGCTGGAACTGATAAAGGATTATGATGTTGATCTTCAGTATCACCCGGGCAAGGCCAATGTAGTTGCCGATGCCCTTAGCCGCAAGGCTCGTCCAAGCAAAGCTAGCAAATCAGAGTATCCACCAGAATTGCAAAGGGACATAATACGACTGAACTTGGTGATCACAGAACAGGGTGAAGAAACAGCATTAGAAATTCAACCATTACTGGCAGATCAGATTAAAGCAGCACAAGATGCAGATGAAGAGATTCAAAAACTGAAAAAGGATATAGAAGAAAGAGATTCATCAGAATATACGATAGACGAGCATGGAATCCTTACCTTCCGTGGTCGTTATTGTATACCAAACAAAAAGGAATTAAGAGAGTTAATCTTGTCTGAAGCTCATTCGTCCCAATTCTCAATTCACCCAGGAGGTACTAAGATGTACCAAGATTTAAAGAAGAAGTATTGGTGGAACCAGATGAAGAAGGAAGTGGCAGAGTATGTAGCTAAATGTGATGTCTGCCAGCAGATCAAGATAGACCACCAGAAACCATCGGGATTGTTGCAACCTTTGCCAATACCCGAATGGAAATGGGACAGTATCGGCATGGATTTCGTTACTGGACTTCCCAAGACTCGTGAGGGATATGATGCTATTTGGGTCATTGTCGATAGATTGACCAAAGTGGCTCATTTCCTCCCGATCAAGCAAACTTATGGGAAAGATAAACTTGCTGAGTTATACTTGACAAGAATTGTGACTCTACATGGAGTTCCGAAGAAAATTGTGTCAGATAGAGGAGCACAATTTACATCTAAGTTCTGGGAGAAATTACATGAAGCAATGGGCACTGATTTGAATTTCAGTTCAACCTATCACCCCCAGACAGATGGACAGACAGAAAGAACAAATCAGATTTTGGAAGATATGTTGAGAGCCTGTACTATTGTATATGGTGCAGCCTGGAATACTTGCTTACCATTCGCTCAATTCTCATACAACAATAGCTACCAAGCTAGTATCCAAATGGCCCCGTTTGAAGCCCTTTATGGCAGAAAATGCAGAACCCCTCTGAATTGGACAGAAACGGATTTATTCATCATATACCCTCCTCATAGATGGAAATTCAGGATTTACCCTCCTGACCCACGTGTCAGTGACTTATAATGACCCCACATGTCATTGAGGTGGAAGGGTAAATCCTGAAATCTCCAATTCAAGGGAGGGTATATGATGAAGATCCCCGACAGAAACAGGGGAGCGACAACTTATTGGTCCTCAGATTGTTCAAGACACAGAAGAACATGTTAGAATTGTCAGAGACAGACTCAAAATGGCACAAGACCGACAGAAGAGCTATGCAGATAACCGCAGGAAGGATTTGAGTTTTGAAGTTGGAGATTTCGTCTACATCAAAGTCACTCCATTCAAAATAGTTAAGAGATTTCAAGTTAAAGGCAAATTAGCACCAAGATATGTGGGACCGTTTCAGATTATCGGAAGAGTTGGGGAAGTAGCTTATCAAGTGCAGCACCCACCCAACTTGTCAAGAATACACAATGTGTTCCACGTATCTCAGCTTCGAAAGTGTCTACGTCAACCAACAGATGAAGTACCATTGTCAGATATTGAATTGCAGGATGACTGCACGTATGCTGGAGAACCACTACAAATACTTGAAACATCAGAGAGGCAGCTCAGAAACAAGAATATCAGATTTTGCAGAGTGCAGTGGAAGAATCATACAGCGGATGAGACCACTTGGGAACGAGAATCAGACTTGCAGCGGGATTTTCCCAACTTACTCCCTGGACCAAGTTAATCTCGGTGTCGAGATTCTTTTAAGGGGGGTAGGTTGAAAAGCCCCAAAATTTCAAAATCCAAAAATTTGTGAATTTTTGCCGGTTTTTGGGTGAATTTTGGAAACTTTCCTTTTCGGGAAAGTCTCCCTCTTTCCGCTTTCCCTTTTCGGCTGGGCGCTTCCTCTTCTCTCCGGCGCCCCCGCTCTTTTCCGCTTTCTCCGCTCCCCGGCCTCTCCCGCGCGGACGCCTCCTCCTTCCTCCGCTGGCGCCCGCTCCCTTTCCGCCTTCGCCTCACGCACGCGCGGAGCGCTGCGCGCTGCGCCTCGCGCCCGCCTCCTCGCGCGCGCGCGGACAGCGCCGCCCCCCGGATTTCCCCCTCGCGCCCGCGCCACCCCGACCACCACGGTCCGAAACCGTGGGCGCTCCCGCGCCACGCGTCGCCGCTCCTCTGCGCTTGGCCCCGCCTGGCAGCGCCGCTCTCTCTCTCTCGCGCGCGCGAACGCCCTCCGCTCGCCGCTCCTCGCTCCTGCCCCGCCGCGCTGTCCCGACCGCCGCAGAGACTTCGCGCCACGCGGCGCCATTCCTCTGCGCCCGACCCCACCTGGCAGTCCCCGCCTTCCCTTCTCCCGCGCGCGGACGCCTCCCTCCCCATGCCGCAGCTCCACCTGCTCCTGTGCTGTCCCGTCGCCATAATCGCCGCGCAGCGCCCGGTCACCGCCCGTCTCGCGGAGGAGACGCTCCCCCGACCTGCTCCCATCATTTCCCTGTTGACCCCGGAGCTCACCGTTGCCTTCACCCCGAAGGAGCCCCTCCCTCCGCCCGGGTACAAATACCCCACCTCGGCTCCCCCTCACTCCTTTGCTTCTCGAGCACCTCAGCACCCCCCATTCGCCTCCTGCCACTCCCAGCCCCCTCCCAGAGCCGCCGATTGGAGCCCCGTTGCCCGAGGCTCCGCCGTCGTCCTCCCCTGCGCCGGTGGCCCCCGGGAGCCGAACTCCCTCTCCCCTCCTCCATTCTTCGATTTCTCCCGCCGAGAGCACCTCCTCCCCTCACTGATCGTCTTGGTGACTTTCTTTTGGCAGGTGAACGCCCGAAGAGCTCCAGCCTCGTTGCTCACCGCCGGCCGAGACCACCCTCCCGTGGCCAGACCTCCTCGCCGCCTTCCAGCTCCTGCCGCCACTTCCAATGTGAGCCTCCTGATCCCCTTCCCGTGTAGCCGCGGCCGATTGGGCTATTTCGCCGCCGGCGACCTCCCTCGCCTCCTAACTCCCGAACCACCCCCTTCTGTTCCCCGCCCTCTCCGTTGCTCCCCTCGCCTCCCCAGTGCCCCAGATGGATTCCCCGTGTCCAGGAGCACCCAGTGGAGCCCTCCCCGGTCCCCGGAAGTCTCCGCAGTCGCCGGAGCGCCACAGCTCCACCGCCACCGTCTCTCGGTCGCTCCCGCCCGGCTGGAGGTAGACGACGATGGCGTGGCGCTATCCTCGCCGTCCCTCCTCTCTGGCGCAGTTTAACCGCAGCCCTCCGATCCTCCGTAACGCTTCGTCGTTGCCCCGTTCCCTCCGCCGTCCGATCTGCATAACCCCGCCTCCCCTCAACCGCCCGATCCAGCTCCCCCGCTCCGCCCGCCTTCCTCACCCCGCCACCGTCCGATCCCCGCCTGCTCCATCCGAGCCATCGGCACGCCCCGCATCCCCGCCGCCCACACCGTCCACGCGTCGGCCATCGCCACCGGGTGGGCGCGCGTGCCGCTGGGCCGAGCCCGCGGCCAGCTCCGCGCTCGCGCGTTTAAATCGCAGGCCGGGCCGCACTGTAGCAAAGCGGCCGGGCCGCACTGTTCATAACCATTTTCCAGTGATTTATTGATTTCTAAAATCCCAGAAAATCCAAATAAATCCTAGAAAATCACAGAAGATCCCAAAAATTCCCAAACTTCACCACTTTGCTCCAAATAATATTCCAGACCCATTGGTGACCTCCATTTCCACAGAATCCTCCCAAATAAATTCCTAAAATTCCTCATTTGGAGATTTATGCAATTTACTCCTTTTTAAATAGTTTATTTTCCCTCGCTTGATTAGTCTCAAGCTGGATTTAATTTGTTTGTATGTTTACGCTAGTGTCGGAGTCCCCTGAAGTTCAGTTGCAGCCCCAGGAGCCAGGAGGTTCTTCGTTCGAGCTAGCGGAAATCATTCGGATTGACGGCAAGTCCCAAATCCTTTGATCATATTGCAACCCATGCTGTTTATTTATGTTATTATGCTATTTGCATTAAGCTAGTTGTGAAATGTTAGTTTGAAATAAAATAAAATGTTTAGAATGACTTATTATATAGTTAATCCTACCACCGTTAAAATGCCATGTTTAATTTGTTGCCATGCCTTTGTAACCCTAGAATTAATTACTTGATAATCTAGATAATTGTAGGATATTATTATCATCTTGCAAAATGTTACACTGATAAGGTTGTGGCTGTGGGCCAATAGGATTTGGAAAACCCGACTCTAAGGTAGGGTGGTATGGGACACTGTATCTTAGAGCGGAGAGTGCCGGCGTGCACAAGGTAGGGTAAGTAGTGGGGAGCCGCGAGACGGCCTTCGCCCATCTTTACCCTAGGGTTTGGAGTAGGGTAAGGGTGAGTGGGAAATCGCGAGACGGTCTACGCCCACCGCTTACCTTAGGTTGGGTCGCGGGCCTGGCGAGGTTGTGGACCATGTGAAAATATAAGGACTAAAACCCTTATGCTGAGCAAATGTCATAGAACCCGCTCAAACCACAGGAGTTGACTTGTCAACACTTGTCTAGTAGATGCTCAACTCGATTGAACTCTACAGGAGGTTTAGCAGTGAGGTTAGGCAAGCCGTGTTTGGGTGCCTAACAACGGTAGAGTTCACTCGAAGCGGACACCGTCTTTTCTTGTGTGTGTGTGTGTGTGAGAGAGAGAGAGAGAGCCAGACCCGAGTGAATTCTACCGGGTAGAGCCTATATAAAGAGTTGAGCAGTGAAACGACCTGGCTTTCTTAACTCTTTAGCGGGAGTTAAGGGATCGTGTGGGTAAAGCTGAGCAAACTCTGCAGAGTCAAATAAAGGGTATTCGAATACGCCGTGCTCCCGGTTATTGGAGCTGTGTCACTTGGGTGATTCCAGCAGCAAAGCTTAAGTAGTTTTGTACATGCTTTAACTTGTTTAGGTTGGTTAATGAACTCTTGTTGAAAAACCCCTGAGGTCTTAAGAAGTAAGTTTTGAGTCCGTCTTATTAAAATGATTGCAAATAAAATTGCATCCACCCAATGTAATAAACCAAATATACACCCTCCCTTTGATATTCCGTGCATATAGTAAGTTAGGATCCCTTTGGGATTTGCTGAGCCGGTTGTTTGGCTCACGGCTTGCTTAAATCCAATCTTTAGAGGATCAAGACGAAGAAGAAGGCCTCCCCGTTGAAGAAGTCCCGGAGGATCTTTTCTTCGACGAGGACCCTTGGCTGTAGGTCTCGGCCGCGCTCAAGCGGATTCTGGAAATCTTTTGTAATGTAATTACACTTTGGGCTTGCACGCCCCGCTGTGAAAACCCTGGATGTTAATCCTTATGTCAAATATATGCTGGACTTTTGTTGTAAGCATGCAATGGTATACTCTTGCGCGACACTCCATAACTGTTCATGCTTGAATAGTTACGGAATGCCGTGTCCGTACGCGCCCCTGGAAACGGGGGCGTTACATAAGTTAATGTGAAAATCAGAGGCAGCGGTAAAGAGAAGTTAATCTGAGAAGCAGGGATCATATCCGCTATATTCCAGTGGTAACATCTTCAAAAGCAACAGAATGGTCTTAATTTATTGTACTAAGTGGCCGTCTTATTTTCTTTAGTACTTAATTATGTTCTTCATTGAACAGGGGGGCAGAGCAATGCAGTTTTGAACGCATTCTCGATGATTGGGGGAGGCATGTAAAGTTTGTTGTAGGATTGAATACCGCAATCAAGGAAGGGTGAATGATTGCCTTCGCGTTTTGGAATCTCTTAGCGCTCGACAATGGTTTCGACCGCTCGACACTCAACCGCCCAGCTATCATACCCCCTACCAGTCGTAAACTTTGATAATGGTTTCGATTGCTCGGCGCTCGACCGCTTGCTCAACCGATCAGCTATCGTAAACTCTTTACCAGTTGTAAACTTCAACCACTACCAGCAGTCGTAACCTTTGACTACTTCTATGCGCATAAACTACAGCCGCTTCGTATTTTGATCTTCGAACGATTAGAAGTCATAAACTTCAATTGCTTTCCACAAGCTCGAACTTCGACCAATTTACACGTACTCGAGCTTCGACTGCTTCGCACAAGGTCGTAACTTCGACTGCTTTTCACTAAGTCGTAACTTCGATTGCTTTGCACGTACTCAAGACTTCATTGGTTAGCACACACTCAAGATTTTCGACACTGGGAACAGAACCTCTTGATCACCTGCACTTTCAAGTACTTGTATTTCCTCTATTTTTCGGGCAGCGATTCGATACCTTTGCATGTAGTTGTAAGCTTCAACCCAACTGCAATCACCAGCACCTTCAAGCAAATTAAGAATAAGATTGATTTAATATGATGTTTATTGATGGATTTTCGTGGATTTACAAAGTGCCCTCAAAAGCACCTCTAAAAGTCTAGCCAAAACTAAAACCTCCTCAATCTTCTCCCAAAGCCATCGTGCATCTGCTATGCCCCTCCGACTCTATTATATCCTCTGACTTCTTAAGAGTCCTCTCCGAACAAATCACAAATTCGAGTTCTAATCCGAACGGATCATGAATTCGAATCCTAAACCAACTCCTACATCCAAGGGACCCGAAATCTTTCCAAACACGAGTTTTCTGAAATTCCAACTTTTCAATATATCACGTGTCGAAGCCTCCAGGACCGCACCTCCCGTAGCTCCTCCACACATCATTCACCTTTGTTCACCACATGCCTAAGCATGAGCCTGACCATCTCGTGCCATCCTTGACCGTTTGAACCTTGAATCTCCCATCCTAGTCTCGGTCCACCTTGTAATCAACCATGATTGCCTCCATACTCAACCTGTACATGCAAAAAATCAAAGAACATTTTTCTGGCACAAGTTCTCTCCAACTTAACTAGCATCAATATAAACACATATAACACACCCTTATCCATAAACACGAACCAATTCAACCAGATCACAGATCGGTTAGACCGCCCTTAACAGAGCGGTCAGACTGCAATACCTGAATACTTTAGCACTTTTCAGTTTACGCACAAGTGCATCGACCAAAACTTTCGCAAATGCAAATTTCAATTCAACCCATGTTAATTATTCATCATCATAATATTTATGACCTATCCACATGATCTTACAATCTCCCCCTTAATGAATACATTGACAATACTTCAAAATTACTTGAATGAGTTTTATAGAAAAGTAAAATTTTCAAAAAGAAAGTTTCAAAACTGTACAAAAATAAATTTGACAAACCACAGCCAAAAACTCCCAAAAACTCTCTCAGAAAACTCTCCCTCAATACAAGAGAAGCAATTTTCTCCAACTTTTCCCTATTCTCTCTAATTTCTCCACCTTTGGCAATGTAATCATCAAGAAATATCAGAGAAAGAGTAATTCTAAGAAGGAGCATTGAAAGTAAAAATCAAGAAACTTTGTAGATTACTCAAGTTACTTTGTATTGATTTAATAATTTAATCAAGCCATCTTTTTTAGCAGAGCTACTTGGATCATATAAAATCATATATCATATAGCAATACCAAAACAAGTCTTTAGCATGATTAAGCAACTTATATTAATAACAGGCATCTCAACAATGATCAAACCAATTATAAAGAGCATAATGAGATATCGCAATGAAAGTCAAAGCCTAAAAATGAAACAAATCTTAAATTTAGATGAGCTAGCAGTCTTATATAATAATCTATTGTTCCATATTCAATTCTTAAGTATGTGGAATGCTTATAGCATATTTATTCTCATAATGGCACGCTTGTAGCATATTTTTTCCGTGGTGGTATGCTTGAAGTATACTTCTTTTCATTTGTGCACTTTTTGGTACCCTTTACACACACACACACATATATATATATGTGTGTGTGTGTGTGTGTGTGTGTGTGTGTGTGTGTGTGTGTGTGTGTGTGTGTGTGTGTGTGTGTGTGTGTGTGTCATGCTTGAAGCATACATCTTCTCAATCGTCTCTTTTTCATTTTTTTTATAACATGCCAAATTGAGTGAACATAAAAAAATTGCAATATAAAATATATGAGCTTCATAGTCAAGAGCTAAACTAAGACTCACAATCAAGCTAATCCTTTTAGATGAACATCGCAAAGTATTATCTATAATCAATCCAGTCAAAGTATTCCACCATATCATATTTTAGTTCAAGTATAACAAGTTAATTACAATAGTCATGATCAAATATATATAGCATATGAGTGAATATGATAAAGAGAGCTCTACAACTCATTTCATTTTAATGGCTTGGACTTGAATAATTATTTGACAAGTATAATAAACAAAACTTCTGAATTTTTTATTTAAAAAATATAAAGCCCTCCTCAAAATAATCCCATAGGATGCAGGATACCCAACTCACTTCTCAGATAAGCAAAATGAGAAGAATCAAGTGGTTTTGTGAGAATATGAGCAATCTGAAAATTAAACTCAACAAGGTGTAGAACAACATAACCCTTTCCACAAGATCTCTTAGAAAGTGAAATATCTTAGAAGCCATCAAAGTGAGTGAAGAACCATCAAGTGTTCCAACTAAGCAATGATGTCAAAGACTGGAACCCAATCAAGCGCATATTCTCTATCCCGTGTTAGCTATTCTTACATCACAAAAAAACATTGGTCTCATAGTACTGGGATTAGTGAAATAAGATCTAGAAATCCAATACTGTGACACACGATGAATAGAAGCAACAAAACTAGAACCAGAATCATGTGCGTGTGAATGATCAGAATGCCAAAAAGAAGCCTGTCTAACTGCCCCTTAAAATGCAGGCAATGTTGAACATAAATTATTTAAACTATATCCCAAACCAACACATGAAACAGATTTAAAGTCATCATAAAAGTTCTCTAAAACTCTAGCTTTCGCATTAGTTCTAGGAACAATAAAAGGAGCTATATGTTTTTGTCTTAATGCATTCAATCTTTCTCTTTTCTCTTTCTTAACACGCATAAAGAAAAATTCATGCAAATGACCATCTCTTCTAAAATAGATGCAATGAAATCTAACATAATTAGAATTCTTTTGAGATGATGAGCCAGTACCTACAACATTAACAACTAAACTTTGCACAAAACCAACAGATTTAAACAAAGTTTGTTTTGGTTCAGAATTTACTCCAATTTTCCTAATTCAAGAAGCTTAACAATCTTAGAAGGATTATTCTTGGCATGCTCAACAAAATTAAATCATAGACCATGATTTCTCACACTCATTTTTGATTGATCTAGAATCATGTTTAAAAAATTTTTGTCAAAAGAAAATATCTCTAAAGTGTCCTTAGGGTACTCATTTCTTTAGCTAAAGAAGAACATGTTGTGCATTTAACAGGTTCATTCACAATATTCTTAGAAGTACTAGACCGACTCAATCTATCTTTTTCAGCAAAATCACTAAGTTGTCTAGTCAATGCTTCTATTTCAATGTTAAGCTTAGGACAGTTAGAATAAGAAAGTGTCTCATGATAAAGTATTTGTTGAATTAATTTCCGAGATGAATTAAGTCTAACTTCTAGCAATTCACAATTAGAGCAAACTTTAAATTAAGTATTTGAAATAGTTGACTCTAAACTTGTAAAAGAACTAAGTTGGGCTTTTTAATTTCATCATTAGCAAGTTTTAATTTATTTTCACAAGAGTCATGTGCCAAGCTTAATTCATCAAATTTATTAGTTATATCACTAAGTTGAACCAAGTTTGATTCATTAATTTTGATAGCAGTCTTCAACTCAGAATGTAGAACTTGATAAGACTCACATGATTCATCATCAGGAATAGAAACTCTAAGTCTATTAATTCCAAAATTTAAGCTTTCTACAATATATTTTCTTTCATTTTTATCTTTTTCAATTCAATAGCAAGTTTAATTAAACCATCTTCAAGCTCATCATATGATGGTCTTACGTCATCAAGATCACTGTCATCGTCGTTGTCATTTTTTGCTATGAAGCACATGCCCCTGAAGTCGATATTGTTTTGGCATCATCATCATCGTGGTCATCGTCGTCACAACTTTCATATTCCTCATCACTCAAATCAAGATGCTCAATAGCTGATATGATCTTTCCATCAAACTTGCGATGGAAATTTTCACCCTTGGTGTTGTTCTTGGACGGCCGACGATGATAGTTCTTATCATCCTTGATTTCCTTACCCTTGAGCTTGGGACAATACAATCTGATGTGGCTTATCTCACTACACTCAAAGCACCTAATCGAACTTGACACACCACCTCGCTTCCTCATCCTCGTGTTGTTGAGTGCCTTATATGCCCGTGAGGAGATCAACACTAAGTCATCTTCAAGGAGTTGTTCGAAGTGTTCCTCTAAAAAAGAAGACAAAGCAGACAAAGAAACACAAGACAAAGAACTCGATGAAGCAGCCTACACGGGGTTCAGGCCTTCTCCTAGGAGAATAATAATCCTATGTCCTATATGGCTATTGCCCAGAGAAATTGATTACAACTAAGAGTAATGCAAAATGCCTAGCACTATCTCCTGGTTCGATGTGGTCTGATCTATCTCCTTCTGGCGTTAACCTTTATATAGTTGACGAAGCGACAGCCGTTGTCCTACATCAAAAGATGTCTCAACACTTTGGGAGATAACCGTCAGGCGGAAGTTATTGTCAGAGAGACGTGGTGGCCCGTTCATCGTGCAGTAGTTATTGTCAAAGAGAGATCATGTGTGGTTATTAGGAACAAACGACGTTATAACCACCTTGTCAAATAGACCCACAATATAGCAGGTCATCGTAGACAAGCCAGTTGGAGACAAACTGGTCACAGGAAGATCTACGACTACAAGGTGGTCGTAGAACGACATACGATTACGTGGTCGTAGAAGACCTTACAACTAGATGGTCACAGAAGGACTTATGACTAATGAGTGGTCGTAGAAAGACTTACAACTACCTAGAGAAATCTCTCCCTTATCGATAAGGAGTATACTCAGAAAATATAATGACGTAATAATTAGAGGATTATTATATCCTAGTCAAGTACCACCTAGCATGGGAGACGAGTCACATACCTCTCTGATAACATAGCTACCTTGCTCTGATACCACTTGTATGATCGAATACCATAATATGAGGGGGTGAATGATTGACTCTGGTTTTTGGAATCTCTTAGTGCTCGACAATGGTTTCGATTGCTCGGTGCTCAACCGCCCAGCTATCGTAAACCCTTACCAGTCGTAAACTTTGATGATGGTTTCGATCGCTCAACGCTCGACCGCTTGCTCGATCGCTCAGCTGTCGTAAACTCTTTATCAGTTGTAGACTTCGATCACTACCAGCAGTCATAACCTTCAACCACTTCTGCATGCATAGACTACAACCACTTTATACTTTGATCTTTAACCGATTAGAATTCATAAACTTCGACTGCTTTCTATAAGCTCGAATTTCGACCAATTTACACGTACTCAAACTTGCACGTACTTGAACTTCGACTGCTTTGCATAAGGTCGTAATTTCAACTACTTTGCACTGAGTCATAACTTTGACTGCTTTGCCCGTACTTGAGACTTCACTGGTTAGCATGTACTCGAGATTTTCGACACTAGGAGCAAAACCTCTCGATCACTTGTGCCTTCAAGTACTCGTATTTCCTCTATTTTCCTGACAGCAATTCGACACCTTTACATGTAGTTGTAAGCTTCGACCCAACTGCAATCACCAGCACCTTTGAGCAAATCAAGAACAAGATAGATTCAAGATGATGTTTATTGCTGGATTTTCATGGATTTACAAAGTGCTCTCAAATGTACCCTTAAAAGCCTAGCCAAAACTAAAGTGTGCTCAATCTTCTCCCAAAGCCGTCATGTATCCGCTATACCCCTTCGACTTTATTTATATCCTCTGACTCCTTAAGAGTCCTCTCCGAATAGATCACGAATTCAACCGTCTGAACTTGAGATCTCCTATCCTAGTCCCGGTCCACCTTGTCATCGACCATGATTGCCTCCATACTCAACCTACACATGCAAAGACCAAAGAATATTTTTTCAGCATAAGTTCTCCTCAACTTGACCAAGATCAATCCACACACGTATAACACACCCTTATCCATTAACATGAACCAATTCAACTAGACCACAGACCGGTCAGACCGTCCTTAAGGTAGTGTTTGGTTTAGGGGATATCCCGGGATGGGAGGGGGCCAACCCTTTTTTATAGTGTTTGGTTGTAGGATTTGGTGGGGTGGGTTGGACCCAAAAGAGAATATTCCCCTGAAAAGTGGGTTGAGACGATCCGCCAAAAACGAGCGAACCACGCCAACCCACTTTTCCTTCGCGCGCGCTCTGCCTTCCCCATCTTCCCCCGCCGGCCGCGCCGCTCTGCCCTTCCCCATCTCCCCCCGCCGCCCGCGCCGCTCTGCCCTTCCCCCATCCCCCCCCCCCCCCCCGCCGCCCGCGCCGCCCTGCCCTTCCCCCCATCTCCCCGCGCCGCTCTGCCCTTCTCCCTCCACGCGCGGGCGCCGCCCCGACCGGGTGTGTGTGCGCCTCCCTGCCGCTCCTCACGTCGTCGGTGCTCCGGTCGCCGTGCTCCGGTCGTCCTCGTCGCCGTCCTCGGGTCGTCCTCTCCGGCCTCTTCTCCGCCCCGGCGCGTCCTCCCCGCCATCCTCTCCACTGCCGGCCGGATCTCTGCCCCGGCGCGTCCTCCCCGCCGTCCTCTCCACTGCCGGCCGGATCTCCGCCCCGGCGCGTCCTCCCCGCCGTCCTCTCCACTGCCGGCCGGATCTCCGCCCCGGCGCGTCCTCCCCGCCGTCCTCTCCACTGCCGGCCGGATCTCCGCCCCGGCGCGTCCTCCCCGCCGTCCTCTCCACTGCCGGCCTCCTCTCCGCTGCCGTCGGCCTCCTCTCCACTGCCGGCCGGGTCTCCGCCCCAGCGCCGGCGCGTCCTCCCCGCCGTCGGCCTCCTCTCCACTGCCGGCCTCCTCTCCACTGCCGCCAGATCTGCTGTGCACTTGATCCCATTCTATCCCTCCATCCAAACAAAAAACAGGGATTAACACATCCTTGCAACCAAACAAAAAGTGGAATTATCCCATCCCACATACCTGGGATGGAGCTATCTCATCCCACCAAGTCCCCAAACCAAACACTACCTAACATAGCGGTCAGACCGCAATACCTGAATACTTCAGCACTTTTCTGTTTTTGCACAAGTGCATCGATCGAAACTTTTACAAACGTAAATTCTAATTTAACCCATGTCAATTATTTATTATTACAATATTCACGGCCTATTTCAATAAGCTAACTGCGTCGGGTGGCTGCTCAGAATAATACAATTTATCATTCTGCAACATTTCTTCTTGTTGTCCATCGTTGTTGTTAGGTAGAGCACAAATTTCATTGGAATGCTTGTTCATACGGTGCATATGAATGTATAATTTCTGATTGTACTTTCTGACGGCAATAAAAAGATTTTTTGTTCGTGGCTGTGGATCCTCAATGTTGTGATAGAAAAAGTGTTGCCAAGTGTTTGTTGTTTCCAAATGATCAATAATGAATACAGCTGGGGCTATGCTTCTACACTAAAACTTTGGTTGTTAATATGATAAAAGGGTGGACGTTAATAGTAAAAAGTGGTCATTAACACTCCAACAAGCCATGAAAATATTAGTGACGACTAAAAGTAGTCGTCAATACTAGAAAAACGGTCATTTCTTTGTGATAAACGATGTCGCACTATCTCGTTAAAAAAATGATGATGGAAAATTATACGTGGTTATTAACGACGGTTAACATCACAGTTTTGTGGTCATTAGTGATTTTTAACGATCACATTTGAAGTTTTAGCGACCACATCTCCTATAGTTGATAATCACCTCTAGCGGTGACCATTCCTCGAATATTAAATCTTATGGAATCGAGTGCTCGAGCATAAATGAGTGCACCGGTGACTCGGATCCGTCGATCGACAGCAACGCTAGCTTGACATCGGCATTGATCGAGACGCACGGCCAAATGGAATCAACCGTGATGTACAGTGTTAGTCCTACTAGTTACCGTGTAATGGAGTGAATGCATCCCATGCCCATCACTACAGGAGTGGTCAAAGGCTCGTTACGTTGTGCGCGCTGGCCATGCATGCAATGCCAAGCTGACGACCTGACTTTGCGGCTTTGCGCGGTGGTGATCTCTGCTTCGCGCGCGCGCGCGTTATTATAAATTGGCGGCAACGCGAGCTCACTTCCTCGCCGCAGCTTGGGAGAAGCAGCTAGAGCTAGCTAGCTTGTGAGCTAGGCCACAACCGCAGTCTCACGGCGTATAGTGAGCTGTGTGTACGCTAGCTTGTGCCGGCCGGCCGTGTGTAGGAGAGGTAGCCATGGGTGTAGGGAAGGTCCTGAACGACATGAAGCCGTTCATGGCGATGGTGCTTCTGCAGGTGGGGTTCGCCGGGATGTACGTCGTCGCCGTCGCGTCGCTCAAGCGCGGCATGAGCCACTACGTGCTCGTCGTGTACCGCAGCCTCGTCGCCACCGTCGTCATGGCGCCCTTCGCCCTCCTGTTCGAGAGGTAATTAATCGATCGGTCTGCACTGCGCTGCACTGCACTGCGCACAAACACATCCATTGAATTAAGCATGCATGGACGCTGCTTCGAGTTCGATCCATTTGGTTAATTTAATTCAGTCTAAGTTTCGAAATTCAGGCCGATATGTCATCAGCTTGCAGGCTATACACGCACAACATACACCCACTTGTCTCTATGCTAAGTTCCCAGTCACCACTCACTACGTACTGAAGCTGACATGATATTGATACTGATGTATAGACCTCTTCCTGCCGCAAGCAACTAAAAAACACCACGTACACTGGTGCAAACTCCACAACGCGCAACCATCGCAGAATCGGCTAACAGGACACCGTGGAATATACCGAATTGGCACATACGCCCCAGGCCCCGACAGCCTACGTTTTTACGTGCGTGTAAACGGAAAGGAATCCAGTGGTGTGGCCCTCCCCCGTACACCGAATCTGCCGTGGAAACACACTACCTTAGTTAGGTCCTCCTCGGTTGGGCTAAAAAATAGTAACCGGTTGAAATTATACAGTAGCTGAAGGTGACTTATTTGATGTAATTAAATTTAAAAAATTTAAAATAAAAATATGTTAGCTCATCACGGACAAGTGACAACGCAAACGAATGCAGGGAAAAAAGAATCAGCAAAAAAGCTCAAGAAAAAAGCTAAAAGTTTAGAAAAAGATGAAATTTATGAATAGTGAAAAATAAATAAAAAGACAAACCGAAATGAACGGGGCGTGATTACACCACACATGCTCAAGTGCTTGCATGATACGCATGCAACATAAAACAGATCAACCGGCACGATTATGTATTTATGTTAAGTTTTAAATATTTATTTTCTCTTTTTTGAGGAAATATTTATTTTCTCTTAATGTGATGTTAATTACATTTTTAATTAAAGTTTGATTTGCTGCATTGTAGGGGGATGAGGCCCAAGATGACAGGGAAAATCTTCCTGAAGATCGTGGGACTTGCCTTGCTTGAGTATGTGCTGCCATGTACCAATTCAATTCTGTCCCACAATACAATCTTGCAATCTGCAGTAGGCACGAGGATTTTTTTTTTTTTTTGCTAATCGCATGCAAATCTGCATGACTGCATTCCGTTTCAGGCCTGTGCTTGACCAGAACTTGAACTACGCCGGCACGAAGCTGACCTCCGCCGGCTTCGCATCCGGCCTCGTCAACATTCTCCCCGCCGTCACCTTCCTCATGGCCATCCTTCTTAGGACGGAGAAAGTGAAGCTCCGGAGCCTCCACAGCCAGGCCAAGATCGTGGGTACGGTCTTCACCGTCGCCGGCGCGGTGCTGATGACCATGTTCCACGGCCCGGTCGTGCAGTTCCCGTGGTCCAAGAGCCATCACCACGGTACCGCCGAGGCCAGTCAGCAGAGCGGCGCCACCTGGCTCAACGGCGCCGTCATGGTCGTGGCCAGCTGCGTCTGCTGGTCCGGCTTCTTCATCCTCCAGGTACCTCGCCCCGCCATTGCAGCACGTGCACTCAGTCTCCGTGTGCAAAATGGCAAGCGAATGAACTGACGACATGTGCGCCGTGCAGTCGAACACGCTTCAGAGCTACCCCGCCGAGCTGTCGCTGACGACGCTGATCTGCCTGCTGGGCTCAGTGATGAGCGGCGCAGTGGCCCTCGTGGCGGAGCGCCGCGACATGAGCGTCTGGGTCATCGGCTTCGACACCCGCCTCTTCACCGCCGTCTACGCTGTAAGCCTAACTAACCGTTCGCCAAATCGCCATTAACGTCTCTCAATCGTCCGCCACTAGCGTTACAATAAACTATGCGTACATGTTAATTAATGCAGGGCATAGTGTGCTCCGGCGTGGCGTTCTACGTGCAGGGCATCGTGACGAGGGAGCGCGGCCCGGTGTTCGTGACGGCCTTCCAGCCCCTCTGCATGATGATCACCACGGTCTTGGGCTCCATCATTCTCAAAGAAGAGATCACTCTAGGAAGGTAAATTAACTAATCAATTAATTAAGCACTACACCATATTCTAATGGAGGAGTTAATTAGGCACTAGTTAACTGGATTAGCCTTTTAAGTTACTAGTTAAGCACGTACTTGGTGTCTTTTTAATCAACTCCCGTTCGTGTGGTTTCAGTGTGGTTGGCTCTGCGATCGTAGTGGTCGGCCTCTACTGCCTCATCTGGGGCAAGAGCAACGACCACCTCGACAAGCCGGCTGCCGTCGCCTCCGAGAAGGCCCTGCCGTTGACTTCGGTGGCCAACGGCAATGGCACCGGCGCCAACGGCAAGCATGTCGTCCTCGGCGGCCACGTCGCCGATGTCGAAACGCCGATGGCGAAGGGTGGCTGCTACTAGATAAAATAGCTAGCCAGCTCGATCCTTTGTATGCGTGTGCATTCTGCTTGTGTATGAGCTACAGAGCTAGTGTATAATCCAGAAAAGAAGGTGCATGCATGGTCTTAATTTCTTCTTACATTTTTAGTTGGAGGTGTCGGATGATTCGGTAGATTCTTAGCTGATGTAACTGGATAAAGCTATGTATGAAGTGTATGTAGTGCTGCTTCGATCGCTCTGCTATCGTAGAGATGGAATTTGTCCTAACTACTTTTTCTTAACTTGAGCATCCCTCATTTGTATTTCACTGCTACCACTAAATTTTGCTCCATGCGTGATATGTATCGGTGACCAGCTACACATGATTCTTACGCTCTGCTCCGTAATGGAATACATAGGATCGGAGACAGTGAGTCAAATAGGTGGATGATTTCTAAAAATCTGCTTCCTGGTATTAATAACATAATACAACGAAAAACACATACTCATAAGCTTCATCAAAGCTAACAGCTAAAAATCACAAATTCATCCGAGATTTTCAGTCTCACCGATCTGACCACTGGCCAGAGGACAATCAGACCAGATCTCAGGGACGATCTGACTGCTCTACGAATAGAGGCAAAAGTAGCATTGCCCACAACCAAGAAAAATGATGATTCTTAAACCACTGATCTAAACAAGATAATAGTTGGAACAAACCCTTCATAAGATGTCAGGAACATATTCCTATCATTGACTGTAAAGATCATAGCCAAAGTTCCAACCTTTATCCAAAATAGGAAAGATTGCACTAAAATTAGGCAAAAGAGGAAAATTTTGATTTGCCCTGCTCGTGAGTCTTTCATGAACTAGATGACCTTAGATGAGCCTAGAAAACTAGATCACAACACAAAATAGGGAACAACAGAGATAAACCAAGAACTCATTATAACACCTCAAGAAGGCAAGAAAATCAAACAAGAACACAAGAGAGACAAGATAAACAAATTTAATCTTCCATTACGACAAAGGGATGAAAGATTACAATCACTCCACACCTTGGAGGACAAAGTTATCACAAGACTATACACACCAAGCTTCCAACACAAGAAAACCTTACCTTAACTCATTCTCATCTAACACAAGATACATTTTCTCTCAACACACACACTTGCTTATGTAATGGAGGCCCCTCGCCTCACACTTAACTCCAACAACTAGCCAACAATTAGTGGATACAACCATTTACAAATGGAAAACCCCGATGATGATACGGGGTGCCCGATCTTCACGACGTAGGATCGATAATGATAACTTAGATCCATGCAACCTGACGAACCGATGGCGCCAATCACTAGAAGAACAACCTGCGATAAAAGAATTCACCTAACCACACACTCGTGATCCCCTCTATCCGACCACAAAGCAGACGCGTCACAGCTCCTGAGAATCACAAGGAATCACAAGAACAACGATGTAAACAAACGTCCAATTTCCCTCTATATTGCAATCAGATGGTAAACTCTAGGAAGAACAAGCGTTTAGCTCTATTTTGAAAATAATAGATTCAATCGCTGTCTACCAAAAAGTTACGTATTACAAGGCTTATATAACCCTTGGGAGGCCGCAAGGTCTCCTACACAATTCCTAAGTGTTTTAGACTCGGATTATCACAAAATAGAAATAAAAAATATGTGACTCTTTTGAAGATAAATCCTCCTCCATTACGTAACCCTTCAAATAAGCTTTCAAATGAATCCAAAATCACCTCAATCGGACCTCTTATGTGAAAGTTATTGCCTTTATACGTCAGGTATATAGTTAGAGATACGATCAAATTATTCCGAATACCTCCAAGTCAATTGAATGGCTGCAAGTATCTCCAGCCAATCCAATAGCGGGATCATTCGGCCTAATCCAAACGTTACTATCAATATCGACCGTCCAAAGTTAATCGAATGACGTAGAAGGGCGAACGTTCGGAGCGGTCCGAATGTCACTGTCGCTATTGACCATCCAAAACTGATTGAACGTTGCGGAATGAACGAACGTTTGGAGTAGTCCGAACGTCTTTAAGGCGATCGGGCGGTTTGTTGAAGATCAAATGATACGACTCATTAGGAGTGGCCCAAACGTTTTCAAGGCGATCGGGTGATCCATGGAAGATTAGATGGCGTGATCGTTCGGAGCAATCGCAACGTCTTCGAAGCATCTGAGCATCCAACGCTGATCGGACGGTTCGGACAGTCAAAACCATTCGGACTGGTCCAAATGTTCCGAAGGTCTTGTGACCGCCCGATGTGAATCAGATGGTCCTGAACACATCTGAGGTCGATCAGACCGATCCGAAGGTAGTTTTTGATACCAGTTGAAATCATTTGAATGTCTAGAATATCTTTGTGAGTTTGATTAAACTTGTGGACGATCCAACATGGTAATGAGGACTTGAACATGTCTTATCTTATTTGGCTCCATGTACTTCTTTTCCGTTAGCTTCGCCTCCATGTTTTCAATTCCAAAAGCTTCACATCATTCAAACATGAGCATGGACACAACATTTGCATGAGGTAATATCCAGTTCTCTCGTAAATTAAAATCAGATTCAATTAGGAGTAAGTTCATATGTTGGTTAATCTTTTTAGCTCGTGCTTGTGTAATCGGTCCAGTTGGTGTTTTCGGGATATCCTCGTTAGATAACTTGTACACAAACAGGTTTTACAACTACACACTTGCACGCTTTTCAAAGCGTGACTTACACATGGCTCCGATAGCCCGATATGATGTTCCATCCACCAAGATGTAATATAATCCACCTTAGACCACCAGCTCGATTTTGCAAACCGCCTCTTCACCCCCGTATTGGATAATTTACGCAATTGCCATCCACCGGCCTTCATAATGTTTCTCCTCAAAACAAACTCCAATATGAAATCCATGATGCTTAATGACTTGCCGCTAAGCCTATATGCCTCTAGCCATCTCTTGAGTCGTTTGCACTTGAAACAGTCCAAGTCCTATGGCACATCATATGCATGCACTTGCCTGGTCACGATCCTTATCTTTCTCCCATACTTCTTCGCTTGAGATGCGGTCTCAACCGGACTTACATGACCCTCCATGGCCTTGGGCTGCTCCCCTAACCTCGGTTTTGCTATTGACCGCCATCAATCACCAAGCGTCCTACACATCAAAGACCAAGCAATTATCCTAAGCATAAGTCACATGCACTTGACTCTCATTAGTAAATATCACATAGCACTCATAGCCATAATTAACACTTGTATGGATTTCCATCATGGCTAACACTTACAAAGACTTCTGAAAAGCTCCTAAAGCAATAACATAACCGAGACAAAATTCAACTGATTGAACTCAGCAAAGACCGGTCTGACCACCAACAAACGGCCAGTCAGACGCCCCAGTCAACCCTGGTCAAATTTCAGTAATAGGGGACCGATCTGACCGTTGGCTAAATGTCGTTTCAACTCAGAACTCCAAATTAAATAACACCTAGTACAAAGACATCCTCAAACGCTACTACACAAGGGTTTAGTGTCCATTCTCTAAAAGGTCACATGGCCAGTTTGATAACTCTATAGCCACCGGTTAGAGCATCAATGTCAGGCCTGTCAAACCACCGTTATCAGGCTGGATAGACCGTTTAAATTTTGACAGCAACTCTAAACACTGAAAAGCTTTAACATCAAATTCAAACTTTGATAGAACCTGTATATCAAAATCAAATACTCATGACATACCAAAGGTGCTGCACTTTGTATCTGCAAGGAATGCGTGCCATGCTTTGCTTTTCCTTGTGCTAGCTTTGCTGCCTCTTTCTGGTATGCATAATTCATGTCTTTAGCTTAGTGCCGGGTGACACCGATCGAACATTTTGGCAATTGGCATCCTTCTCTAAGCTAGCTAGCTGCAGCTCCTAGATAGGGCAAAACCCCCAATTAATCTCTCTAATGCAAGCTTAAATAGCCTAAAAGTAGCTAGGCTTTGGTACGTGTACGAGGGATTGATCACTCTTGGTACAAAGAAGCTTTTTGACACGAGATTCTTAGTGCAATAGCTTTGCAATTTGCATGCGCATTCTTCAGTCTTTCGATCGAAGACGACTGCCAACATTTGCAATTTGCATGCGCATTCTTTAGTCTTTCGATCGAAGACGACTGCCAACATTAACCTCCCCCAACTCCTCACCAACTGCTGCTATTAGGAGGAGCTCGTCTCTGACCGTCCATGCCCACGACGAGATCGCCACCGGCTGCCCTCGCCATGCCCGTGTCGCGCCGCTCAAGCTCCTGTTCTGCGCTCGCCGTCCAAATCCAACGGTGGTGGGATCGGGGATAACCAGATTAGGAGGAGGCAATGGGAGTGAGAACAACTAGATCGAGAGGCAACGAGATCCGACCACCCTATGTGCTCCATCGCTGAGAGGCAAAGCAGGGTTGAGGGAGAGGAGGAGAATGATATCTCGACGGCGCAGGGCTGATGAAGGAGAAGAGAAGGGCAACCGAGGGAGAGTAAGAGGCAGTCGGAGGGGAGTCTACGAGAGAATGGAGAGAGGGAGGGAAAAGAGGAGGAAGAAGAACGGTATTTTAGTATTTTTCTGTCCAACTTAACATCTAACTCATGGTCAAGAGATGCCAGTGGCAAGAAAAAGGTAGAGAAAAATGAGTAGTGTCATAGGAGGGAAGAACATTTTTTTGATGGCACGTGAGAGAAACCAACTATGATAAATAAGGAATTTTCTCAATCAAATATGTTGTGTACATCCGTAGTAATGCATCAAGGAGACGTGTCAAGTGAAAACCCTCCTGACATTAGGAGTACACAAGATTGCGATCGACATACATCAAACATGATTTATTCCCGATCATGAGCTCACACGCTTCCATTGTAAGAGTTGTCACCCAGTACGGTCCCAGCTTGCCGCCAGGAGTGGGAAGAAGTAAGCAGTGAGTTAGAATCAACCATAGCTTTGCTTGACCCTTGCGCACGAGCCATCCTGCCGGTTGCTCGATATGAGTACGGAGCTACTCATTTCGATTTACTTTTTATTGTTTGATACTGTTTAAGATTTATTTTATATTGTAATTATTGATGACTTTTTAGCGTAATTAAATTAATAAATATTAAAATAAAAAATATGTTAGTCTATTACTATAATACAAAAAATACGAAAAAAAGACTAAAAGGATTAAAAAGACCAAAAAACCTAGAAAACAACATAATTCAGAAGTTAGAAACCAAAATCTAAAACTCAAAAAAAACTACTGGGCAAGTGGATCGATGGACCAGCCGTCGTTTTCGGCACATTTGGGCGGCAAAGTTGCGATTTGCGTGTACAGGCAGGATCGCACGATCTAGCCGCAGAATTCCAGAGTCCCGGACGCCCGTATTACGTTCGTCAGATGTTACTGAAAATCTGAAAACTTTGGTCAATCATGCATGGCTCAGAGTCACTCTCAGCAGGGCTGCTCCTCCAGGTTGTTCGAGCGAGCTGGCTGGCTTCCTACCGTCCGTGTTCACCTTTGACCATATATACACACCTTTCCGTGTTTTACATTGACTGTTTTTGAATCTTCTTTCATAAAGAGAATCAAGTGGTTTCCTTCGTGTTCACCTTTGGCCATATATACACACCTTTCAGTGTTTTACTTTGACTGTTTTTTTTACTGTTTTTGAATCTTCTTTCATAAAGAGAATCAAGTGGTTTCCTTCGTGTTCACCTTTGGCCATATATACACACCTTTCAGTTTTTACTTTGACTGTTTTTTAATCTTCTTTCGTAAAGAGAATCAAGTGGTTTCCTTCTCAAATCTCAATCATTCAAAAGAACATGCGGTAATTGAGAGACCAGGTGGTCGTGACTCCAAGTGAATGATGAGTAATTGACAAAGGTTTAGGATAGTCGAGTTTGGTTTGAGTGGTTCGGAGTCGAGCCGTTGCGTGGCGCAATCGGGCTCGGTCGGACTTTGGTCAAACTTGGTCATTTGGGCTTAGGATGTATATTCTAATGTTTCGACAGGTTTGGACTTCGTCTGTGGTAAGTGTGATAGTATTTACGCTTTCATGTGTCGAGCGGTGCTATTTGACGTGTTTTCTTGTCTGTGTGACTGCAGGACATCAGGTGGAGTCGTGGCGAGACACGTGGACCGGACTAGGCGCAGGTGGCGCTGAGGTCAGAACGGTCGGGATGTGTCGAAGACGACGTAGACTCGAGGTGGTTGCGAGGCGTGCGAGGCAAGGAGCGCGGAAGCTTCCCGGAAGGTGCAGGAGGGGCGAATCGGGAAATTCGCGAGGCTGCACAAGCGGGAGCGGGCGCCGTTGGATTTAGCAGGCGTAACGGGGCGGAGACCCGTTAGCCAAGGCTATAAATAGGATTGAGGGGCTGCATGCTCACTTGAGCATTTTGGAGGGAATTAGGGTTAGCTCTAGTCAAAAGAGGCTTTAGGAGGTGGTTTTCCTTTAGTCTTTAGTGGTTGGAGAGACAGAGTAGTGCTCCCTCTGTTCTCTACAATGTTTTCTATGTGAGACTTCTCCTCCATGTATTCTTGAGTGGTGTTCTTGAGATTGGAGAGAGTGAGGAGAGGGATTGAGTAGAGAAACCTTGTAATCTTTCCTTTTGTATCAAGTCGGGGTATCGGGACTCCTCTGTATTCATTGTGTTCCAAGAAATGAAATCTGAAGTTTGGTTTATCTGTTCGTAGCCTCTGTTCTTCGTTTCTCCTTTTGCTTGATTTCTTGACTTTCGTTGTTTTGAGTTCTTTGTTGCTAAGGAGTGCCAAAATGGGTTGCTATGATATGGGTGATGCTCAAAAGCCATTTGGCTATTTAATCCCAAGAACAAACCGAGTTTGATTCTCATATTTCAGTTTTGGCTTCCTCTGTTCATGATTTTTGGGCTTCTAGGTTTTTTGATGCCATTCTTGATTCCCTTGGAGAAATGGCATAAAATTTGATCTGGATTGTCCCATGGCTATTGCTTCCTTGTCTGCAAAATTTCATTAGCAAAGGATCAAGGGTTTAGGAGAAATTTGGCCTTTTTGGTTCAGCTCGTGCAAAATTTCAGAATTGTGTCTTTTCTAGGGTTTTGAGTTAATTCTTGATTCCCTTTGCAAGATGACTTGAAACTTGGTATCCAGAGTCTTAAGACTATCTATGAGATATCTGGAAAGTCTCATTAGCAAAGGATTTGAGACCATGAAGAAATTTGGGTTTTTGAGTGCTCCTCTCTGAATATTTTCAGATTTCAGTCCTTTCTTCTTTTTGGGGCTGTTCTTAATTCCCTTGTCGAAAATTGACGAAACTTGGCATGAAGATTCCTATGGCTATTGAGTAGCTATCCTCAAAGTTTCGTGGGCAAAGATTCAAGGATTGAGTGGGGATTTAAGTTTTTGTAGCTGCTGCCAGTAACTTTCAGTTTCTTGTGCAAATCTGAAATTCCTCTTGTTGAGTTGGATTTTTGTGGTCTCTTAGGTTCCTTGGGCTGGTATAATCATTTCCTTGTTATACTGGACCAAGAGAACAAATGGAGGTCTCAATTCCTTTGGTTTTGTGAAGCTTCAAGCCTTATCTTCTGGAAAATCAGGTTTCTGGATTGTTTGCCCAAGGAACGATCTGATTTGTGCTTGTCGGGGGTTGAGTTTTTCGAGAGTGTCGAGCGTCATTCACCCCCCTCTGTCGCTATTTCGGTCCAACAGTAATCAAATGTAAGCGAGTGAAAAAAGAGATGTTCAGAGTTTTTTTTTTGTTAACGTTCAGAGGTTTTTGAGAGGAAAGAGACTTTCAAGTTAGGAGTGGACAGCAAGACAGCCTAGAAAGGCCCAGCCCAAGCTATCTTCACCTACACAAATGGGCTTACTTGCGGTCCACAAAAAAATAGTCTAAATAAGTCTTGGCCCAAAGCACGTCGCGAGTTCAAGAAGTATCTCTCTCACATTAGGTTAAAGCCGCGACCGATGCTTTTTGGGTTAGTATAAGAGCAACTTCAGCAGTAGCCCTCAAAACAGGGTCCCAACTTTTTAGAGCAACTCCAGCAGTAACCCTCAAAATAGGGCCCATACTTTTTATTTGAGGGCTCTCTCTACTTTTGAGGGCTCTGTTTTTTGGGCTGCACTCCAGCAGGAGCCCTCAAAACAGGGCCCTCAAATTCATTCTTAGAGGGGATGACACATAGGACCCACCCAGCAGGGCCCCTACTTTTGAGGGCCGAGGGGCAAAAAACTCACTCCAACAGGCCCCTACTTGAGCCCTCAAAAGTAAGGGCTCCCTCCAGACCCCCCAGGAATGAGGGCTCGAGGGGGAGATTTGAGGGCCCCCTACTTTTGAGGGCTCAAGTAGGGGCCCTGCTGGAGTGAGTTTTTTACCCCTCGGCCCTCAAAAGTATGATGAGGGCTCAAGTAGGGGCCCTGTTAGAGTTGCTCTTATTTGAGAGTTCTTCCTACTTTTGAGGGCTCTGTTTTTTGGGCTACACTCTAGCAGGAGCCCTCAAAACAGGACCCTCAAATTCATTCTTAAAAGGGATGATACATAGGACCCACCCTCATCCTCATCCTACTTTTGAGGGCCGAGGGGCAAAAAAACTCACTCCAGCAGGGCCCCCTACTTTTGAGGGAAAGTAGGGGGCCCCTACTTTTGAGGGATCAAGTATGGGCCTTGCTGGAGTAAGTTTTTTACCCCTCGGCCCTCAAAAGTAGGATGAGGGCTCAAGTAGGGGCCCTGTTGGAGTTGCTCTAAAAATCAAAGATCAGTAAATTGTTTTAAAAATACTATGTTAATAAATCACTTTAAAATGATAAAAAAATAGTCTTTCGAGACGATGACAAAGAAACCACGTGGCGAGGGGATTTCTTCATGGCACCCCGCCGGAACTATATAATTCCAAAAGGACCCCTTCGACGCGGTCCCCTCCCCTTCGCTTCCCGCGAGAAAATTGATCATTTGCCACTTTGAAGAGTGGGCTTCGTAAAATTGCCACTTTCAAAATTGGCTTCGCAAAAATGCCATGCAGTACATTTAACTCTTGATTACCATGCCATTTGAGCCATTTAACTCATTTAATATTTTTTTTCTAATTTCAGGGGCTAGAAAAGACCTTTCTACCCTTACTAAGTTTTGCACTTGAAGGCAAATACATGGTCACATGCTAAGTTTTGCTAAGTTTCTAACAGCAATAGAAGGGATAAGCCTCCAGTCTGCCACATGGTCACATGCTTTCGATCTTGTCATATTTGCCTTGCTGGATGACTTACTGGAGATTGGCCAAAATCACTCGCAGAAGGACTACAGGAACATAGAAGGATCCCTTGTGCTTGCCATGAAACTAGTAGCAAAGGTCTATCTGCAACTACTACCGGATCTCTTCGGGCTAAGCAGCTTCTGCAAATTATGGCTGGGAGTCCTCAGTTGGATGGAGAAGTACATCAAAATCAAGGTCCGAGGCAAGCATAGCGACAAGCTTCAAGAGCTGATCCCGGAGCTGCTCAAGAACATTCTAATCGTGATGAAGAACAGGGGGATCCTTGCGAAGAGAAGCACAATAGGGGGTGACAGCTTGTGGGAGTTGACATGGCTTCATGCGAAACATCTCGACGAGCTTGCAATCAGAAGTTTTCTAGATAGGTCTTTTTCAGCCCCTGAAATTAGAAAAAAAAATATTAAATGAGTTAAATAGCTCAAATGGTATGATAATCAAGAGGTAAATGTACTACATGCATTTTTGTGAAGCCAATTTTAAAAGCTTCAAAGTGGCAAATGATCAATTTTCTCGCTTCCCGCACGCCATTGCTCCTGCGCCAGTCCAAGGCTCCAAGCTCCCTACGACTCCCCACGCCGGAGAGAGAGGCAGTAAAGAGGCACCCAGATTGGCGCGGATGGCGGCGGCTATCTTGCGGGCGCTTGTGCTGGCGGCGGTGATCCTGCTGGGCGCGGAGGCCGTGTGGATCGACCTGCCGCCGACGGGGACCAAGTGCGTGTCCGAGGAGATCCAGCCCAACGTGGTGGTGCTCGCCGACTACACCCTCATGTACGAGTCCCACCCCACCGCGCACCCCACCGTCGCCGTCAAGGTACGCACGGCGCAATCCCCCTCGTCTTCGCCTTTTTGGAGGTGCTTGGAGCGCGGGTTTTCTGGTTCTAGTGTTTTGATCTTGATCTGGACCGGTGAAGTGGTGCGTGTTGGGATCTCGGTGTAGATAAAATTGGGGCGTGATTGAACTACTAGGTTGTCCTAATTTTTTTGTGCGAATTAAGATGTAGTTAGTAGGTTGGGCTTCTTTTTTCAATCGAAATTAGTGCCTACATGATAATTTGGACGAATTAAGTTATATCTTCAGATTTAGGAGCAACAGGAGAAATAATTTAGGCATAATCTAGCCAAAAGGCGGCTAATTTTATGTTTATCAAGTAGATGCTCAGGATATGCTGTGATCTATAGTGAGATGAATACCTGTTAATAGGGCAGTTTGTGAGGAATCTGTTCTTACTCTCTAGTGTCTGGCTTGTGAGACATGATGCAAATTGACTCAAAACTCCACTTGTGCTTCCGATGGGGGATAATTTGCTTTAATTTGAGATTCTCTATGCAGGATGGCACTCTCCTACGTCCTAAGTCACGTGTCCTGCTGGATTCCACCCTTTCTTTGGGCATCGGTCCTTAAAATAGCATTCTTGTAGGTACTGAGACTCACAGTAACAATAATTGGGGGATAATAACACGAAGGTAAAACAGAGGGATTGTATTGTTATTCATTAATATATTATTCTAGTAAGTTATAATCATGTTTGCATATGAACGGACAAAGTGAGAACACATGTGACGTGGAGGCCCACCCTCATCACACCCTGTTGCAGATGCTGCAGGAGAACTTTAGGTCCATAATGAGTTTTGCCCGCTCCAGGGAACTGATGTTCATATGTCGTAGCTTATAAAAGTCTTACATGTTTCATTGGGCTTTTGTGGGGATCAATTTTCTCCATTATTCCCATGATGTGTTGGAAAAGGCAGGGTAACCTTGTGGTAACTGGTAAGAGAGTATCCCCCCCACCCACCCCGCGCGCGCGCACGGCCGCCCGCGTTTGTGAAGGAATCGTAGCTACAGATACGTCAATTCAAGTCCTGAGTATGTATGTGAGTGTTGTTTTGTTTTGTTTATGTCCACAAATGTTCTTTTTGTGATAATTAGCTCATAATGTTCATCAGTCTTGTCCAATGTATCAAAGCAATGTTGCTTGTTGAAGATCTTATTTATGGTTTGTTTAGGTTACCTCACCATATGGCAACACTGTACATCACAATGAAAATGCTACTATGGGTCAGTTTGCATTCACAACCTCAGAAGCTGGAAACTACCTTGCATGCTTCTGGTTAGACAGTCCAGAGAAAGGGTCAGGAACATCACTGAATCTTGACTGGAAGATAGGAATTGCAGCAAAGGACTAGGATTCGGTTGCCAAGAAGGAGAAAATTGAGGTATGGGTTGTGTCTTTTGATTATTTAAATACTACAGTGTAGCCCAAGTCCCACTGCGCTTCAATTTAATGCATTATTTTTTCTGATTATTTGCAATCTATTTTTTTTGTTCAGGGTGTAGAACTAGAGCTCAGGAAACTTGAAGCTGCGGTGGAATCCATCCATCACAACTTACTATATCTCAAAGCAAGGCAAGTTGTGTATTTCATTCTTTTTTGCTTTTTTACTGGTCTCATCTGGCTTCATGTGTAGAAACAAATAGGTAAATGGTACCATTATTCGAAAATCTTAGGTATTGCAACCAAGATAGCTAAGGAGATGGCCAGGAACAATGACAAAATGTACTAGTAGTCATGCAATCCTGGGTCTTCGATAGTCAAGGCTGAGCTATATCAGCGTGAAAAGGCAGCATCTGAAAATCAACTGTTGCTTCTGAATTTCATCGTGGCCTGGCTTTATTTCTACTCAGTTACAGTAGCATATGATGATCCAACATGAACACGCAAGATTATTACTACTTTATACCATGGTGTTTGGAACTATGGCATGATGCATGATTCGATCTATTTTATGCAGGGAAGCTGAGATGCGGACAGTGAGCGAGAAAACAAATGCTAGGGTTGCCTGGTTCAGTATCTTGTCACTGGGAATCTGCATTGTGGTCTCCGTTTTGCAGTTGTGGCATCTTCAGGGGTTCTTCCGGAAGAAGAAGCTGATTTAAATTCTAACTTGTTTGATTTGTATACTCTCAGTGCTAACTACCTTAGGAAAAAGGACAGTTTTGTCATATTTATATTTCGAAAAAACTCATGATGGTCAAAACAATTGGTTGATACTCGAGACATGATTTCAATAGCAAGCAACCAACACTATGTGCAATTAGGTTCATCCATGCAATATGGCTTCCCTATAAGGCTATAACTGCAGATGGGAAACATAATCAAAACGGCCACTTCTAGAAATATTGGGCATATATGGAACATATGTTGTGAAACCTTGTTCTTGTCTCAGTCATCTGAAAGCTTTTTATATGAAGGAAATTGAAAAGTTAGAATTCAACCAAATGTTAATGAAAATTAGAAAAATTGATAAAATTGAGTTTGGGCTTTTTGTTGCTCTTGGCTGGGCCATCCGGGCTTCAGTCGAGCAGGCCGTGCCACATCGGACTTCACCTGATGCACGAATGCTCCACTGGTCAACCAACATTGCACCTCAAGCTCGCAGTACAAGCACGGCACGCCCATGGTCACCATGCCTCAGTCTCCGCTGCCTCCTCTTTGCCGTTGTCGTCCACCCCGCCTAGCCCTTCACCGAGCTCGAGTCCACCCAAATCCATCGCTTCGAGGACTACCCCCGCATCTGCACGGCCCACCCCTCCATGGACTACGTCGCCACAGTCGCCTTCCTCCCCCTATGCTGCATCCCTCGGCCTCTGCATGCACCGCTATGCTCACACTTCACCCCTGCAAGTCCAGCTGTCCAAGCCCATCCTCCTCACCTGGCCAGGCACCGAGCCCTCCATCCTCCTCAACTCTGTCCTCCTACGACGCCGCACTTCTCTGCCTCAAGGACTCCGCCGCCGCCGACCTTAACTTCCCCGTGCAGGCGTGCACCTCCTGTTCAACCTCTCCGCCTCCGCCATCTCGCCCAAGTCCATCCAGCTCGTCGCGGCCGCCGCCGCCGCCAAATGCCAGCGCTACCGTCTTCACCAGCTCCGACAGTGCCAGCGCCAGCGACGCCACCACCCCGGCCTGCAGCTCCAGCAATCCCTCGGCGGTGAGCTCCCCCGAGACGGTCAGCAGCGAGGCCTCCCACGGGGGCGACTTCGACGGCGGTGACGTGGACTACAGCTCGCTCGCGGACATCGAGGCGTTCTTCCAGTCGCCCAAGTGCATGGAGTACGCCATGATGGACCCGTGCAGCGCGTTCTTTGCGCCGGCGCCGATGGCGATGGAGGACGAACGCTGCTGGGAGGAGGAAGGCGATGTGTACTTCCATCTGCAAACTGTCGAACTTCTTGCAGTGCACACTGCATAGGTACATGTATATGCACAACCTGATGTGCCTCGATAATCATCAAACTTGTCCCATGTTTCTTTAAAGAGGTTTTAGTCAAATTTCTAATGTTAGGTATGCTTGACGATCCGTTTTCGTTGGGAGGATGTGCAACCAATTATCCCAGCCCAACTCTTGCTCTGGACTGGGCTGTCTTAGCATTACGGCCCACGGGCCACAGCCTTGCTCGTTCCACTTCGGTGCGCTTGGGGTCGGGAACGGCGCAGAACCAGAAGTGAGATGATTTCCTTCGGAGTAGGGATGAAAACGGAACGGAAATATCTCGTACCGAATCGTATCGTTTTCTACATTTGACCTGATCGAATTCGTATTTTCGGACAAATTCGAATTCGGTTCGAAATACGGAATACCAAATTCGAAAACGGAGCGGAAACGGTTTAGACATTTTCCGACCGTTTTCTACTTTTCTACATTTTATTCGGAATATACCGTATTGTAAATTCGGTTCGAAATACGGAATACCAAATTTTTTGTTCAGATTCTAAAATGATTGGATCAATTGTGAGTGATCTTGAGGTTGAGGCTTTGGCTAATGTTGTGGCTAAACTGAAAATTGAGGTATGTGTATGTTTATTGACTGCTTGCTCTGAAATATGCTATTGCTACATCTAATTTTAATTCACTTTGCAAACTTGTAGGAAAAGGACAAGGAGGGGGATGAGGACTCTGAGGAGGACAATGAGGAAGCAAAAGATATGGAAAGCGATCCTGACCTCATGGATGATGCTGATGAACTGTAGATGTTCTGCTAGCTGTTAATTGCTTGTTCTAGACTTGTATTGTATTTGTATTTGTGTCGGCTATTGTGTTAATAGTTAAGACCAAGGGTCATGCACTTGTTAATTATTATATGCACTTGAACTTGATCATGCACTTGGTAATTGTTATGTACTTGGTCACTTGTTAATTGTTATGCACTTGGTCCTACAGGTCGGTATTCCGTATTGAATTTTCGTATACCGACCGTGTTCGACATAATTCCGCTCGAATTGGTTCGTTTTCGAAATTCTCGATATTCCGTAAGTTCGCGTTCGTTTTCGTGTCCGGCTTTACCGCTTTCGTTTTCGTTTTCGTATTCAAATGTAGAAGTAGAAAACGGTTGAGGAGTTTTCCGACCGTTTTCATCCCTACTTCGGAGGTGGAGCGGATGGTTTACGACTGTAACTTATTTTTTTTTATTCTGGCGTGAGTATTTATATTAATAATCTGAATATCAATGAGTCATTTTAAGAAATTGTTCTAATGATTCCGAATACTGATAAGTCACTTGAAAAAACTGTCTCGATGAACCGCTTCGAAATGGCGACGGAAAAACTATCACGTTTATTTGTTTGAGAAAAATCATAAGCTATAAGTAAAAAAAACTCGGCTGTGGTCTTGGTGTGGAACATTGGCCCAACTAACTGCATGACTGTGCGCACACACACCAGCCACAGCCTACATGAGATCCGTGGGCTCATGACTCAGCGTGGCTAGGCGGGCCTTGCCTCGGTCGTGCGTGGTATGCATGTGGCTGGCTGGGCCACCTCGGCCGCTTAGTGGTGTGCGTCTCGGCGGATAGCGCATCAGTAGCCGCAGCAGATCGGGCATCCTCCTTAGCATGGTCAGTTGGGTCTGGTCTCGGCTACGTGTGGGTGTAAGTGGCTCGGCAACAAACGGCTACAGGGCACGGGGTACTCAGCGATGCTTTGGTGTGGGCCTTTGGGCCGGTGTCTTTTGTGTGTAACCCTTTAGGGCTGGTGTCTTTTGTGTTCTATCCGGTCCTTTGCCCTCTTTTCTCCTCTTAATTGAGTGGCAGAGCTCCTGCCCATTTCTTTTTTAAAAAAAGAGAGAATAGTTTATGTTGAAGTTTCGATTGCAGTTGGTCACGTAGCATAGCAGGAACTAATGTTGTGCTCTGATTGAATTGATATTACATAACTGAAGGGTGAAGTTAGCCTGTAGAGCTGTAGTCCGAATCTGAGTATGTACAGAAGAATGGACAGATATGAGGACACATTCTTCTCCCCTTCTTGCAGACTAATTAATCCACCGCGAAGTTGCATGATGTCTATCTGAATTCAAGTACAGCTGCTGTCGCGTACTCGTATGTGATCTCTTCCTGGTCCCTGAACTGGCACCTTCCAAGAACGAGAGGAAGAAAAAACAAGCAGCGACGAGAACAATAGGCCGCAGGATCGCTGGGGCATTAGCACTGCCGCCGGCGTCATCGGCGTCGGTTTCACTCCTCCCGCGCCGTCCAGGGCCATGCTCCCAACCGTCCCGGTCAGGTTCCCGCACCATTGACAGCCACGCTAGTGGCCCCCAGCCGACCATCACCGGCCCTGGCGGCTCGCTCTCCCCGTTTCTTTCACCGCCGCCGTCAGGAGATTCACCGGCCGGCAGCGGCAACTCTTGCCGGCAGACTGGGCAGGAGTTGTGGAGCCGGAGCCACGGCACGATGCAGTTGGAGTGGTACGCGTGCTTGCACGGCAGCTCGCGCGCGGCCTCCCCGAGCTCGAACTCCTCCTTGCACACGGGGCACTGCGAGCCGTCCGACAGGTTCGCCGCCGAGACGCGCACCGTCGGGAGCGAATCGATGGCCGACTCCGGCGCGGGCGGCGGCCCGGGGAGATTGTTCTGCGTGAGCTCTTCGATGAGGGCGTTCAGGTCGGGGCCGGTGAAGTACTCCGCCTGGTCGATGGCTGGTGGATCGTCACCGTCCGGGCGCCGCTGCATTCCCGGCGCTGGCGGCGGGGAGGGGAACCGGCGGCGAGGGAGCGGCATGTCGGTCGGGTCCTCGCCGGTGTATATGACCCAGCGGCAGGGGCCCTCGTACCGGGGGAACGGCGGATGGAAGAACTGGTCGGTCGGCGGGTACACGGGCCCGCGCGGTACCGGCTGGTCGATCTCGTGATGGAAGCGGCCGAAGCAACGCGGGCAGAAGACGTCGGAGGTGGGGGCCGAGACGATGCGCAGCGCGCGGCGGGACACGTAGCGCCAGTACAGGCTCCATCTCCGCCACCACGGCCGCGGGCTGCCGTTCTCGCTCGTCGACATGGCAGGGCGCAGGTGCTCGCCGCCCGCGGTGGCTTCGAACGAGCCGAGGTTGCATGCGTGAGACGGGACCGCTTAGTTTGTAACTTAGTCTTATAGTAAGATGATTAACGAATGGAAGAGAGGTTTGATTAGGACAGAGGCGTCAGGTAAGGTGAGTAAATCAAGGTGCGGCTCGGCGGGAAGCCGGGAAGGAATGGCTTTAGCGGGGATATGAATACGATTCTGACTTGTGTGAGGTGTGTCAAGCGATGCACGTTTTCCTTCCTTGTGTGTCTGTTGGCTTGCGAGTTGCGACTCGCCGGCGATGCAAAGCTTGTTGGCTGACAGCCCAGGCCCACAAGGCAGTGGGAGGATATAGCACTGCGACAATTTTCTGGAGGCAACTAATCACACATAACATAATCTGGGGAGAAAAAGAAACTCATTATCTCGCTTTACACAATCACACGTTGTGATCAACCCTACACGCGCGAGAGTATGACACTGACAATTTTGATCAAGCAAGATATGGGCCTTCTCTTGTGGTAGGTTGTTGAATCGTGCCATCTCCATGACATCGCCAGTGGAGCCCATCCTAGAATCACATGCACCGACGTCACCAACCACTTCGCACACCAACCAGTCACAAATCACCGTCCCGCTGTGCATGTCACGTTACGTGACCACACAGACGAGCCAATCACAGAGCCCGATTCCAAGAATATTACGCCACGCAAACACACACTGCCACTGGGGCCCATCCTACACAGGGCCCCACCCGCAGCGAACGCGCGCCCGGAGACCCGGAAGCCGCCGCCTCCTCGTCTCTCCACTTCTTTTATTCTCTCTGCTCCTCCCCTTCCAACTCTGCATCCCCCATCGTCAAATCCACGCGAACGCGAGAGCGCAGAGAGCACCACCGGAAAGGGCCCAAACAAGCGCAAAAAAGCTCTAAATCCCGGCGGCGATGGCGCTCTCTGACCGCTCCCGTGAGTCGCTCTTACCGAGCTTCCTCTACTCGACGGCGGCGCGGTCGTCCTTCGCCGCCGTCGCCCGCCTCCCCGCTGCGGCCCGGGCCGAGGCGGCTGCCGCCCCGGGAGGCGTGCCATTCGCGATCCAGGCGCCCAAGGAGAAGATCGAGATGTACTCGCCGGCGTTCTACGCCGCCTGCACGGCCGGAGGCATCGCCAGCTGCGGGCTCACCCACATGGCTGTCACGCCGCTCGATCTCGTCAAGTGCAACATGCAGGTGAGGCGGTAGATTAGATCCAGCGCTTGACTGGGTGCCCCGCGCCCCTTGCTGTTTCGGATCAGGGGTGAATTTGGTTATATCCGGCGGATTGCAGTCGAGTCTTGCTAGTTAGGATAATTGAATCTATTTTCTATAGATCCTTGATTCCTGTGTGCTAGTTGCAATGCTTAGTTATTGTCTGATGTTCGTCATCGGTGAATCTATTATCGCTATGCAGTAGGAGTAATTTATTGAAGCATTGCTTAGGGAATATATGCACACTCTTGAGTGTTGTGATTAATTTGTAATTGTAGGTTCTTGAATCTGTGGCTATCTGTCTGTTCATTCACGATCAGATTTATATGTGAAATTAAGTTAGTGACATGGTGCAATTTTGACCTTAAAGCCCTAACTCTTGAGTTTTCATACATGTTTACTTGTCTGGTAAATTTTCAAATCCTGGCCAACTGGCTGCATGATACCCATGAGGCCATGAACCCATTGAAGGTTTTTCCTAGATTAATGTGGTAGCATGATCAACATGGGTATGGTTAGTATTGAACAGTGGGTATCTATATACATTATAGACATATAGATTTGTATTGTTCGATTGGTTAATCTGCACCTAATAGAAATTGTTTTTTTTTTGGTTGAATTGTATATATGATTTTTGACATGATTGTTTCTTCAACCTGTTCCAGATTGACCCAGCAAAATACAAGAGCATCACATCTGGGTTTGGAATACTGGCCAAGGAGCAAGGAGTTAGGGGCTTTTTCCGGGGATGGGTGCCCACCCTGCTTGGTTACAGTGCTCAGGGGGCTTGCAAGTTTGGATTCTATGAATTCTTTAAGAAGTACTATTCAGATATTGCAGGGCCTGAGTATGCTCAGAAATACAAGACCCTGATATACCTTGCTGGGTCGGCTTCTGCTGAGGTAATTGCTGATGTGGCTCTTTGCCCCTTCGAAGCTGTGAAGGTCCGTGTGCAGACACAGCCTGGATTTGCTCGTGGGCTCAGCGATGGGCTCCCTAAGTTTGTTAAATCTGAGGGTGCCTTGGGGTAATTAAAGTTCTTATTTTCTTAAAATTTGAATTGGTTTCTATCTATCAGCTTTCACTTCTGAGATGTAACAACATTTTCTTTCTTTTGTGATGTAACAACATTTTATTTTCAAAATTTCAGGCTTTACAAGGGAATTGTCCCACTCTGGGGTCGTCAAATTCCTTGTAAGTAAATTTGATCCTGCTGATTTATTTATTTTGATTAACTGTCACGTTGAATTTGATTTTATGATTGTATATTTTGGTGATTAGTCTGTTAGCGGTTCATTCTTTCTGTGGTTATTATTGTGTGTTTTTTCCATACATCCTTACAATGAGACTGTTGCCTCTGTCAGTATAATATTTACTCTTTACAGCCTAGTTAATGCGTAGTCAATGGTAGATGGGTTGGATTGATCTCCTATCCTTTGTCATTTCAAATCCTGCATCTGATCATATGCTGATTATGATTCTCTTGGATTTGACAATTTTTGTCTGCTTCAAATTATTCTCTTCCTAAATCTAATCTAGTCGAAATCTCCCCCATGCATGGATGCTATGCTTATCAGTTATCACAGGTGATAATATTCTAGGAATAAATTCTTACTAATCTGTGTTCAGGGAGTTTAAAACTTATCATTGTGGAGATGACAAACTTTTGTATAAATGTTTTTTTGAGCTTGATTTTCATGTTCATTTTATTCTTGAATTGCAAGAGTTATTGGCGTGAATCATGTGTTCTCATTATAGTTATTTTCTTTATTGAACTATGGTCGATATGATTCAACTGGTATAATGATAAAACAAACCTTAGTCAATACATATAATATTGTATTAGCATCGCAATTATGATTGCCTGTAATACTTCTAAAGCAAGTAAAAGTTTCCCTTTTTTCTTTGAAGATGAGAAAAGGCTCTCTTGTCTTGGTATTACACATTGTTACACTAGTTCGATTATATAGAAATCTGCAAGCTCAAGTTCCCCTGTTATGGTCTAGGATCACTATGAGGTACGGCAGCAGGGGCATAAACAGTACATGGTACTGTACATACATGAACAACAGCGTGCAATACTGCGTGCTTGGATAGTTTGATAGTATTGGCAGCATATCGTGGATTGGAAATATAATAATTAGTTTTCTTATTATTTGGGTTTATTTATTTTTAGATTTATTTCATGTATTAGGGATAAATTTTATATTATTATGGATTAATTTCATTAATATAGAGATAGATTTTTTAAGGATCAAGTCTAGTCATCCCTATAAAAGAGACATCACTGTACTTATTATCATCAAGTAATGAACAAGCCTCTAGTCTTCCTTTTCTTCTAAAGTCAAGTAAGTGCCCTGTTAGAGTGACTAGATGAGAACAAACACTCTACCATCGGACCCGTACCCAACCACTGACTATAACATTTGGCATCAGAGCCGCAACATCCTCATCTTTCCTTTGACACATAATTGAAATGTGCCTTGGTCATGGACTTTGAAATGGCAATTGTGTTAATGTTTCTTGATGGTATAGATATTTTAAACATTGTTTTACATAAACTTTTAGGAGATAAACTTTTAATACCTAACTTTTGTCTACATCACTAATTCTGCATCAGTTTGGTATTTGCGTCAAATACTTTGAGCTTATATTAGCTGTTTATTGATATTGTATTGTTATTTGTACGCATTGTTACATATTCTTATGATGCATTCAGATACGATGATGAAGTTTGCTTCCTTTGAGACCATTGTTGAACTCATCTACAAGCATGCTGTTCCTATCCCAAAGTCAGAGTGTAGCAAATCTTTCCAACTGGGTATCAGCTTCGCTGGTGGTTACGTTGCTGGTGTCTTCTGTGCTATTGTTTCTCACCCGGCTGATAACTTGGTCTCTTTCCTGAACAATGCCAAGGGTGCTACAGTGGGTGATGTAAGCTTATACTAATTTCCTCCTTGAGATGCTTTGTTGTTCTGCCTTTGCAGTCTTGTTGATGGGCTGCTCATTTGTATTATGTATTTCTTCAGGCTGTTAAAAAGCTTGGCCTCTGGGGCCTTTTCACTCGTGGACTTCCCCTTCGCATTGTCATGATCGGTACCCTTACTGGAGCTCAATGGGGAATTTATGATGCTTTCAAAGTCATGGTTGGACTGTAAGTGTCTTCTTTCTTACTTTCATTAGAACGACAATCAGCAGCCTTCAATTGAATAAAAAAACTGATAACTCCTTTTGTAATTTAACAGGCCAACTACTGGTGGTGTGACGCCAGCACCAGCCCCTGTTGCAGAGGCTGCATTGAAAGCCGCCAGTGCCTGATTTTCATATTAGGATAACCAGGATGGATTTCTGAAATTGGTCATTCTTCACGGATGACAACTGTATCAATTACGTGAGTTCAACTATCAATTTGTTTAAAAGTTTTGGAGAGGGTAACAACGTCATCTTTTGAATGAGAGGAACTCATTAAACAGGCGATGATAGATTTTTTCCCCCAAGTGTAAGTTCAATACTTGATACATAATAAGTTTTAGGAGCGCATGACTATTAGGAGCACAGGTTTTGCTATCACCTTTACTGCCATTTATTCATATTACACTGCCCTTCATATTTCTGAACGTACACCCGATTTTTTGCTGTTAATTCCTCTTACACTACCCTTGATATTACTGAAGGTATACCCCAATTCATGCTGTCAATTTTGTGATACGCTGTCAGTTTTGTGATATGCCTGATCATCCATGTGTAAATGGTGACAGAATCCAAGTTTTCTCTTTCAATGTTACGTTTCCCTCCAGTATGAGTTGATTGTGCTTTTCCTTTGAATGTCATGCTGTTTCCCAGTATGAGTTGATTGCGCGATGCTGATTCTCGTTCATTAAAGCAGCATTCGGTTGGGTTAGTAACTGGTCACAACCCGTTCCGCGTGTCGGGGGTGTAGTTCTACAAAAAACAATTTGTGTACAGCATATGTAATTTTGAAAAATGGTATATTAAATTTGTATTTTTTTAGTTTTAAATGAAATTTACTCAATTTTCTATACAAGCATATAAGCTACCGCTCTGAAGTCTGAAGTGTGACCCATAGAATCGCTATTGAGTAGCATAACTTTAACTGCCCTGTTCTAGGACGAATGAAAGATACGAGGAAGACCCCAATAGAGGAAGGCATGTTTGGCAACGGCTGCTGCTTATGATTTTTAGCTGAAATTTTTGAATTTTGATTATTTACGGTACAGATTAGGAGAGACAGATACTCACTTGCGATTTTGGCTGGTACAGATATTGGACTTTTAATGTGTAGATCGTTTAATTTGTAGACCTCGTCTTGAGAAAATACTCCGTTTGAAAGTTGAGTACTGTAGTAAAAGTCTAAAGCCGTCAGCTTGGAAGGAAAAAAACAGGCCCAAGCATAATTCGCCGTGTAGATGTGCAATTAAATGATTGGTCCTTTCGGGAGAGAAGCGTTAACATTTAGCGTTAACATTTCTTTCTTCTTTCTTAATATTCTTGCTATAGAATTCTTCTTTCTTAATATTCTTGCTAGAGAAATCAATCCACTTCCTTTTCTGCTACGCCGTCACCGCAAGTTAGGTAGTTTTTTCTGTGCTGACAAAATATCATCACCCTGAAACAGAGCAGCAGCCAATAGAAATAGCCATCCACTTGGACTGCACACTAGAGGCAAGTGAAGCTACTACTTAAAGCATGCCTACCTGAACTGAACGCAGCTAGCCCCTCCATAAAAGTGAAGTATGGAGAGTAGCACCTCCTGGCCATCACCCTAGCTAGTATAGCTAGTCCCTAGCAGAAGTCCATTGCTATTTGCCGCGCTCGGTCCATCCTTCTCCATGGACTTGGACATGGCAATTGATGTGACGAACCAAGAACAGCTCATGCACATCATCGCACAACTAGACAGCGCACTCACAGACCTGCCTTCTCCACCCACATCGCCATCTGCGTCGCCGCCACAGCAACCACCGGTTCCAGTTCCATCAAATCCATTGTACCGCACCACTATTCCTGCTCCGGTTCAGACGCCGGTGTTGCCACCGGCTGCTGCCACTCCGGAGGAGGACACGGCGACGCGGGAAATGTCATACTCCGCGGCGGCGATGCGTCAGCTGGTCAGCGTCGACGCGGATGCGGCGCGGCCCAGGCGGCGCAACGTGCGCGTGTCGAGCGAGCCGCAGAGCGTGGCCGCCAGGCTGCGGCGGGAGCGCGTGAGCCAGCGGATGCGCGCGCTGCAGCGGCTCGTGCCCGGCGGCGCGAGGCTGGACACGGCGTCCATGCTGGACGAGGCCATCCGCTACGTCAAGTTCCTCAAGAGCCACGTCCAGTCGCTGGAGCAAGCCGTGGCCGTGATGCTCGACCGAACCGGTGCCCACGTCGACGTCCATGGCGGAGAGCACTGCCACTCCTGTCCGTATCTTGTTTAGATGAGAGGCGCATGGACGTGCACGTTGTTGTTCATAGCTAGGGTCGGCGACGTTGTCAGGTGCAAGTGTACGTGATCATAAATCCTTGTGACAGGTATGACAGTATGTGATAAATCCTGTCATGGGCAGCTCATGATGAGTTCTACTCTTAGGATTCTTTCGATCGAATGCAGCTCAGACAATTTCATTCTTATGTCCATTTAACTAGTAATGTACTGCATTTGCGGTCTGCATTACTCTGTGTACTTCTAAATAATAAGTTGAAGCAATGCATGCACTTAATTTACCTTTTCAACTTTGACAACCAATGCCCCTGTTCTTTTTAGCTTCTAAAAGCTGTTTTTTATAGTAACTAACTTTTAAACGAGGTATTTTTTTTAAGATAGGATCTACTAGTTAATTGTAGTAAATACTTTACTAACTTCATTTATATCGGCAAAAACCACACGTGAGTTTCTGTTACTCTGTAATCTCTCGTACAAACAGCCCAAAAACCACAAGTTGTAGCCAAAAGTCACAAGCTACAGCCAAAAAGAACATACCCATTTGTACTACTACAAATATAAGTCTATGTTTCAAAGTGCAGTGTCAACACTGCAACAACCAGTAGCCTTTTCTGATATATTCAATTAAAAAATAAAGAGAAAATATATAACAAACATCGTTATATCTTAATGAATAATAGAAAGGAAAAAAAGAGAAAAAAATACTTTAAGAGATAAACATGTTTCAAACAATTTTAATATTTTGGAAACTAGAAATCATTGTTGTTTGGCCTAAGTGGCTAGACAGACGTTTATCTTTGTACTTCTCAACATAGGATACTCGCCAGGTGTAGATGGATGGATAAATGGATAATGCATGCCAGTATGCCACCAGTAACGTGCAACGTAGTAACGCACAGTTCATCGCGCAAATGAACTCTTGCACGTTCTTGTCCTTGTCCGTTTTGAATCCAGGGCAAATGTGCAATGCACAGAGCCGATCATGCACTCGCAGGGGAGCCCACGAACCCATGTGATGGATTGATGACGAACAGACGTTCCATTGGGCCTCGTCGTGCCATGGACTGACACGTCCCGACCTGGTAACCATGGGACCCTTGCATCCCTCGTCATATCACCTAGTCACCGTTGAACAGGCAACATTCTTCTACGTACGTACCCTTGTTGACAAAAACACACACAAACACGCGTTCTTCGATTCTACGGTTCTACCTAAACCTTGTTTGATGAGGGAGTTTTAAAATTTTTCAACTAGACTTGAACTTTCAAGTCTAACATGTGCGCTTTCAAACTATACTACAATTTGAACTTTCCGACTTGAAATTTGGAATCTGGTAGAAATTTGGGCAAAATTTCAACAGGGAAAACCTACTTCCAACTTGGGGGTTGCAACATTCCCCTAGAGATTTTTCGTCAAAACGCGAGCGGTGACACCAACGGCAAGCACGGAAGGTGGAGTCACTGCTCATCCCGCCAGTGAGGTGGCGGCGGCACGTGGAATCAACAATCGGATGTAGTCGGTAGTCGAAAGCTGGAAGCCATCAGCAATTGAACGTAATTGATGGTCAAAAGCTAAAAGCCATCAACAATCAAATGAAGTTGTTGGTCGAACCAGCCATGGTCGAAAACTATCAGAAGGCATCCATGGTTGAAAGCCATCATGGTCGAAACCCATGAAAAGATGTCCGTGATCGAAACCAATCGGAAGATGTCCATGGTCAAAAGCCATCACGGTCGAAACCCATCGGCAGTAGTCCGTGGTCAAAACCCATCAAAAGTTGTCCATGGTTGAAAAGTTATTGACCATCACTTATAGTCGTAAGTCGGGAGCGGTTGACCATCGCTGGTGATCGTAAGTTGGCAGTTGTCGATCATCGACTATGGTCATAAATCGGGAGTCTTCGACCATGGCTTGTGGTCATATGTCAGAAGTCATTGACCATCGCTCGTGGTCGTAGGTTGGAAGTCGTCGACCATCGCTTGTGGTCATAGGTTGGAAGTCATCGACCATCACTTGTGGTCATAGGTCGGAAGCCCTCAACCATCGCTCGTGGTCATAAATCGGAAGTTGTTGACCATCGCTTGTGGTTGTAGGTCGGAAACCCTTGACCATCGCTCTTGGTTGTACATGGGTAGCCGTTGACCATCGGTCCTGGTCATAAGTCGGAAGCCATCGACCATCGCTCGTGGTCGTAAGCGGAAGACCTCAACCATCGCTCGTGGTCGTAAATCAAAAGTCATTGATCATCGCTCGTAGTCATAAGTCGAAAGCCCTCAACCATCACTCCTGGTCGCACATGGGTAGCCATCGACCATCAGTCCTGGTCATAAGTCGGAAGCCATTGATCATCGCTCATGGTCATAAGTCAGAAGCCCTCAACCATCGCTCGTGGTCGTAAGTTGGAAGCCGTCGACCATTCGTGATCGTAGGTCGGAAGCCCTCGACCATCGCTCCTGGTCATATGTGGGTAGCCATCGACCATCGGTCCTAGTCGTACGTCGGAAACCATCGACCATCGCTCATGGTCATAACATAGAAGCTATCGACTATCGCTCGTGGTTGTAAGTCAGAAACCATCGACCATCGCTTGTGGTCATAAGTCAGATGCCATCGACCATCGCTCATGGTCATAAGTTGGTAGACGTCGACCATCGATCGTGGTCATAAATTGGGAGCCTTCGACCATGGCTCGTGGTCATACGTCGGAAGCCATCGATCATTGTTCGTGGTCATAAGTCGGAAGCCATCGACCATTGCTCGTGGTCGTAGATTGAAAGCCCTCAACCATCGCTCGTGATCGTATGTCGGAAGCCATCGACCATCGCTCATGGCCGTAGGACGGAAGCCGTCAACCATCGGTCGTGGTCATAGGTCAGAAGCCCTTGGCCATCGCTCATGGTCATATGTTGGAAGCCCTCGACCATCGCTTCTGGTCATGTGTGGGTATCCATTGACCATCGCTCGTGGTCGTAACTCGAAAGCTATTGACCATCGCTCATTGTTATAACTCGGAAGCCATCGGCCATCGCTCATGGTTGTAAGTCAGAAACCATCGATCACAAGTCGTTGTAGGTCGGAAGCCACAGTTGTAGAGTGTTTTAGCACCATGGTCGGAGGACATACTCATAGAGTATTGTAGCCTGATAGTCGGTGGCTATACTCGTAGAGTAGTGTAGCTTCATAATCGGAGAGAGCACTCGGAGGAGTACTGTAGCATATGGTCGGGGGCCATACTCGTAGAGTAGTGTAGCTTCATAGTCAGAGAGAGCACTCGGAGGAATACTCTGGCATATGGTTGGGGGCATACTCATAGATTACTGTAGCCTCAAGGTCGCAGACTTCCAAGTATGAACAGTGATCAGCACCATCCTAATCCAGCAGGTGGTTGACGATGCTTAAGCACGACGAGCGGTTGTGACTGGCTGGACATTGAGGACGATTAACGACATTCGAATACGATGAGGGGTCGGAGGCGGCCAACTTCGACAAGCAGTCAGAGGTGCCTAAGTTCAACATCCGGTCGGAGATGCCTGTCTTTATGAAGCGATCAAAGGCGCCCGTCTTTATGAAGCGGTCGGAGGCACCTGTGTATAAAGCAATCAAAGGTGTCCATCTTCAAGAAGCGGTCAGAGACGCCCGTCTTTGTGAAGAAGTCGGAGGCACTCAACTTTGACCAGAGATCAATCGTGGACGTCCGAGCATCAAAAGTTGCAGATGTTCAAGCATCATGAGTGGTCAGTGATGTCTGTAAGAAGCGGTCGAAGATGTCTATCTTCAAGAAGCGGTCGGAGACATCGACGACAAGCGGTCGGATACGCCTGTCTTTATGAAGCAGTCGGAGGCACTTAGGTATGATAAGCAATCAGAGGCGTCCGAGTACCAAAGGTGGTCAACGACGCTCGAGTATGATGAGTGGTCTTGAGCGACCGAATATCAACAGCGGTCGATGACATTAGAGTACAGCAAGTGGTCATGAGCGCCTAAGTATTGCAAGTGGGTGAAAGTGCTTGCATATGGCAGGGAATCAAAATCGCCTAAATATCACAGCCGGTTGAAAGTGTCTGTGTTCGGAAGGCAGTAGACAAAGTCTGAATATCAAAGGTGGTCGACGATGCTCGAGTACGGCGAGTGGTCATGAGCACCTGGGTATCGCAGGCGGTCAAAAGCGCCTGTGTTCTGAAGGCAGTCGCAGAAGTCTGAATATCAAAGGTAGTCGATGACGCTCGAATATGGTGAGTGCCTGGGTATCGCACGTACACATATCACAGTTTTCTTCCTAAACATGCGTCTGTATTTGCTTTGACTTAGTATATTTGTACAAAAACTTATCAAACAAAACTCTCGTATGCAAAGTGCCATGAGGAGTTTCAGATAGATAAAATAAAAGCTGACTCGGTAGGTATGTAGTGAAAGCTTGTGCTGGGTGACAAAATAATAGGAGGCTAATAGCTTTGAGAAAAAGAAAGAAAGTTTAAAAGCTCCACTTATCACAATGGAAAACTTCAGTGTAATTTCAACCAATTCTACCGCTAATAAAGTGATCCCAGTTTCTCCACAATTTGAAGTAATCTGAGCAAAATAGGACAAACTGCAAAAACAAAACACAAGTTTTCACCCATCCACCATTATGAAATATAACAACTTTGACAGAAAAAATCCAGAATTCTCACAAGCTATGAACAATTTACACCTAGTCCAAGTCCGACAAACAATTTATCCCACCAGATAACTCACGTCAACCATCTTGGACACAGTAATTCCTTGAATATCTTTGCCCACGGGAACTACGATGTGCTCACGCTTGCAAATGCTTGTCCAAAGTAGTCAGGAAACCACATGAGCTGGATATCCTGCTTGTTCTCATACGATCCCTGCACACAGAAAAAACAAGAGAGATTTGATGATTTGCCCCTTCTTTATTTGCCAACAGCTCATTTGCCCCATAGTTGGTTTTAATTGATGATTTGCCCCATCATTCGCTGAACCAGTAATCATTTGCCCTTTTTGACAATTTTGCCCTTATCTTCCTCCTTCCTCCTCTTGTTTCCTTCTTTCTTCTTGCTCCGGCCATGGCTGACCCAGTCCGCCTCTGCCGCCACCGCCATCGATGCTGGAGCAGCTCACCGAAGAACTCGATAAAAACGCATGCGTCCACCTCGCTCATGTAGAGGTACCCAAAGAGGCCCACATGAAAATGGTGGCGTGCGCGAGGCCGTAGCCATCACCGGTGACGGTGGCATGCGGAGCATGTGGTCGGCGATGAGGCCATGAAAGTGTTAGGAATTTTGACCACTGCCACTACGACTTCGACCACAGCCGCTACGACCATGAATGCTACGACCACATTCACTTCGACCCACGTTCACATTCTCATTTTATATCCTACGATCCCAACTTTCTGGTAAGACAATCGTAGGCCTGGGCGTTCGGGTTACCCGAATTTTTTGGGTTGGGTAGTTCGGGTAATTCGAAATTCGGGTAATGAAAACTGCTACCCGATATTAGCCCAAAAAAACACTACCCACAATTTTGGGTACCCGATAATTCGGGTTCGGGTATACCCGATATACCCGAATTTACAGAAAACCAGCTAATTTCCCGACAATTCGGGTAATTTACAGACAATTTCCCGATAATTCGGGTAATTTACAGACAATTCGGGTAATTCGGGTAGTTCGGGTACCGGGGGATATTACCCAAACTACCCAAACTAATTTCGGGTAATCAGAATCGCTATCCAAATTTAGGATCGGGTACCTCGGGTTCGGGTATTTCGGGTTCAGGTCCGGGTAATTCGGGTACGGGTAACGGGTAGCGGGTATTTTGCCCAGGCCTAGACAATCGTACTACGCCAGAATTTTCAATCTTAATCCGAAACTCCTAAGAACCAAACATTTCATCGTAATTTCTGTGAGGTCCACAAGATCCAACACTAAACCCTTATAAGATCCGATCCTTAACAAATAGACAAATTCTTGATCCAGACTAGCCTCCCAAGGTTTGATTTTTAAACAGAATTTTTGCAAAATGAGATGGCTCTTACCGAGATCTCAACGAGATGCACCTCGAGGTTCTCAGTGTCGATAAGGGCGGCCACCTCAGCCACAACCACCTTGGGCTTCTTGGGCCTCTTCACCTTTGGCTTCTTCATCTCCCCCTCCGAGCGTGACGCTGCAACCTCGTTCGAGTCCACGTCGTCGGAGTACGCCGCCGTCGCCGCGACGATCCACACGTCGGGATTGGCAGGAGGAAGTGGGTGAGAGGGTGGGAGAGGTGTTGGGGGAGCGGGAGCGAGAGGCATCCATGGATGGTGAGGGTAGGTCGCGTCTGAGAGAGGGGGTAGTTGAGACGAAGAGGGGCGATCTTCTGGTCGGGGGGGGGGGGCGGTTCGGGCGCGTATTAGGGGGGATCGTGAGATTGGATAATTACGAAGAGTCACTTGAGAATGGACGGCTGTAGAGAGTCGAAAAAGGATGCACCAACGACCACCAACTCGTGTTTTTAAGGAGTAGAGATAAATAGTAATTACTAAGAGAAATCAAAAATCAAAAGCCACTGAAAAGCCAAAAAGTACAGGGTCACGGGCGTGTGGTTTCAATTTTTTTAAATAATATATTTTTATTAATATTACATAAATAAATCATCACTTAAAATTTTTCATAAATAACCTTCTCGGTTGTCAATGGACGACAGAGTGTCACATCGGTGCCATGTCATCTGTCATCATTTTAATTGGTGAGAGAGACATAAAACATCAATTGAAATGGAAACAGAAATAGTCTCTACCACCAATTGAATTGATGACAAAAGCTCTATCGTTCTGTCATCAGTTTAATTGGCGATAGATGTTCTGTCGCCAGTTAATTTGGCAACATATACATATTGACTATCACGCAGGATTTTACATAGGATTGTCACAATTACAAACGACGACAGAACATCTATCGCCAATTGAACTGATGACAAAACAACAAAGTTGAATTGACGATAGAGATCGTTTGTGTCGCCATTTGAATTGTCGTTTTATGTCTCCGTTATTTATGGAAATGGTGACAGAGTCGTGGCGTCTACATTGCACTCTGTCGTCCATTGACAACAAAGAAGGTTATTTATGAAAAAAATTTAAGCGATGATATATTCATGTAATATTAATAAAAATATATTATTTAAAAATTGAAACCACACAACTACAAAGTATTCTTTGGTCCTGTTCTTTTGCTTTTCAGTAATTTTTGACTTTTGACTTCTTTTAGCAATCATTATTTATTAGACTAATAAGTCACAGCAAAAAAAAGACGCTTTGTTCGCCATCCTCTACAGTCTTCAGTCCTCCCTACCAATAACATTACCACCTAATCTCCATTCTTCGTTTCAATTGACGATATAATGTTATTTATGTAATTTTTTAGTGATAATATATTTAGATAATATTAATAAAAATATATTATTTAAAAAACTCGTGTGGTTTGTTGGGTGAGGTATCTGGCGGACACACCCATGTTTGGCCAGGGATAGAATCGAATGGATGGACATGCTCACGCGCGTAATGGATGAAAGATGCGGGCATCCGCGGCTAAAGCTCCTGCGGATAACTAGCATCCTCGAATTTTAAATCCATTAGATCAAAATTGAATCAAACACACATCGCAAAGGTAATCCAGCAAAACCGACAATTAACCCGTTAAAGCTAGGTTGCATGATTTGAGAATGAGTGTTGATAAACATCATCTGGATATTTTTTCTAACTATTATTTAGATTTGTGATCATTAGATTAGCCAACAGCTATGAATTCTTCCCTCTCTAAAAACCTTCTTAAAAAAGAGATCGTTGAATCTCTAATCCACGGTTTTAAATTTAAATAATTATTAGAAAGGAAATATTTGAGTGATGCTTAGACATATCCTCTGAGGATTGCTTGTACGTGGAGTACAACGCTGGTTTGCCGCATGCACAGCACCAACCTTCTCGCGGACGCGTTGTCAACAACAGTAGGACCACTTCATAAATTTCAAAAGATCTCTGGGCTGATCGATCTCTGATCCTCTGATCGATCATGCACGATGCATCCCTCCTAGTCCTAGACCAAACGACATATATGAATGTACGCACAATCTCTCTCTCTCTCTCCCCTGTACAACAGTACAAGTCATAAAAGTTGGCTTGTGCAGCATTTTGTCCAGCATTCGCATGGCCGTGTCCTTTGTGCGCAGGCAAGGTCTCGATCTCACCCACCTGAGTGCCTTGTTCCGCATATCACCTTTGCACTGTTCGTAGCCCGTGTGGGCTCCTGCGTGCGCAGTTAACCTCGTGGCGATGATAGAGCCGCGTACTAATAGATGTCAAGATGATTCTGGCCGGGTTGGTGTCGCTGCGCCGATGCATGCACCGGCCGGCCAGATAGACAGCGCACCGGCCGGGTCTGTGGTTCTGTTGGTTGGCCCGCGCGGCGGCATGTCGGGGTTGTTCGGCGGCTGTTCACTTATTGGGCCACGTGGGCCGGACGAATACGACTAAATTTTTACTGAAGATGGTGACTTATTTAGTATAATTAAATTAAAAAAATTAAAAATAGAAAAAATATGTTAGCCCATTACGTATAATACAAACAAATATAGAAAAAAGAACTAATAAAAATGTAAAAAAACCAAAAGTTCAGAAAAAGATGAAATTTATAAATAGTAAAAAGTAAACCAGAAGTCAGAAGCTCAAGTCGAAATAAACGGGGCGTTCATTTTGTTCTCCGCGTGTGCGTTCTCTTAGCAGCACGTTGTGCGTGCATCTTGCCCACTCAAGTTAATTTCAGTCTTTAGTTTCTAACTTTTTTAGTTTATCTATTTTTTGGTTTTTTTATCTTTTCTTTTTTTCTTATCCATTTGTATTGTTGGGGTGACATATTTTGTTTATTTTTAAAATTTAATTATACTAAAAAACTTACAACAATTACAGTATTAAAATAAGTTCTAAACAGTGTTAAACAGTGCTTTACAGTGAAATAAGCTAAAAGTAAAAGTCCACTTGAGCGGGGTGTGACCACTGTACATGCTTCTTCCAACGAGTAACTTTTGCAAATTACCTCGAGAGCAAACAGCGTGTCTGTTTGGAGTAGACACAGGTATTTGGTTCCATGTCTAATTTTGTTATACCTAATTGGCAGGAGTTTGGGTCGTCGCCATGATTGTGGTTGCCACGTTCTCTTAACAAACTCAGTAAAACTCATATGGCATAGACTCTTTTTTTATTTACTTTGTCACAGTTGTGATGACTAGAAACCAATTTATCTGCTAAAAAGGTATGATACCGATACGATGGACGCGTATACAACGAGAACTATCTAAATGTTGTAAATCCGAAAAAATCATGTCATACAAGTTTTTAAAAATTCTAAAAAAAATCCAATATGCAGAGGTGGAGATGTTCGTTAACCATACAAAATTGAGGATCAAACTCAACCTCATTTAAAAAAATATGAAAAAGACAAATTCTACCGATACCACCATATATCTAACTTTAGTTGCCAAAACTTAGGGCCTGTTTGGCAACGGCTGTGGTTTATGGCTTTTGGCTGTTTACGGTACAGATTACGGAGAGATATACTCACTTGCGAATTTGGATGGTACATATGTTGGGCTTTTAACGTGTACATCGTTTAACTTGTAGACCCCGTCTTGAGAAAATACTCTGTTTGAAAATTAGATACTATAACAAAAACTAAAAGCCATCAGTTTCGGAGGAAAAGAACAGGCTCAGCCATGAGCCAGAAGGGCCCACAGCTGGAGTCATCAAAACGCTGAATAACTGGATCACTATGGAGCATCCCGAGTGTCATCCTGAAGCACTAGGGGAAGGTAAAGGATCCCCGTGCTGACCCAACACACAGGGAAATGATAAAAGTTCCGTCTTTTATGTTGCAGGTGGCAGCTGATAACTTTTAATTATGATCAATAGATCTAATAAATAGTATTAGTTGATAGAAGAGGAAGCTAAAAACTTAAAAAAGCCAAAAAAAAATCATGGCCATAGCTTCCCGGGTGTCCACAAAAGTTTTGGTAAATGATACGGCGGGAATGAGGGGGAAAAAGTGAAAATTTGGGCCTTTTTTAAGAGGAAAATACTCACCTTGTAGACTTTCCCTTCCCCTTCTCACTCAACAGTCCACTCTCTTCCCCAAATCCATTTCTCCTATGGCACTCCTACCTCCCCGACCTGACTAGCCCCCCATTCTTCTCCATAGCCAAGCAAATCCCTCCTTCACCTAGCACCCCGCCCCTGCCCCACTCTCCTGCCTCCTCCAGCACGCAGCACACACCTCTTATCCCACAATCTGAAATTCGGACGGATCGACGACCCTCTTCACCAACTGTGAAAAGCAAATAGAGGAGGTCAGCAATAGGTACTGAAATCCCTTCCCCAAAAACCATTTACTGCATTCCTTTAATGTATCTCTGAAATGTTAGCCAAATGCTGTACTTGATGTGTCCTAGCAAAAATGAAAATTAGTCTTTTTGCATGGTTAAACAGAGCAAGGAAGGAGTAATATTCCTTACTGACATTAATGCTTGATTTGAAGTTCAAGTTAGCCTTTTCTTTTTTCCTTTGGCTGATTGTTGTGTGATTCCTAATTTTTGGAGGAAAATTGGCATTTAGTTGAATTTAGTTAATGCTTGGAGCTAGCAGTCGCAGCAACTTACCTTTGAGTAACGACTAACAGTAACAATGCCAATTACGTGGGTAGACAGCGTGTGTTAGATGTGTGTTTTCTCCCATCGTGGCTTCCATATATATCAGTTTGATTAACAAAATATATAAATTGTTTAAGTAAGGCCTACTACAATAACATGGCAACCTGCACAGTAGCACACTTGGAATTTTAGTGTAGACAAGCATGTTTTTCCATGTAGCATATTAATAACTATGCAATAGAAAAGATGGGCACTGAGAAAATACGGAAATTGAACTCAATTCAGTTTGGTACATACAGATTGTACACCATGCCGGAGGACTGTAGTTGCATGTATAGTGGGCGTCGAAACAGAGATTCATTCACGGATGAGTGGCTTGAAAAGGCAAAGGCGTTCATTGAGTGTGCATTCCGTCTTGTGCCAAATGCTGATATTGATGGAGTGAGGTGTCCTTGTGCATACTATTTGAACTTCAAGCTGCAGAACAGAGATGTTGTGCAGTTTCATTTAGGCAAGTATGGCTTCGAAGCAAATTATGAGGTCTGGACATCACATGTGAGTCGGTGGATTCTGAGCGCCAATCTACTCCTGCGGTGGAAGCTAATGATCATGCGGACAGAATGGATGAGATGATGTTTGATTTGTGCAATGCACAACAAGCAACTGGAGAAGAAGAGCCAGAACCTACTGCACAAGCTTTCTATAGAATGTTATCAGCTTCAAGCAACCAATTCATGATAAAACAAATATAACTCAGTTGGATGCAGTTGCACGTTTGATGAAGTGAAGTCACAACACAACTTGAGCATATCATGTTTTGATGATTTCTTGAAGGTGGTCTGTGTGCTTCTTCCTGGTGAACGTAAGTTGCCACCAAATCTTCATAAGTGCAAGAAGCTACTGCGAGCTCTAGGCTTGCCGTACATGTCTGCCAAAATAATTGCATGTTATTTCGGAAAGAACATGAGAAGGACCGATGTGATATATGTGGTGAGTCTCGGTATTTTGAGCATGGTTATGAGACTGAAGGAAGGAAGAGGCCACGGGTAGGAAAAAAAAGTCCTTCATTACCTACCAATTACTCAGCGGCTCCAACACATATTTATGTTTGAGGAATCAAGCAAACACACATAATGGCATAAAAAAAAGGAGTTTGTACAAGCCTGGATGCATGCTACATCCATGAGACGGAGAAGCTTGGAAGCAATTCGGGAGAAGCTTGGAAGCAATTCGACAAGGACTTTCTTGATTCGGCAAGTGAACCTGGGAATATCCGGATTGGCCTAGCTATAGATTGTTTCATGCCATTCAGTCAAGGAGTTGCATCATATACTTGTTGGGCAGTATTTGTAGTTCCTTACAACTGTCCACCTGGGCTATGCATGCGGGAACACAACATATTTCTTTCCCTTGTAATTCTAGGACCTGAATATCTTGGGAAGAAGTTGGATGTGTTCTTGTAGCCACTAATTGATGAGCTTATTGAGTTGTGGGAGAATGGGTGACAAGGATAGGATAATCCATTAAATAGGAATTTAATATGTAATTAAGGCTCTACGACATTGTGATCGTAGATCGCTTGAAGTAATACTACCTGAGTACCCTTTGTCGAAGCATTATTGCCTAGGTACCCCTGGTCGGAGGATTACCACTAGACCAATCACTACTCGGAGATCCTATGACCCGATATTGGGCTTAACTTTAGGCAGTTTCCTGTGTGGTGAAATAGGACACATGTGTCCCTAACTCCAATAACCGCATGACGATTTGGTCCTATGCCTCAGATAATAACCGTCTCACGATTGTTGCTATGATCTTCTTTCATTGACAGATCACCAATCGACTGCTATCTGTCAGATCTCTCTCTCTTGCTGATAGCAACCACTCGCTCGGTCAGGTGTGAGGAATTGGCAAGGCCCTAAGTTGGACAACTGACACGTCTTTAGCACTATTTAAGCCTTACGGGAGAAGATGAATCAAAAGATATAGATTGATAGACAAAATGGTCAATCGATAGACAAAGACGCACAGAGGCAAGAAATAGTAAAATTAGGGCTAGCAATATCCCCTTTGTAATCGCTCTACAAGAGCACGCTATAATCCTAATATAGCAATAAAGATAGTCCATTTTCTCCTTTCTAAATCCTTTTGTAAGACTTGGTTTTTTTTCCCTATAATTTGTAAGATCGATGATTTAATCGTCAATAATAGGGTAATTACATATGACCGGGTAGCTCGACAAAACATTAGAATGAGAATGGCATATCTATATTCATGCCATGTTTACCCTGCATATGGGATTTTTAGCGGATGGTGTGCATAGAAAGTTACGGCGACTGCAATAATTCGCCTAATGATCAGCGTATTGGCTACGTGTCACGTGGCTGTTGGGCGATAGGCTTCAGTCGCTCGACAGTTAGACGACTGGAGCCTATTTTTGTAAAAGAAATTTCGGTAGAATATATTTATATTATTTTGAATAAAAAATAGATTATTTGTAAAAAAATTCTCAAAAGTCTTCCCATCGCATTCGGCGGTAGGAGCAAGCGCACGCGAAAACGAGCACTGAAAATCGGAAGCTGCACCGTGTGTAGCTCGCACGTAACCACCACCACTCGATCCCTTCCCTTCCAACGATACAAGAAGCGACAGACCAAGTGAACACTAGAACACGGGCTGCTGTTGCTTAATTTTTTTTGTCGCTCTGAGGATAAGACAGGGGTCACGAACAGATCATGCATCTCACTTCTCTTATGCTCGTGTCTCTCACTTTTTCACCGCTCATTTTCTTCTTCTAAAAATTACTTCTTTTAATAAATGTTATTTATTTTTAACTAAAAGATATCAACCGTACCTATTAAGAACATCCCTTGGTAATGGATTCCACTGCGCTGTACAGTATTGTCATTAAGTACGAGCCCTGTGTCGTGTGAATGCCTGTATTTTGGTCGCTAGCTTGTGACTGCAAGTACATGCATGCATATGCTTGGAAGTGCGCGGAACTGCCAATGCAGTTGTCAATTTGTCATGGTCGTCACTCATGAGCTCGTACATAGGTTAGGAATCTGTACCTTTCTCTTTTGAGAAAATGTGTAGGAGCGTATTGTAGAATACTTGTTGGGCCAATGTACTTCTAACCTTGAAAGCATCAAAGCCATTTTTTAACAACATTTTGTCGCAAAAGTAACAGAGGGATATTTTAGAGTGAATATCACAACGCCTACTGATAGAGACGAGCTAGAATACCAGATATGTCCCCACATTTCTGACGAGTTTCGCTAGCTCATCTGCTACTACGATACCTCTTATTAAAAAAATTTTGGTAATTCATACGCGAAAAAGACATGATGCAAAAAAAAAATACATGGTGAATGCAGAGTTTGTCCTGTTGTATTGATCAACGTATGCTTTGATTTCGCCGTACAAATAATTACAGAGCTTGCTAGATGTAAAGATCTCGTTATCTACAGAAACAAATCCATGTCATATGTATTTATGCGACCAGAACATTATATGTGCAACGTCACGAAAACCCTAGAACTAACAGACGAACAACTGCATGCACCCGAGACAAAGCAACCAGAAGAAACCTTTACTTACCGATCAATACCGCTTCTTCTTTGCGTGGGAAGAATACGGATTCGATCGCGCGTGAGGCGAAAGGGGTAGCAGCTGGTTCCGCCTTTGAGCTGGTCCTCACTCCTTGCCCAACACTAATACATCAGTATTTGCTAATACCTTACAGTATATATGGTCCTAGACTCCTAGCTAATCCATAGTTTAGGATGACTAATGACAGTTTACTAATGCCACGACCACGCGCCTCTTCTTAATCAATCCTCCTATATACGCGCGCGCACACCTTGTGCCCTTCTCTTGCTCTTGTCCATCGTTAAGCTTAGCTTGCTCTTGTTGCGATAGATAGATCGGCATGTACGGACGGCCGGGCTGACTTCTTCAGCGACTTCATGGTGCTGCGGCCAGATAAGGGCGGCCTCTGCAGCCTGCTCCACCTCCTGTGCTCCTGCGACGTCGCCGACAACGACGCCGTCGACTGCCCCATCGGCACGGTGGTCGCCCAGCGGTGGTGCCGATGGGTCATCTACGTCTCCCTCGTCGCGCAGATGCTGCTGCTGTGGGTGAAGAGGTCTATGGCCGTGCTTGGGTGGACCATCGAGTACTATATAGGTTACGACTGCTCAATGTTGCTCTACAATCGGTTCGTACATAGTCAAAACCTTCAGCCGCTCGACTGCTTCGACTGCTTGAACACTTTGTCCTCTCGATCACCGAAGACAACACCGTGCTCGTTACACGAGATCAAGGTGTGTTAGCATACCGCTACCGAAGACACAAGAAAATGATGCTCAGAAAACATGTCACCGACATTGACTAACTTTTCTTAAAATAGATTTGATCTATTATTTCTGAATCATCTTTTGCGGCTATAAAGCGTCCTCACGGCATCCCTAAAAACTCTAGCACAAAAAACCTCGCAAAGCCATGGCTAAACCCTTAGCCTCTTCCCTGCTTTTATATGCTAGAACCCTAAATTGTATTCACCTCAAACATAGACATCTCAAACCGTGTCCATAACAACCTAGACACGCAATCCAGTCACTTCCGAAAATCAAGGGACTTGAAACTCTTCCAAACACGGGTTTTAACCAAACTCTACACCTTCCAAGTTATGGACTCTATTCGTAACTCTCCAATCTCATCACATAATGAAGCTTCCAGGACCATACTTTTTGCATCTTCATCATGTATCATCATCACGTATCGAAGCCTTTGGGACTGCACCTCCCGTATCTCTTCCACGCATCATCACTGCTCGTGTCAAAGCCTCCTAGACCGCACCACTTGTAGCTTCTCCACGAATCATTACCTTGATCTCCACGTGCTCCAGCGTGAGTCCGACCACCTCGTGTGACATCCTCAACCGCCTGAACCTCAGACTTCCCCATTCTAGTCCCAGTTCTCCTCATCACCGACCATGATCGTCTCCACGCCCACCTGCACATATAAAGACTAAAGAAATTTTTCCCAGCACAAGTTCTCCATAACTTGACTGTCATTAGCAAACACACTCGAAACACACCCTCGTCTATCTATAGATAAGAACCAAACCATCACGAACACCAATCAGGTCGTCCACGACCACACATCACATCGATGTCTAGAAAACACCCTCAGACTACTCAGTACGACCACTAGCACAACGAGTACTAAAAAACAACAGTACTCGAGAATTACCATCGCTTCGCTCAAAACACTCAGGAAAACATATGCATCGCTACTGACCACATAGCCATTGAGTACCGACTACTGAGTACCGATCGTTACAACTAAAACACCAGATCGCTAAGTCCACGACTATCGATCTCCAACCATTTGCTGCACCATTGATCACTAATACCGCACAGACTACCATCCACGAGTAACAATCACATACCACAAGTCTCTAACAACTGATCGTTGACCATGACCGTGAAAACCACTACTATCGAGTACCGAGTCCTTCCGACTACCAAGTACCATGACCATCTCACCACCGAGTACTTCCATCTTTCGAGTACCGAGTCCTTCAAGTACTATTCACCGATCACCACCAGCCAGTCCTACTGCGGCATAACACGAGTACTCGAAGTACTTGAAGATAACTAGAGTTAAAGCACTTGCACCAACCATGAAGTCTACGAGTACAAACCGTGAAGCCTACGGCAACCGATCACAAAGTCTTCGAATTCCGACCATAAAGTCTACAACTACCAATCACAAAGCTTAAGACCACCGACCAGTAAAGTCTACGACTATAATTTATAAAGTCTTTGACTACTAATCATAAAGTCTTCGACTGAAAACTCCAGCAACATGGGTGCATTGACCAGAACTTTTACAAACACAAATTTTAATATAATCCAAATGTCAATTATTCATCATCACTAAATACTCGACCACCATATGGTCTAACAATCTCCCCTTGATGAATACATTGACAACACTCAAAATCTCTTTAAATGAAAGAATTTGCGAAAGGAAAGTCAACGTTGTAGACGATGCAGAAAATGCAAAAAGCTCAGAAGACTCCCGAAAACTCTCCCTCAACACAAGAGAGCAATTTTAACAAATTCCTCTATTTTTTCAATTTCTCCCATTTTTCTCCTATTTCTCCCCCTTTTGTTTCCTATTTTCTGTAGAAAATGTAGAAAGCTCAGAAGACTCTCGAAAACTCCCTCTCAATACAAGAGAGCAATTTTAACAAATTCTTCCATTTTTTCCAATTTCTCCCATTTTTCTCCCATTTTGTTTCCTATTTCTCCCCCTTTGGTAATGAAATTGTCAAGAACTCCAGAGAAAAGAAAAATTCTAAGAAAAAGCTATAAGAGTAAACATTCATAAGATTTGTAGATTATCTAAGTTACTTTACATTCATTTAAGAAAGTACCCAAGTCATCTTTTCGAGTAGAGCTCCCTAGATCATAAAAAGTCATATACCATATAACAAGTTAAAACAAGTTTTTAGCATGATTAAGCCAGTTAGATTAATGATAGGTATCATGACCATGACCAAACTGATCTACAGAGTGCACACAGAGGGATATCATACCAAAAAGCGTAAGCTTAAAAGTGAATAAAATTTGAAGTTTAGATGAGCTAGCAGTCTCATAAAGCAACCCATTGCTCTGCAGTCAATTTTTAAGCATGAAACATGCTTGAAGTATACTTCTTTTCATGATACCTTCTTTGTAGTAAACTTCTTTTAAATGGTGGTACACTTGAAACATACTTCTTTTCATTTGGGCACGTTTTGTGCTTTTTCTTTTGTATAACCATGGCATTCTTGAAGTATATATCTTTTTTCATCTTTTCTTTCTCATCTTTTTTTAATAACATGCCTGATTGAGTGTATATAAACAGATTGCAACAAGAAACATACTAGTCTCATAGCCAAGATTTAAAATAAGACTCACAATCAAGCTAATTGTTTTAGATGAACATTCCAAAATGGTAGCTATAGCCATTCTAGTCAAGGTCTTCTATCAAGTCATGTTTTAGTTCAAGTATAACATTTTGATTACCACTTGTTACGACCATGACTACATAATAGAAGAGTAAATATGATAAAGACAACTCTACTACTCATTTGATTTTAAAGACTTAGTCTTGATATATTTTTGACAAGTACAATAAACAAAACTTCTAAAAACATTTAAACACCATGTCCCCCGCAGAATAATCCTATTTCACTTAGCAAAAGAGCAAATTGAGAAGGAACAAGCAGTTAAGGGTGAAAACGAGCAATCTAAGAAAAGAACTCAAAGACCACTTGTAGGATAACACACCTTTTTCACATGGTCTAACTAATAGATGAAATTCTTGGACGCCATCAAAAGGAGTAAAGAACCATCAAATGTTCCAGTCAAGTTAATGTAAAAATACTGGAACCCAATCAAGCGCATGTTCTCTATCCAACGTTAGCTAGTCTTACATCACAAAAGGCATTGTTCTCATAGTACTGGGTTAGTGAAATAAGATTTAGAAATCCAGTACTGTGACACATAATGAACAAGAGAAGCAACAGGCAATGACAAAGATTTAAGTGAAGAATTAGCCTCCGCAACTTTCCGACCATATAGTTGTTGAAAAGCCGGTCCGACCACGGGATGGTCCAATCGCCTCTGTAAAACTGGTCTGATTGACAATTGGTCTAATCGAGTACGACTCACTGGTCAAAACACTGGTCGTTGGAACGCTGGTCGAAGTTCTGGTCTGACCACGGGAAAAAGCTGGTCTGCCTGGCCTAACGATCGACCGGTCTGATTGACTAGAACGCATTGGCCGAAACATTGGTCGTAATGTTGATCCGACCATGGGTAAAAGCTGATCTAACTTGCAGATGACTAATTAAAGAGAGAAGAGTGAAGACCAGCAGATGATCGGTTAGATGGAGCAAAGCGAAAACTGGGAGCTTGCATAGTCTCCATTTGAGAATGCTTTCTTAACATGTCTCTTTTTCTTTCTTAGCTTTTCGAAAACAAAATTGAACCACATGTCCATCTCTACCACAATGAGTGCATTGATACTTAACTTGATGAGAAGTCGTATCTATTGACTTGTCAACACCCACTTTAGTAGATGGGTCCTTTGCTATACTAACAAATTTAAACACAATTGGTTTTGGCTCAAAGTTTACTTCAATATTTCCTGGTTCAAGAAGCTTAACAATCTTAGGAGGATTATTCTTGGCATACTCAACAAAATTAAATCATATACCATATTTCTTCACACTTGTTTTGATTTATATAGGATCATATTTAAATTCTATTTGCTAAAAGAAAACCTCTCTAAAGTGTTCTTAAGGTACCCGTTTTCTTTAATCAGGGAGGAACATGATGAGCACTCAACAGATTCATTAGCAAGACCATTAGAAGCACTAGACTGAGTCGACTTCTCTTTTTTAACAAAATCATTAAGTTATTTAGTCAAATCTTATATTTTAGTGCTAAGTTTAGGATAGTTAGAGCAAGAGCGAGTCTTATGTTAGAGCATCTATTGAATTGATTCTTGAGAAGAGTTAAGTCTATCTTGGAGCAAATCACATTTAGAGCATGCTTTAGATGAGTTAAACTTAAACTTTTCAACTTCATTATTAGCCAGTTTTAATTTTCCATCACAAGAGTCATGTGCCAATTTTAATACATCAAATTTATCAGTTGCATCACTAAGTTGAACTAGATTTGATGCATTAATTGATCTAGCGGTTTCCAACTCAGAATGTAAAACTTCATAAGATTCACATGATTCACTATCAGGAATAGCAGCTCTAAGTTTATCAATTTCAGAAGTTAAGCTTTCAAAAAGACAATTATTTTCTTTCAGTTTCTCTTTTATCTTTTTTAATTCAATAGCAAGTTTAATTAAACCATCCTCAAGCTGATCATACGATGGTCTTACCTCATCTAGATCGTTGTAGTTGTCTTCACTGCTGTTGCATGCCATGAAGCACATACCCGTAAAGTCGTCAGTGTTATTCTTGTTGCCTTTAACATCATCCTTATTGTGGTTGTTGTCGTCACAACTCTCAAAATCCACATTACTCAAGTCAAGTCGCTCGATGGCTGAGAAAACTTTTTCAACAATTTTTTGATGGAAAGATCCACTCTTGGTGTTATTCTTGGATGGTCAAGGATGATAGTTCCTGTCCTCCTTTCTCCCTTTGAGTTGGGAAAGTCCATTTTAATGTGGCCTAGCTCGTCATACTCGAAATACCTGATTGAACCTAGAGCACCATCTCACTTTCTCATCCTCATATTGTTGAGTGCCTTGTATGTCTGTGAGGAGATCATCACTAGGTCTTCTTCAGCTAGCTGCTCGAACTGTTCCTCTAAAAAAGAAGTTAACGCAGACACGGAAACACAAGAGAAAGTACTCGACAAAGCAGCCTACATGTGGTTAGTCATAAGTGCTAAAGATGAAGATTTCTCAGTCTTAGATGGCAAAGCTTTCATCTCATAGGTTTTCAATTTAGAGTATAAATCATTCATGGTAAGGGTATCTAGATCGACTGTTTGATTAATAGTCGGGACGATCATCAACCACTCTGAATCTAAAGACCTCAAAATTTTAGTGGCATTATCTCCATCAGCCGGTATAACACTAACTCCACGCAAGTTACTCAAAATCTTCTCAAAACGAGCAAAAAGATCATTAATAGATTTAACAGATTTCATAGCAAAATCCGAGTACCCCTTTTGATAATGATTCTTACACACTTTCTTAATCTTAGTCATTCCTTCATGATAATCGTAAAGAGTTTTCCAGATTAAGTGAGCAGAAGCAATATGAGCTACATGATCAAATTTTTTGTGAGAAATTCCTTGAAAGAGCAAGTTACGAACTTGAGCATTCAAATCAACATCAGTTTTATTTAGAGTCGTAATCATAGCAGAAACCTCATACAAACTAGAAACCTTATTCTAAACGTCTCTACCCTGAGCTTCAATGCACGTTTGCATCCGACACTTCTAAAAAGCAAAATCAGTACCGTCTAGTATAGGGGGACGGTTCACATACCTCTCTGATGCCATCGCAGCTGGCTCTGATACCACTTGTAGGATCGTATACAACAATTAGAGGGGGTGAATGATTGTTACCACTTATTGACATCTGAAAACAAATCTCAAACCAACAGAAAAACAATCCAACTTATAGAGTTAGAATTCGACCGCAAGACGATTCGCTCGACCACCCGCTTGACTATGCACAGGCTCAATAAAGGTTACAACCACTCAGCATTTCTCTGCAATCGGTTTGTACGTAGTTAAAATCTTCAGCCGCTCGACCGCTCTAACCACTTGAACACTTTGTCCTCTCGATCATGGAAGACAACACCAAGCTTGTATCACGCGAGATCAAGGTGTGTTAGCATACTGCCACCGAAGACACAAGAAAACGATGCTCACAAAACACGTCGCCAATGTCGACTAACTTTTCTTGGAATAGATTTGATCTATTATTTTTGAATCATATTTTGTGGCTATAAAGCGTCCTTACAGCACCCCTAAAAACTCTAGCACAAAAAGCCTTGCAAAACCCTAGCTAAACCCTTAACCTCTCCCCTACTTTTATATGTTAGAGCCCTAAACCGTATTTTCCTCAAACATAGACATCTCAAACCGTGTCCATAACAACTTAGACACGCAATCCAATCACTTCTGAAAATCAAGGGACCTGAAACTCTTCCAAACACGGGTTTTAATCAAACTCTACACCTTCCAAGTTATGGACTCTATCCGTAACTCTCCAATCAGATCACATGACGAAGCCTTCAGGACCATACCTTCTGCATCTTCATCATGTATCATCATTATGTATCGAAGCCTTTGGGACCGCACCTCCTGTATCTCCTCCACGTATCATCATTGTTCATGTCGAAGCCTCCTAGACCGCACCGCCTGTAGCTTCTCCATGAATCATTACCTTTGATCTCCACGTGCTCCAGCGTGAGCCCGACCACCTCGCGTGACATCCTCAACCGTCTAGACCTCAGACTTTCCTATCCTAGTCCCGGTTCTCCTTGTCACCGACTATGATCGTCTCCATGCTCACCTGCACATGTTTAGCTTAATCGGTTGTATGGTTTATGAAGTACTTATCTTTATCTCTCTAAAATGTGAGCTTTTGGTCTCAATTGTTTGAGTAAGATTTAAAAGTATTAGTTCATGTGAACCTATATTTACCTAATGGATACAATCTGAAATGTGAGCTTTTTAGTCTCGAATGTGAACTTTAGTATTCTATTGGGGCCAACCAAGGTTACACTCATTTTATCTAGGTTGTAATTATTTTTATGTTTCTATATTTTGTAGGGGTTCACCAATGTTAGAATTATGTTATGTAGGTTATAATTATTTTTATGTTTTTGTATTATGTAGGGGTTGACCAAGGTTGGGATAATTCTGTCCAGATTAGAAATGATTTCATGTAGATTCTATTTGTTTCTTTTTTTCCACACTGATATGGCTAGGGATGATTTTCAATCAGATGAAGAGGCATCTAATGAATACGAAGGTGGTTAATTGTTGATGATGAACCCCAAAGAAAACTTTGATGTAGGAAACTCCATGTATATTGATTCTACTGAAAAAGATTATGTAAGCAATTAGTACTTGTTGTAAGTTGACCTTGGAAATGACATTTTTACAAACCTTTGTAGTTAATCTTTCTATAAATCATGTTAGCTGATAACTTGCATAACATTTGAAATAAAATTTCAATGTAATGTAATATACACTTTTAGTACATTGTCAGTGCAATTATCTTTCTGCCCTTCTATTATGCTATTTTTTAGTTTAGTCCTAAGTGCTATCCATTTCTTGAAGCATACAAGATTTTACTAATTTAGTATCGTTGTCTTAATTTTATTTTCTGCATGTGTATCTCTTATGCCAGTAATTTATTTGCGTCTATTTTTGTACACATGGTCACATGGTCATTTATCACTTGTCAGTTCACTATACAATTAACATATGAACAATGATACATAGCTCAACTATGAACAATACATATTAGATTAAAAGTTGCACATCATTTTTAACTAAACTTGCAGTCCCGTACAATATGCAATTTTAATTCTTGCAGAGTGCAATATTTGGGACCTTTCTTTCATTTTTTTATATTAAATTATGTTTTTTAGTTTTTTTATTTTATGTTAGGGTTCACATGTGTTTGAACCTTTCTGTCATTGGTAGAATAATATATGCTTCTTTAGTTTTTCATTTTGTTTTATGTTAGGGCTCACCTTGGTTAGGATTTTTCTATCCTTGGTAGAATAATTTTTGTTTCTACAGTTTTTTTATTTTGTTCTTGATAGAATAAGTTTAGACATGTCACCATGCATGCTCAGTATCATAAGTTCAGATGTGGTATCCATGTGTTAATTTTTTAATGTGAACTCATGATATATGTCCTGAAAGAAAAAATGTGTAATTTTAGACAATGTTGTACTCGGTTCTATTGTTGAATTGGTGGAGAAGAAACAAATAAATATTGGATGCCATTTATTGGATTGCATTGGTGGACAAGCAGCAAAACTATGGAGAAGAAAGAAGGAATTGAGCAGAAGAACACTCACCTCACCTGGGGCTTCTATTTCATTGTCCTTGTATTCACATCGCACGGTCAAGTCCCTTATCCTTTAATTTCTTCGTGTCTTTATTTTTCCTTTAATTTCTTCCCTTCTTTCTTTTCTTGTTGTGTTTTCTTCTCTAGTTGTTCCCAGTTCTCTACCCCATCACGAGTTGAGTAATTTTTGGGCCATGTACTCATCATTTTTTTTCTATTCCTAGGCTGACATTAATGGTCGTTGTATTAAAGTGAAAATGTTGTGCCAACAGCTGAGTCTAAATGGGCTGGCCCATCACGGAGTAGGCTGTTAACGGGTTTCTTTTTTCGAATTGCAGACCTGATAAGCATCCTGAAAGGCCAGCCTATCAAAACTTAACAGAAACAACTCAGAGACATAGTAGCCAAATAATATAGATCTGATGGTTTTCAAAATCGACTGAAACTTATGGAATTTTCGCCTGTGAAATAGTTAACCCCTTTTAACTTTGTACACTGATTCTGTACAACCTTGTTTTTATTGGCTTTTAAAAGTTACTTTCTACATTAATCAGCTTTCAAACAGAGTATCTTTTTAAGGCAGGATTTATTAGTTGATTGTATTACACACTATAACGATTTCATTTATATCGGCCAAAATCACATATGGGTATCTCTCTTTACGAGTTTCTCTATAAGCTATTATTGTTTATAAACTAAAGCCAAAAACCTATGTGAATAAACCCGTAACTGATGAACCCACTGGCAAGGCCCATTTCAATTCTGGCGGAAGGTCGGCCCGGGCGAATGCGTGCAGTCGCACATCAAGAAAGTGGTTTTCCACGAGTTCCGAGTGGAGCGAAGCAAGTTTGCATTCGTTGTGTTCAACATGGAGAGAGCGCAGGCGCTGCGAAAGTTGGAGATTGTGGTGGCCGATAAGAATATTGCTGTGATGGTGAAGGGCCAACTGAATGCTCTAGCTCACGCAAACGTGGCCAGTGAAGACTGCACAGTGATGCTCATGGTGCATCATGCGAGTGGTTGGTGCTTCCACACAGCATCTGATCATTCTTTTGATGACCCATTTTACAGCTGAACTTGGAGGTGAGTTTATGTTTCATGATCCAAGCTTTCTGAGGAAGTGTTTGCTCTTCTGTTGCAGTATCTACATGCAAGGCACTCTTTAAGTTCGTTAGCATGTGTGTTCGGGATGAAAGTCAAGGTTTCAACTTTGGATTAACATGGGTAGCTGTAGATGTTGAAGTTATTAGTTCTTTAGTTCATGCAAAAGACTATTGTTAATTTAGTTGCCATGTTGTCAGCTAGGTCTGACTAAATGATTTCACCATTGCTGCCAGTTACTCGGATTGATGCTACTAGAAGTAATTCAGAATTGGAGACATCTGGAGAATTTTTTTTTTGAAAAATAACCAACTTTTTATCAATATTAGTTGAATACCGGTGCTTTGCTATGGATAAAAAAAAATCATATTATCTCAACAAGCCGAGTTGACATTATCAGGATCGGCCTGCCTGGCACATGCCCTCTGCTCCGCCTCTGCGCTTGGATGCGGCATGCCTTCGCGCCCTCAGCTCTGTCACACATCCGGTAAAGTTCTGTTGTTTTTTGCTTTCTTTTTTTGAATTTGTTACAAAATTTTTAGAGAGATACAAGGGAGAGTTCGAATGGACAGATGAATCGCCACCACCACCAACTCGCTCTTTTAAGTAGTACAGATTACAAAAATGAATAGTCATTTTTTTTGCAAAAATAATACTCTGTCGCCAATTCATTTGGTAACAGAGCTCTTGCACCAAATAAATTGGTGATAGGCTGAGAAGGCACCTTCTGTCGCTATTTCAAATGGCGACAAGGTCCTGTCGCCAAATGATTGCGACAAAGGCCTGTCAGCCAATTGAACAACGTTAGCCAAGTATGTTGAAGACAAGGCTCCTGTTGGCTAATTGACCTATCGCCAAAAAATGAATTGGTGACAGGCTATCATTGAAGATTTTGTCGCAAATTCAATTGGCGGCATGTCCTATTACCAAGTGAATTGTTGACAATCACATCAGCCTATCGCCAAATGAATTGGCGACATGTGATTTTTGGTGTAAATTCTTTTCTAACTATTTATTTTTGTAATATTAATAAAAATGTATTATTAAAAAAACTCTGTCTGGGTTGATATTTTCATCACTATATATCTTGTCAATTTCATTTAGAATGTTCCTTGGAAAGATTTGTTACGTTTGGCTGCGCATTCTATGCCCTGCAAATTGTGCATCATGATTGGTTATGCACACACCTCTGTCAAGTCAACTATCCTCAGAACTAAGGGCCTGTTTGGAACAGAGGAATTTCACAGGAATTTTGCAGGAATTTTGCAGGAAACAGTTCAATTCCCGCAGGAATCGGGAAAAATTCCCGCATTCCAAACAAGGCCTAAACATTGTTTGTCTGGTTTCCTCTACTAGAGATCCATTTTGTTGTGCATTAATACAAGACAAGTTAGGACGATGAATTATCCTACGCATCGTGGTGGCGATGATTTCTGCTCTGTTTGTGATTTCTTTGATTAAGGGAATCGCACGCTTTTGTCTTGTTGATGGATAAGCCTAAACACTGGCCTCGCCATTTATTCTCAGAATTATATAGACAAGATTTTGTCTTCGAATTGCATAGATAGCACCGTACGCGGACAGAATTTGGGGCTGCCTTGTCTGCCTGTTTCTGTCATTGCATTGGAGCCATCGTTGCTAGCACTGTGGTAGCTTAAGGCTCTGTTCCAAATCGTGATTACTTTTGGTTCCTAACTTTCGTTACAAATCGTTCGGAATATGTTAGATTTTTAATGTATTTTTTTTATCTTTTTTTATATTATCTGTGGAGATATAAAGATTTATTTTATTTTTTCTATTTTTTAATTGAACATTTTAGAAAAGTTAATAGCTATTACGGTGCTATTTCACTCAAAAATCTAAAGGCATAGTGCTTTAGATCATAAGTTCATTAGCTCAGATAGAGCAATCCCATGCGCTGATGTGCCTCTTGCCTTGGAGCGTCTTGCCTTGGAGCCATCGCTTCCGCCGCCTAGCATCGACCAATAGGCATTGGTCGCACTCAAAGGCCAGTCTTCTTTTAAGGCAAAGACAGACAACAATTGAAAATCCAAAAGCAATCATCGAATACCTGGCTCTCTCTTACCAGGCCGGCAGGATGGCTAGCCAAGAAGCACCCAACGGCCGGGGAAACGCCGAAAACATCGGCAGCGCCGCCAAGGCGCACTTTGTGTTTGTTCCGTTGATGTACCAGGGGCACCTGATCCCGGCAGTCGACACCGCGCTGCTGCTGGCCACCCACGGCGCGCTTGCCAGCGTCGTCGTGACGCCGTCCAACACCGGGCGCATTCGCCCGACCATCGACTCGGCACGGCGATCCGGCCTGCCGGTCCGGCTCGTGGAGCTCCCGCTCGACTGCGCCGGGGTGGGCTTGCCTGATGGAGCGGACAACGTGGACAACATCCCACCAGGTCTCGAGATCAACTACTTCCGCGCGGTGGCGCTCCTCCGGGCGCCACTCGAACGCCACCTCCGCGCTCACGCGCCGTACCCGACGTGCATCGTGTCGGACTTCGGCCACCCGTGGACCATGGAGCTCGCGGCCAACCTCATGGTCCCACGGCTCAGCTTCTTCAGCATGTGCGCCTTCTGCCTCCTGTGCCAGCACAACGTCGAGAGGTACAACGCCTACGACGGCGTTGACGACGACAACAAGCCAGTCGTTGTGCCCGGCCTGGGGAAGAGAATCGAGGTGACGAGGGCCCAAGCCCCTGGATTCTTCGGGTTACCCGGGTGGGAGAAGTTCGCAGACGACGTGGAGCGGGCGCGAGCCGAGGCCGACGGTGTCGTCATGAACACCTTCCTGGAGATGGAGCCAGATTACGTCGCCGGCTACGCGGCGGCCAGGAAAATGAAGGTGTGGACTATTGGGCCGGTGTCGCTCTACCACCAGCACACGGCAACATTGGCAGCGAGAGGGAACACCGCCGCCATCGACACTGACGAGTGCCTCCGGTGGCTCGACGTCAGGGAGCCCAACTCCGTCGTCTACGTCAGCTTCGGGAGCATCGTGCACGCGGATCCAAAGCAGGTCATGGAGCTCGGGCTTGGGCTCGAGGCGTCGGGGCACCCGTTCATCTGGGTTTTCAAGAACGCCGACCAGTACGGCGAGACGGTACGCGAGTTCCTGCAGGATCTGGAGACGCGCGTCGCGGGGCGCGGCCTGCTAATCAGGGGGTGGGCGCCCCAAGTGTTGATCCTGTCCCACGCGGCGATGGGCTGCTTCGTGACGCACTGCGGGTGGAACTCGACGCTGGAGGCGATCACGATCGGGCTGCCTGTGGTGACATGGCCACACTTCTGCGACCAGTTCTTGAACGAGAAGATGGTCGTGGAGGTGCTGGGGATCGGCGTGAGCGTCGGGATCAAGGAGCCGTTGGTGTACCAGGTGGAGGAGAAAGAGATAGTGGTCGGGAGGGAGGTAGTGGAGAAGGCGGTGAGGAGCACCATGGACGGAGGAGTTGAGGGGGAGGAGAGGAGGAGGAGGGCACGGGCACTCGCGAAGAAGGCGCGGGCGGCGATGCAGGAGGGTGGGTCGTCGTATGCCAACCTCCAGGATTTGATCAAGCGTTTCGAGGTGGACGCGGGCGGTCACACAACGGCGTGAGCGTCACAGCTCAGTGACGCACGGCACAGGATACTGGAGTGCTTCGTCGGCTGAGCCCAAAAATATTCCAGTTTACAGCGAGCTTGCCCATCGTACAGAGAACAGAGTACGGATTACAGAGTTTGCAGGGCAATTATTGAAACGCCATTTTTAATATTGACTTCTATCCCATACCACTCAAAAAAAGTTTAGATTTAAAAAATATCATTTCCTATGGTTTAACTTCATTACCCACCTTTTCAGCTAAGAAAAAGACTGTTATGCCCTCTGTTGCCCGAACATTCGCTTCCGAGGTGTATTAAGTGCGCTCCCTGAAGCACTTTCCCCTTCTTTTTAACTTTCTTCATGCCTGAACATTTCAATAAAAGCTACATCCATTAAGATCATCTACTACTGCTACTAGAAGAAAGTGAAAGACATTGCAAATCAGGCTAAGATGTGACAGAAACAACCTGAATTTGATATCAACAATTTAGCGATTTCTTTTACTCCTCCGACGAAATCAAAGTAAACAAGAGGCAAATATGCATTGCAGTTGCAGCACTGGATAATCTGTAATTGAGCAATAAACAAAAGAAAACTTGTGAAGTCCATAATCGAATAATCTGCAAACCATATGCCCAACTTGTCTGTACCTTGAGCTGCTCAAAATCTAGAGACAAAAAAGAAAAGAAAAGAAAAGAAATTTATGGGTGTATCGGGAGTTGAAATTGCTACACAGGAGCAATGGAGGATATGACGGTCTTTTCCCGTAGCTGAAAATGTGGAAAATGGATTACTTCGTAGGAAATGAGAGGAAATAGTATTTTCTAAATCTAAACATCTTTTGAGTAGCATGTGATAGAAGTCAATCTTTAGAGTGATATATCCTTAATTTTTCCTCATGTAAAAATATCTTGCTCTGAACTTTCTTCAAAATGGGCGTATTAGTTGACACATGTGGCTGTGTCGGAGTCGGACTACAAGTGATGGCTTGCTTTGATTGTGTGCCCACCACTCGATCTGTATCATGAGTCGTTTAGTACCAGCAGCCATGCTAGAGTTAGAGTGGAAAACTCTCATCGGGTATTACAGTGTTTAGAGACTACCCATCCTCTAAACTGGAGCCCGCGGGATGGCCTATAAGCTGTAGTAAAATTTGTCTCAGTGTTTAGCTGCCATTTTGCTTTTAAGATGGGCCCATATGTAGATTTAAATTAGCTGCCATTTTGCTTTTAAGATGGTCCCATATGTAGATTTAAATAAAATAAGTAATTATATCCATCCCACCACTCTCTCGCTCCTAGGGTAAGTCCGAAAGGCTACAAACCTGTTGAGAGCTTAACTTCAAAATACAAATACAAGATGGCAAACGAGCCCTCGTAAAAATTTGCCACAAACAAGCCAACAACTCGACGGTGCAAGTGAAGCATGTCACCATTTTGGTCAAATTTGTTTAAGGCCCATGGACGACTTTGGACCATGCATAGGCAAGCAAATGATATAGGTAAGGCATGTAGACCTAGGAATTAGGTCAGGCTTTTTTGAACCAGCCCGAGGCCTCGTTGGCACGACATGGCCCAAGCATAGCACAGATATGATGTGGCAGGCTGGACTAGCACGACATGAACGACAGGCTGAGCCTAGGAAACGGATCTGTTGGGCCTATCATTGTCGGATTCCGGAATAACAACTCCAAAACCCTCTGTATTAATCGCACGTTGAGTGAGATTGGGCGAGTTGTTTTTTAAAAGAAATTAGGCGAGATGTTAACATCCTCAAGCTTGGATGAAGTTAGTCATTATTATAGTCATGGATGTTGCTAGACATCTTATTGCCGATTTATGCCAGTTTTTGTTGCCAACTTAGAGTAAGTTGATAAAGTATATATATTTTTAAGATAACAATAAAATATAAAAGATTAAAAAAATCATGCTTATATCACCATTATTGCCATTGCTCATGGGTTACAAATTCTTATTAGAATAATAAAAAAATATGTCGCTATTCTTTGTAGACATATGCCTTTTTGTTCCGCTTTAGAAGATTTGTTTCCACTTTTCAAATTTCAACGCCGACCTTTGCTTGTTAAAGTCAACAAGTAGAAGCGACATAACCTATCGGATATATTTCACCGTGTGACACTATATATGCTTATCTTTACTATTATAAAAATACAAGTTAGTGATCGTTGATCTGTTCTCCCTCCTTTCTTCTTAGCCATCCGATCAAAGATCAGTCATTCAGATCCGCATGTAGCTAGTTCTTCCGCTCCTCGTAGAAAAGGTTGGGCCGATGCGTGGACCGCGCTCCTCCTCTTCTTTTCCCCGCATCCTCCGCCTCCCACAACCACTCCACCTCCCGGCTCCCGCAACCGCCGCCTCCTTCTCTCCCCCAAACCCTTGTGCCGCGCCTCCTCCTCCTCAGCGTCGCCACCAATTCCTTCCCCGTACAGCAGTGTCTGGTCACAGTCCCCAACTTCCCCCAGCAGCGTCGCATCCCCTCGTCGCCACCTCCCCAATGCAGTTGCCTGCCGCCTCCTCTCCCCATCTGCCCGCCGCTGTCTCCCCACCTCCACCTCTCGCAACCGCCGCCTCCTTCTCCCCCGAACCCTCGTGTTGCACCTCCTCCTCGGCGTCGCCACCAATTCCTTCCTCACAGAGCAGCGTCTGGTCGCAATCCCCTAACTTTCCCTAGGGTGCCACCACCAATTCCATCTCCCATCACCCCTCCAACTAGCGGCATGACGCTCGGCAACATTGGCCAGTGGATCGGAGAGAATGGTGCTCGACGACAACGGCCAGTGGATCGAAGAGAGGGCGCTCGGTGATGGCAATGATGGCTTCCTCTTACTATGCCCGCCCATGTGGATCTCCCCCGCCACCGCCACCCAGCGGTCGTTCGTCCCGGTGAGCCTCTCTACCTCCTACTCTTTGCTTGGATCCTATTGTGCTATCTGCTAATTTTGGTCTCCCAAGCTGGTCGTCGAAGTCAATGCCATGGTTGAATGAGGCCGTGGTCGAGGGGCCATGGCCGAAGTCGAGGGGCCATGGCCGAAGTCGAAGTCGTGGTTGAAGGGGTTTGTGGCCGAAGTCAAAGATCCATGGTCGAAGTTGAAGCTATGGTCGAACAGGCGGTGGTCGAAGTCGAAGGGCCGTGGTCGAAGTCTAAGCCCTGGTCGAAGGGGACAGCGGTCGAAGGGGGCAATGGTCGAAGTTGAAGGGCCGTGGATGAAGTCGGTCAGTGGTCGGTCCGTGGTCGAAGTCGAAGGGCTATGGTTGAAGTCAAGCCGTGGTCAAAGTCGAAGGGTCATGGTCGAAGTTCAAACCATGGTCGAAGGGGCAGTGGTCGAAGTCGAAGGGTCGTGGATGAAGTCAGTTCACGGCCAAAGTCGAAGGGTCGTAGTCGAAGTTGAAGGGTCGTGGTCGAAATCCAAGCCGTGGTCAAAGGAGATAGTGGTCGAAGGGACAGTGGTCAAAGTCGAAGGGCCGTTGACGAAGTCAATCCGTGGTCAAAGTCGAAGGGCCGTGATCGACGTCAGGGCCATGGTCGAAGGGGGCCATGGTCGATGTTGGGGTTGTAGTCGAATGGGGCCGTGGTTGAGAGGTCATGGCCAAAGTCAAAGATCCATAGTCGAAGTCGATGCTGTGGTCGAAGTGGGCAGTGGTTGAAGGGGAAAGTGGTCAACATCGAAGGGCAATGGTCATTGAAGGGCCATGGTCGAAAGGGACAGTGGTCAACGTCGAAGAGCTATGGTCAAAGGGGATAGTGGTCGAATGGGATGGTGGTCAAAGGAGGAAGTGGTCGATGTTGAAGGGCTATGGTTGTCGAAGGGCCGTGGTCGAAGGGGATAGTGGTCACAGGGGGTGGTGGTCAAAGTCAAAGGTCTATGGTCGAAGTCGAATATCCGTGGTTGAAGTTGAAGCCGTGGTCGAAAGGAGAAGTGGTCGACGTCGAAGGGCCGTGGTCGAAGGGGACAGTGGTCGAAAGGGGCGATAGTCGAAGGGGAAGTGGTCAACGTCGAAGGGCCGTGGTCGAAGGGGATAATAGTCGAAGGAGGCAGTGGTCAAAGTCGCAGATCCATGGTTGAAGTCGAAAATCCATGGTCGAAGGGGGCTATGGTTGAAGGGGGAAGTGGTCAACGTTGAAGGGCCATGGTCAAAGGGGACAGTGATCGAGGGGGGCAGTGGTCGAAGTTGAAGATTCGTGGTCAAAGTCGAAGATCTTTGGTCGAAGTCGAAGCCGTGGTCGAAGGGGACCGTGGTCGAAGGGGGAAGTGGTCGGTGTCAAAGGGTCGTGGTCGAATGGGACAATGGTCGAGGGGGGCAGTGGTCGAAGTCGAAGATCTGTGGTCGTCTGTCGAAGCTGTGGTCGAATAGGGAAGTAATCGACGTCGAAGGGTTGTGGTCGAAGAGGATAGTGGTTGAAGGGGGCAGTGGACGAAGTCGGAGGGGGCAGTACTCAAAGTCGAAGGGGGCAGTGGTCGAAGTCGTGGTCATGGTCATAATCGTAGTGCCCGTGGACGTTGTCGTAGCGGTTATGGTCGTAGTCGTAGTGCCAACCCAAAGTGCACCTGCTGGTTCGTCCACAACCTCCACTGCTACAAGTTCCCCCTCCAGTTGGACATCCCCGTCGCCTACCCCCAGGTCACCCCTAAGATCGAGCTCCCTACCCTTGATGGCAAGACACACAGGGTGGTCGAAGTCAAAGCCGTGATCGAAGGGGGTTGTGGTTGAAGGGGGCAGTGGTCGATATCGAAGGGTCATGGTCGAAGGGAGCAGTGGTTGAAGTCGAAGAGAGTAGTGGTCGAAGTCGAAGGGAGCAGTGGTTGAAGTCGAAGGGAGCAGTGGTCGAAGTCGGGGCCGAGCAGGCTGGCATCGGCAATTGGGCGACAAGTTACAAACGCACCAGAGGTTTGCCAACATACGACCACCTGCGATAGTCGACCGCTCCCGACCTACGATCACTTGCGTTGGTCGAAGGCTTCTAACTTACAACCACGAGGTGTGATCGACGACTTCTAATTTACGACCATGAGCACTGGTCGATGTGTTTCGACTTACGACCACGAAGTGTGGTCGATGTCTTCCGACTTACGACTACGAGCGCTGGTCAATGTGTCCCAACTTACAACCACAAGGTATCCTCGATGGCTTCCGACTTATGACCACGAACGAAGGTCGTCGGCTTCCAATGTACGACCATGAGCCATTGTCGAAGGCTTCCGATTTAGGACCACGATCGATCATCTATCGCTGCCAACTTACAACCACCAGCGATGGTCGACCGCTCCCGACCTACGATCACGTGTGATGGTCGATGGCTTCCGACTTACGATGACGAGGTGTGCTCGAGGGCTCCCGACCTATGACCACGAGGTGTGGTCGATGTCTTCCGACTTATGACTACGAGGTATGATCGACGACTTCCGACTTACTTGATAGATTTAAAAAAATTTAGAGCATATTCGTATGCATATTCTAAAAATTTTTATCACCCATGAGTTTTAAAACATGTAGTATGATAAAATTTAAAAATCCGTAACAACGTACGTGCATTCAGCTAGTCAATTTACATGCTTGACAACACTTGCTCTAGAACGACATGGTCATGCGCATGAGTTTCAAGTTTATTATACGCATGAGTTCCAAGTTTATTATATGCACGAGTTCCAAGTTTATCTTGTCATGTTTAGGATGGATTGCTTTTGCTTACGTTACACATAATCCCCACATATTATATCTCTCGTGTCTATCTATGAACACCAAGAGAAACAATAATCTGCCCCTGTTTTGAAGTTCCGGATGTATATAAAAGAAACTGAAGATCACTGCAAGATTACCTACGGAAATAACGCAGATACTGCATTTCTTTTGCATTTGGAAAAAAGAGGCTTGTAGGCTCGTCCTTCTGTAAGCTGAGGCTGTACAACTGTACAAGTGGACGCGTTGAGCACTGAAATTTACCGCTGCGCATCCGGCCGTGGCCGTGTAGAGCGGCCTGTGCGCGGGGCAGAGGCGTGCACGGTCCGGCACTCACTAATAGGGGTGAAAATGAATCAGATACGGACAGATAATATTTTTACCTTATTTGTTTTCATATTTTTTTCGGATACGGATACGAATACGGATAACTCAAATACGAATATAAATACGAATTATATCGAATACAGATACGGATCGAATACGAATCGAAACGAATACAGTTACGAATATTTATTAGAACATGAAAACCCCTTAAACTATACATCCAAAATTAACGAAAATACGTAAATAGTTTATCTTGTCAAAACATTCATGAAATCTAAACAAGCATAGTCTTTTCATCCACAATGAAAATATACCCAATAGTCGATCATAACATAACTACATAAGTAGCAACAATTCGTATTGCCAATTTACAAGCCTAATTCTTCATATATTCTATAATATTCACAAGATCTGCAGAATCTTCAATGTTTGCATTATAGGTTGGTCCAATACTCCAATGTGTTCCATATTTTGAAATATTAGCTTAGTCACTAGGGCTGGTGGCTACTCCAATGTGTTCCATTTACCATTTTTGTTAAAATTCAGCCACTATCCGGATTATCCGTATCCGTATTCGACGGATACTAGGCTTACTGTATTCGTATCCGTATCCGATAAAAAAAATCCGTATCCGTATCCGATCCGAGAACTATCCGAAAAAAATCCGATCCGACACAATCCATATCCGTCCGAATCCGACAGAAACTATCCGATCCGTTTTCACCCCTAACCACTAATCTAATCCTCTGACCGATTCCGGGGCTTTGTCGTCCTCCGGCGGCAGCCGCTTTAACGCCCCAGGCGACACCTGTCCACCCCCGCCGCCGCGATCCCCTCCTTCAAAGCCGCACCAACGGCCTCCCTCCACATCCCCCGATGCTCCCCCTCCTTTTTCTTTTTCTATTAATCCTTTTCACTAAACAAGATTCCCCTTGCTAATTCTGGCATGCGGCACCGCTCAATGGAGTTTCAGTTTCTAGTTCTAGCTTATATCGTTTTAATTTTAATTTTTTATTTTTTAGCTTTTTTCTTATACCTTTATTGTCTCTGCTGATATATATATTTAAAAAATAATTAATTACGCTAAAAAATTAACAACAGTAAAATACAGTAAAAACATTATAGGTTAAAATAATCCATCAGTCCCAGCTTAAAAGGCCAGATGCTGAGTCTGAGTGTGACATTGTGCTACTGCTGTGGAGTTTTGGTGTGAATCTTGGGGGAAATTCGGGTGGGTTGTGCTGCTGCGGGGAGAGCGTTTGGTGGTGAGGGAGGGAGATGGAGATGCCGGGAGGGAGCGGCGGGCCGGCGCTGGCGCGGCAGGGGTCGATCTACTCGCTGACGTTCGACGAGTTCCAGAGCGCGCTCGGAGGCGCCGGGAAGGACTTTGGGTCGATGAACATGGACGAGCTGCTCCGCAACATCTGGACCGCCGAGGAGTCACACGCCATAGCGGCCGCTGCCACCGCGACGGCTACGACGGCCGCGGCGGCCTCCAACGTCGACGCGCAGCCTCAGCAGCCCATCCAGCGGCAGGGCTCGCTCACGCTCCCCCGCACGCTCAGCCAGAAGACGGTCGACGAGGTCTGGCGCGACATCATGGGCTTGGACGGCGGTGACGAGGCGCCGGTGGCCCCCGCGCCCGCGCAGGCGCAGCGGCAGCCGACGCTGGGGGAGATGACGCTGGAGGAGTTCCTGGTGCGCGCCGGCGTGGTGCGGGAGGACATGGGGCAGCCCATCGTGCCGCCGGCGCAGGCGCAGGCGCTGTTCCCCCAGGGCAATGTGGTCGCTCCCACCATGCAGCTGGGGAACGGGATGGTGCCTGGGGTCGTCGGGCAGGGGGCTGGGGGAGGGATGACGGTGGCGGCGCCAGCGACGCCGGTTGTGCTGAATGGGTTGGGGAAGGTGGAGGGCGGGGATCTCTCGTCGCTGTCGCCGGTGCCGTATCCTTTCGACAGTGCGCTGAGGGTGAGGAAGGGACCTACCGTCGAGAAGGTGGTCGAGAGGAGGCAGAGGCGCATGATCAAGAACCGGGAGTCAGCTGCCAGGTCCCGCGCTCGGAAGCAGGTGAAGCCTTTGTTCTTCAACTGCAGTGCTGTAGCTATCCATTTATCACACGCCTTTTGCTTAATTATACTGAAATGTTATCTGAAATCGAACTCAGTGGTGCGCATATTTGGTATGCCCCTCGGTTATGTTGTACTTTATTCGCTTGATGTGATCCACCACTTCCAGTTTAGCTGTTATATATTAATTTATGCTTAAGTAGCCACTACAAATAGCATGCTGTGTCGTTAAATATTGTTAAACCAAAGAGGAGAAGAATCTATGCCTGAATCATCCATGGTTCAAGTTGACCCTCTCAGATTCAGAAAGATAACGGATAACTTTGTTCATTTTGGAAATGCTGGGTTGGCATTGCAGCGTTGTGGACTTTGTTTCTTCCCTCTACTATTGCCATGATAGGGATAGTATGCTCATCATCGGGCATAAAAAGAAGCTTAGCAAGACCAATGACTAGAAGTAGTTGCTGTACTTTTTCTTGGTGATTTTTTGTCATAGACTTGGTGATAATAGGCCTCTTTTATTGCATAAGTTATGCTGCCATGATGCAGTCATACTGCTATATAAGCTATAAACTTCTATTTTGCTAAAGCAACAAGCTCAAGTCTGTGGGATAGCACTACAACAACAAAGCTTTTTATCCCAAACAAGTTAGGATAGGCTAGAAATGAAATATCCTTAAGGTCAAAGAAATGAGAGTCTTGTAATAAAACTTACAAGGTAAAAACCCTAAGTCTATATCCTGCCATCAATGTAAAGAGCCTAAAACACCGCCCCTAAACCTTCTTCTTATATCATGATTCCGGTACGTAAATTGCTACCTCCTATGCGCTCCTATCTAAACCTAATTCTTTGGATACATTTCAATCCCTCAAGTTTTTTTGATTGCTTCCTCCCACGTCAGTCTTGGTCGATTTCTGTCTCTTCTTGTATTTTCGGTATGTCTTAAAATTCCACTACGTACGGGTGCCTCAGGAGGCATTCATTGGAGATGTCTAAATCATCTTAAGCGATGTTGGACAAGTTTCTCTTCAATTGGTGCTACCCTCACCTTATCACGTATATCATCATTGCGGATTCAATCCCGCTTTGTGTGACCACAAATCCACCAAAGCATCCTTATCTCCGCTACACTTATCTTCTGGATAGCACTACTGGGTGGCAAATAGTTCCAGACGTTTCTATTTGCTGTTTGAGTTTAAAGCTATAACTCAATTTGTTAACACTTAAATTCTACCCTTCTGATATACAACAGGCTTATATAATGGAGTTGGAAGCTGAGGTGGCAAAACTGAAGGAGCAGAATGGGGAATTACAGAAAAAGCAGGTATACTTGCTTTCATATAAAGTTGCTTTGATGCTTGTATGCACATTATTTATGTAGTTACCTTACCAATTCATGTAATCAGCTAGTGGTCCTTAGATAAGCTCTAGAATCTGGACAATTCTAAAGTTTCTTGCCACTGTTGTCATATTTGTCTGGGGACTTGGGCTTGTCTATGTTTTTTTATCTGCCTCTAATGATGCTTGTTGCTGGCATAGCAATAGATAGGTTGCCACAATTAGCTTTTTTTTTTAAGTGTATGGTCCTTGTTGTATATGTTTTGCATGGAATTAACTGACTCAAATAATTGTTGGAGACTGTGCATAAAAATATATCCTTTTTAATGTTGAACATTGATTGGGTTAAATTAATTTTGTAACATTGTTAGGTTGGGTCCTATGCCATGTGATATTTGCTAGTTCTGACATACATCTTCCATGCACTCAATGTTGTTCCATACATTCCACATCGTATCTCAATGTTGTTCCGTACATTCCACATTGTATCATGGTTTTTTGTAATTTAACAGAACTAGAATTTCCATAGGTTGCATCTGGATACATGACATTTTCTATACATCATTAGTATTGCACTCTTCAACATGTGGCAGTGTAGTGTTATTACTCCTTTGATTTGACAAAAATGAAAGAAAGTTTAACTCCAACATGAAGTTGTGGACTTTACACCTGCTGGTTCCATTTCATTCATATTGCCTTTGCTTCTTCTAAAATCCTGATAAAAACTCATAAGAGGCTATACTCACTTGTTTTGCTTTTAATTTTCAGGTGGAAATGCTACAGAAGCAAAAGGATGAGGTAATGGCCTTCCATTTTGAAGGAAATGCAGTTGTTCTGAACAAACACTACATTTGTTCTCATTGTTGTGGAAGTGATACCAAGTTATCTACACCTCTTTTTATCAGTACTGCAACATTTTTTTTTAAAAAAAATTGAATCACTGCCACAAATTTGATGGTTAAAGGGAAAAAAGACAAATGATGAACTGGCATTAGCCATGTTAGAATAGGCATATTCTTTGTATTTCCTTTTATGTGTAAGGCATATTTCCTTGTACTCTCTATATATACTGCCCATAGACCTCATGAATATACACACAATATTTATAACATCGTGTCAGAAGTAGGATAGTAACATAGCTCTAGCTCCTTCCGCTGGCATCCCACCACCGCTGCTGTCATCGTCGAAGGCTACCGCCACTGCCGCATGGCTTGGGTCGCCGCCGCCGCTTCCCTGTTTACTGTCGCTCGATGACGTAGCCGTCGCCTCCTCGTCTGACCACCTCCCTGCGCAGATCAGGTGCCGATACCAACTGAGCCTGCCGTTGCTCCTGACGTCGTCGTCCCCTGTCTGGTCGCCTCCCTGCGCACCGCTCGCCATAGTCATCCGCCCAGGCCGAGCCTGTCATCGCTTGGTATAGGAAATCTTTTAAAAGGAAACTGATACTCGCTTTCCTTTTATTATAATTTGTTTTTAAAAAAAACGTCGATGTAATCGCCGCACCATCTAGTGCTGCCTGTTAGACTTTGTTGCCTTGGTCGCCATGTCGTCCAGTGCTGCTATCAATGGCTTCTATTCTATCAGTTGCGATTCCATTCTTAGGAACAAAACTTCATGGGATGAACTATAGGTTGTTGTCCTCACTTACAGAGATCACGCTCGATGGCCTCTGCCTCTGGGGACATATCACTGGTGCATGACCTTGTCCGCCACCGCTGGTTCAAGCTCCTCCTAGGCAGCTTACTTCTGCACCTCCTGCAATAGATAAGGCCACCAAGGAGGCAGAAGCTGATGCTGCTGTTGATGAGACCTTTCAGTATGTCATTGACGCCTTCGAGCATTGGTGTGCTGATGAGGCTTGTGTTTTAGCCATCCTGATGGTTAGCGTCGACGACTCCATCCAGCCAGGCATTGTTGGTTTGCGCTCTACTCGTTAGATCTGGGAGTATTTACGCGAGCAATATCAGCAGAGCAGTGATGCTCAGTTCTTTTCACTTCAACGTGAGTTGGAGGTGCTTCATCAGGAGGACTCCTCTATCGATGACTTCTACCGAGCCCTGACGCCAGCTGGATGACCTAGTTTCTCCGCTTTGTCAGGAGTGTCATTAGGTGCAGAAGGCGGATCGTGACCGTCTTTGCCTTTATGACTTCGTTTGTCGTCTTCGACTAGAGTTTGAGCCTGTAAGGGCTCAATTGTTGAGTCGCTCTCCACGACTAATTGTCACGAGGCTCTTTCAACGCTTCACGCTGAGTTGCTTCGGTGCGAGTTAGTAGCATAGTCTGTTTCGGCTGTGCTTGTTGCCCTTCTTCGTCTACTTCAATGGTTTTTGCTTCGACTACAGTCCCTGCTCAGGTGCCTGTTTTCGCTCATATTTTCGCACCAACTGGGGTTCAGTGCAATTACTGCAAGAACTTTGGGCACGACTACCAGAGTTGTGCGGTACGAAAAAAGTGGAACAAGGCGCGTGGGGTTGAACGATCCAAGGGGGCAGGGAGGCCTGTTCTTTACGGGAGGACAGATCAGCACATCAGGACCTACTCAGCAAGATGACTCTGTTCAGCAGCTCTGCCAAGCTCTTCTTCAGTAGCTTTCTTATGGTTTAGCAGGTTCTGCCAGTCTTGCTTAGACGTCTTCTCTAGGTATCTTTCGGGTTCTAGACTTTGGTGCCTCTTTCCATATGACACCAGACTCCAAATTTCTTACTTCAGTAGGACCTCCTGTTTTTCCTATCTCTATTCAGGCAGCTGATGGTATTCCTCTGTCTATCAGCTGTTAGGGTATTCTTTTATCCATTGACATTTTTGTTCCAGATGTTTCTCATGTTTCCTAGCTTACCATGCAGCTCCTCTTGGTAGGTCAACTCGCTGATCTTGGCTGTAGGGTTAGTTTTGACTCTACACTCCTGTTTCGTCTAGGGTCAACAGACATGGACGATACTTGGGGCTAGCTGGCGATGTAGGGATCGTCAGAGTCTATATCCTTGACCGCCTCCATCTTCCATCAACTTCAGTTGCTCTTATCACCTCACCTCTACCCCCACCACCACTGTTGCAATTACCCCTAGATTTTTTGCGCAGCGGTATCATCGTTTAGGTCACTTGTGTGAGTCTCACCTTTCTTCATTAGTTCTTTATGGTGTTTTTGGACGTGTTACTGTTGACACGACCATGTTTTGTCAAGGTTCTAAGCTGGGTAAGCAGCTACAGCTTCCTTATTATTCTAGTGAGTTCTTGTCTTTTCATTCTTTTGACTTAGTTCATTCAGATGTATGGAGACCGATGCCTATTGTATCTCAAGGCCGGTATAAGTTCTATGTGATTTTCATTGATGATTATTCCCATTTTATATGGTTTTCCTATGTCTAATCGTGGTCAGTTTCTTGCGACGTATCGTAGCTTTGCAATGATGGTTCGTACTCAGTTTGATTCTTCTATCTGTACTTCTTGCTATGATTTTGCTGGCGAATATTATTCTGGCGTCTTTAGACAATTTTTTTTCTGAGTAGGGCACTCTTTACCAATCTTTCTGTTCCGGTGCTCATGCTCAGAATGAGGTTGCTAAACGCAAACATCGTCATTTGATTGAGACTGCCCGTACTCTTCTCCTTCTCATATTTCACCACAGTTCTGGGTTGGAGTTGTTTCTACGGTAGCATATCTCATCAATATGCAATCTTCTACTGCTCTTAAGGATGTTAGTTCTATAGAGCATCTTTACTCTCGAGTCCCCTAATACACTCACCTTCGTGCTTTTGGCAGCATCGGTTTTGTCTTGTTGCAGCCTCGTAAGGGCATCAAACTGTCGGCTTAATTAGTTGAGTATGTGTTTCTTGGTTATAGCTCTGAGCATAAGGGTTATCACTGCTATGATCCTTCTACTAGATGGATCAGGATTTCACAAGATGTCTTTGATGAATCTCTACCTTTTTTTCTACAAGATTCGACTCATTGTCCTGTTTCCACCGTTGGGACGATATCATGGTTGTCCTTTTGACTCTTCACCTATTTCTCCACTATCACAGTTTTCTTTTGGCCTATCTCCATTGGTTCATTCTGTACTCCCGTCTCCTATGTTGCCTCCTGTAGCACCGTCTCTTGTTCCTGCAGCACCACCGACCTGTTTATATGGTGTTTACTATTTTAGGTGTCCTCGTTCTTCACCAGCCTCCTCTTTTGGTATCTTTCCTACACCTTCATCTAATCTTCCTGATGGTGCTCCTCGTTACGCCCTTCGTGACCGGGTATTCCTTCGGCCTCCTGATCGTCTTGCTTTTGTTCCAACAACTCATGCTCTCTGTCACTGAGTCTAGTTCTTATCGTGATGTTCCTAAAATTGGCTGATGCCTTTCCATAGAATGTTCATGGATCAAGTCTGTCAACATCATACTACAGGTGTGCACAATGACAGCAGCAGTAGTCTCATGTATCTATTAGAGATGAATGCATAGCAATATTAAGATTTTTTATATAAAAAAATCTGCATGTCTGCTGAATTTGTGATTCCACTTAGGCTTTGGCTGGCTGTGAGGTGGATTTCAAAAGGCACTTTTGATAAACTAGTTTTGGATATATTAGTTATTTGGCAAATATTATGGTCATAAAAACAAATATTTTACTATGCATGGCATATATTTTCCATACCCACATCATCCCATTGCGTAGCACATCATAGACAAATAGCTAGGAAATAATATGGTCACTGTACAAAAAGTCGGAATATGATGTTCCATTTTATACAGGATATGTCTATAGTACCAAAACTTCCCTGGGAGATAGTGTTGTCCCATAATCTAAAATTTCACATTTGAATTCTAGTCTGTATATCTTTCACTAGAAGCCTTTAAGTGCAGTAACATATCTGTAATACCAACAAGGCAACAACATATTTGTCCCACTGTCATTAAAAAATTTTATTCTCTGTGCTGCTGTCCATCATGGAGGTATATTATTTTTAAAACAATGCTGTGGCCCTCATTTGGTCAAAAGAGTTAGACCACATAATTGTCTTTCTTTGCAAAATTGAAAGGAAAGGTGTAAAACAATTCGACAGAGGTATAATTTCTGTCATCTATGTGTTAAGGTAGGGTAGTCCACTTATTTATCTGCACTGAACCTACCTACCCTAAACCAGGCCAGGGTGAGTGCCTTTGTTAATTCCTAGTCTCCAGAAGACCAGAACCACATATACTCTTTAATCTATACACATTCTGCAGAATTTTGGTTGATATTGGTGTTGGTATTCTCACTATTTCGGGATCACAAATAGTAACACCGTGCCTTAATTTTTTTATATGTTTAGATAGTTCTTTGGTTGTGATTATCTTGGTTGGAAGATTTGAACTGAAATGTATGCTATGTCCTGACGATATGTCGATATCAGTCAAATTGGACGACTGTTTTGTCGCTGAAGACAGTAGATCTTTGATGCTCCTTATTTTGATGTGTAGCAATTGGAAAAAGGTTCTCTTCAGACACCGTTCTTTGCCACATGGAAATTTGTTTATAAATGGATTTCGCAGGTCATGGAGAGAATCAATCAGCAACTTGGACCAAAGGCCAAGAGATTTTGCCTGCGACGAACACTGACCGGTCCATGGTAACCTGAAGTCCGCACTTCATTGACCACAGACAAGGTCGGGCTTCCTTAGATGTGACCAGTGTTACAGTGTATATATTCGCTGAAGTCAGAATCTCCAGTTTCCCGTGTATCACAACTTCACAGCTACTTTTCTCCTGTGGTGATCGTTCAGTCTATTGGGTCAATTGCTGGTGACATTTACTTGCTAGGTTTAGCTGCGCGATTTTAGCGTGAACAAAAGCAAACTACCTAATCTGTTTAACTCCTTATCTATTGCATGGCAAGATCGCGCATGCCATTTATGTTGTTGTTGGATGCAGCTGTGCAGCTGCTTTGTATGTTGTTGAGATACCATCCTGTAAAAGTTGAGTGGTTCTGTACCCCGTAGTCATAGAGCATTCGGTTTCCCTGACCTGCTTGCAATGTGAGTTTACAGTTCCTTTTTTTTTCTGGGCAATGTGACTGATGAATGCCGACGGCATTTAGCTGTTGTGCTTAGTGAACATCTCAAATAGAATGTCCTGCGCTTGATGGTATCAGATCTATATCCATTCCTTCCTTTGTCGCACATCAATGATATTCCTTCGTTCTTTCTTCTTTCTCCTGTACGCCGGGATTCTTCTCATGTTTTTTTTTCTTCCATGAACATTCTCACTAGCTTATCTACGTTGCCTTGGATTTCAGTTACGATTATGGACGGACCACGCTACTTGTGCCCATTGCTTGAGTCTCATTTTCACTGGCTCTGGTGGATCACCTACATCATTATGAAAAAATAATTAGTTGATGGCAGAAAATAAAATAGTTTTACACTTCATATGCACCCTAATTCATCATGCCACTACATTTAAGAACTATGAAGATGAACCAAACAAGTAGGGGCTTTGTCGGTAAACTTGCTTGTCCTGACGTAATTTTCTACAGGCTGTTTGGTCATGCTAGATAATAAAATATCGATAATTTAGTTAAATTTATGGTTTCATATCTAAGCATGTCACCCAAATTTTTTTAGTGGACGACACAAAAAAGAAAATATTTTATACTTACAATGTTTTCTAAAATTTATTATGAAGCATTTTTTTTGGAACGTTAAATATGAAACTAGTAAGCTTTAAATGGCCAATGCATCCAATCATACAACCAGTAATTAGGCCCCCCTTTCAGTCTGCCTCTGTTTAAATAATTTTTTATCTGTCTCTCCCCCATAGAATTAAGCATATTACAGATTAGTCGCTAACTAAGTGAACAAAGAATCTCTGTTGTTTTTATATCATTGTTACTTGGCCTAGCCTAACTCTGCAACTACATAATACATGCGAGGCACGAAAAAGGTGACTGCCAATAAAACAGCTTCATGCCTTCATTTGTATATATTTTTGTAAGTTTGTAACCACTCATCGATATAATATATGAGGTCATGTGGTTCTAAAAACAACAGCTTCATCTGTGTCAGGATTCAGGCAAACCATGCACAGCACCACTTGCCACCTAGCTATTTCACTATATTCTTGCAAGTCTTGGAATACAGGCAAGAGGTTTCTGTTCCCACTTCCCACTAGTTTCTAACCGGCGGGGCAACCCCCTGGGCCCTGGTGCATGATGCCATGATGGGCATGAGGTATTCCAATACACAGGCCAATGATATTGGTGGCCCTAAAATAATAAAAAAAATAAGTAGAGGGTACAAATAATTTTGAGCTTGGATTTTTTAGACTAATTCTAGGATCAATAAAAGCGCTTTTGTTAAGCAGCGAAGATATAAATGATAAAATTTTAACTGATAGAGATGTTAGCTAAAATTTGAGTGGGCCATGCCCCGCTGGGACTTTGTTGGGTCCACCCCTGCCAATGACCCGTGTCTGAAATCCATCAATGGGCGGCAGCAGCAGAACACCGGAGGGGGAAATCGAGGCCTCACATTCTGTAATTGAGTTTCCAAATTCAGTTTATGTTGCCATCAATTTTCATGTTGCGCTAAATACCCAAAGTGCATTCTTTTCAAAGAAATTCTCATATATCATAGATGATTTCAATTACAAACCATCTGTGATAATCAACAATCACAAACAGTTATGAGTTAATAACCATCTGTGATATTCTTTTCTGTCTGAAATCTATTTCTGTTTGTTGGTTAGTCTTAGGAAATGCTAGCTATGCCCTTTAAAATAAGCAGATCAACATAATATGTATCCAATTGACATTCATTCATTTCAGAAATAAGAACATCTATTTTCCAAATTAATTAAGGAGGGAGACGCACGGTGTGGCTTAGTGATAGAACATAGCCAGGTAGGGCTGTGGTGGTCGAGCAAACTGAGAAACTTCCATGAGAATGATCCCCACAAAGGGATGCCAAGCATATCCGTTGGATCATGATAGCATGAATCTTACTATGGCTACGAGATGTGTCCCCGTATAAATTCTTTCTGTTGGTTGAGATCACAGGTTTAAGTCCCCATTTTCCGTCTTTATAAATAAAGGATATGCAATTCCTGCATATTATCATTTTTGCATGATAAAAAAATTGAGTAATTATGCACATGATTCTATGGTGAACAAGTAACTGCTGACGTGGTTCCAAAGAAATGAGTTAGAGCAGATATATAGCATTTCCGTACTTGAAATTGTCTAGTTAAATTCGAATTCGAGGACCCCCCTCGAAAAAAAAGTACACTAATCCTTCGGCACTGGGACAAAGACGCAACAAAAATTCTGCGATAGATCGACGGGAACATTGAAGGCTTGGGAACAATTAGGGTCTGTTTGGTTGGTTGAATGGTCTTGGCCAGGCCCATGGGATGCAGAATCTTTTTTGGAATTCTTGTTTGGTTGGCTGCATGTAAAAAGCAGCCAGGCCCATGGGATGCAAGATTCCCTCTAGAGCCAGGCTGGGTGGAAACACAAAAACTGAGCTTCCCTCAGGAGCCAGGCCTTCTCCATACATGCAGGCTCATCATAACCAGGCAACCAAACAACCCACACTTGCATCTCAAGAGCCTGGCTTAGCCTAGCCTGGATGCTTTTTGAAGCCAGGCTAAGAACATCCAACCAACCAAACAGGCCCTTAGTGGTGGTGGTGAGCTGGCTTCGCCACAAGGCCCACAACGTGGCTCGAGGCACTAAACCAGCTGGCTTCAACAAAGGAGGCGGCGCTAGGGTGGCAATGGGACGAGGGATCACAGGGACAACCCTATAGGCCTGAGTTCAAAAAAAAAAACCCTATAGGCCTGTTTGGTTGCCTGCATATATCTTGGCTCGCATGAGCTCATGCAATGGGCATATGTTTGGTTGCCTGGTTGGCTCTCGGAGCCAGGCCCATCTCATGCAAATTTCTATCCCGAGCCAGGCCCGAGGGAAACGAAGAGAGGGTCCTTCGCTCCTCAGCCTGGCCCGTCGGATGCAAGCGCACAGTGCGGAGGGCGCCCGAGGGAAGGAAGGAGAGTGGAAGAGGTGGCGACTCCGCTCGGGTCGGCCGGATCCGGGGCGGAGGGCGAGGGGAGGCCGGAGGGGAGGCTGCCACCGGTAGGGCGCCGACCGCCGGCGGCGCACTCCCGCTCCACGGGCCCACCGTGCCGCGCCGCCGAGAGAGGGAGAGAGAGAGAGTGCGTGCGGAGGGGGGACGGCGGCGGAGAGCCCGAGGCCGGCGGAGGGGAGCCTGAGGTCGGCAAGCTGAGCCACCCGCGCGCCGTCGTGCCGCCGGAGGTGAGCCCGAGTGCGGGGGGGGGGGGGGGGAGAGGTAGGTGGCAGAGGGAAGGTAGGGGGGCGGCGGGAGAACCACCAGCGCCGCCGCGCCTGGCCGCGCGCCGACCGCACCGCCCCGGGCGGAGAAGGTGAGGGGGAGGAGGCCGGTCGGCCGAAATGAGTGGAGGGAGAGAGAGAGACGGGTGAGGGAGGAAAAGAAGGGATACATGCAACCAAACACCATCTTTACTCATACAGCTTCAACGGATACAGGCAACCAAACAAGTATATTTGCATGTGCCTAGCCAGGCTCAGACTAGCCAGGATGAGCCATACGAGCTGGGTTGAGAAGATGCGGGCAACCAAACAGGCCCTATGTCTCTGTCCCGATCCTCATCAAGCTCTCCTGATCTCCTCTGCCTCGTCCTATGAAAGTTGACGGGGGACAACATGCCCTTGTCCTCGTCCCCGTCCCCCACGGGGCTCGTCATCTGTGGAATTGAAAAATAATGTTTATATATATATATATATTTAAAATATTAAAATAGCTTTATTAATTACACTATAAGTATTTTATGTATACTTTTTCATGAAAATAATATACGAAATGAATACATGTTTCATATTTAAAATCTATATTATACAAATAATAATAATACGTTTTTGTTGGGTCACCTGAGACCTTATTGAGGGGTCTTCGGCCCCAACATCCGCCTTCTCCCTGCCAACTAACAGGGCACTACCTCTGCAACCCTATGGTGGAGTTTGTCTCCCGCCTTGTCCCCATGGGACTATCCCCGCAGGGCTCTATACCACGGGGAAATTGCCATCCCAGGTGGGACTCTTGCATGCTTGGCTTTACCAAAGGTGTTGCCGCTCGTGCACACTAAGCCTCATAGGGGGCAAAGAAGAAGGTAGGACATTGCAAAAATCTTTAAGCACATCCAAAATGTGACAGATATAAAGCACTTTAATATTCTTATTTGTATACCAATTTCTTTTCTGCATAGGCTGCAAAATAGTTAAATTGGCATGGTGTAAATTATGTTCTAAAAAACCACACCTCCTTTTCGGCAGAGACGGAACCACCGAGAGATAGGCTCTAGACCCTGCTTAGGCAAAAACCCCGAGATATGCTCAAGTTGCATGTAAGGTATCAAAAATTCTGTAGCAGACCATGCGTCGCAAAGAGATGTATCTAGAGCAAAGGCAATCTCAAAGCCAAACATCAACTTCATCCATGCATTTCTCGCACGTCAGAAACCAACATGGTTGAGCTGACAATAATCTGTTAGTAGGCATAAGACCCACTCAAAGGTTTCGATAAAGAAGCCACGAGGGAAAAGGCTCTTTGAAAAAGAAGCAACATCTTCTCGTCACGAAAGATGAAATCAGGGATATAGTGTAGATGATCCACGTCATTATCTAAACCATGTAGTGTGCACTCGACTGATGAGGGATAGACTCCTTAACAATGGGGGTATCTTAGTATTGAGAGTCATACCTTCGGAGTGGGAGAAAACATCCACTACTACAAAACAAGCTATACTGGACGTCTCACCACAGACAGTTCATGTGGAGCCGTCTGTACTTTGATTATTATAGATGGTTTATGGCTAAAAGCGTTTCTAAAACTATCACAGACGATTAGGTTTAAAAGCTGTCTATGACATACGCATTATCACAGACGGTTTTTAATTAGAACCGTCTATGAAATTATCACAGATGGTTTTTATTTACAACCGTCTGTGTTTTGTCCTTTGTCATATGAACTGCAAAAGCTACTGAGATGAGAGACAAATTCAAGGCATATTTATTACAAAAGTCCCAAAAAAGAGGTTCCCAGATCTTAGTTTTCTGGGCTTCATATGCTTCGTCTTCTACTTTTGGAGTTGGAGGATCAGCTGCTGAGTTCTCGAATACCATGAAGATTGTCCTTACCCTCTCCACTTCCTCCTCTAGCCTGGGCAAATCATTAGCAAGGCTCATAATCTCAAAGAGAATGCCATGATAAGCTTCCTCAGAATCGGTCGTTCTGCTTGATCGGCAATGTTGTCCATGTATCTCTCTACTGTCGCAAGAGTTTCTTCCGCTTTGTGCACATTGCAAAAAAGAACGAGGCTGAGGGTAGTTTCCCTTTCCTGAGCGGCAATGAGACACCTCCATCAACAGCGAATGATGAGGTCTAGTTGACGAATGAAAGCGGGTCGAGGAAGGAGAGTAGAGCATGAGTGGAGGAGCTGCTCCAGACATAAATTGTTAGCTACCTGTGTAAGGTTGTCGCCGAACAACTCTTGATGGATAGATGAGAGGAAGGAGATCAAAGAATATTAGATGCCATTATTGAGAAATCTGGTGAAGAAGATGAAGAAGAGGACAATTTAGAAGAGTTGGATTAGGGCGCACATATTTAAGCGTTATCACAGACGGTTCGTATACTAAACCGTCTCTGATATGTGCTTCATCACAGATGGTTCGTATAACAAACTATCTCTGATATGTGCCTTATCATAGACAATTCATATAACAAACCGTCTCTGATAATGACACGTCACCGATCCGTGGCGTATCCCTCAGGATTTCAATCTCACCCGTCCATTCTCTCTACATCGAATGGCAGCCACCGGTTCCTCTCACCGCTCAGCCCTTATTAATTACTCCCCATCTACCTTTCCACTGGCAGTTACGTGTGATTTCATCCACTAGCTAGCTTCTTGCATCCTCCCCTCGATGACGCCGACTACCACCGTGAGCTAGCGCCTCCGTTGTGACACCACAGTCGATTGCATAACACACTCTTGTCATAAGTATCGTAAGAGTGTCTTATACAGTCTCACCTTTGTGCCACAAAGGTGGAACTACCACCACCTCTCCATTGCCGGTGATATCTGACCGCCATCCGATGCATCCAGCTTGTTTCTCGATGACGCTGACTACTGTCGTGAGCTAGCGCCTCCGTTGTGACAACACGGTTGACTACACAATACACTCTTGTCGTAAGTGTCATAAGAGTGTCTTGTATAGTCTCACTGTCATGCCACAAAGGTGGCACTACCGTTGCCTCTCCATTGCCAGTGATATCCAACCGTCATCCGATGCATCCAGCTTCTACTGTCTGCTAGGATCTCTACTTCTTATATATTCTTGTCATGTAAAAGAGTTGGGTTTGTTATCTTGTTATGCTGTAATGGTGGATTCTAATCTTAATGGAAATGGAATATACTGTTGTATTTGCCACTGCATTTGCTTGTTTTCAAGGGGCATAGGTGTCGGAACCCGGAGTAACAACTCCTGGATCCTGTGTGTAAATCGCACTAGTCCAGGATCAGCTAGTGCACACAGTACAACAAAGATACATATCAAGCACAAATGACCAACTTCATTAAATAAAGGATACGGCCTTATGGCTCAGTCTTACATCAACGCCCATTGGCAAAAATAAATAAAGCAAATAACTGCGGAAGCAAACGGATATGAAGCGAAGCCCAAGCCTACCCACAGGCAAACGACAGTAAGACGCGGCCTACTCGTCCAGATCTTCACTGTGGTCGACGTCATCCTTCTCTGTATGGAGATTGCAATGTGAGTACAAACTTGTACTCCGCAGATCACACGGAGAAATGCATTATAATGATAAAGACATCAATGAAAGGCTTATAGGGTTAGTATGCATAAAACAACATTTAAGGAAATATAGTAAATAGATTGAAATTGTTCAATTTAATACCGTAAGTAAAAACAATACTTGTAATTAAAAATAATACCGTCAGTGCAGGCTCCGACCAAACACCAACCTATTCACGGGCATCCCACCCGGACCATCTTTTTCCAAAAGATCACGTATGGATTCCATCCATCCACACGCTTTCACTGCGCAACTCTGATGGATTCCATCCATCTACCAGGTTTCAATCTCTCAAGGATTCCATCCATCCGCAAGATTTTCATCTCTCGTGGATTCCATCCATCCACGAGGTTTTCAAAAATATTTTTGAAAAACAAAGTCTAATCCATGAAAAACTTTTACTCAGCATGCCCATGACCGTGGGCACGGCTATCCAGGATAGATTATACACTCTGTAGAGGTTGTATATCTTTACCCATAAGACACGATCATCCCATATTGCCACGCGATTACACACTTCCTTAGGTGTGCGGCGAGGAGTCGTGACAAGGCCTTTACAATGCAAAGCCTTCAACCTGGCCAAGCCAACTCTAAGGTTTCACTCCAGTAAGGAATCCACCAGACCGGGACCCCCTCTTGAGCCTGAGTGAGACTTCACATGGCTTAACCACGCTCACTCAAGTGAGACTTCTCATGGCACCAACCACGCTCATTTTCAACCTACAACTTGACTCAGGTTGGGACTTCACACATTATTCAGTCAGGGCTGTCCCATACCAGCCATGTGGTAGTACGATAGGGCTTTGCAATAGTAGCTCACAGACCGGTCCTTAATTGACTTAGGCCCAACCACATACCCCTGTGCACGACAATCAACCCTGCGTCTATGAACAACAAGGCATGCCTGCACCCACTAACTAACCAATTGCCTAAGTCTAAATAAATTTTTATATTTTATTTGCAAAATATTTCATAAACCTCCTTGACTCACCAAAGTCAAGAGTACATTCAAAAAACTTATCATTTTATGTGAAAAGGTATCCCAAAACAAATATTATGACTAAGCAGGTCTAAGCAGTTGATTTAAACTCTCTAGCCAACACTAGTGTTCTAATTCGAGTTTTGATTCTAGGGTGACAAGGTATCGAGGAATTCAATATCAATGGAGGAATTAACAAGTAGGCAATAACTAAATTTAAAATTGAATTGAAATATATTGAATAGAAATATGCATGCAGAATAATTTAAAACAACATAATTTTATTTTGAAATCTGGAATCAACATGATCAAGAAGTGTGACTTGCCTTGCTCTTCAAATTGGTGCAAATCTTCGTCTTTGAATTCTCCTGAATCGTCGAAGTCTACACGTGAAAATAACCCACCAAATTAAAATAAATTCAAAATAACTTCAAATATTTGAATTGAGGCTAGCAATGGGTAGAGGGGAATTTTTGATGAATTTAGAAATTTGAATGGGCTCAATCGGAGTTAGGATGATGAAGAACGGGCTATCGGAAGTTTAAAATCAGAGAAAATAAAAATTTTGGATTTTTGGAATTATTTTTCTAAAGGAAATTAGGAATTATGACGTCAGCAGGGAATTTCTTTTCAGCTGAATTATTTTTCTACTGAAAAACAGGATTAACTGTGTCATGCTGGCGTTAGCCTAGGGAGGACCGACAGCCAGGCGGGCCCAGGTCTATGTAGACCGAGTCCATGGACCCAGGGAAGTGGTGAGGTGGCATGGGTGGTGGGCGTGGCTCGCGTGGCACTGACGGGGTGAAGGGGAGCTGGGTTGGCGCCACATGGTTGCCACGCCAGCACAGCCGAAGACATGGCCTGCCGGCCGGAGTGGCGCACGGGACCCAGAGGCTCACCGACGGACGGCGGCGCGGTGACCGGCGGCAAGGGTCGGAGGAGGGAGAAGAGGCAGAGGGGAATGCGACGGTACCTGGCGCGGAGCTCGGCGGTGATCGGAGGTGGCCGGCAACGAGGGAGAGGTGGTGGAGCGGCTCAGCTTCGGCGGCGATGGCACTTCGGCGGCGCTCGAGCCGGGCGGAAGGGCAGCCGAGGTCGAGTACGGTGCGGCAAAGCCGAAGGTGTCGTCGGTGGGGCTCTGGGAGCTCTCCTTCACCGGCGATTGCTCGCCGTAGGGAGAGGCGGCGCTCGGAGGCAAGGGCGCACGACGAGGGAGCTCTCGCGCGCTCGGGAAAGGGAGTGGAGGGCGGAGGGAGGTGGCGCTTGGGGGCCTTTTTATAGGGGTCGGGGTGGGAGGAGTCGGCGCTAATTTGTCGCTGGAGTGGGGAGGTGGGGGGCGGTGGTTGCGGTGGATGTGGCCAAGCGGCGTGAGGAAGAGGGGAGGTGGGTGCGCAGTGGGCGCGCGGATGACGGAGGGTGTTGGCGCGCGGAGTGGGGGAGAAGAAAGGGGCGGGGCGGCTGAGTGCGGGAAGGGCGGGGCGGTTGAGCAACGGCCGGCGGCGGCGGGAGGAAGGAGGAGGCGCGGGTGGAGAGGACGATCCTGACGGGTGGAGCCGGGACGTAGAGAGAGGGAGGCGCGGGCGGCGGTGATGATGCTACGCGGCAGGGGGGCGGATTGGGCAGCCATGGGAGTTTAAGTGGATGGGATGGCGGGGATGAGGGGTTGACGATCGGACGGTTGAGAGGGGGAAAGGGTTGGACGGGTAGATAGGCCGTGGCGCGACGTGGGCGGTTATCGGGCCGCACACGTGTCGGGCAGTGGAGGGGGTGAGGCGGGAACCGGACGGACGACGTGGGCTGAATCTGGCCGTCCACGTGGTGGCCGGAGGGGAGGGGAGAGGTTTTAATTTTTATTTCTGATTTTAAGATTTTTCAGAAAAGCCTAGGAAATTCATTAAAGCTCAGAAAAATATGAAATAACTTCCAAAAATTCTAGAAAAATTCACAGAAGTTTCTAGAAATGTTTGGACTTAATAAATTATTTCCAACTACAGTTGGTACCATATTTTTATATTCAAAATACCTTATTAATTTTAAAATAGATTTTAAACTCCAGAAAAACTCAAAAAACCAAATAAGAGCCAAATAAATCCAAATAATTAATTTGAATTAGGATTTTTACAGAAAATCAAAATATCATTCTATTTAATAATAATTTTATGTTTTACTTAAAATAATTTTTAAATCTAACTTTTTCAAAAGCAGAAATCCAGGGAAAACCAAAAATAAAATTTAGGCACCAAAACACATGTTTTTATTTTAAACCAAATTAATTTAATTTAATTTAATTTGTTTCTCCAAAAATTTTGAAAATAAATAGTTGTGCTGTTACAATAGGTAACATTATTTCTTGAGGCTAGCCAAAAGAAAGAAAAAATTTTAAATATAGAATGAAATATCACAGATGGTTTGTGCTATAAACCGTCTATGAAGAGCTATTATAGATGGTTTTATATACCAACCGTCTGTGATACTCATCAATCACAAACGGTTGGTAACTAGAATCGTCTGTGATGTATGAGTATCATAGACGGTTTTTGGTTTGAGCCGTCTATAATAGTTTTCTTCACAGACAGTTCTACTTGTAAACCGTCTGTGTTGTCTTTATCGCAGATGGCTTACAAACCGTCTATAATAACCTCCAATTATCACTGACACATAAATATAGGTGGTTTAGAAAGCCGTCTATGATGACCTTTTCTGTAGTAGTGATCGGAACTAAGCATTGTAAAGGCTTTGTTACGATTACTCAGCCGCACATCTCTGGAAGCGTGTATGGCTAATATATGAGATAATCATATCTTGTGAGTAAAGTTGTACACCTCTGTAGAGTATTATAATCTATTCAAATTGTCATGCCCCAGTTTGAGCAAAATGTGAAAATACCACAATGTATAGTTTTCATAAAATAGTTACCGATATGGTGGTATGGTAAAGGATATGGACTGAAGTCCATGGATTAGACATGGTAAGTAACTGTGAGGAGAGTTGCTCCCTTAAAGTTAATTGATTTGGACATTTTGATTTTAGTTAAAGATGTCTCGGCCATAGGCTTGAAAGATAGCTATGATATGATATTGACAAATTGGCTTCATGCAAAAGAAACATAATGCCATTCTTTGGTTAAACCGTGCATATATATAGTATGCCTATAAATGCATTCTACTATAAGGATTGTTGAGTACTAAGTATACTCAATCTTGCTTATTTTCATCAGAACAGATGCCAGAAGAATAAAGAATGTTCCAAGTTTGCGTGTTAGGGTTACGACCGTACTCAAGTGTTCCTGTAGGATTTATCTTCGGTTCTTCTGAATGTAAGTTAAGTTTTGGATTTGGATGCCCGTTAAATTTCTAAAGTTGACCATTAGATCATATTTTAATCAAGTTATCTCTTTTAAAATATTCATGAGCAGACATGGTACTTCTTTTGTCCGCAACTGAACTACTGGGTTGTTGTGGGATGTACGATGGTCATGTTCTCAAAAATGGGATTGTTACAGAACCCCACCTCGCCTCACGAGGGCGGAGTAGGAGGAGGCTGGAGGCATGCTCAATGTCGAAAGCGAAGTGCGACGGCAGTGGTGACAGAGTCGCGCGGCTGCAGAAGTAGAAGTTGTGGTCACCTGACATGGGGCGGGAGGAGGCGTGGGAACGGCACCGCGTAGCGGGGGCGTGGTAAGCAATAAGCGTGATGGACGATGACCTCGATGAGCTACGCGGGTGCATGTGTTAGAAATAGGCCCATATTAGTGAGACCCATTTACTATAATTCCAGAGCTTACTTGGTTTAGTACCATATTGGTAACGCAAGGTGGAGGAAATCAATTTATAAGATAGGACTCTTGCCACTCCTTGAATCATGTGACATATGGATGGGGATGGCACGAGGGCTATGGCTAATCACACACATGCACGCATGTGTGTGCACGTATTCACGCATTTTCGCGTAAAAATCATGTGACTTGCGACGCACGACCGTGCCGTGACGTGGTGCGCCACTTCGTAGACCAAGTCCACCTCTATTTTTGCTGAACCATGCACCACTCTCTCTCTCTCTCTATGTGTTTAAATGAGACTCAAAAGTTTGAATTTGAGGCTTTATTGGGTTTGATGACAAGCAGTTACCAGTGTATAAATGGCTGGTTAAATATGTCAGTTACCAATAAGTAAATGAATGCTTAATCATGTCAGTTTATTGTCTGTCTGTCTATGTATGTATGCTTGGAGACGTCTAGAGTATATTGAGAAGAATCTCACTGCTTCCATTTCTTTTTCTACGACTTGTGCTGTTATGCTGCGCCGTATGAACCTCGTTGACTCTTTTTCCCAGCGCGCACCGTGAAGAAGGGGATCGGTATCTCCAAGCCGTTGCTGCTGTGAAGACCTGCACAGGGACGGCAATAAGGTTTCTGGGCAACGCACAACTGCGCGACCGCTCGCTTCGCTGCGACATCTACGTTCTGCGCTGCTTCTTCTTCCTCACACTCAACTGTAATATATACCAATATGGTACAAGTGAGAACATATATAAATACAACATGCTAAGAGTAGATCATCATGTATTTAAAAACGTAAAGATAAGAGATAGCTCACAAAGTAGATAAAGGCATAATACATGAATTATTTATCCTTGGAAATCCTATCTCTACATCACTTGTTCACTCGGCTCAACAAGTTGTAGTCCCCTGCTCACGTCTTCACAATGTCGGACGTGAGGCACCAGCTTTCCAGTGTCCGCCTCACGCTTCGCTCTGCAGTCGTACGCCGGCGGCAAGTGGAAGCAAGGCTCCATCGACACGGCCCGTCGACAAGGCGGATTGGGCGCCGTGTTGTTGTTTGGTTCGAACATGATCCACGGGGTGAGCCCGCCGAGCCCTTGGCCGACGTACCCGAATGTCGACCGGGCGCTGGTGACAATGGCGTCGGTCATGCTCAGCAGGTACATCTCGGTCAGTGCCTTCATGGTGTGAGTCGTCTTGCCGAAGATTTGGTGCTCCTCGTGGCTTGGTTGGTGCACGCTCACGACTTCGCCGGTGGTCGTCGCCGATTGCCAGTACTTCTCCCGGACGTTCTCATAGTACCATGAGCTCAAGCCGGTCATCAAAACAGCCTTTGATCTCTCACTGGCTGCCGAAACGGGGAGCACGGATTCATTTGACTTGCGTACCTCTGGCAGCAGATGCTCTTGTGACGTGCAAGCAAGAATCTGATCCAGGACGTGATTCAACGGATTGTCCCCGTCGAACACCCTGACTTGGATGCCCAGCAGTTCATCTGAATTTCTCAGGTAGGAATTGTAGAACCTCGTGATCAATCCCCATACTTCGTTGGCCGGGGTGAATAGATAATTTGACAACAGGTAGAACACCGAGTCTTTCTGAGGGAACAACCGATCAAGCTCTTCTTGGTAGGCCGGGTTTAGGAAAAGTGCTGGCACAAAGTACGCATCTGTCCTCATCACTAGCCATGGCGCCCGGTGGAGGAGTTGCCGTTCGGCCTCACAATAGAAGAGATTGTCATAGAAGGTACCAGGTTGGTCGAGGTCCAGGAAGACATAAGGGAGCTCGGACACCAAGGCAATCCTATTGCTCTCCGCCAAGTTACGGTAGCTCTCCGGCACTTCGCCGGTCAAGTTTTTGATGTTCTTGATGGGGAAGTCCGGCGGCAGCAGCCACGATGTCCCCATGAACGGCTCACAAAAGAGCTCCGGCAAGTATACATCTATTCCCCTGTGGACAAGCAGAACCCGGTCGGTGAGCAGTGCGTAGAGGAACGCAGAGGCCATGGATATCATCTTGTTCCCTATGCCTCTATGAGGCGCCAGCACGAGGTATTTGCAGGTGCCGTCTATGGTGTAAGTGCCATTTTGCCCAGAGTCCAGCCGGAGGGTTGCTCTCCGGTATGCTTCGGTGCCTGGGCCGCACCTTCTTTGCAACGCCTCCTGCTCCCTCAGCCGCTTGGTGAGATGCGCGGACGGTGATCGTGCCATGTTCTTGCGATAGTACATGGATTTGTACCGACTGAGACACGACCGTTCGTCAAATCCCGGGACGAGCAGCCCGCCAAGAAGCCTGTCATTCTTAGGTTCTGCAAGCGTAATGGAGCAAACATCTAAGCAAAATTTGACACGTAATCCATTATATGATAAAAAAATCATGTTAAAAGGAAGCATCCTGTTGGCTCTAAGAATCTAAAACAGGATCTATGTTGGCCCAGTTATGTTTATGATCACTCAAAGTCGTTTATGATCTCGTTGCCTGTTAGTTACGACCACGTTGTCTGTTAGTTACGACCACGTTGATAGTTACGACCACTTAGCTAGTTACGACTACTCCTTCGTTGTTGTGCACGTACTCGTAACGACCGCGCTCCACTTCGACCACGAACACCTCCACTCGTAAACTTCGAATGGTTAGCGAGTGCTCGATACTTCGAGTACTTTCGATGCACAGCTCCTCTGCTCCTCACATCTTCGAGTATTGCAACGACAACACAAAAATAAGTCAAGAGCACAAGTCGTTATTCCGGGGCACTAAAGTACTCCGCTTTTCTGTATTTCCTTTCCCTCGTTACACTTCCGATCACAACCGATCAGCCTTCTTGATCACTTATGATCGCTCTCGTTTTTCTTTTCTTACTCTTCTACTTGTTCTCGTTCTACCTTATAAGCCTACCACTCCTCTGCTTTTATACTCATACAACCTGAACTAGATATGGACTCGGACTACTATTAAAACTCGGCTATCACTTATACACGACTCGACGTCTACTCATACGTATACAATAGACTCATACGGACTAAACAAGATTATTAACCTAACATTCACCTTCTTAATCTTGTTTCTTCACCTTGATCACACTGATCTTCTTTCGCTTTCGCACCTGTGTCGCAACTTGATTTAACAACACTTGCTCAACCACTTTCTGCTACGCTTCCACACCTGCTGCTCTCGTCGACTTGTACTTGCTCCTGAAGCACTGCCTGCCTCTCGGCTTCCTTCGTCTTCCACTGTTGATGCACTGGCATCCACACTTGTCCACTCTTCCTCCATTGGCGTTGCGGGTCTAGAGCGTGGGACTACTGCATGCTTGTGAGACCTTCCTCTGCCTTCTGTGTGCCTGTGGGACTCATCGTATGGTTGTCCTAAGTCACTGTGATTTGCCCCAGTTACATGCGCATGAACATATGCGTTTGCAAATGCTCCTGAGCCGCTACTCATTTTGCCTTACACACGCATGCGGGGCCTACCTAGACCGCTGCTTTCCACACCACATGCAACAAAAATTTTCTTTGCTAGAAAATTTTCTTTTACTCTGTCACCCATAGGGATGCGCCATCCTTTCCCTTCGATGGGACTCGCTAGTCCCCGTGATGTGCCCCGACCTTGCTTGGTCCAGAGACGCACCGACTTACCATGGGTCGCTACTAATGTGATGACCCGGAAGCCTAGGACGACTTGGGATGCCTCCTGCGCCTTGCTTGGTCAAAACCCTCTGAGCGTATGCGCACCCCCTGTGCGTCCGAGCTGCTCTTCATGCACACCCCTTGTGCATGGAATCCACAGCCTTGACCCGAGCCACTGGCTTCCTTGCTTGGCGCAGTTATCCCTTGAGACTCGTCATGCTGACCATCCTCTCGAGCTCTCTCTTTGCTACCGCCTGACTCTTCCAGGCTACTCTTCAAACAAGTCGATTTATAAGTTTTCAAGAAAATCTTGTACAACCGGTTCGGAGACCTTTTCACTTTCATCAACAGATCATTGTTCTTTGCACAGACACACAAGAACTCATCCTATATCACCACTCTGCATCCTTCTTTTGTCATCTGCCCCAGATTGAGTATGTTATTACATAGACTCGGTATATAGTAAATTTCATATACCAACTTCTGATCATCATTCTTGCATTGCAACAACATTGATCTTTTGCCTTTTATCTCCACTGTGGAGCCATGAGTGATCTCCCGTCATGTGATTACAGGCTCTATTGTCTAGATACCACATTGGTGAGGTTCACCTCCTCGTCCTTCTTTCTTTAGCAATCCGAAGCATAGTGACCATACTTATCATAGTTGAAACACTTTATGTGGCTATGACACTCCGATGCGTAGTGCTCATATTTATCACATTCAAAGCACTTGATATGTGACTTGTGATGGGTTCTTTCACCACCGCCATGTCCGCGGTCGCATCCCCGACCATTTTCGTGACGCTCTCCTCTCTCGGTGCTGCTAGAGCTCTCCTTCTTTGTCTTCGAGTTCCTTGCTTCCCACTTGGTTTGGGTAAATAGAAGTTGATCTCCCTCGTCCTTCGAGTGTCGTTGACCCTTAAGTCCTTCCTCGGAGGTTCTATGGCAGTCGATCGCCTCCGTGAGTGTCATCACTGCGACATCGCCGAACTATTCGATTGTTGATAATCTGGAGGAATTGATCTTGAACTGAACTGAATAGTTTTTTTGTTAATGCCGCTCTCTTCCAGCTTTGCACCAAGTGAATGGATCTCACCCACCAGCGTGGTGAGTTTCATGGAGTACTCAGTAATCGTCTCCAAGTCTCCTATCTGTAACTTACTTAGTTGTCGTTTGAGTACTTGAGCATGTGCCTTCTTGACGCGATCTTCGCCTATTTGCATCTCCCTAAGTGCATTCTAGGCTTCTTTCGTTGTCTCCTTCTCGGCGATCGACATCATCATGTCATCTGGCACCACTTGCGAGATGGCCACCATTGCGCCTTGATCCTTGTCATCGTCATTGTCACCACCTTTGATCGCTGACCGTACCCCAAGTGAACGCAGGATTATCTTCATCTTGACGGCCCATATGCCGTAATTTGTTTCACTCAACATCGGGTATAGGATCGGGATCGAGACGCGTCTTGCCATTGGCTTGATGATCAGCCCTGACTTCGATGGATCGAGCTCACTGCCAGTAGTCTTAACGAGCACTCCTGACTTTGATGGATCACCCATGTTACCGGACATCGCTTCACCGCCTGATGCTCTTATACCAATTGTTGGCCCAATTGATATTTGTGACCACTCAAAGTCGACTACGTTGTCTGTTAGTAACGACCATGTTGATGGTTACGACCACTCAGCTAGTTATTATCACTCCTTCGCTGCTGTGCATGTACTCGTAACGACCACGCTCCTCTTCGAACATGAACACATCCGCTCGTAAACTTTAAATAGTTAGTGTGTACTCGATACTCGATACTTTGAGTACGAGTACTTTCGATGCGCAGCTCCTTCGCTCCTCATGTCTTTGAGTATTGCAGCAACAACATGAAAACAGGTCAAGATCACAAGTTGATATTTCAGGGCACCAAAGCACTCTGCTTTTCTGTATTTCCTCTTCCCCTCATTACACTTCTGATCACAACTGATCGGCCTCCTCAATCTCTTCTGATTGCTCTCATTTTCCTTTTCTTACTCTTCTACTTGTTCTCGTTCTACCTTACAAGCCTACCTCTCCTCTACTTTTATACTCATACAACATGAACTAGATACAGACTCGGACTACTAATAAAACTCGGCTACCACTTATACATGACTCGACATCTACTTGTATGCGTATCAACAGACTCATACGGACTAGAAAAGATTATTAACCTAACACTCTAAGAATCTAAAAATTACTATGTATGTCAATTAGAAGAAAATAAAAAGATCTAAACCATGCATTTATCTGGTGGGGTCTACGGTGAGTATGTTGGCTCGCATTCTAATCAATTAGGATTTAGAAATATGTGCTACAAGTATTTCTATATAAATCTAATAAGAGTAGGATTCTAACTTTTCTTTGGAGTAGAATTAGGACCACTATATAAAACCACGAGAGGTGGTCATGGAGAACCTAAGCCAAAAACCAATTTATCCAAAGCAAGAGACGTACGAGAATATTAGAGACTAGGTTATTCTTTAGAATAAGATTCTTGTGTAGGGCAAGAATCCAAAGGTCCTAAAATATTCAAATGGGTTAGGAGAGAGTGACAATCCCTTGTACTCTTTTATAATTGTGAGGAATTTGCGGTCAGCTTCGTCAAATATTTCTCTCATCGCAATTGTTTCAGCATCGTTATTTCGGTTCTATCTACCAGATTCATCTACTTCGTTCTTTATACCATGCATGCTCATGTCGTATCTCGCAACTCTCATCCGATCTGGGGGCTGCTACACATAAAAAAGAGTTCCAGAATACAACAAGTGGCATTAGGGTTCAAGCTCGATTAATCTGATCTGTGAGAAGGCTGGCAAAACATTAAGTGGTATAAAATCAAGATCGATGTCGACGATGTGGAGTCAAGTGGAGAAATTTGATGGCGGAGGGAATTTAGCGTGTGGCAATGTGTGATTAAAGATGTCTTTGTCTAGCAAGGATTAATCAACACTCTTCAAGGGAACAAATCAAAAAAGACATTCGATGAAGACTAAAAATTGATGGAGCAAAAGGCTGTCATATAGTCCATCTATGTCTCTCTGATGAGGCAAACTCAGTGATTAAGAAGAATGCACTGAAGAAATTATAGAGTGTCTTAAAAGAATTGTATGTGACAAAGTCGCTGACAAGCCGGTGAGTGCTGGAATGATAACTATACAAGTTGCGCATGGAGGAAAGCATATGATTCATTGAATATCTCAATATCGTTAACAAGCTTATTACACAGCTAAGTTGTGGGGATGTGAAAATTGAGTAGAATGACAAGGTCGTCATATTGGCGTTATCTCTACTACTATCATAGGAGCAATTGCTGATGAATATTCTTATAAAAAACACTCTTAACTTCAATGAGGCGATGCATATATATATTGGAGGCAAAATTCTTCAAAAATCCATCGGATTGTTCATCCTCGGGTAATCAAGCATTGATTACAGTAGGTGCTGCAGGCAAAAGAAAAGGTCATGGGAATAAGAAGGGTAAGAGCAAAGACAAACGTATACGCTATCTATGTGACGAGAAATGTCTGAATTTGATGCAAAGGAGGGGTGCATACTCAGTGGCTGTAGCGAAGGATGATTTGAACATACTTGTTATCAGTGAATCGAGTTTTTCTCATAGATGGATATTAGATCCAAGTTGTTGCTTTTATATATGTTTGGCGAGGGAAATGTTTGACAAAGAATTTGTACATACGATGGATGGAACTGTTCATTTGGTAGATTGCAAGGAGTATACAATTACTAAGGTGGAAACGGGTACATTGCAGATGTATGATGGAGTATATCAAACATTAATGGGAGTTCAAGATGTTTCCGGCTTAAAAAAGAATATAATGTCTATGAGGTCTCTTAAACTCGAAAGTTGTGATGTATCACTTCGAGGTAGAGCCATGCGAGTTACTTGTAAAGGGTAAGTAATCATGAAAAGTATCTAGATGGGTAATTTTGAAGGAAGAGCAAGCAATGGGAGATCTGATAAAAATCTCGGTCAGTAGAAAGAAATCATATTGTCAACGGTAGGTACTAAGATCTTATTTGTAGTATTATATAGACTTGCAAAGATGATTCCAAAATCTAGCAGGCACAGTGAAGGTGCGAGTTGTTGAAAGAAAGAAGACGTGGTGCAACCAACCACACGGTACCAACGAGCAAGTGGAGTTCAAATTCAGTACAAATCTATAGCATGAAGGGTTATAGGAATAGGGGATGTAGTTAACCAAACTACACAACAAAGGAGCTATCACATGGTGGGTTTGGGTAGGCTAGCCCCAAGACCAACACGTACATTGCGGTGATGTGCATGAGCCTCTATGGTGAGACACTTCTAATGGTGGGAGGAAAAACAGAAAAAGGTATAGCCAACTTGGAGCTAGTTCTTAGAGAAGCACTGTGACTTCAATGGATAAGAATCATGGTTGATTGAGTATATTGACTCATATCCTAATCAACTAGTACTTTAAGTGGTATGCTATAAGGATTTCTACATGAATCCTAATAGGATTATGATTTCAACTTCTCTTTGGAGAAGAACTAGATAGCGCTATATAAGGCCATGAGAGATGGTCATGAAGAACCTAAGCCACAAACCAACTTATTCAAAATAAGAGATGCACAAGCAGATTAAAGGATAGATTATTCTTTAACACTAGATTCTTGTGTAGGACATATCCAATTGTTCTAAAATGTTTGAGAGAGTTGTGGGAGAGCGATAATCTCTTGTACTCTTTTGAGGTCGTACTTAAGAAATTTGTAGTTAGCTTCGCCAAATCTCTCTCATCATAATCGTTTCGGCGTTGTTTTTTCAGTTCTCTATACGGAATTCATCTATTTCATTCTTGATACCATATATACTCATGTCATATCTCGCAACTCTAATCCGATATTAAAGCAGCTGCGTATAAAAAAGGGTATAAGAGTATAGCAGTCTAGGTTTATAACAGTGGTACAATATACGCATTATATTACCTAGCCGTTGCACGGGCAAGTCAGCTAGTTAAATAAAATCGAAGGAAATGGCACCGCGCGTGGTCTTCGCAGCAAGATCGAGACGTACCTTGCCTTGTGAACCAACTCGCCGTTGCCCAGCCGATCGTCGACATCGGCAGCACGTTGAGTAGACCCACCCACATGATCACCAGTATTAGCAACGCGACGATGCAAATTGCAAGCAGTGAGACCTTCTTCCTCGGGGCCCCTGGCCTCTCCATATCGTGTTCCACGGACGCCTCGGCTCGGCGAGCGTTCATCTCCACGGTTCCCAAGCGGTGGTGCGGTGGCCGTTTGCGTATGTCACTGCAAGCACTTTTCTCCGACGCCATTGTTACTTGTTAAGGCCGATACGAGCTTTGTTCTGTACAAAAAGGAAGACGACCATTGGAAGGCTTTTATAAATAGAAGCTAAGGGAAAAAAACAAAACACTGTTGGATGTATTAGGGCAGTATTAGCTTGCACGAGTTAGTATCGCTATTCGAGAAGCATCACGTATTGACTCTTCCCCCTTTTTTTCCCCTGGTGAAGTGTAACATGTTGTCTGTTAAAGATAGAAACGGAGTTATGTGCCACCGTGATTGGTGCCTTCCGTTAGAGCTGTTTCCATGTATATCCCTTCCAAGATTAGCTCGTGTAATCCCTTGTTTTATGGATTGTTTGTCGTACATTCCTCTATACAAAGAGCAATACAGGCAACGCCCAATGCGTGGCGATTACGACTCTTCCTTTCCTCCCTTCGTTACGCCCTTTCACATTGTCTTGACTCTTTTCCATTTTTCCCCCATAGTGCATTGTAACATCCTGTTTTGTTCGATATCTATTCAGATCACGGATAATCTTGGGAGTTAAGAGACGATATATTTGGTAAGGATTCTAGAGTCTTCCAGAGATTGAGATTTATTTCGCACAAAGACGTGGTAAAATACTAAAATTGGCCAGCAATTAGTTGTCCAATTCATAAGGCACATATATGTCCTACTATGTAATAGGTTACTGGGTTTTCTTATGCAATTGATGAATAACTATATAGGGTGTATCAGAAATTGAGAAATGATTTTCTATATCGAAATTGCTAAAAGGTGGACATCCGTTTGATTCATCCGCACTGAAGCCGTTGGATGCACCGACTCCCCATAACTCCTACTATCTACTACTTCTTTGTCCCTTGGCAGCATCTTCATCAAAATTGACTTTAGAAAAAAAAAATGAATGGCTAAGGAGTACTCATCTGTTTTCTGGGTTGAGGGTACTCGAATTTATCACCTTTGGATCTGCACTAAGATTTGTGCTCCACCATCTCCGGCGACGCCAGCTCTCCGGCAAGCTAGGGATCAGGTTCACGGGTTTAAGTTCATCGATGCCCTGAATATAGAGGGAGGAGGGGTGGGGACGGACCGGCGGTGGTGGTGGGTGGTGGTGGCACCGCTGGCACCGTGGGTTGGAGGAGGGCAGTGAAGGTCGGTTTGGGTGATAGGATGAGAGTGGCTATTAGGAGATGGCCGGAGGCGATGGTGGATCCGATAGTAGTAGTCGAAAGGAGGACAACGTGGGGGATTTTGCCAGAGAGGAGGGGCTCGCTGGAGAGGAGGAAAAAGGCAGCGTGGGAGCGAAGCAGTAGCGGCAACAACTGCAGCTAGGGTTTGGAGAGGGGAGGAGAAAGAGGAATGAGATTGTTTGGATCTAATCCAATATATAGCTCAAAACTGGAGTGCCCCTTAGCAAAAAAAAGTAACACTCACATATCCCCTATACACCTCAAAAAAATGGCAACTTAAAAAATAAAGCCGTTTTCTTTTCCCCTTAACTCTCAAGATCCTCCATGATTTGAATACGTGCACCGAAGGAAACAGGAAGTCACGACTACTCACAAAAAAATGGATTGAGTTGAGGCAGGAGGCGGCTTAGCAAAATTAACGTTCTAGCCTGCTGGTGCTAGGTAATAGTACAGTAATACATACTAATTATTGCTTTTTTTACCTGTTTGCTTCCCTCCCAGTTTATTAAAAAAAAACCTTTCGTGGACATCTATTTTTGTACAGCAGAACGCACATATAGGCCTTAACAATGGGCTTGGTGAGAAGTGATGGCAATGGCATAAGCAAGAGGCCATCGCAACAATGTTTGGGAACCGTGGAGAAGATTGCTCGCCGAGCTGAGGCGTGTAAGGAAGACGATAAGGAGAAGCCAGGGCCCGCGAGGAAAAAAGCTCGCGCAGTTTGCAATCTCCATCGTCACATTGCTGACGCGGGTGATCTGGATCGACCAGTTCAACGTGCTGTTGACATCGACAACCGGTTTGGCAATAGCCAGTTCGTCCAAAGGGCAAGGTACGACTTGTGATATTGTTATGAAGATCACCGTGTCATTTCGCTCAGATTTTTTGCTCCGTGACATGCGCAGAATCCAAGAAAGCCAGGCTTCTCGGCGGCCTGCTCGTCCGGGGATTCGACGACCGGTCGTGGCTCTGTCGTCAACAATCCGTGCTACACCGCAAGAACATGACGCGATGACCGTCCGCACATCTCAGCAAGCGGCTGAGGGAGCACGAGGCAACGCAAAGAAGGTAAGGCCAGGCATGTAACACCCTAGGATTTTCGTTACCCTGAGATGCTACTATATTACACTTACGATTAGCGAGATTACAAAAAAAACTCGGCAGTACCTCCTCAGATAAAAAAAACTACACAAAAACACGACAACATAACATATAATAAAGATGTGGTTTTAGAATTAATGAGAGAATTTTACAAATAAAGGCTCATAATGGTCACAAAGACAAGCAACGACTGAAAAGACCATATGAGCCAGAAAATAGAGTTAAGCTACTAAAAATGACGAAGTTTTTCATAAAAAGCTTTAAATCCACCAAATAAATTGACAAATCTTACTCTAGATCCATACGAAGTGGTCTAACCGGTTGATGGCCGATGATTTAACCATTATGAGGCAAGCAATTAAACTGGACAATGGGTTTTTGGGAAATTGAATACCAAACACTTGGTGTAGATTTGTTTGGGATGAGATTGCAATTGGTGCCATTGGAATTGAAAACTAAAACTAAAACTAGATAGAGTTTTATTGAAATTCCAGAGAAGGTGTTTTTTGGTGCTCTTAAGTGCTCAAACCAGCTAATGGCCAGTGGTCTAACCGCCATGGGGGGTGCGCTTAGACTAGTGGCTACGGCCAGAGATCAATAAAAATGGTTTTTGAGTTGGATGAGTGTGTGCATAGCATGGGTACTGTTGGTTGGTATGTGGTGTTGTATGATGCATGATTTTGACTAACATAAGTCAAATATATGAAACTTGTGCTCGAGATAGTTGCTTAATCTTTGCATGTGCAGATGGCTTGGAGAATGTTAGTGGTCAACAACAAGGGATCAGGACTAGGTAGGGAAGCTAAGGTATGTGTAGTGAAGTAAGTTCAAATAAGGCTACATGGCTCAAGGAGAAAGCACAAAGAAAACAAATATTATAAAGAGGTGAGTTGGTGTATGTGGTGTGTCGAGTGACTAGGTCAATGCACGTAGAGACGGTATGGGGGAGCCTGAATACTTGAAGAGTGACAGCTAGTCATTGGGCACCACGGTCTACGTGTCAAAGCATACGAAGATGCTTTGAGGTGAAAGTAAGAATTCTTGGCTCATCAATTTTGATGATTTTGTACATTGTGTGGTGCTACGTGATAGTTTGCTTATTATTATTGGCTGTAGAACTCTGGAACTAGGTCATTATTAGGCGGATGGAACCGAGACTAAGCTATGAGACTATGAGAGCTTAGACCTAGAGCAGTCAAGAGATCAAGACTAAGCTAAGGTCCAGAACGATCAAGGTGCCGCTAGAAGATGACTGAGGCTAGCGGAGTGGTTACAAGCTGAGAAGATAAGGAACTGGAGTGGAAGCTACCGATGGTGGACATAATAGGTAACGACAAAGTAGATCAGGGCTAAACTCAGGGAGGAGCTGAGTCCTAGAATGATCAGGGAAGTTGGGTGCCATCATGGCGTATAGAAAGGTATGTAGCATGCCAAGTGACTTAGGCCCGTTTGCAAACGAGGACATTTGATAATATCCGGACATGTGAGAAGCTTGACAGCAAGTTATTGGAGACACATAGAGTCGAAGATAAAGTACAAGGCTACTTCAAGACAAAGGATGCACGAAACTTTGTGGAAGGTGGTTTGAGGGTAAAATGGTCTCTATTTGCCCCCAAATTTAAAATTTGAGACTTGATCAAACACAATGTGAGGAGGTGCAAGAGAGGTGGTTTAGGTTAAAAATATGCTAAAAATATTAAGTGGATCAAGTGTTGATTCACTATTGGGTTAATAGTTGTGTGCGCTTTAGAAGCATGTATGTGCGAGTCTAAAACCCGATATAGTGTTAGGTTAACAGGTTAGCTCATATAAATGGTTTAAACCCAACTAGAGGGCTGGTTAGGGTTTCTAGTAAGGCTCCATTATAAGGAGGGAGAGGTGTTGGCTTAGAACTAAATTTTAGAGAAGCTTGTTCTAAGCCAACTTGAGGAGATCAGGGTTCTAGGAAAGAACTTTTAGGAGATGAGTTGTGACTTTTTGTCTTTAGCTTTTTGTCATTTTTAGGCTTTGTGGTTGGCTATGGAGTGGCTATAACATACATATCCAAGTATCAATAGGCATCAAAATTTATCCAAGTTTTTCTCCTCTTTACTTAAGTGTTGAAATCTTAGTTTGGTTTAGTTTTTAGTGTTTCCTTCTCCCCCTTAATGTTGCTATGATTCATGATGAGCCAAAGGCACTAAATATTCTAGTTGATCAATCATTGCCTATCTAGATCATCTCTATAGTAAGAAACAAGATTATTCTTGATTCGTGAGTGTTCGTTAGCAAGATTTGTGATTTTATGATCATGGGAGTTTTAGCCCAATTTCTTGTTTAAATTATCTTGCTAGGACATGTGAGAATAGATCTGAAAAACCTCATGCCTTAGATTCTCACGAGTAAAAAGTAATTTTAGTTTGAGGATTTTTGGTGCTCTTGTGATCTAGATTTAATACTCTAAAATTTAGTGAACCCAAGTCCAAGAACCTTGTTATTCTTGATTTGTTCAAAATCCAAATGTCTTGAACAAGTCTTATGCAAAATTTAAAAGTGTTTAGATGAAAAGTAAGTGAGTTCTTGAGATTTGAGTTTTGATTTAAGAGATTTTTAGGTCTGCGAACATGGGACCGGTCAAACTGGCCTTGAACCTGCGGTCAAACCAGCCTTGTGTTTTTAGTCAGACTAGCCCCTTCATGGCGGTCTGACCTACCTTAGGCAAGAATTTCCCAATTTTGTTTGTTGAGGTCTAGAGTAGCCAGTCTAAGGGAGAGATCAAAACTAGGAATCGGAGACTTAGAAATACTTCGTCATTATTCATTGCTTGATAATAGATACATGTTGCCTCTTTTATAAGGATAATTCGACTTGACCTCTAAGAAATAATTTCTATCTCTAAGAAAACATATATATAATAGATAGAATATATCTATAAGATAGTAAATCCATATAATAAGGAAACTAACTATTTTTATCTCTATCTTAACTAAATTAACCCCATCATGCGCGTCTGTTACAGTACACGGGTACTGTTCACACGCATGAATAGTGTACACAAACAGTAATTCGGCACGTGACAGGAACATATACTGGCTGCATTGCTGCTTTCAAGAGTAATTTAGTCTACCTGATGAACTGAGTTCTATTTTCTAGAGAGATAGAGGGGCAGGGATGCTAAAAATGATCCACGTAATGATATGATAATAGAGCAATGAGCCACAAGTACAGCAAAGAGCAAACCTCCAGTGCATTCTTTATTTGAAGATGGTCAGGTAAGAACCAAAATGCAATACCTTCAGCCTTCAACATATATAAACCTGTGTTCGGAAGGATGGCGTAAAGTATATTTACATTGTGAAACATCAGTATCAGTGTGGTTCAAGATATAGAATATAACGATGCATGCAGTTGTAATGAGGCTATCCTAAGCTCACGAATCTTCAAAGCATGAATAAAAGCTAGCTTGTAACCCAAAAAAAGCTAGGTAAACAGGCAACACATACGCACTCCACGACAATAGGACTTATGAGAAAAAGGTTCCTTTCCCCATATACGTCCTTCTAAGAAATCTAGTTCTCACTTTGCCAATCGCTGAGATGTCATTAAATTAATTTGTACTGCATGTCTTTCATAATTCTACCGCAATCCAGCACCGCAAGAACACAAGCTCCCCACTAAACTCTACATAAACCTCAATACCCCATAATTTTCAATGCAGAATTGTTCCTGAAATCATGAAGATATGATCGATCACAAGACATATCATGTTAAGCCCACCTGATAGAGCGTAATAGGCACCACTTTTGCCCCTTCCCTAGCACCGGCTGCCGCGTTCTCACCTAAACCACATAACCACCAGAACCATTAGTAAAAAATCTAAAAGCAAACAGCAAATCCAGCAGATGGCGAGAGAGGAGCAGAGACGAATACATGGGAGAGGAGGGCGTCGGCGTCCTCGGAGCTGAAGCAGAGTAAGCCGAGGGAGCGGAGGCCGGTGGCGGGGTCGGAGACGAGCACGAACTCGCTGCTGGAGTTGCAGACGGTGAAGACGGGCGTGCCGGTGAGCGCGAGCGCGACCTCGTCGGGGGCGAGCGCGAGGGAGAGGGAGGCGTCCTGGGGCCCCGGCGGGTGCGCCGCGGCGAGGGCGGGGGCGGGAGAGGTGGTAGTGGAGGAAGGAAGAGGCGGCGGCGATGGGGTTGGGAGGCGGCAAGGGGGGGGGGGGGGGGGTAGGGAGCGGGGTTGGACGTAGGGGCGGCGGCGAGCGGTTGGGAGGAGGAGCGCGCGGAGTTAGGCGGCGGCACCGGGTCGGTTGCTCGCTCGCGTCGGCGTTACGGCCTTACCGGGGCTTTGGTGGTGGCGCGCGATGTGTCGTGTTGGTCGGCTCGGCGTCGCGGCCGGGCGCGGGCCGGATACGGTCGTGCCGGGGCCGTGTGGTGCGGCCCGGTTCGATGGGTTGGGTGGTTTCTGGTTCGGTCCAGGACCTGGAGTCCCTATGTTGGTCATTTCATGTGTTTCAATTTATTAAAAAAATACTTATTTGCCTAACTAAAATATAGTTAGCTTGTTGATCACATTAACAACACATAGAATGTTTATCATTATATTAGGCCATCTCCAGTATTAAGCTCCTTCGGGTTTGCCACTAATTATTGGAGGTGGCTGCCTCTAAGCAACTACAGTAGGAATTGTCTTCCAGGCCTGGAGGTTGCATATATGTATTGACTAGTCACATGTTTATACGTTGCAATAAAATTTATTAAATGTATAAAGAATCATGTTATGAGAGGACTGCTCTGATCAGTTGAAAAGTGAATAGTGATGATAAGTTGAAGGAATAAAGTGGTTAGAGAAGAAAGGATACACAACCATCAACTTATTTTTTTATAATGGTAATGATAAACTGTAGTATATGGTCGTTGCTATCGGTCACGTGCCTGTTGCAATTTAACCACCTCAGGTGGTCATTGATATCTTGAAGCTATACATTCATACAAGTTACAATGTACACACCACACGCAATACATTGAGAGTTGGGAATCGATTGGGACTAGGATATAAAAGAATAATTTAATGTATTATGGGTTCTGCCTTAGAGGCTAGTTGAAATGATAAACATGGAGAGAAGTGATAAGGATTGGAGGGCGATTGCGGGTTAGGCTAGGTATCCTCCGAAAGATACGAGCCTAGTAACACACAAACTTGTAACTATAAATACTTTCCCTTACCTTTAATTATATGTGTAGCTTCAGTTAGTTACAGCTCATCTAACATTATTACCATCTCAATTGTATATCTACCACTAACTCTTACAAATCTCTAACATTATTACCATCTCAATTATATATCTACCACTAACTCTTACAAATCAACGGTCTTATCAGTGTGTCTCACCTTTATTATAGCACACATCATCTTGTGATCTTTATTCCTATATGTTGGGCATCGTATCCTGGTAGAATATATGGTCCAAAGTTATCCATATACAGATTTTTTGGGGTAAATCTATGCTCATTGTTGATACAGATTAAAGTAAGGAGAAACAAAAACACAGAGCCATGACAAAACATTTTCAACATTTCTCCACAAAAATCACAGTAGTTTGCCATAAGATTTGCAAAAGCGCACACACATCCGGTACACCCCATTATTGTCACAAATTAATACACCCACCCTTGACACAAATTACACAAACTGACTTCAGACTTCAGTAGGAGCCGAGCTCGGTGATCTTGACGTGGAGGTGCCTCTGCGCGAAGGCGAACAGCCGGCCGACCTCCTTCCCGTCGACGGCGCCGTTGCGGTTGGCGTCGGCCGCGCGCACCCCCTCGCGCGCCTTCCACCCCGCGAACCACAGGTGCAGGCTCCGCAGCGCGTGCTGCAGCTCCTCCCGGCCAGTGGCGGACCCAGGATAAAATTATAGGTAGGGCGAAGTCTAACGGCCGACAGTGGTACCCAAAAGCAAAATAATCCATAATCAAACTATGTTACAACTTACAATCGCACTAATAAAAGTATGTGATACGAAATAGAAACAACAACTACAATTCACATATTAACATATGTAGATAACGGAAGGACAATAAAAAATACCTCACTAATGAAGATTAATCAACAATTGTAGATGAACTATAAAAGAAACAACCTGTCAATTGTGAAAGATAGATAAATCAGTAGTGTCACAATTCGATAATACAATATAAAAGATACAATACAAAAGAAGACAAAAAATATACCAGTAAATAACTAAGTACGTCTAGGAGAACGAGGCATTTTCATTCTTCGAGTTTTCATGTCTTGAAATCGTTTCTTGATTTTTTCATGATCAAGTCCTTTGAATATCTCTCGCTCGATATAGCACACCATCAAATCATTAAGCCAATCATCTGACATCTATCAAAGCTAATACTCAAATACACAAATATGAAATCTAGAATAAATATAATTACTTGTACCTTTATAAAATAGAAACTATAAAAATGTAAAATTGTAGATGCTCAAATAGCCAATTCATTTATTCACCTCCTCGGCTCCTCAGGCAAAATACTAAATCAGCAAATGGCTTATGGCTCCTTGACTCCTTCCTCAAATCTCCCGCAGGCGCCGACTGCTTCCTCAATCCTCAAACCGACGCCCGCTGCAGCGCTGCTCCTCAAATCTCCCGGCCTCAGCGGCGCAGCCGACGCCCGGCCCCGAGGCCCCCGACTGCTACGCCTCCCCGGCTCCCCGCCTCGCGCCTCCCGAGTCCCGCCTCCGCCCTCCCGCTCCCGCGCTCCCCGAAGCAGGCTGCCCCGAAGTCCCGCCGTCCCGGTCTCCCGGACCCCGGCCACCGCCTCCCGGGCTCCCGGCCTCCCCGCCGCCGCGCCGCGCCGCCGAGCGACGACTCCTCGCCTCCTCCTCCTGGGCGCCGCCGCGCCGCTCGGATCTAGGGTTAGCGCCTCACTGCCTCAGCCTCTTGGACTTGGTGTTGCCTGTGAGTTCTCTGCTAGATGCTAGACAGTGTATCAGTATATCTCTTGTCTTGCTTTGTTGGGCTTGGGCCTTGGGCCGTGTGTGGTATTTGGGTGTTGATGTATGACCGGACATGGACTTGGGCCTGTGCTTCCGACGGCAAGATGTCTGTCCGGAGGGGGGGGGGGATTCTTGTGCATCCGCCGCCGGGGGGGGGGGGGGGGGCGTTCCGGCCGGCGAGGAGCTCGGGCGGCCGCCCGGCCTCGCCCGAAGGGTAGGTCCGCCCCTGCTCCCGGCTGATCCGCCCGTCACGGTCCGCGTCGAACTGCCCCAGCCACGCCCAGAACTCCTCCACCGTCACCTCGCCCTGCGGCAGCCCGCGGTACCGCATGAACGCCATCCCCTCGTCGATCGACCGCTGCTTTAGGCGCGCAGTTAAGCTTGGCTGCTGCTCAGGGCGAGTGCGAGGCTGAGAGTCTAGTCCTGAATAGCAAAGCAACTACGCACGGTGGCCTATATATATTACTATGAAATAATTGTCTATTTACCATCTAAATAAGGACCCTTTAGAAATATGCATAAAAAACTGATTCACTTTAATACCACATAATTTTTTAAAAGTTAGGCAAAATACTATTCCATCTATGATCTGTTACCTTACTCATCCCGCCCCTATCTGCACGTTCAGCTTCTCGTCGAGCTCCCCCTTCCCCGGCCTCCCCCTTCCCCAGCCTCCACCACCCCCTCGCCGCTCCCCCAGCCCTCCCCGGCATCTCCTTCCAGAGCCCAACCTTTCCCAAGGTCTCTCACTTACGCTGTCACTTCCCTATCGACCGCTCATGATACTGCCAATTCAGCCATTCTCTCCGTGATTCGAGGTAAATTTGTAGTAATTGATGCCACACAAAGCGTCAATTTTGGGAATTTCGGTTGATTTCTCATTGCTCTCGTTGTAATTGTGCTCATTTCATGATGCGAATTTGGGGATTAGTCAGATGTGGGAAGGAGAGGAGGCTAGCGGTGCCTCTGAGGGATATCAGGCGGTACAAGTGCGAGTTTTGCAATGTTGTTCGTTCTAAGATGCATTGAATTATGCTGAATTATGCTGGTTTTTGCAGGCTATTTGTTGAGATATGGATGTGTGAAGCATTCAAACCCAAAGAACTCCAAAATGCAAGAAGGCACGGGGATATCCACCAGCTTCAGCTTCTACTTGCTAATGGTTTCATTCGGTTGAAGTTTTGATGCATGTCTCTTTAATTAGCAGGCAAACTATAGTCATACAATAATTTCACTTCCTTGGCGTGAATTAAGTTGTGTACCAACAGCACGAGGTGGCAAATTGGCACTTAATGATGATACTTGCCTCCTTTTGTATGCCGTTTGTTTGTTGTATGTGCTGACTCAAGCAGACAAGGGTCTAAATGAAATTCATCACGATTTGCAGGAATGACTATGGCTGTTGCCTTGCAAATACCTGTTATCCATAATTTCACATAAGTTATGCAATATCAAGCAGGTATTTAATGATGCAATTGAAGCATTGAGGGTCTCTTACAAGAAAATGAACCCATTTTGTGTTCCTTTTGCAACTACTAATATGGGCTCTGCAATACTTGCAATGTATCTGGTGCGATATGATCTGTACTTTGTTCTTTTGCATAACTTTGTAAGTTAACAGCGATCATGGTTCTTGATGGTTCATATCTTCTATGATTCATAGGGCTAGATGGGGCCAAACTATTCTATTTGCACTGCTTGTGCCACCAGTAACTTTTGTATCCTCGATGCAGCAAAACATATTAGAAGAGGGGAAGTTGTAAGTAACTTCATGCTTGCATGATCTCTTCTATAAGTGAGAAACATTTTGTTTGATCTTATTCCTTATCTTCCAGGATTTAATGTTGTGTGGTGGTTCTGATGCACCACTCATCCTAATTGGTAGGTGGTCCTGATAATTGAAGACTATAAATCATTTTTTTCCTCAATTTCCACTTCGTTGTTCTTTCTTCTCCAGTTTTCCGTTGCTTATCTCAACCTTTGCTTTTTTTTAGTGTCTAAACTATTACATGCAGGATTAGGATGTTTTGTGGCCTATTGGTTTTGTCAAAGAGTGCTCCTCACGTGATTACATCTTAGACTGGTCAGAAATTATGAGCAAACATGTGCAAACCAACAACAGTTGGATGTCTTCTTAACAGTGTGGTATATTGACGAATTTGTGAAAATTTCAATGGTATTAAAGTGAACTGGTTTTTTTAAATGGTATATTTCTAAAGTGAACACATTTCGATTATATATAGCCGAATACCTCATATACCATTGCTCGAGGAGGCTATGGCTCTGGGGTTTTACGGCTCAGTTACCGCACGTTTTGCACAATTCCACGCATGCGCGTTTGGCCGGTCTGGCCGCGTACGGTTCTCTGCGTTGAACTTTGGTGATTGTTCGGTGGAAATGAATGGGATCGATCACTCACTAGTGGATTCTCAAAAAAAAAAAAATTTATCACTCGCTAGTGGGCTAGCTTGCTGGTAGATGCTGCAGCTTGCATGCCTTTGGGCTTTAGCAGGGGAATAATCAGTGGTGCGGCTTAAAAGTACATTCTTTAGAATTGGATAAGGTGATTGACACATAATCTAAAGATGCAGGCAGCAAAGAGGTTGTATGATCAAATTTTGGCAATCTGGAAAAATTAGTACTCGCTAAAAATTGTAGCAAGCACAACGTATGGGTTCTTTGGTTCATCATATGATGCCCAATCAAGTAGGTAAAACGTGAAAACTGGCCACGATGCTAAGAAATAGTCCCGCTCGTTTCAGTTTGGGTTTCAGACTTCTGACTTATTTTTCACTATTCAACAATTTCGTCTTTTTCTGGTTTTTTGACTTTTTTAAGTTTTTTGTCGATTCTATTTTTTCCCGTATTCGTTTTGTACTGTCCGTGACGGGCTAACATGTTTTTTCTATTTTTAAATTTTTTAAATTTAATTATGATAAATAAGCCACCATCAGCTACAATATTTTTCAGTCAGCTACAGTGATTTTCAATTAAAAGCCACTCAAAATAAGCCTTTTGAGCAAGGCGGTGAGAGTGAGAGTGATTGAAATTTGCTCGCGTTGAACTGTTCTTGTAGGCCGTCTGGTTCAACCTTTCGTGAAAATACCCTTGTTCTCGTACGAGTCTAATCTTCAGCCCATATTTTGCCAATAGACTTTCCCTTAACGATAATGCATGTTCATCATGATCTACACTTTGTTCTTTCATAAATCGATCTATCTCTGCTTTTTTTTTCTTTATGCGCTTTTATAAACTATTAACTGGTGGCATGTGGTGTTTGGACAAAATCTTACAGTACTAGGGAAAAGGATGGGAGTTGTTTAAGAAAAGTTCTGGTACTAGTCCCACAGAAGCCTCTGAACTCCAAGATTCTTTGTTTGAAAGATGCAGAAAATTCATTGATTAATGAAGAATCAGATTCATTCGGTACGCTTTCAGAATTCAGAGGCATTCGTGCACCAGCAAATTGCTGCGCAAAGTGTCAGTTATTTATGATGGTAGGGTATGACGGGTTGTCTAGCTAGACTACCAGAATGATAAACACATGCAGTAATGCAGCAGTAATTTACTTATTTGTCACATTAAAGATAGGGATTTATCCTTGTTTCCACATCAGAACAAAATTGTGGTGGTAAATATGAGGACCTATAATTGATCAGCATCGGCAGAGCTCTGCCTTTTCTTTCAAAAAAAAAAAATGAGGACCTGTAATGTAAAATGACGTGAAAAAACTTGTCGTGTTGAGATTTCAGAACATGAGGTGAAGATTTTACTTTGAGATTTACCCGCTTGTTTGAGCAGGGTGTTTCTATGAGTTATTTGTCAAAATACGACAAGGAGCAAGAAATGACTCAAGACGACATATGCTGAGGCAACACATATAAAATTTGTCATATGAAAAAAAAACACAACAGGCAGCTTAGTACATCGATCCTCTCATTATAAAGGTTGCAGGATCAATTCCCGTAAGTAAATACATGAGGTGAATGACAAGGAAATTTTCTAGAAAACTCTGTAGAATTACTAAGTTTCTGTCTTTCTATGTACGTGCTCAAATAGGTTCGTTTAGGACAATGCATGTGCTACCAACGCTAGTTATGGCAAAGTTTATATTCTATTTCAACAACTCTTGGAACATGGAGGAAGACAACCATTTTCCATTTTCCCTCGAAGGAACATGCAACAAAAATGCTCGAAAGTCAAAAAAGTTCAGCATTCAGCAGCTCTGGAAAATCTAATGTTCATCAAGAATTCACATTTTCCAAAGTAGATTTGATTCTTGGTATCGTCCGTTGGAAAAACAATGCTATCAAGAAGATATAGAAACGACACAAGAGCATAATAATCCTTTGGTGTTGTATACTTAGTCTCTGGTAGTCCCTATTCTTTAGCCTTTTTCTTTGCTAAACGTTGTAACGTGCAGATCGCGCACTCTTCCTTTTCTATTGTTCTGCTTCCTCTGTACTCTGGCAACTAATACAGCTATTGTTGGGAGACACTGTAGGTTGTAATGCAATATAAGGAACACACCCAAAACTGAGTTTAGTGTGCGGGATTCCAATCATTCTCATAATTCTCTGAACTTTACATAGCATCAGGGCCTTCTCCTCTTCTCCCAAAAAACATGTCCACTTCCAACCTCAACTCCAACACCACCGCCTAGTGTCATGGCATCCAACACCGCCGGTCTGCTCTCGACGCCATCCTTCGGCCAAGTGATCAACATCAAGCTCGGCCAAGAAAACTATCTGCTTTGTAACGTGCAGCTCGCACACTCTTCCTTTTCTGTAATTCTGTTTCCTCTGTACTTGGCAACTAATGCCACTATTGTTGTGATACACCGTAGCTTGTAATGCGATATAAGCAACATACCCGACACTGAGTTTCAGTGTGTGGGATTCCAATCATTCTCTCAACTCTCTAAACTTTACAAAAGCCATCTCAAGAAATTCTCGTGAGCTTCCCTAGATTTGCAAATTAGACCTAAAGAAACAAATGACTGCTGCTCATCTGCTCGTGTGGCTACTTTAGATCATAAAAACTTCTATGCTATATCATTAACTTACAGTAGTCAGAAGCCAACTGTAGTTTTGCATTAAAACTACCAGTCAGATGCTACTCCATAGCATGATTCAAAGGAAAAAACTGCGAAGAAACGCTGAGCGTAACGCAGATCCAAAGGACCGAAGGAGCTTTACAAGCTCTTTAAACAGTTAATTTTCGCTTCAAGATCGTTTTGTGAACATCAAATCATCAATACTAAAATACTACAAAGTTCTTACAAAACAGTGATAACAAGAACAATAGTAAGCGAAAGGGCCTCTAGCCGAGTGGTTAGAGCGCCTCAGTAGCACCCCTCAGGTCCTGGGTTCGACTCCCAGTGGGAGCGAATTTCAGGCTTGGGGGAAAAAAATCCCCTCGCCTGCTACCACACCAAAGCACAGGTCTAAGGACCCGCCAGGGCGTTGATCCAAAGGATCCGCCGGTCGTCTCACAAAGGTCGGGCGTGGTGCCGCTGTGTAAGGGTGGAGCAGGGGTTCGGGGGTTTTCTCGGTCTGCGTGAGAAGACCTTCTTCTTAAGCATGATGCCCGGGGGGTTTCCTCCCCCCGCAGGTCGAGTTTTTTTTTAACAAGAACAATAGTAAGATGCTAACAGCAACAATGATCGGTAAAAACCAGTGTTCACCTAGACACTAGGCGGCAGACGGGCGCCTAATAGCCGCCTAGGCGGGAAAATTGGTTAGACGGGCAATGCAGGAGGGTGGCGCGCCCGCCTAGGCGGCCGTTTGGGGAACACAGGTAAAAACAAATAGTTTTCTCAATAATTATATTAGATCATGAGACACAAAAATAGAAATTACAGGGCAATAACAACGCACTCCCTTCCCTATATATATACTGTTAGTATGCACTTTAACTGCCAGACTAGAACTTATGTCCAGGATCCCCCTTCTAATATACACAGCATATGTACATTCTCTCACCAAACGATGCAAAAAAGAAACAGCAACGAAGTAAAATCTGGGGAACTTACATAGGCGAAAGCTTGCTCAGAGTTGCTATTAGACATCTTGACTCCGTTATGTACACAAAATTCTGAATTGCTGCAAACAAACTATAGTCTTGAACGTCGGAAGTACTTGATGGGATTGAACGGACCGAGTTGCCGTGCAGAAGCCAATGTTGGCCGTCCATTTGGGGACACTGTTGGCTTGATGTCCCATCCTTCAACATTTTTTGGAACACAAACATCGAACAGAATTTGTCCAAGAACTCCTTGAGGCTCCATGCTAGGTGGATGGGATAGTTGCCGCCTCTGATCCTCAATCAGAGAATCTGGTTCCCTAGATTCATTATGGTCCTTCGAGCTTGGCAAGAAGTGGTCGCTGGGACTGTAGGCTACCCTTCTTAAGCTCTCATTTGAATTGGCAGCCGCTTTGTGTAGACTGCACACAGAATGTGCTATCTTGTATTCCTGATCACCTGTGGCACTAGTACCATTCAGCTGGCTTCTGTGGCAGAAGGTGATGAAAGCTTTCTTCAGTACATCATTTACAGCACTTCTGTATTCAGCTTTGTGTAACTTGTAATGTCCTGCAGGTTATCAAGAAAAGTTACCTGATAGTCAGTTAAATTTGACATGATGTCTGACGGCAGAATAGAAAATAATGTAGCATCCTTACATGGAAAATGGCGTTAAACAAGATAATACAGATAATTAATTCATTATCTTCAACTGTGAATTGCTCTAGGACATGGACTTATTTCACATGTATTTGTCTTCACATCAGTCAGTCAGCCTTATTGAGAATTCAATATATGAGATTAATGCCAGGTTCTTGGAATGCAAGCAGCTACAACTGTTATCATGCAAGTAATCCTACGTAATATAACTGGACAGTGACAAATAGGAACTTACCAACATGAGGGGAATTGCTCCACTTAATAACCTTAACATCAGTACCTAGTTCGACCAGACGCCTGGCAAAACCAGAGACAACATGGCATGGAGCAAGATCGTCATCTTCCGAGCAAAAGATAAGAACTGGACCCAACCCCTGCATGAACAGTCAATGAAAATAGTTCGTATGACTAGTAAGAATAATATTCAAAAAATCACATATGCAAAACTGGACTTACTGCTGATGAGTATAGAGTGTGCCAGTACTCTGCACGCTGAGCTTCAATTCTGCTTGGGAAGAGAATATCCATTCCAGATGCCAGGGCCTTTGCCATCCATGAAAGTAACATGGATGGTTGAGATGAATTGCCAGTCACAGAATTTTGGAGAAGCTGGGTGCCCATATCACTGACAAAATCTAGTGGGCCAGAGTCATAGATTTGCCCACAGATACAGTTTCTCACTAACCGATAGTCCTGCTGGATAATGGAAAATTTATGTCAACAAAGTCAAACAGGTTTGCCAAAAAAATTCATAGCTGTACGGTGGATCATACAAATGTTGACAGCAAGATATGTTCAAGTGAAATAGACCAAACATATGCAGCAGAAAATATCCCAAGTCATAACATGATGATAATGACGAAGATAACGAGGACTGACGCAATGATGAGGGACTTCAAAATTTCATTTATACAGGCCTCTTCTTTTCAGCTTCTAAAACCTACTTTTTGGCTTTTCTCCAGTAATTAGCTTTCAAATGGAGTGTCTTTTCAAAACAGGATCTACAAATTGATTGTAGTACACATTATAGCAACTTCATTTAGGGGATGTTCGTTAGAACTTATAAGCTTTGGTTGTGGGCTTATTTGGCATTGTAGAGACTTTTTTCACTGTAGCTGCTATTAGCTTTTTCAGTATAATTAAATTTTAAAAAAAAAGAGAAAAAAGTGTTATATCATCACGGACAATGCAAAGGAATAAGGGGAAAAACGAAAAGACAAAAAAGCCCAAAAAGACGAAATTAAAAACCTAGATGTTAAAAGTTGAAGCTCTAATGAGCACCCCCTTATATCGGTCAAAATCATACGTAAGTTTCTGTTACTCTGTATTCTCTCTCTCACGAACAAACCAAAAGCCATAAGCCGCAGCAAAAAACCAAAAGCTGAAGCCATCATGAACAAAATTACTACATACAAATTGAAAATACAAGCCAAGTAGTCGACATTTTAGGAAGGATTATCTCTGAGGAATGAATCACCTGACACGATCAAATAAATGGTAGAATCGAAGCAATAAAAAATGGATTATCCAACATAGAACTGGAATATAAAAATGTATCCTACCAGTACCTAATCCTTATGATACGCATTTGCTAAAAGTTTCCACATATAAATTACCAGAACAATTAACTTACAGTTTTTTAATAGGTTTCCATATGTGAACTTTCAGGAAAAGAGAAGAAAGAAATAGCATACCGTGGTCACATCTCCTTCACATTTTCCATCTAGTAACTGGAAAAGACAAGCAAATTCAGTCATTTCAACTGTGAAAAAGGATAAAACAAAAGAAATATTGTGCCTAATACTAGTCAAATGATTATAACTACAAATAGATAATAGTTATGATCATATCATAAGATCACGCATGTACCTGAATAACCTTGTACATGCATCCCTTTGAGCCACCAGAAAAGGAAGCAAAAACAGTTGGCAGTGGCTTTAATTTCAATTCCTGAAACACCAGTATTTCACGTAATTTCAGGGCGAAATTATATAAATAATAAAAAAGCAGCCAGGTGGAAAGACAGTTACAGGAGTCCCATTTCAAAATAGCTTTTATACAATCTTGCCACAATACCAAAAGTTTATGATAGAGTAAATACCACGGTTCCTGATCAGCAATAAGGTTATGTCCTATGTAGATATGGCCACATGGATGGAAAGTATAGAAGCAATGGAAACTTGAAAGGAATAAGATCCGATTTGTAAATTGTAATGTGTTGATTTTCAGAGAGTTCTTACAACTATGAATTTTCTGTATATATAACAAATGAGTAACTAACAAGGAGTCAAAAAGAAGAATTCCTGAGTTTATTGCACAACAATGCTAGTGCAGGAACACACTAAATATAGCACTGACACTAGCCAAAACATTAAGGAACTTACAATTTGATTTTTTCCCCCTTTGAACAAAAAAGTTAACAATACTTATTATACAGTGTGGTATTTGTGGAGTACAATGACCAACACAAAAATACACTAACCTTCACAAGCTCGCTAATAACCCCAGATGCCAGTGATGCTGCTTTCTCAGAGAGATACCTGGAAGAAGGAAAGAATTACTACAACAATAGCATTTAAGGGTGCAGAGGACCCATCTGAAATGTTACACTTTAACCCTTTAAGTATAAGATATTTGAACTTTGAAGAAAGGTGCAAAAAACTCCATTACTAGCATAAGAAAGGACCCCACTAAAATGTCATTCTAGGTAAAGGGCCCTATTGAATAAATTCTCTAGTTCGCCAGTGAATAAAATGATGCTGACAAAGAACCTCTACCTTCAGCACCATCTCATTTAACATACTAATTTTACTTTGGATGGACCTCACCTCATAGAAATACCTAACATAAAAACATTCTAAAAAGAATCGAAGCAATTCACATGTTATTTTAGCTTCTATTACTATTTCAACACACACCGAAGTAAAACAATATTAGATGAGGGGGTGGGTGTGGGTCCAATATCTTTGCTATGAACTTCTAAATGAAGCAAAACAAAAAGCTTAAACCTAATGGAAGAAGGGATTAAGTTTCAAAACATTGTCTCTTGGTACAATTGATTTGGGACTGTTCTTTTTGGCTGCGGCTTGTAACTTTTGGGCTGTTTGTACGAGAGATTATAAAGTAGTAGAAACTCACATTCGGTTTTTGCCAATATAAATGAAGTCAGTAAAGTATGTACTACAATTAACTAGTAGACCCTATCTTGAAAAAATACTCCGTTTAAAAGTTAGTTACTGTAGAAAAGCCAAAAAGCAGCTTTTAAAAGCCAAAAAGAACAGGGCCTACTTCTCAAAAATAATCCCCAAAAATCGTGCCAACCATGAGCGTGCATAGATCCTGTTACCTCAATGCAAACCTTTCACAATCCTCCAAAATAGCTTAACCAAAACAACCAATCCTAATCAAACTCCCAACAAGCAAGCTATCTAACCAGCTCTTTGCTGAACAGCCAACAAAGGAACAATATAAACCATAAAAGATTATAAATTGCACAATTACATCAATTCTCAAGCTAAGATAATTAACACGCAGTGATGAAACCCTCCAAGAAAGGAGTGACCGATTCAACACTAATGACCCAACCAATCAACTCCCCATGATTTCAACAGACACAAAACTAGCACGCGATCTCTAAAATTAAACCTGACCGCGGCTAAAATTACGCTCCATGGGCAACAACAGAGGTTACAGAGCTACAAGCGGCCACTCCCACAAATCCAGACGAGCAATAGCTCGGCCAAGTCAAACCACTAACACAAGCAAACGCGTAGCGAGAGGGCGGGAGGGAGCGGCACTCACAGAGCGACGAGGTCAGCGTGGCAGACGAGGCAGCGCCACCCGAGCGAGGCGTAGAGCTCCACGAACGGCCGCAGCTGCGCCTCGTCGCTCCACATCCACGCGAACACCACCACGACGCCCCTCGCCTCCGCCGCCGCCACCGACGGCGACGGCGGCGTGGGCGCCCAGTAGAAGCGGCCGCCGCAGCCGGGCCACATCTCCAACGATGCTCTCCTGGCGAGGAAGCCGAAGCGGGGAACCGAAGCAGGAGAGAGGCGAACGAGGGTTTGTGCCGTCTCGCTTGCTTGGTTTTGGAAGAGGAGATGGGATGGGCGGAGGTGGGTCGCTTCGGCGTATGGTTCGTCGCGGATTTTTTTTTTCCTTCTAAGAATTCCAGTGTATTTTCCTCCTTTGCCTTTTTTTGAGGTTTGTGTACGAGTACGGCAGTTGTTTTTTTTTTGCGATTAATAATTTAAGTGGTGAGTGGTCAACTGTAAGCTGCGAGGACCCCAGTTTCCAAGGATAAAAGATGACGAAGATGTAGTATATATCTATGTGGAAATACTGTATTTTTATGTTTGGTCAAACATCCAAGTTTGAATAATCTTTGGATGGGCGATCATTCAATGGATTTCGGTTATTTATTGGCACTGTTCTTAAGGGGAAATTTAACTTTTTGTCACTTTTAACATTGCCACCTACTCAAATGCCATCCTCTACATTGCAATTAATATTTTGCCACTCTCCAGCCTACGTGGCGCCCATGTCAGCGTGAAACCCGCCACGCTGGCCCGCACCCGCGCCTCCCCGCTCGCCGGCGCCCGCGCCTGCGCCTCCGCCTCCGTCGGCGCGCCGCCTCCCCGCTCGCCCGCGCCTCCGCCTCCGGCCCCGCGCCGCCGCCCGCGACTCCCCGCTCGCTCGCGCCCGCGCTTGCGCCTGCGCCTCCGTCCCCGCGGCCGAGACAGGGGAGCGAGGACACCGGCGGCTCGGGCGGGAGCCCGATTCCTCGACGGTGAAGCATCTACGGGCATCCCGGAGCTCACCTGGGGCGTCGGTCGAGGCCGAGATGGAGCAGGGCGGGCCGGCGGCGAGAGGGAGCTTGGCGGCGAGGATGAAGACGGCGGCGGCTCGCTGGGGAGGGCGGCGGGGTCCGACGAGGTGGGGGATGTGCTCGGGGTGCCCTAGAGATGCCCCACGCGCGATGAATTGGCCTGAGACGCAGCGCTTCACCGGCGGGATCCCGGCGCCGGACTCGGGGAAGATGAGGCGTGGGCGAGCGGGGAGGCGGCGCGCCGACGGAGGCGAAGGCGCAGGCGCGGGCGCGGGCGCGGGCGAGCGGGGTGGTGCGGGCGGCGGCGCGGGGCCGGAGGCGGAGGTGCGGGCGCCGGCGAGCGGGGAGGCGCGGGCGCAGCGCGGGCGCGGGCCAGCGTGGCGGGTTTCGCGCTGACATGGGCGCCACGTAGGCTGGAGAGTGGCAAAATATTAATTGCAATGTAGAGAATGGCATTTGAGTAGGTGGCAATGTTAAGAGTGGCAAAAAGTTAAATTTCCCGTTCTTAAGCGGCTTTTTGTTTCAACTTTTAATTTTTCTATGGTAATTAGCTTTTAAACGAAGTGTCTTTTTAAGATAGGGTTTACTAATTAATTGTAATATATACTGTACCGACTTCATTTATATCGGCAATAGTCGCACGGGAATTTCAGTTACTCTGTAATCTCTCACACGAACAACCAAAAGTCACAAGCCGCAGCCAAAAATCACAAGCCGTAGCCACAAAAGAACAGGCCCATTGTTTTGATCTATAAAACCATAACTTTAACGCCTCTATTTTCAGAAGTGTTGGTAATTCTCGTAATTGTCTAGAACTATTCAATTGTGCTGTACTGTATATGAGTGAGCACTAAATCAGCATATACTTATAACAAAAAACCAAACTTTATTACAGTACTATGGCTTAACAGCCAAGTTTGAACACAACGAGCGTGCAAGCCTAAAATTATATTACAACACAAAAGAAAAACCCCACAGACGTATTTGAGCGAGGCTAAGATCTAAAACCATTAATCGTCGACAAAGTATGACTCTTCTAGATCCTCATTAACAGCTTCTTCATTGTTGTCCCAATACTCTTCTATTTATTATATAGCAAGTAATTAGTATACCGTACTCAGCAAGTTACAAGGGTAAACGAGTAAACCCTATTTTATCTATTTGCCAGGATTGTCGAAGGATAGGGATATATTGATTTTATTAATGGAATTGTGGATGCAATTTTATTTGTAAATATTTTTAAATATGAAATAACAAAACAATAACTTCTTAAGGATAAAAGGGGTTTCAACAACTGATTACTCAGATTAAAACATAATAAAATCTACTTATGTCTTTCTGTTGGAATCACCCATTAAATACAGCTTCATTTACCGGAAACACGACATATTCAAATACCATTAAATACACTCTGCAGAGTTGTCCAGTTTTGTCCACAAGATTTTTCAAACTCTCAATGTCATGCAATGCCTGACATGTGGACCGCTGATATCGCGACACGACGTCGCCCGACTCCTTCCTTTGGCCCTCTTCACTCTGGCTAAAACAGAGCCCAGCCACCTCCATGATTCGGCACCGGCAAGGCTCGCCGATAGCAAATGACGGAGCGGATGGGTTTTACAGAATAAGATGACTCCATTTTAGGGCTTCAAGGCAACTAAGGTTCACTCTTAATGGCCAGCGACCAAAGGGACCTCACAGCCTCGAGCCAAAGCACATGAGCTACTCAAAGGATCTCTGGCGAAGAGCAGGGTTGTGCGAGCATCTACGGCAAGAGGGGAGGTTAGTGGAAGTGGTCGATTGGGCTGAGATGATTCCAAAAGAGCTGTCCATCGGAGGGGTGGCTCAGCCGACGGGGGCTCAAGGCGCCAGCGCAATAGGGGTACCTAGAAGGTGATCCGACGAGGATGGCTATGAGTTCAAGACGGTCTTGAGATGCTATGGTGGCCTTTAATTGGTCAATGGTTGTTCGGAGCGGAGAATTGACCGTGGAAGCTCACCGACGTAGGGGAGTTCATCGGGGGAGCTACCATGAACGAGAGTTCAATAGAGTGGCTCGGTGGGTGATTAGTGTTGCATGAAGTAATCCCAGGTGGTCACTTGGGCTCTAAAGCCAGTCCAAGGCCATGGGAGCAGTGGTTCGGGTTAGGCGGTGCCGGCGCGTGGTGAGGAGAGATCGCGAGGGGCACTGTTGGTGAGACGCGCATGTAGGTGAGGTGGCAATAGGAAGTACTACGGCCTCTGATGAAGCTTGTGTAGGCTAACGATGGCAGGTACGGTGGGCGCGCGTGTCGAGTGGGAGGTGCGGAGAATTACGGCGGGGAGTTCATAGGGTTAGCGTTGCGCATGGAACGAGACAGGAAGGGCGGCATGGCGAGGGTAGGGGTGACACAAGGGGCTTGAATGCACAAGATGAGCTGGCAAAGCTGGGGCTTGGTGTGAACGCCGAGAGGAGGGGCAGCGCAAGAGCCAGGTGTCTGGGCGGCACATGAGAAAGGCAGGGGAGGGAAAGGAGGGCGCCGACCAAGGGTGAAGATGGCTTTACCGAAAAGAGAAAGCAGGTTTTGACTGGGTTTTTCAGAAATGGCAAGAATTCAAATTCAAAAGAAAAACAAAAAAGAAAATTCATTTTGAATTTTTGAGGTGTTTGAATAACAAAGATGTCCAGAAACCTCCATGATTTTGGCATCTAAAGAACTCTAGTTGCCAACTTTATAGAAAAGAATAACTATGAAGTCTTAACAAGATCACATGGAGGGCATCTTCTTTTCGACTTCTAAAAGTTGTTTTCGACTTTTCTATAGTAACTAGTTTGCAGATGGAGTGTTTTTTTAAGATAGGGTCTATAAGTTAATTGTAATACATATTGTAGCGACTTTATTTATATCAGCCAAAACCACACGCGTGTTTCTATTACTTCGTACTCTCCCTCACGAATAGCACAAAATCTATAAGCTGCAGCCAAAAAAAAAACATGCAAAGTACATAAATTCAAAGTAGGGTCCAATAAGAAAATGAGAAAAGTGAATATGTTCGCCAAATATGCTTGTTTCAACATATGGTATGAAAGTTTTGTTGTCGTTATCGCCTAACTTTATGAACCTCTACAAGTGCTACTGTTAGGTTTCATTTGGTATTGTAGTGGTTTTTTTAGAAACACTCTGTTCTATTTTTTGATATAAAAGTTTCTTTGGAAGCATCTTTTTTAACTATAGATTCATGTAACTAATTTTTTGAGAGTACATAAATAACTAACTAGATTCCGTATCACATCACCACAAACTAGCCCTTATTGTAAAAAAAAAAGGCTTTTACCTTCTCTTTTTTAAAAAAATTCTCCAATCGGTACGGATTCTGCAAGAGACAGCGCTACCATCCTTCGTGTGTTCTTAGAAAAGTTGCTTGTGAATTCAAATCAGCAAAAACCCACGCCTCCGTGAAGTGACATAATTTTAAGTTCCACTATGTTTGCTTGCAACTTCACGTTACTCCGTAAGGAGCAGCAAAGCAATATATATCGTGACTCATTCGAAAGAAAATGCAAACGGAATACGCAATAGACCAAAGATATCAATGGAAATATTTACAAGACAATTCTCATATGATCACTCGAAAAAAAAAACTCGTGAGATATGATATGTAAAAGTTAAATAGAAATAAAAAAATTGAGTAAAAAAAAGGCATAATTGCATCGAGATGCTTTAAGTTCGCAAGAGCAAAGCTATCAATGGAAGTAATAGTTGTCATCCTCTTTAGACTTTAGCAGTGTTCTAAGAATCGGATCTAAACGCCACACTATAGCACAGACCAATATAAACAGCACATATATTTTGCCCTTGTATCTAAGTAAGTGCCTTGGAATGCTTTTCGAGGGCACATATTATGTGTTGGGAAAAATCGTGTCGGGGAAAGTAAAATGCGGCACATAGATAACCACGACAGTTATATGTGCCGTTATTTCCTAATGAAAGCCGGCACATGCTATGTGCCGCGATGACAATTCAAGGCACATATATGTGCCCCTGTATTCAAGGATTGCCGGCACATGCTATGTGCCGCTATGACAAATCAAGGCACATATATGTGCCCCTGTATTTAAGGATTGCCGGCACATGCTATGTGCCGCTATGACAAATCAAGGCACATATATATGCCCCTGTATCCAAGGATTGCCGGCACATGATTTATGCCATGATACTTTTTAGTGGCATATAGTTAATCTTTTCGCAGCTAATAATATGTGCCATGCATTACTTACCGGCACATGTTTTTGCCCTCACATATAGTATGATAGAAGTAGCCTTGAATACACAAGCTAATGCAAAAGAAAAGTTGACTTCAATCATGTTCACGAAGTGCAGTACAAGAGGAGCAAATTATCTTTAATAAGATCGATTAATTCATACATGAAACGTACTGCCATGTGCATACACATGGGATAGGCCACAACATAATCCAAATATATATCCATTGTTCACCTATCCATTCAACACATAGATGAGTAGCAAAATATAAATGGCATATCCTACTGCATACAATACATAACTTAGAAGTTCAACAAAAGCCTTTATAACAATTGTGTCATGTTATCATGTCTTCATGAAAAAGCCCTTGGCACATTTGAAAATAAATCACATCTACTCCACCTTCCTCTTCAGCAAAAGTGTGCATTATTACACATCGCTCCATCTAATCAGCTGTGATAATCTGGATGAAGAGTGCAAGTCAAGGTTATTTGATACAATATAGTTAAGAGAAATTTGATGCACATTGATATGATAAAAGTGTTGATTGGCTCCTTCTTTACTGATCTTAATTGCATTGCCCATGGTTGGGGTTTTGCTTGTGCAGTGGGATAGGGGTACTAACGAACCACTTGTTGATCAAATTTGTGCAGGAAACTAGTGAACAAGCAGAATGGAAGTGAACAAATGCAAGACTCTGACAGCCTATCGATGCTGACTTACTTGAATACAAGAAATACTGGCTGTCTCTTTACAAGAAATACAAGAGATGACCCATCGAATCAAATCATCAAATTTCTCTATAGTTAATTGCAACTAATTTATCAAAATGTTCAGAAATAGTTAATTGCAACTAATTTATCAAAATGTTCAGCTAGCGTAGAACTATACAGCTATATACTTATCATTATTCTTATTAAGATTAAATTGAGTACCATGAGCTTATAAGTAGCTCCATAGCATAACTAACTGAGAAACTTAGATGGGCACAAGTAGTTATTAATACCTCTTCCACGCTTGGGTATATTCAGAGTCGATCCATCTGGTTGCACAACCTATAATATAATAAATGGGATCAGTCGTTATTATTTGGCATATCCTATACCTTTAATTATTGAAACAGATTTCATACATTTTGATTTGGCCACAAAATGCACCGACCAACTGTAGTGCCCAACTTAGTAGGTTGCCCTTGGACTCTAGGTAGCAGTATATTCTTATCAAGAACAACATCAACTAAGATCTCATAAAAATCCCCCAAGGGTAGACCATCTGCATATGCAACAGTTTTATCTGTGCATCTAAGTCTTCCATGTGCCACAATTTTATTTTCAGTAAGTGAAAGTAGAGCAACTTCCTTAGCACCCTACAACAGGAAATGTAAATATATAAGCACTATTCTCCAACATATAAGACCAAAATTTGCATGTACACTTTACTTTTACCTCTCCTTGTTTTTTCTGAGGACATGAACCAGAAGCCAATTCTTTATTAAACTAAAACAATAAATGATCACATATATCAGGCACTATGCTTGCACAAATCATAAAGTATAGACTTTGAAACGATTATCACATGTCCTTGTTTTTGTGGTAGCTTCCTGACAGTATATTGGTTAACTTCATCCATACGAGTTCTTTTTTGTTGCAAAGGCTGATTCTACTTGCTGACACCTTAGCACATCCTACCAATTTTGATAATTGATCATTACTATACAAATATGTGTTCAACATTGTGACCAGTAACATAAATAAATAGAGTCTTGCCAAAAACAACACCTGTGCTTTTTGTGTTGTTCCAATCTGCTTTTTAGAACAGAGACATATAGATATTTTATACCGACTGACTTATAGATTTATGGGTGATAGAGCACCAGCTAGTCTGAAAAAATAATATCTTTTCTCTTCAAGAAATATCCACCTCTATCTCTCAAAAAACAATATCACTGCATACATAGCAACTATTTGCAATCTACTGTATATACTTTACTATATCCTCATTAATTCGACTGCATGCACACAAGTAAACTAAAAATCCATCATAGCAGTAACCAAATAGTTGGTGGATACCAACATTAAGTCAACTGTATTAGTCTCAAATATACATAGAAGTCTCAAATTTTGCTGCAGGTTAGATACTTTCTATCAAGCACATGTGTAGTAAAATAGTTATGAGAACTTGTTGATATTTAGTTAAGCAAAATGCTCAGCTAGCTTAATTTGACTAATTGAAATTTTTTCATAAAGCAGTACCTCTGAGTGAACTTCATAGAGCGCTTTAAGTATAAACAAACGTTTGATTGGATCTTGCTGCTTATATATGTCTCAACTTCTTTCCTGCACACACAAATAGGTTCCAGTGATACACAGACAAAAGCCTTATTTACAAAGCGCTCATGTGTACCCTGGATTAGTTCTAAACAGGTTTGCTCCTTCAGCAACCTGAAACCAAAATAATATTAAGGTCAGGAGCTACTCTATTTTTATTTACATTAGCGAAAAGCCAAGCAGTGCAAAACTAGCAACCTACCCATGACCACCAATCTGATATTTCCTTGGCAGTTGCTAGTATCCATCCATCAACAACCTTGAGAATCTTTCAGTTGGAGAGATGCAGTCTTTGCATCAAGAAGTGCCAATCTAGCAACCGAACTAAAATCTTTTGAAACTAGATTCACGCGTGTCACCTTGCGGCATCCAAAATATCAGAGAAGCAAAGTCAGCTCCCTACTTTGTTTGCTTCAGGACAATGATCAGCTAAACTAGTCTATCAGGAGAACTCAAATTCGCAATTCAGCAGCTTTTTTATTTGTGCATCATGCACATTGCCAGAATAAAACATGGTCATTCGACTAGCAAACATACAGATGGAAAGTTGAGAAAGTCCTTCATAATCTGTGATGCCTATCTTAAGACAAAAATGTCAGGGAGACGAATAAACTACCTTCAAAAGGGCAATGTGAATGCGAGCGAGGTCGTGGTTGTTGGAAATGAACGTCGTCTCGATCTCCTCCGCGGAGAGCGCCAGGTCCCCCTTGATCACCGGCTCGAACACCTGGAAACCCCAAACCGAAACCCCATGAATCCAGCACCTTGAAACTGAGAGAGAATAGAAAACCCTAGACGAAGCGGGCTCACCCGGAGAAAGTGGAGAACGGAGGCGAGCTCCCAGCGGCGGCGGAGGAGGACTGTCAGACCCATATTTTACAATCCGGAATCTACTGTGTTTAACTGCACTATTCCCTGGATCAGTAGATAGTGCACACAGTTACAGTTCTGAATATCAAAGTACATATCATGCGGAAACATAATTAAAATAATAAACTTACTCATGGGCCGATTAGGCCGAAATCAATAAATTGCAGCAGCGGAAGAACGAAACACACAGGTGGGACCTTCAGGACATGCCCACAAGCAGCCAACTGGAGGTTCGCGACCTAGCCCTTGACATCTTCATCTTCATCTTATCTGCCAGCTTGTCCACTCTTGTTGCTGAGGCGAGGCGATTTGACTCCTGATTCTGAATTTTGCCGCAAAAGCGAGCGTGAGCACTCCGACCCCGTGCTCAGCGAACCAATACACAGAATGCAAGTAGATAATATGCATGGCTTAACAAAGGAGAGGCTCGGGTTATTTTATTTTTGCAAAGAGTGCTTTTGAATACAATTATATAAAAATCCTTAAGACCTAGCATTTTGAACACAAGTATATGTTGTGATTACATGCAATATTAATAGTGATTCAGATTCCATCCACCGTTACATGGCATCTGCACCATATAGCAATTCTTCAACGTTATAGCCGCTTAACTTACCACTGGGACGACACCCAGGACAATTCCAAAGCAGGGCAGTCCATCGCCCTTTCACTTTTCCAACCCATCATAAAGCATTTTGAAATAGAACTATATCTGGTTAAGTTCCCATGTCCGCCCTTGACCGTGGGCACGGCTATTCGAATAGTTTTAGACTCTGCAGAGTTTGTACACTTTCACCACAAGAGACAATCAACTCGTTGCCCCACACGATTCCTTAGACGTGTGGTTGAGCAGACCATCACAGTGACTTTTCAAAGTATCTAGACCCTTTTGTCATCTCACTTTTATGGGAAACTGCCCACTTGCGGTGGGTCCCATCTGTGCGCGGGATGTTTCCCCCAGCCACTACGCAGCCGGACTTCTACCTCTCCGCAACGTAGGACAGCTGGGAAACTTCACCCTCCACTGGTGTCCCTTCAGGCCCCCTTGCCATAGCGTAGCCCCTTCACCCCCTACCAGTGAGATGAGTCCGGAGTTTCGATAAATTTACTTAGCCAAGTTGTAATTTACAGACTTGTGGTTGTACTGTTTTACCCGGGAGGTCATGACAAGATTCAGTCCTTATTGGTATTTGGGCGGTCTATCACTAACCCATTTTGTGCATCCACTGCACCACACTCACACCATCCAACCAATCCGCCCAGATATTTAAGCAAGTTGGGGATTTTGAGGGTATAAAATAGTCATGTCAAATATACCAGTCATTCCCACCATGACTGGCCAAACCATTTTCTCATTATTAAAAGCGATCATGATGTATGGGGCATTTCAGCGCCCCCTGAGTATTAATGCAACACTAAGCATAGCATATCATTAGGGACTTATTTTCGAAATATTAGTATTATACTTTTGCTAGGGCGACAAGGTTTACGCATTCAATCATTCCAAAGGAGGGGTAATACTATTCAAGGTAAACATTGGCATATAACTAGAATATCAAGTTTAGCATGTATTTGCATAAAAATAACAGCATGCATTTTGTTAATTTAAAACAAAGTAATTTGCATAAATGTGGGTTCAACATGATCAAAGTATTGACTCGCCTGGCGCCGTTCGCGGTCTTGAGTTCACGCGATGCTTTCTCTTGAGCTTCGGATCTTTTCTTCACTTCGCTCTTGATCTCGCTTGATCCGTGGAATCTTCGAACTTCAGTTTCTAATTACGCGACAAACGACTGAATCCAAAAGAAAGCAAATAACTCAAAAGATCCAAATAACTCCAAATAAATTCAACTTTTGTATTATTATGAGTTATTGGGTGATTTGGGTAATTTGAGGCAAGGCTGGTGGCAGAGAATGATGTCTTGACCTTTTATTAATAGTTTCTTTCATTATTTTTATATTTATCAAGGAAGTTCCATGAGTCGGGTTATACCTATAGACTGGCGCAGGAGTTTAATGTATAAATTTTATCTTCAGGTAAGTTTTCCTTGCGACTTAGGTAAAGGCAAACTGGACTGATGGATGAGATCTGTACTTATTCTATAAATCTTTTAGTCAAAAGTATTATAACACTTGGATAACTTTATTAAGTTTTTGATTAAGTGTTTACTTTGGAATGTTTATTTATATTAGATAGGTCATTTTAATGCCCGATGCCCTAGTGCTATTATATTTTAGTATCTCTATATTAATATGGCCTTTTAGGGATGTAGGAATGATAGTCATACTTTAGATGGTTACTTTTGCATCCCTTTACTATTCAAACCTGCTACACATGATTACATTTTATTACCTCTACTAAATTAAAACTACTACCTCAGATTTCGGGTTGGTAATATGTTAATGTTAGGGTTTATATTTTCAATAAGGCCTAAGGTGTTTAAAAATTGAACTAACATATTTACTAATGGCGCATATACGTCATCAACATTTTTCTAACTATTTATCTATATTCATTTGCTTATGAATGTCTCTAACTTCAATGGACATCCTTTTACTAAATTTCAATACCAACCAAGGATACTTTTCTTTACTAATGCCTTTAATTAACTTTTCGTCCTTGAGTTAAATATTACTTATTCATATGTGATAACTAATCTATAGTTAATATGAAATAAGCTGGTGTTATAATCTAGGCAGAGATCTCTGTACAAGGTAGTACTCTATGATTCTATTTAGTAAGGTACATCACTGAGATTTATTAGGTGACATTATGATAAATATTGAACTTATGTTTTAATTTATGATTTAAGAGCATCTTTACTAAGTTTAGAGGTTTAGCCAAAGTTATTCCTCTTTATCAACGTCTTAACTAATATTTAGTCTTTTCAATTTATTTATGCAAACCACATTAAATATCACCAAAAATTCAATGGACCTCTAAAATTTATGGTTTCAGTTCCACTGGACAGATCTTGATTTTAGATGAATTTAGAAATTTGTCTCATCCAATTTGGAGTTAAAATGAAAAGTTTTGATTATTTGAAGTTCTCAGGTTTAATTAATTCCAGAAAATATAAAATATTTGACAGGTGGGACCCACTGGTTATTTTAATATTTTTATCTTTTTATTATTTCGTTTAATCCTGAGTCTCTGACCCGTGGGGTCCACATGTCAGCGACATTATACACTGACGGGTGGGGTCCGGCTGTCAGTGGGCCGGCGGTCCCGCAGCGGCTGACAAGCGGGGCCCACCTGTCAGCGCAGAAATTAAAAGAAGTGCTCGACCGCACCGCGCGGAGCGGGGCTCGAACGCGCGACGCGGGAGCAGGAGGGAGGAAGAGATGTGCGCTGAAAGCCACTCGGACGCCCGAGCGATGCTTACCCTATAAGGGTAATAAACTCCTTTGAAGTAGCTCCGGGAGGGAGCCGGGCAGAGGAAGAAGAAGACGGCGGCGCCGGCGGCGAGTGGTGGCCGGAGAGGTCCGGGACGTTCGTGGAATATAATCCCCGAGTGATGGGGAAGCTTCTGGCACGGTCGGTGGAGACGGAGGGGCACGGTGGCGGGCCGGCGGCGTGCGACGGAGGTGGTTCGGGGAGGCTGTCGTCGCCGGCGAGGTACCGGCTTCGGGAGGTGCGGGGGAGACCGGGAATGTGTTGGCGACGCTCCAGAGATGGTTCCAGAGCGAGGAATTGGGCTCTGGTGGCTTGGCTTGGCTGCTCGGCGATCGCCGGAGCTGGGGAAGAAAGAGGGGGCCGGCGGCAATTTGGCGCACTACGGCTAAATTGCGGGCAGAGGAGGGGAGGAGAGGGTTCTGCGATGCGTTTGCAACCCCCAAGCGGGGTTTTTATAGTCGGGAGAGGCGCGCAACAAGGACGGCACCTGGCGCTCCGCCCTGTTCCGCCGGCGAAGGGGGGATGGACGAAATCCCTCCGAGATTTTGCGGGAGAGAGAGAACAGGGGGTGCGCTGAATCTTGCCCAGGGGGGTGAGAGAGAGAGGGAAGGATCTGCTGCGGCAGAGCACGAGAGAGAGCTGGCGCGAGGGGCGCGGCCGCGTGGAGAAGAAGGAGCCGAGGAAGAAGAAAGAGAGGAGCGCGAGCGCGGGCGGGTCCACCGGCCAGAGGAAGAGGCGCGGGTGAAGGCGGGGCCGCTGTCAGCGGGGAGAGGCGCGAGGGAGCGGTGAGGCTTCGGGCCCGCGGGCAGGGAGAGAAAGCGGGGAAGGGCGGTCCATCGCGCAGTGAGAGCGGGCGCGCTGCGCACGCGGGCGTCCGCGCGGCCACGCGGCAGCGGGAGGAGAGGCGCGGACGAGATGCGGGCCCGCATGGCAGCGGCGCGTGCTGCGCCCGCGGAAGCTGGGCCGCGCGATGGAGGGCGCGGGCGACGTGTTGCGCATCGGGCCGGCCAGGTGTCGGCCCGACGGGAGAAGGAGGGTGATTGTTCATTTTTATTTTTCAGGATTTTCAGAAATGCGCAGTTAATTGAATAAATCTCAGAAAAATATGAAACCAGTTCCAAAATTCAGAAAAATTCACAGAAGCTTATGAGGACCTTCTGGACTTACCAAAATATTTTCAACTATGGTTGGCATTTAATTTATCTGATTTCCTTGCTATGTACAGTTGTATGCATATATATACATACATATGAATTCATTTTTATTAACATTTTTATTCTGCTTAGCAAAAATTTCTAAGGAAGGTACTTCTTGCTTATTTACACTTCTCCTTTGGTACTTCATGGATCATCTTTTCAGATTCTTTAATTGATGTGTATGTTTTATTATTTTATGTGTTCTTTCCACTTTTGAAATTCCTTTTCATTTACAAGAAGCCAATAAACTCCAAATTCAAATAGAAAACAAATAAAATAATCCAAAAACTTCATAATTTAATATTTATATTTTTCAGGATGTTACAAGGACGCGGGGGTCCTCGGCGGCGGATTCAAGGATGGAGGCAGCGCGTGCGGCAGGCGAATTAGTGGATCGACTGGAGGCGGCGGCGGAGGAGGACGCGGGGGTCCTCGGCGACGGATTCGAGGATGGAGGTGGCGCGTGCGGCAGGCGAACCGGCGGATCGACTGGAGGCGGCGGCGGAGGAGGACGCGGGGGTCCTCGGCGGCGGATTCGAGGATGGAGGCGGCGCGTGCGGCAGGTGAACCGGCGGCGGCGGATCGACTAGACGCGCCGGGCTTGTGCCGTGTGTGGGTCCGCCCCTGGAGAGAGATGGGTGGGTGAGAAATATGATCAGAGGGGTTTACACGGCTGGTTTTGGCCGGTTTTGCCTCGCGTCCACGCGCCAATTTTTTTCCTTCCCGCTAAAATTGTCGTATGTGCCGTGGTTCATTTTAGCTGGCATATAATTTGCCTGCACTAATATATAACTACCGCGGCACATAAATTTGCCCTATATTTCTCTACCGCGGCATATAATAGTTGCCATAGTTGAATAAAGATAACATGGCACATAAAAGTGTCAGCATTTATTTTTTCGTGGCATATACTATATGCCATGATATCAAGTGCCGTGGATGTAAATAAGTGCCGTCTTATTTATTTTAAGGGGCACTTAAGACAAATGCCACCATAAATTATGTGCCACCAAATCTCTGCCATCTTGTAGTGCCACCTAGACAACGCTTAGACGATAGACGTCCTGTCTAGCCGACGCAATTCGTACCAGACTTGTTCTGGACGGTGCTTCTCTCCGACATAATCTTGGCACAGTTTTGCCTAAACTTTCCCTCCCTTTTGCGTTTCTTGCATGTATCGGCATGCCATGCTGTAATGTTATCTGGAACCATTCTAAAATTTGTTTCGTATTTTAACACTATAATTGGTACTAGCTTGTAGCTTTTAGTTGTGGCTTATGATTTTTGGACTGTTTATACGAGAGATTACAGAGTAATAGAAACTCATATGCGGTTTTGCCGATATAAATGAAGTCAGTAAAGTATGTACTACAATTAACTAGTAGACCCTATCTTGACAAAATACTCCGTTTAAAAGTTAGTTACTGCAGAAAAGTCGAAAAACAACTTTTAGAAATTGAAAAGAACAGGGCTAAGAATGATCACGCGCGGATGTCGAGAACTGTCAAGAGGATTATTGTGACATTGACTCTCTCCAATCTTTTTGAAAACCGAAACTTCATGCTTGTCTCCTTCTGTCACATAAGACATGCATAGACAAATGTCAAGATGTCACCTAGCTTGTTTCGGTTGAATTTTGGACACTGTTGGACCCCTGTGCAATCGAAATTCCACTTTTGGCCCTCCGACGGAAAAATTCCAAAACAGGACCCCTCCCGACCGCGCGTTGCTCCAGCTGCGCCACGTGCCCCGGTCGTGCGGTCTGGTACCGCACGACCGCACTGTTCACGGGGTCATGCGGTACCAGACCGCACGACCTGCCTGCCGCCGCGCCAGCGCGCAACCTCCCGTCCCTGAGTGCGCGTATGGCCCGCTGACCGCGCGTTTTGGCGCCCGAGCGCGCGTCTGCCCCGCCGACCGCGCGATTCATTTCCCGACCGCGCGACTTCCGTCCCCCAGCGCGCGAATATTTGCCGACCGCGGGAATCGCTCTGCCACGTCCCGTCCGTCCGCCGAAAGAAGGAAAAGCCCCAAGCACACTGCTTTCTCCTGTTCGCTCGCACACGTGTCTTTAGGGCAGGAACGACCCCCTCTCCATGAGTGTTGAATGCACACTTAAAAACTCGGAACCACAGCGCAAGGGAGGGAGAAAAACTGTTGTCGAAGGCAGAACGTTCATTTGCAGCTGAAGTGAAGATAGAGCGAGGGAGAAAGCGAAGGGAAGAGAGGAGTGAAAACACGGAGATTTGAGTAGTTTTTGTTTGGAATCAGCGGATTTTACAAGTATAAAAGTTGTAGATCGTGTCGTGAGCTTCAAGAAGAGGTAAGTCTTGTGCCCGCGAAACTAAATTTTTATGTATGTGATTAGTCCATAATTAGTCGATTAGCACAAACCATCGTTTGGTAATGTTATTTTATGATTATGTGTGATACGCCATGTCAATATTTGGTAGGTTATGTATTTGTAGGTATTCTTTATGTGAACATATGTATTATAAGCCAATGTGTCATACAGTGTGTATGTGTAGGTAAAAATCCACATATGATGCATGCTTTATTGTAGTGTAGATAATGTCGTATTTTATGTTGAAGTTACGTATTGTAATGTAGTTAGTTTTTGGTGAAGAAAAGTGAGGAGCGAAAGCCGGAAGAGTTGAGTTGTTTTCGTTTGGAATCAGCGGATTTGGCAAGTACAAAAGTTGTAGATCGTCTCGTGAGCATCAACAAGAGGTAAGTTTTGTGCCCATGCAACTATAATTTTATGTATGTCATTAGGCCTTAATTAACGAAACCATCTTGTGTTACTGTTATTTTATGTCAATCTTTTATGGGCTATGTATGTATAGCAAATCTTGCATATGTTTGGCATGATCTATTTTAGTGTATATAGGGTTTTCATTTTTTTGTGAACATACGTACTGTAAAGTAGTTTCAGTTAGGTGGAAAATATGAAGTTGTAGTGTGTAGACGTTGAGAAAACACATATTTATGTTAGAGCAATTGTAGGTGATAACAATAGTACTAGGATTAAAATAAATTAGAAATAAATTTGGTAGATTAGAATTAAAAAGTTAGAAAAGACTATATTAAGTAAAAGTTAGAAAAGATTGTAGTGTAAATAATGTGTATGTGTTCAAAAGTAAATATTTATGTTGGAGCATTTGTAGGTGGTAAATTTGTAGTAGTTAGATTAGAGACAATTTGTATAATTAGTATGCTTAGTGAATGACCGTAGTATGAAGGTCATTTGATGGAAATAAAAATGATATGTATATTTAATTTGATGTATGGTACAATTTGAAAGTAAAATAGTTACAAATTAAATCGTAGATTTAGAAATACAAAACATATACTAATCGAAAGTGTTAATTACATGATACGATTGTTACATGCTGTGTACTAAAATGGTTGATTATGCACTTATGTTAGGTACGCAATGGCTGGCATCGAACAATTGTTCGTGTTTTATGGGAGTGGTCTCGTACGTGATGGGCCGTATGGGGCGGACTTGTCAAATTGCGAGCGGACCGTGATCCGGGCACCCGGTCTGAACGCCATGAGCTTGTCTGAGCTACGGAGGTGTGTCCGTTCAGCGTTCGATCGACAGACCGCAAGGAAGAAGTTACGGATCGAGGCAGTCTATGCCTCTATGGTGGATGATGGAAGGGAGAGCATATGGCAACTTCTGAAGGTGACCAATGACGCGTCATGGGCGAACTACATGGAGGTCGTGTGCAACCCTGATGCTGCGATATATGGCAGGCCAATGGTGTATGTCGAGTTCGTGGAGAGGGCAGAATCATTAGCCATGGTTGGTTCAGATGCCGCTGGTGGAGTTGCAGTGCCTGGGTTCATCTCCGGCGGTCATGAAGACGCTTCTGCGGGAGAACATGTGGGCGAGGAAGTGGGTGATGAAGACGACAGGAGGCGTGCGGACAATTTTCAGCCCAACGAAGGTGTGGACGAGAGGTGGTGGGCTGTCATAAGTATCTTGGGGATCAGGTGGAAGAAGAGGGCAGCGAGGAGGATGAGGAGGTGGAAACACACAGTTCTGGAGAGGACGAGGATGGCGAAGGTGCAACTGGAGGGGTGGTAGGTCGTGTTGTGACGACGGACGGTGCGTACGTGTCGTCCAGACTGGACGACATCGCAGCGGCAGCCCTAGTTCTACCACAGGCGGAGGAGGGAGAATGGGGGTTCAGCGAGGGCGCACTCTTTTTGGGGCAGTGCTTCCGTAATAAGAGTGCTGTCCAGCAGGCTATTGCTAGACATGCCGTCAACATAAGCCGGACGTATCGGGTCCACAAGTCAAAGCCGGACACGTACGTTGTGAAGTGTGTCGACGGGTCATGTGGTGGCAAAGTCCGTGCACAACAGTACAAGGGCGTTGGCACTGAGTTTCAGATAACGGTGCTGCAAGATCACAGTTGCGAGCTTGCGGGGCCAGTACATAGACACCGCAACATGACATCATCGTATGTTGCGGAGCTGGTCACGCACCTCGTCCAGGCAGATGTGTCAATTACCCCGAAGGTTCTAATGGCAGAAGTAGCGAACACGGCGGGCTACGAAGTGAGCTACAAGAAGGTATGACGGGCGAAGCGAAAGGTGCTGCACGGTATGTATGGGACGTACGAGGAGGCGTACGACCTGGTCCCAAGAATGCTGCATCAAATTTCACAATAAAACCCAGGCACGTACATAAACAGGCAGCAGAGGGTTCATCCTACGGAGGGCCCGAACTGTTTCATTCTTGACATGGTGTTCTGGGCCTTCCATCAGGCGATACAAGGGTTCAGGTGGTGCCGTCCAGTGCTAACCGTAGATGGGACGTTCCTATCCGACAAGTACAAGGGTACAATTCTCACCGCAGTTGCAGCCGATGCAAATGACCAGTTACTCCCAGTGGCATTTGCAATTGTGGAGAACGAGAATACATATAGTTGGCTTTGGTTCCTTTGCAATTTGAAGCATGCCGTAGTGCAAGAACGCCCTGAAGTGTGCCTTATCTCCGACCGCAATGCAGGCTTGCTGTCTGCGTTGCGAACGTTGCAAAATGGGACACAGCCCCCATTCCAGTGGACTGATGTGAAGAACCGCTGGTGCATGAGGTATATTGCAGCGAACTTCCACAGAAGGTTCCGTAGCAAGGACCTAATGAAGATGTTCAAGAAGCTATGCATGCAGAACCAGAAGCGGAAGTTCGACACCTTGTGGAGGCAGCTCGATCAGGAGGCTACGAAGCATGTGCATACAGAAGCAGGGGCCGTGGAGGGGGGCTCCACAAGAGTCGGGGTATTCTCACAATGGGTTCAGTCCAATGCACCTGACTTGGAAATGTGGTCTTTGTTGCACGACACCGGTGGGGCAAGGTATGGGATCATGACAACCAACATGTCCGAGGTTTACAATGGTGTCTTGGAGGGCGTCAGATCCCTGCCGATCACGGCAATCGTGGCCGAGACTTGGAACCGTACCGGCGCGTACTTTGTGAATAGAGCCATGATGGCGCGGAAGCACCTTGAGAAAAACAAGCAATACTCTGAGGTCATGCAGGCCTTCATGGACAGGAAGATGGAGAAGGCTCGATCCCACATTGCCCAGCCCATTGATGGCTTAAGGAGGAAGTTTGAGGTCCGCCTAAGGCAGAAGTATGTCATGGGTCACATTAGAGGGGAGCGCAAGCAGGTATGCACGATTGGTGATGAAGTAGCTTGCACCTGCAACAAGCCCCAGCTTCTGCACAAGCCATGCTCCCATGTGTACACGGCCTGCGCTGTATGGAACCAGGCGTCGACACAGTACATCTCCAAGTACTACGACATGCAGCACTTGTATGCAACCTGGAGTGCAGAGTTCCATTCCTATGGGGTAGACATGCACTACAGGGAATTATGGCCGGGGGAGATAAAGTGGGTGCCCAACGATGCACTGAAGCATGTCGGTCGTGGAAGACGACAAAGCCGTCGCATCCGCAACGACATGGATGAGAGCCAACGAGGGGATCGTGTTCGGCGCCCGAAGTGTAGGCTATGCAAGACGATTGGCCACTCCCTCAGTCAGTGCCCAAACAGGCCGGCATCAAGCAACGCTCCGTAGTACCAACCACAATCCATATGTAATGTATTATTCAGGAGGTGTACGCTGAATTGTTGGCTCGATGTAGCTATGTCTTGCACATTACCATGTTATGTATGTTTTCGCACATTCCATATGTTTCCTTGTCGTGTGGGTCATATTCGTGTGCACATTTTATGTATGTTTTGGTACATTCCGTACGTTTCCCTATCATTATATTTGTTGTTAATTATGTTGTTATTTGTTGCACATTTTGTTATAATGTACACTAATTTGTTATCCTTCTTTGGCAGGACATGGCGTTCGAGCTGCTAGACCCCCGTTGGGACGAGCACCACCGATGCCATGTGTGGTTGTCTGGAGACACACACGGGCCTCCTTGCTTCGTCCTTAGGGGCCCCCGAGAGAACTGGCGTCTCGACCAGCGGTACATCCCACTACTACAGGACACCGGTCTGCTGCCCATTGCCCGCATGTTGGATCTACCGCATGGGTTCCAGTATGATGCGCCACTGCTGTCCGCTCTCGTTGATCGATGGAGGCCGGAGACATGATAAAACGGGGCAGCTTTGCTCAGAGACATGACAAAACGGGGCAGCTTTGCTCAGTGAGATGATAAAATATGCCAGCTTTGCGCAGTGACATTACTAAAGAGGGCAGCTGTGCTCAGTGACATGACAACAAGAGGTCAGCTTTGCTCAGTGAGATAACAAAACAGGACAGCTTTGCTCAGAGACATGACAAAACGGGGCCTTTTTTCAGTGATATCGCAGCACTCCCATCTTTACTCACTGCTACGACCATGCGGACCAGCTTTACACGTACGAGTAGAGACAAAACGTCCCCTATAAATTGGTATGCATTCCATTTCCCAGCGAACATTGCACATCCAAACCCCATACTACATCGCGCTTCCCTCACCCAACCGGGATGGACAAAGGCAAGAAGAAGCAATAGGACAAGATGGTGAAGGATTGGGAGGAGACCCGTGACATAGCACGGTCAGCTGCGGCCCGCGATGCCGCCCACGATGAGAAAATAAGGGCTATACAGGCCTGGGTAGAACAAGCCCATCGTGCTACGATGAAAGGTCCCCCCAAAGAGCGCCCACGTAGCAACAACCCCATCCCGGACGTCCCCACCGAGCGTTCGCCATAACTACCACCTGAGGGGGAGACACCTCCCCTTTGTTGGTGCGGGGACGTGTGCAAGTTTTTCAAGTCTAAGGAACGCATCAGCCTAGGTATGCATTACTAGGGTTGCGCAAACTACTCCAGTGACTACCCCAACCGCCGTTTTGACACCGCAACCTATCGGCAGCCGGTAACGACCACATGCACCATTTTTCCCTACCTTTTCTCCTTCACAGCACGCACTAACAATATCTCCCATGTATTTGCAGTCTCCGGAGCCCCTGTGTGGCTACCGCAAATGGATCGATCTTGAGATCCACCCTGAGGACCAATGGACACTCGACTTCGAGGAGTGGAATGTCACACGGGACAAGGAGTTGCTGGAAGAGGAGCGCCGCAAGCACGAGCACACCCTGCGTATACAGCGCGAGACGCAAGCTCATCTTGAAGCGTGCACGCGTAGGGAGCGGGAGGCTCGCGAGAGGGAGCGCGAGAGAAAGAGGGAAATTGTGGCTAAGGCAAAAGAGGCCGCGGAGGAGTTCAACGCCGAGCGGGCAAGGAAGGGAAAGTGGCCCCAGTCCACACAGTAGGTCGTATGAGCAGTTGGGTGGGTTAGTCGCATATCATGCTATATGTTATGCATGTAATAAAAATCTACGCGGCATGTTACTCCCAACTGTATTATGAAGTTTAATATCTCGTATTTTCTCATTCCATGATTCACGTAGCACCTCATTTAACAATATTAACATAGCGGTCCTCACCGTACACGAATTCTCACTAACCTTCAAAATATCACTTACCACTTTATGTATCGACCGTTCTACGGTCAATCTTTCCTAAAAAAAATTTACCAAAATTTTTTATGCATCTACAACTTACAATGAATATAATCTTTTATTACAACTTTATCTGATTTTTACCCAGTTTATAACTACAAAATTGCCAAAACTGAAAACAATCACGGAGATTGCAAACCCTAAGAAACAGACCAAACCCTAAAATTCACTTACCACTTTATGTATCGACCGTTCTACGGTCAATCGTTCCTAAAAAAAATTTACCAAATTTTTTGATGCATCTACAACTTACATTGAACATAAACTTCTATTGCAACTTTATCTGATTTTTACGCAGTTTATAACTACAAAATTGACAAAACATACAAACATCACGCGGATTGCAAACCCTTAAAACATACCAAACCCTAAAAGTCACTTACCACTTTATATATCGATCGTTCTACGCACAATCGTTCCTAAAAAAATTACCATAATTTTTTATGCATCTACAACGAGCCAATCAACATAAACTTGTTTTACAATTTTATCAGATGTTTTCTGTTTCACAACTAGAAAATTAACAAAACTTATAATCATTACAGTTCCTGCACTCATTCCCACGTGTTCAATATCACTTTCATTCATTTCGTCCAATTGTTCATATCACATTTGTGCTCAAAAAAGATTTCATTAAATTGCTTCTAATAAAACAACATACCATGATCGAAATTTGTTATTGTCACTTCAACACATTTTTCACGGTCAGCAATAAATGAAAATCACAAATACACTAATCGTTACTTCACACAAATTTCGTTCGTACTCTACCAAACAATATTTTAAATTTTCAAAATTGCACAAAAAATTACACAAGCATTACAGTGGACTCCACTTCAAATTCATATTTTTCCACTCATTTTATATACACACACGAATTTTTTTAAATAATTACTTTATATATGCATAAATATATATACACAGTAAATATATATTTTGGGTGGAGAATTTCGGATTAGACAGGAGAGGGAATCGCGGTCGGCTGCACAAGACACGCGGTCGGGCGGGGCGGACGCGCGCTCGGGCGGGGCAGACGCGCGCTCGGACGGGCGGGACGGGAGTCGTGCGGCGAGGGAGGCAGACGCGCGCTCGGGCGGACGGTCGCGCGCTCGGGCAGACGGTCGCGCGCTCGGGCGCGTATGCAGGCCGGTCGTGTAGTCTGGTACCGCACGACCGGATGAACAGTGCGGTCGTGCGGTACCAGACCGCACGACCGGGGCACGTGGCGTTCTCGCCTGATCGCGCGCTCAAAAGGGGTCCAGATTTGGAATTTTTTGCGTCGGGGGGCCAAAAATGGAAATTCGGGTGTCCATGGGTCCAACAGTGTCTTTCTCCGTTTGGCTTTTATCTACTATTTTTTAATTTCATCATTTTCTATTTTTTTGGCTTTTTAGCTTTTTTGCCTCTTTTTTCCCGTATTCCTTTGCATTGTCCATGATGGGATAATCTTTTTTTCTATTTTTAAAATTTTAAATTTTAATTATATCAAAAACACAATCAGCTGTTACAGTGTAAAATAAGCTTTAAACATGGCCCCGCTCGTTTCAGCTTGAGCTTCTGGCTTATTTTGCACTATTCATAAATTTCGTCTTTTTCTATACTTTTAGCTTTTTTGAGCTTTTTTGTCTGTTATTTTTTCTCGTATTTGTTTGCATTATACGTGATGGGCTAATATGTTTTTTCTATTTTTAAATTTTTTAATTTTAATTATGCTAAATAAGCTTCCGTCGGCTACAATGTTTTTTTAAACCAGCTACAGTGCTTTTCAGCCAAAAGCCACACAAAATAAGCCCTTCTGAGCAGAACAAGCCATAAACCACCAAAAAAACGTCTAAATGAGCAGGGCAGCTGCTTAACTCTGCTGTTTGCGGTGAATTTTCCTTCGTTTTCTTAATTCTGAGGTAAAACCTTGCTGTAGTACTAGTATATCATTTTTTTGAGATAGTAGTATACCATCTGATACGACCTTTTGGTGAAAACTCATTTCAATCTATGCAGTAGTATATCATCTGATAAAAGAATGGGTCTATTTTTTCCATGTTGGTAATGATCAGCCCGAATTCCTCCATGTTGGGCCTACTAGTTACGCTCGCCTATCACTCTTTTAACTAGTTGTCTGTTGGCCCAAGCCCATATAATCGCAGAACTTCAGAGATCTCCAAATGCAGAGTAAAACGGCATTTGCAGTTGAGGCAAGTCCCCTTCGTTTTTAGCTTATGACTTATAATTTTTTCTAAAGAAATAAATGAGATAACTATTCTATCTTTTTTTTTAAATAGCTTATCAGAATAGACTTTTCAACATGGTTTATCGGCATTCGGTTGTTCGCATAATCGCTTGTGCTAGAACCAAACACTACTACAGAAAGGCTAATAGTAGACGCTAAATCACAGACGGTTTTGTGAAACCGTCTGTAATGTACACTATTACAGACGGTTTTAATTTGAAGGCCGTCTGTGGTATTTGTGGCGGGAAAAAAGAGTATCACAGAGGTTTTTACCGCTGAACAGTCTGTGATACTGGAATATCACAAACGGTTTTTAATAAAAAAACCGTCTGTGTTGTGTCGACTATCACAGACGGTTGTTGTTAAGAACCGTATGTGAATGTTCACAGACGGTTTTTAACAAGAACGGTCTGTGATGTCCCTTTATCTGTCATATTCTAGATCAGAGGTTAATATATAAGTACACATTGCTTCTAATAACTTAACTACAGAACTACTGAGACAAGAGATCACAAATTAAAGGCAAATTTATTAATTTCAATTAGAGGCAAATTTATTACAAAAGTCGCACAGGTAAAAAGTTTCCCAGATTGTAATCTTTTGGGCTTCGTACGCTTCTTCTTCGACTTGGGGACTTGGAGGATCAGCCGCTAAATTCTCGAACGCCGCTAAGATTGCCCTTGTCCTCAGCACTTCCTCCTCCAGCCTGGGCAAATGATCAGCAGCATCCATAATGTCGTAGAGGATAGCATGAAAAGAATCCTCAGAATCTGCCGTATTTGCATGATCGGCAAGGCTATCCATCAGTCTCTCTAATGCGTGCAGAGCTTCTTCCGCTTTGCGCACATTGTGGAGAAGAACCAAGGTGAGGGTTGTTTCCCTTTCTTGAGCGGTAGCGAGACGCCTCCGTCAACGGCGGAGGATCAGGTCAAGCTGACGGATGCAAGAATATTATTTCATATTATGCAAGCTGACTGGAGCATCTCCAATAGTGACTTATGAGCTAGCTCTAAGCATATTATTTCATATTTTAATAGAAGAGAGAGAAAAGCTAGCTCTTGATCAAGAGCTAGTCTCATACACACATTTCAAGATTATATGAGAGTGTTATGTGAGGCTATTTATGTTATAAGCTATGTGCTAAAAGTTAGTACTATTGGAGAAGTTGTCTTAGAGCTAGTAACTAGCTCATACTGTTGGAGATGCTCTAAGTCACTATTGGAGATGCTCTAAGGCCAGTCTCAGTGGGGTTTCATGGAGTTTTATGGGCATTAAATACGCTGACATGGCACTATATTGATGAAGAGAGAGATGATAAAAGTTTCATGGGAGTAGAGAGAGTTTCATGGGGATGAAACTCTTCTGCACTGTTTCCAAAATATAGGTGTGTTGGAAACTGGGACATGAAACCTCCACTGAGACTGGCCTAAGAGCAAGTCTTATAATACAGCCTTCAGCTAGCTGTATAGATACTTACAGCCCACTTATCAGCTTACTCATATAGTAGTTACAGCCAGCTGAAGGCTGTATGATCTACCCCTTACTCTCACAAAGTTTCTTGGTTCTTGTGCTTCAGCTGGCTGTAAGCTTACAGCTCACCTCTCTTCTCTCTCCTCCTCTCTCTCCTCCACCTCAGCATACAGCCAGCTTCAGTGGGAGTTTCATCTGCATTTAATAGGTTGCCACATAAGCATTTTTGATGATATGGCAATATTTTTAAGGAGAGAGAAGAAGTGAGTTTCATCTAGATGAAACTTTCTTGGCACGATTACCAACTCTATATGAGTCATGAAATTAAATGTCTATGAAACAATAGAATGAAACTATGCATTGAGGATGGATGTTTCATCCATGTTTCATTTCATTTTACATGATGTGGCAGTCTTGGAAACAACGCTATGAAACTCTCCACTGAGAATGGCCTTATAAGAGCAAGTTTAATAGTATAGATAGCTGCTACCTCCAATACATTTCCATGTCATCAAAAGATAATAATGCAGCCAACTCATACAATAAGCTGGCTATAAGTTGTCTCTACAAGAGCTATCAATCATTTAATACATACATATGTATTGGTCATTTAATACATGCATGGGTATAACAGTTAGTTCTATTAGTACATGCATGGATAACGTCTCTTTTCTTGTGCTATAGCCTGACTCTTGCATGGGAGCCGGCTTGGCTCTCTCTCTCTTTTTCTCTCCCCTCCACATAGGACTATGCTGATATGGATTCCCTTATAGCTAGCACAGTCAGCCTTATTAAACTTGCTCTAATACTTGCTCAAGAAGAAAAAATCGTTTCCCATTCCAAGGATTCGTACGTACGCTCCAGCAAGAACTACGGTTTCAGCGCCGCCACTCGCTCGTTTTCGGAGCGCGAAAACCATCAGCGCCTCGCCGCTGCAGCGTAATGTTACCGTCTTGGGGATCCTCCCCTCCCACGGGCCACGATTTCTCATGCAAATTTCTGCTCTCGCACGAAGGGAGAAGTGCGCCAGCCACATCCCTCCACGCTAGTTCCACGGATCTCGGTTTGGGATTACTCCGTGATCATAAATTAAGAAGCCGTAAGATGCTCGTGCTCCCCGGCTCTATCTCGCACGTTGTCGCACGCCATCGATTAGGAATTTGGGAATTTTTCTAGTAGGATGTTCGCAGATCGACTTGCAGCCTCTGAGTCTTCTTGGACGTACTGCATTTGACAACCTGATGGATCACGTAGCTAGGCTCCATGCAACCAAACCAAAGTATACAAACGGGACTAATCCAAAATAATTCTCATCAGAACCAAACATGTAACCACACATCCAAAAAAAGGCTCATGTTACACTGCAAAAGCCAAGCATGAAGGTTTGTAGGGGTTCTTACCAATTAACCACAACCCATATCCCAATGGAAAGCAACATCCCTTTCGCCCTTCCTCCCTCCTTCGGTCCTTCCCCGCCATCTACACGACCTCTTGCTTGTCTTATCCCAGACTCACGTGTATGCACCAGATCCCAAACCATCTCCTCGATCGTGCGTAACACTAGTTTCATTTCCATACTACGGGCAGTAATCAAAGTTTACCTCCTTTAATTTAAAAGGATTTTTAAGTACATTATACTAATAGTAGAAACATGGTAATAAAAATTTAATCTGACTATTGATTTGTGAGGGCATTCTAGATTTTTATTGTTGAATCTTTTTCAGAAGGTAACAGCATGCCTCCAAAAACGTGTTTCCGATTCTCATGAAACTTATAACCACTACTAGTTTGCTGATATCTATCATAACAACACATCTGCATGACCGCAGCAACAAACGAAAGTTGTAGCTACTTGCTTCCCGTGGCCGCAGAGACCGAGTAGGAGCACTGCTGCACGGTGACCTGGTTGATGGATAGTGTGTTCGTCGATAATGGGCATGCGTCATCATGCACACCCTGCAGCAGCTCGCATGGCGAGGGGCTGATGTTGGCCGACACGCCTTCCACGTCGGTGCACGTCCACGGGTACTTCCTCGACTTGGCCAGCTCCGCCGTCATGTTGGCAATGTAGATGCCCTTGAACGGCGCACCCTGGGTGCCCTTCAGCTGCGCCACCGTGTTCACGCTAGTGGCCACCACGTCCTGGTAGCTGATATTGTCCACCATGAGCACAGCATTGGGGTCGTACTTACCGTTTGGGTGCGACTTGTAGTTGCCTGTCATCTAGAACACCCACTTTATCGTGTTCAGGCTCATCCTATGCACAAACACGTCCTTCATGGACACGCCGCGCCCCACCGACGTCTTGATGTGCATGCCGGACTCCGAGTTGATCGCTGTGATGTCCTCCGCATGCATGTCCTGGATACTATCCGACATCTCGCTCCCTAGCACGATCACCGCGCTCGTCTGGGGACACACGTCAGCCTCGAATCATGATGTGCTGGTTCAGCATGCCGTACACGATGCCGTACTCGTACCACCCGCTCTTGATCGCCACGCAGTCGTCGCTAGACATAATGTAGCAGTTCTCAATCTGAACGTGCAAGCATGAGCCAATTGTTTTGTTTACAATTTTATCTTTTTAGAGATTCTACTGCTAGTAGTATGAGTGATAGTATAACTTATTTCTAACTAATTTAGACCATTGGATCGTAAAGATTGAACAGTTCGTATTCATTTTAAGGTACCGTAAAAGAGCTCTAGTTTAATCCTTTCTTTTTCATTGAGCATGCAGGCAGGCAAGGCAGCTTCCAATGGTGCCCGCACGGCAGGCCGGCCTCAGCCCGGCCAAGAGGACCCACCCCCTCACGGCCTCACCTAACCTTCTCCTCACGGCACGGCGCCATGGACAGCATCATGGAACCGGCCATATGTACTACTGCTGTGCGTCATCCACCTGTGGATGGTCGCCTGCAAGTTTACCTCACCGACAGAGAGACGAAGCATTCGAAACAAACCCGCAGCTTGACGCGCTATCTAGACGATGGAATTCTGCACTGCAGTGTTACCAATACTAGCTAGCGTACGAAGGGAAAAGTGTGAAGAACAAGATCTGAGATGCGGTGCCTGTGCGTGTGTGAGAAGCGGTACGAAGAATAAAAGAAGTTGACTGTCGCAGAGCCGCTGCCGCTGTACATTGGATGCCATCCCAAGATACCAGCCAAAAATAGAAACAGGAGTTACAACAACACAAGAAACAACCTAATTTCCGTTGCAATGGCCTAACGAAATCAAATTTTAGAGGCAGGCACTACGAAATTTTTTTAACAAATTGGGTCGAAAGTTGGATACTGCCTTTAATTTTCTTCTCTTTTTTCCTCTACTGTTTTCCTTTGGGAGCATCTCTTTTCCCATGCCTGGCCTTCCCTTTCTACATCGCCGCTCTTGGGCTTCCGCTTTGCATGCTCCTCCCTCAGCCGCTGGCCACCGGGGTCCACTTGAACCGGCCGGCGTTGATCGGCACGCCGCGCACGACGTCAAAGTTGTACCTGAGGAGGAGGAGCACAACGTTGTCGCAGCGGTCGTGACGATGACGAGTGGAGAAATGTGTATGCAGCGGTGAAGATCTGTTTGCACCGACGAACGGCAAATTTCCACTTACTTGGCGGCGAAGCGTTCGGCCTCGGCCTTCTCCACGGCGGCGAAGAACTCCTCGATCTCTGCCGCTGGTGGCATCCTTGCTCTCGCCGCTGCGTGAAATGTCGCCGAGGTAGTCGTTGTGGCCGGACACCTCCGGCGGTGGTGCTTTTGCTCGTCCGCCCCCTGACTCGACTCCAGGTCGCTCAAATCTCCCGGTGGCCGGCTGAACGGCGTCGTCTCTCTCCTGAATTACCAGGATTCAGTTGAAACTTGAAACCCGTAAGCGATCAGGTAAGACCGTAAGAGGAGGAAAGAGTACATCACTCAGCAGAATTCCGCGTAATTTCGGGAGGAACTCACCACTCCCGGCCGGACCCGGAGTCGCTGACGGAGCTCTCTACATCACGATCCTCGCACGCCTGTAGACCAAGAAACCAGAACCAAATCTCGTAATTCAGCAGCAGAAGCAACCGGACAGCCCGAAGCATCGGGCAATTCCAGCGTTTCCACTCACCTCAGCCGCACCACCGCTCCTCTCCCTAGCCGCCCCGTCCACCGACGACGCCGTGCTGGAGCAGCGCGAGATCCCGGCCACGACCGCATTCCCGGAAGCCCCAGAATCTGCCGGCGCGTCCGGCGTCGAAGCCTCCTCCGCCCCCGGACCCCGCGGCGCCACCACCGCGGCCGCCGCCATGAACAGCCTCCTGCTCCGGAGATGCAGGTAGCACCCTGCCGCGCCGTCGTCACAGCCCAACCCCTCCTCCTGCACACGCGCCGTCGTCGTCGTCTTCCTCCTCTTGGGCGCGGTGGCCCTCGCGACCGCGGCCAGCATGGCGGTGGCGGAGCGGGACCGCGTGCGGACGCCGAGCACCACCTGCGCGCGGAGCTCCACGGCCGGCGCCTTATTCCCCGCTGCGCCTCTGCACTTCCTCGTGTACTTCCCCATCCGGGCAAAAAAATGGCCGTTTGCCTGCCTCCCCTCCCTGCCTTATTACGGCTTGCAGGCGCCCGCCCGTGCCGTATGATACTCCATATCGGGTGCTTGCTTTTACGATCGAGTGGGCGCCACGTGTGCGAGGGGATCGGCCGGGTTTTGAATTTTGAAACTTTGGTCGCAAGGATGGGCGTGTGGACGCGCTTAGGTGCCTCCTCGATTGGACTGTAATTAGTTTATAATTAAAATTATATTATAACTAATGGTGGTTTATTTGTAGTAACTAAAATTTTTAAAAAATTAAAAATAGAAAAAATAAGTTAGCCCTCATAAACAATGCAAACAAATATGGAAAAAAAGAACCAACAAAAATGCTTAAAAAGACGAAATTTAAAAATAGTAAAAATAAGCTAGAAGCCAGAAACCCAAACTGAAATGAGCAGGGCCTTAATTGGACTAGTAAATGCTACACCATTGCAACGTGATGCGCGGGATAGAAGGTTACATGATATGGCCACCAAGAGCCAAGGGTTAAAAATGAGAACTATTTATACAATTAGCACAACATATTTTTTTTTCAAATTTAGTTCTTAAACATCCGTTTTTATAAAAATAGTCCGTCCCAAGATCAGTAGGTGCGGTAGGTGACACGTGTCTCCTGTCGTGCCACCCAAGCTTGGCAGGCTAGTTGGAGCGTGACAAGGCGCATGCACGGTAGGAGCTGGCATGACTCAAGCGTCGACGGGGCTTGCCGGCTCTTGTCGAGCTCCCCTGGCTCAGTTGTGGTACGTGGTCCTAGTGGCCATTTGTCCGTTTAATCTTTTTTGTAATAACTAGCGCTATGGACAAAAAAACATTTGATTTTGTTAGAAATTTTTTAGAGAGGCACAACGGAGAGTTTGGAAGGGCAGATGAACCAATATGAACTACTCCATCTTTTAAGTAGTGTATATACATTTATTTCAAAATTTTAAAGCAATAGACCTTGTCTAGCCTGACATAGCTTGCAAAAGGTGGGAATTACAATGGCCCTAGGGCAAAAATGTCGAACCGTATGGCACCCACATGGCGTGATGGTCATCCAAACGGCATGGATGTGGCTGGTTGTCATGGTAGTTGCAAGCGCAATTGCAGCTTGGGTTAGCACAACAACAATACGAGTGGTAGTCGCTGCCGAGATGCACCACCTCCTCGTTGTTCCTCTCCCTGATCTTCTACTTGCGGAGCTCATCATCGTTAGTCCTCTTGGTCTAAGCTCCTCTCACAATTCTTCTAATCAGATGTGCAGTCTGTGGATGTAAACTGGGGTGAGTATTGGATACGATAAATTTACCCACTCCGTGAACTTGCAATCCACTGTCTACAAGCAAGAAGAGGTAAATACAAGCGTTTCATGCGTGCAAGTATAGGTAGGTAATGAACCACTTACCATGAACAAAGGGCAGCGAAAAAATCGATGTCCTGGGTGCATGTTATCGTCAGAAACCTACACCACTGTATCAAGGTTGTGCTTGCATTGTGGCCAAGGCTCGGAGATGTGTGGGTAGTCGTGGAGGGGATTTCTAGAGGTGTACGACTCCCTGGTTTCGATCCATTAATTGGGGCTTAGGGGTCGAACTCTAGGAGACTGTAGATGCTCATGTCTTCGAGGTAAGGGTCATGAATTGATCTCGAAACACAGCCCGTGCCTACTGTCCCTCCCATCCCGTGAGATTCCAACCCTGTCAGATTTACTGGACCTTTTTAAGTCAGTTTTTCAGCTAGCTCTTGAAGCTCCATTAAAATGTCAAAGTCTAAAATTCTGAAACTTCAATTGGAGTGTGGTTCAAATACCAAAATGGGGGAGAATTCAAGATGCAACTTCAATATGAAACTTCAAAAGCCTTCATAGAGCTCCAAGAGTAAGATTATTTGAATGTGTTTCAAATATCTTCAGTTAAATTAATTGGTATCAAGCTCCAAATAATGAAAAGTCTCCATTTTTGGCTTAACTTTCTTCATCCCTTGTTTTTATGATAATTAATACTATTTGGTAATCAATGCCTCTTTTTGGTGCTTAATGCCAAATGGGGGACATATTTGTGATAGTAGCTTTGGATAAGGGGGGAAATATTGGATAATGGGGGAGAAATTAGAGTGATAATAGCTTAGCTCATAATGAAAAGAATTAAAGTTAAATTTGAATAATGCCAAAAAGGGAAGTTAAATTTGAATAATGCTTTCACCTTCTCTCATGTATTCGCTTTATGACATGCATGAATAATTTAATATCCCATCACATGTTTATTTTTACCCAAATGATATTATTATTAATGGATTTATCATCAATTAGCAAAAAAGGGAGATAGAAAGATCAAGCTACATTTAAGTTGGTTTTGGTGATAATGACAAATACTATTATGAAGTTTTGGTGATAATGACAAATGCATTTGTGAGACCAACCTTGTTTATTAATTATGATATTACTTAGTCTTATATAAATGAAAAAGGTGAAATTATTGAGATATGCATTCAATATCTTTCTTATAATCTTATTGCATTCTTCACATCCACATATATGATTAAATAACAAATCTGTACATGAGACTAATATATTTGTTTAAGTATATTATTGCTTAGTCTCATTTAGATAAAAAGATGAAATTGAAAAGGTATGCATTCGAAATCACATTCTTATATATTAATGTATTCATTGAATCCAAACTATGGATTGAACACCACAAATAGTCTAAAATAAATATATGCATATGTCTTTATTACACATACTTGTATGCACACATTTAGGGGGAGTTCACTCAATGTTTTGAGGTTTCATATGTATTGATCTATGTTTCCTTTAATACACATATTTAGGATCTTTACTTTGAAACATATTCTTTGAGTATACATAGTTTGTGTAGTTCATATATACTCATTTGCAATCGGATTGTCATCTAACTTCTCCATTATGTGTTGATGGTTGGATGATTAATAATAACCAGATAAGTAACCTTTGCTTTGAAAGTTTATCTTAGAGTATACAAGTATTAGTACATGTTGTATACTCGCAACTCAATATTTCTATCTTATTATTTGTTGAGATTGTCATGAATTATCAAAAAAAAGGAAAGATTGTTGAATCTAGTCCCTCCATTATGTGTTAATGTTAAAGTTTGGTAATTAATGACAATTGATTTGTGGACTAACATTTTTCATGAGTTGGACGAATAGATTAGGTGCCACAAATGGTGATGACTTGAGATGACTTCATGTGTTAAAGATCATCAAGCCTAAATGGAAAATAGCTTCATGCGTTGAAGATCATCAAGAAGAAGCTATACATCATGAGTTGATGCATGTCTAAGAGAGAATGATCATGTGTTGATCATCAAGTCAAGTGAAGACCCTTCATGTGTTGATAGAGTTCAAGAAGTGGGGCATCATGTGTTGATGCATGTCATGACGATGACCCAGATTTGAAGTGATGATGTGCGTAATTAAGCTTCAAGAGGATGCTAAGGCAAAGGTATAACTAGTTAGGGCTGAGTATGTGTTCCTAGTCTTTTACTAGTCTTGGTGTTTGGTTGAAAAACTGGGTTGTTAGTATAGGTTGCCGTACTATTAAGAGAGGACATATCTAGTAGCTTGAGTCTTATCATGTGTTGATAGCTCAATCTCACTTGCTCTAGCTCTCTTTAGCATGGTGTTTATATTTGCGAATGTGTTTTTCTCCTAGTCTTTTACTAGTCTTGGTGTTTGGTTGGAAAACCAGATTGCTAGTATAGGTTATCGTACTACTAAGAGAGGACATATTTAGTAGTTTGAGTCTTATCATGTGTTGATAGCTCAATCTCACTCGCTCTAGCTCTCTTTAGCATGATGCTTATATTTGCGAATGCGTTTTTCACATAGTTGAAGCTTATGTGTATCCTTGTAATATGAGACTATACATTGCGAATGTGTTTTTCAAGTGTTTGAAGTCCATGTTTCTTATTCCTTGTAGTATGAGGCTTATATTTGTAAATATATTTTGCAAATGATTGAAACTCATACACAATCCTTGTAGCTATGATTTAGGTTTGCGAATGTATTTTGCAAACGAGAAGAGTCCATGTACCTATTCCTTATGTGCATGGTACTATAGCTTGCAAATGTGTTTTGTAAAATCTGTTGAAGTATCTGCACTTATCAGGAAAATCGAAACTACCACTGTGTATGTAGCGGTACTACTGGAGGTCGGAAGTACCAACTCTATATGAGTGGTTCTATCGGACATTAGAAGTACCGGCATGTGTTGCACGATATTACCGAATGAGTAGTCTGAACGGCTCTATGTGAGTGGTCCGATCGGTCGGTGGAAGTACTGATGCTGTGTGAGCGGTACTACCAAAAGGCGGAAGTACCGGCTTGTGTTGCGCAGTGCTACTGGACTTCGGAAGTTTCGAATTTTCTTTCGGTATGTTTTTTCCAGAGAGACACTTGTGTGGTGGACTTCTCCCCGCGAGAACGGTTGTTCTGCATGTGTGTAGCAGTACTTCCGATAATCGAAAGTACTAGAAAATGAACGATGGAACTTCTGATTTCGACTGTAATGGCTAGTTTTTCTGACCGTTGTGAGGGGAGCAGAAGTACCAACCATATAACAGTGGTACTTCCGATTTCCATGTTTTTTTAGGAATTTGGCTCCAACGGCTAGTTGTTTTGTGTGGGTATAAATACCCCCTTGTAGCCGGTTGGAGATAAGGTTGCTTGACCCATTCTATTCCATTGAGCTAGTGTGAGCCTCTCCTCTCAATTGTTCATGTGCAAAGCTTTTTGAACTTCTTCATCAACTACTTGTTGAGGAAACGGATGTGGAAGTTCACCGCCAGATGCCCCATACACCAACGGGTCATCACACCATTCCACTAGAAGGGTGGTTGAGTCCATTGCTGCCTGGTGCTCAGGGTTGACAGTAGCCCGACGTTACAATCTATGATAAGGCAAACATTAGCTCGATCTTGGATTAGTGCTTGCTTTACATAGCTTAGAAACCATATCCAACTATTAGTGTTCTTATTCTCCGCAATTGCATAGAACATTAAGAGTAACTATTTGTTTGTGTGAGCGGCCACCGCCATCAATAGTGTGCCCTTGTATTTGCCGAAGAGGAACACGCCGTCCATCGTAAGCACTAGACAACAGTACTTAAACCACTCGATTGTCTGTTGAAATGCCCAGAACACCCTTTCAAAGATGAAGTAATTGGGCCCCTTCATAGGGTGCACCTCTCATCTTGTTTATATACTTCACAGGATTAGCTTTGGCAATTTGATGTAGCATTCTTGGCATGAAGTCATAGGCCTCCTTATACATGCCATATATTTCATGTATGACCTACCTCCTTGCCAGCCACATCTTATTGTATCTCACTAGGAAACCAACCAGGTTCATAGTATTGGCCATCAATAGCTTCAGTGAAATCGTGATGTCCACAACTGCGAGGTGATTGATCAGGTTGGTGATAAGTGACGAGGTCACATTTCGGTGCCTATGCAGCGGCTCTGTAAGCTCACATGTTTGATCTTTCACAATTGTTATCCGAAATTCCATTGCACCACCTCTAAATCTCAACACATGGACCTTTTCAAGATAAGAATCGTCCACACACTTCACCACATACATCTCAGAGTTCGACTTATGCACCTGATACATGTGGCTTATGCGGACTGCATATCTTGCAATGGCTTGCTGCGCCCCCTCGTTATTGAAGTGTTGCCCTTCGACGAGAGTGTCTTCGTCGTAGGGCCATTTTGACCCATCTTCGATTGGTAAAACTTGGGAGGACAATACAACAACATTTAACCTTGAGGAGATATACTCAACATCTGTACACACAATGCGATTAGATGCACCTCCCCACCAACGCCTACACTAGTCTCATCCTTCTCCTCGTCGGAATGGCTCCCATTTGATAGGTCGTCCAAATATTCATGACAGTCAATACACGCTGCCCATCATCTCCCTACACCATCCGTTGGCTCAAAATTGTAAGCCAACCTTGATAGCCGTCCATCATCCCCGATTGACATTATATTCCGCCGCACCACCACCATGGCCAGCATCAGCAAGTTCCACTTCTCCGCCACCATTCCCACCAACACTATGCCCCACACCACCACCACCAACCAACTATGGCACTTGCACATTAGCACTCCCGTCGGCCTCGCCCTTGCTCATCGCATCCGCCCTCTACAAAAACTACACATACATCATTAGCCTCCCATATATCGCCGTAGCAGGATTGCTTGCAATCTCCATGTATTGTCGCCAGGTGATATTGCCAACCACCTTTAGTTCGCAGAAACACCCCAATTCTCCAACAACTGCGGGTATCACCGCCTCATTAACAGGCTTCTTCTTGCCAACCTCCCTTCCAAATACACTCGGCATGAACCTTCTGAGCTCAGAGAGACCCATCTCCTTTAGCCCCGGAGCCTGGATTAAGGTCCTTTCACAAATTTAAAGGTTCGCTCTATACGACCCGTCCTGTATGACTCTCTCCCCGCATAACACGAACAAATATTCCATATCTGACAGTATGTACCTACTGCCAATGCTGACGAAATTCACTTATTTCAGACAATCATAAACATAACTAAATATAATACAAAATAATCATCCACATATATATAGTTGAGCTACCAATTATGCCTACGACCATACGATAATAATACAGGCAAACATATATTTTGTACATTATTTGCAATAGCACAAAGTAATACACATATATGTGCTGACGTACATATATATTTCCTAATTTGCAAAGGCAACAATAATAGTATAAATAACTGTTCATATCCGACATCACGTGCCTACCACAATTGTGGATGAAATGCACTTATTTCAGATGATGCTCAATACAACTAAAGATAATACAAATAATCATGCACATGTATATACCTGAGCTACCAATTATGCCTACTGCCATATGCTAATAATATAGATACATAGATATTTTCTATATTATTTGCAATGGCACCAGAGCAATACATACATACACACACATGTGTGTGTCTGTGCATACCTAATTTGCAAAAGCAGTGATAACTGTATAAATAACTGTGCATATTTCTTTGGTTATTTACAAAGAATCATCATTATCACCACTAATACATCATTAACATGGCTAATTACAAAATATCGTCCACATGAACTAAATAGATACATCAGTTAAACATGGTTACTAAGCGTATTTTATACAACCAAATCGTCGTTACACTAATAAAACATTAATGACATATTAAGCGCATGTGAATGATACATACCTCTTCGTGAAGGTTTTCGCTGGATCTACACTAATTCTAACAGTGAAATCCCCTAAATCACAGCGAAACCATATCAAAAAACTAATTCAAACACTATTCTTCTCTCTCTCTCTCTCTCTCTCTCTTTCTTTCTTCTCCGTCTACTCTCTCTCGCACAATAGGGAACATACTCAATTGTGTGGCTTCGGATGAGAGAGTGCAGAGGGATGCGAGCTATTTTGTGCGTGCGGGGAGGTGTTGGCGACCAACAGGCCCTTGCAGGCGCGGTGGGCAGTACCAAGTCCTACCAAAAGCCACAGGAATCAGTGTCGAGCGCGTTACATCCAGGTGGTCAGCTAGCTAGGCACCTATCGAGTCACAGTAGCTCAGTAGGGTTGTTGCCGAGCTAGGGGAGCTCGACAGCTCCCGGCAAGCCTAGGGAGCTCGATGGTCCTGTGGGCCCCGCCAACGCCCAAGCCTCGCTCCTGCCTGCCACACTCGCCCCTGCTTGTCACGCTTGGGTGGTGCGGCAGGTGACACGTGTCACCTGCCGTGCCTACTGAGCTCGGGAACAGGTTTTTTTTTGCAAAAACAGAAGTCCGAGGTTAAATTTGAAAAATATTATGCTACAGTGCTAAATGTCTAAACAGTTCTAGAAGTGATCAGGTGGCTTGTCCTCGAAAACTTATGTGCAGTCGAACGAAGTAGATTCTATCAGTGTAATCTAACTAACCATTTGCTTCATTCACAACCTTGCGCATAGTTGTGAGTACAAATTTTGAAATGCTCCCTAAGTTAGTTGAAGGCCTCTTTTTTTTGGCTTTGGTTTTCAAAGAAGTCGAAATAAACAATGCAGCTTCTCTTAGGGTGTGTTTGGTTGCAAGGACTAGGTGGGATGGGATGGGATGGACCCGTTTTTGTAGGTATTTGGATGGGAGACAAGCAGAGTCAAGGACATCCCACTAGGAATATTCCTTGTAGATCCGGGACCAGGCAATCCTCTTTTTTTCGTGGGATGGAGTCATCCCACATGGTATAGAGTCATCCCACCTCTTTGTTTTTTTAAGTACTGTTTTGTTTAAATTTTTTTAAAAAAAAACTCAAAGGCTTATATGTAGAAACATATCAACAATAGCCTTCAATTTTTTTTTAAAAAAACTCAAATGCCACACATGTCCCACCTTCATCCTTCCATCCAAACAAAGGATGGGACCATTCCATCCCACTTTATCCTTCCAACCAAACAAAAAACTAGGGACAGCATCATCCACATCCACATCGATATTCACCACTGTTTCAGAAGAATATAGCTAAAAAATCATTAATTGTAAGTAAAAATATGGGCCTTAACCCAAAATTAGAGGGCCACAGTTGCTAGCAACTCAATGAATAAAAAATGACGGGGCCAAAGTTGCCAGCAGCTCAATGAATCAATCAGTCAGGCCGGTCGCTGTCACTGCAAGCTTGAAAAGTTCTGCTGTCCTGCCGGTCACTGTTCAGTTGAGGCATGCAGTGAGATGTTCACGTGAAATCACCTCAGGAAACGCCTGCCAGGCACCAGCAACTTTGTCAGTTCAGAGTATAAACCACGTACATCTTGTTGCGCAAAGCGGTGTGTAGGGGTGGAAAACGGTAACGGATAATTCGTTTTATCCGATATTCGTATCCGAGAGAAATCCGAATATGGTAAGCAAAATTCGTATTCGAAAATATTCGTATTCGTATTCGAGAATATTCGTATCCGTATTTGAGAGTATTCGTATTCGTATTCGTATTCGAGAATATTCGTATCCGTATCCGTATTCGAGACTATTCGATTCGTATTCGATCCGTTTCTAGAACCCATGAAAAATCCGTACAAATTTTGTGATTCAAAACTTGAATTTAGGCGGTTTAAAACTGGTAACCGGTAAAAAACCGATGAAAAATCGGCAAAACCATTAGGAATCCGTTTTATCCGATATTCGTATCCGAGAAAATCCGTATTCGAAAATATCCGTCTTCGTATTCGAGAATATTCGTATCCGTATTTGAAAATATTCGAATTCGTATTCGTATTCGTTTTAAAAATATGGATTCGTATTCGTATTTGAGACTATTCGACCGTATCCGATCCGTTTCCACCCCTAGCGGTGTGTACGTACGCGTTTGGCGGTGTGTACGTACGAGAGTACGGCCGCGCCGCGGCGGCGACGACACCTGTACCAGAGTGTCACATGTTGTACCACCGCAGTGTAAGCCAAAAAAAGATACGAAAGACTCGTTGGTATGGGTGTAAAACCGTAACGGATAATTCGTTTTATCTGATATTTGTATCAGAGAAAATATGAATGTGGTAAGTAAAATTTGTATTCGAAAATATTTATATTCGTATTCGAGAATATTTGTATCTGTATTTGAAAATATTCGTATTCGCATTCGTATTCGAGAATATTCATATCCATATTTGTATTCGAGACTATTCAATCCGTTTCTAGAACCCATGAAAAATTCGTACGAATTTTGTGATTCAAAATTTGAATTTAGGCGGTTTAAAATCGGTAACCGGTCAAAAACCAGTGAAAATCGGTAAAACCGCCAGAAATCCGTTTTATCCAATATTCGTATTCGAGAAAATCTGTATTCAAAAATATCTGTATTCGTATTCAAGGATATTCATATCCGTATTTGAGAATATTTGAATTCATATTCGTATTCGTTTTAAAAATATGAATTTGAATTCGTATTTGAGACTATTCGATCGTATCCGATCCGTTTCCACCCCTACTCATTGACACCACGCATGCCGGTCCAGATCGACTTACGCCAGATGCCCGATTAGTTGGGTTTAGGTTGCCGCCGGAAAAGTGTTTCATGCGGTAGGCATTGTGCCTCTACAGAAGGTGTATTGGCGATGTACGCAACATCTCTACCCCTAAAATCCACCAGTTCAGTTCTTTTCTACGACCACCCCAAATTGTACCCCCAACAGTCATGAGTTTTCTTGCATCCACACCAATTCGTGTCCCCAGAAAAACCAACCAGTGAAATCAACGATCAAGGATCAATTCCCACCTTTCTCTCTCCTTACCCACTCATATCCAACGATTCAAATCCAAAGCGGACTCGCGATCCCCACCTGACTCAAAAAAAAAACCACCTCGCCTAATTCTCCCCACGTCCCTGCGCGGCTGCGCCGAATCTTCTCCCCCACGTCCCCTGTCTCCCCCATCTCCGCGACTCCCCGCCGCCTCCTCCCCCCGCTCCGCCGTTCTCCGCCGCTCCGCCTCGCCTCCTCCTCCCCACCACCGCCTCCTCCACCGCTCCTCCGCGCTGCCACCGCCGCCTCCTCCTCCCCACATCGCGCCGCCGCCTCCTCCCCTCCCTCCCACCCCGCGGCGCCGCCGCCACCTCCTCCTCCCCACATCGCGCCGCCGCCTCCCCTCCCTCCCACCGCCGCCGCCGCCGCCTCCTTCTCCCCCCACTCCTCCGCTCCGCCCTCGCCTCCGCCGCCTCCTCCTCCCCCCGCTCCTCCGCTCCGCTCTCTCCTCCTCCGCAGAACTGCCGCATCCTCCTCCCCCTCACCTCCTCCGCAGAAACCGCTCCGCCCTCGCTCCTCCTCAGAACTGCCACCGCTCCTCCCCCGCTCCTCCGCTCCGCTCCGCCCCTCGCCTCCTCCTCCCCACCCCGCGCTGCCGCCGCCGCCACCTCCCCCGCTCCTCCGCTCCGCCCTCGCCTCCTCCTCCCCCTACCCCGCGCTACCGCCGCCTCCTCCTCCCCCGTTCCTCCGCTTCGCACCCGGACGCTGCTGCCACCGCCCCGGGCCGTCGCCTCCTCCCGCACGCCGCTGCTCGCCTCCCAACCTCTGCCGCCAGCGCCGCGCCCGCCGTCGCGGCGCACACCAAGGTCGACCCCTCCGGCCGCTTTTGTAGCCCCCGTGCCGCCCGTTGGATCTAGGCCACCCAGACCACCACCATCCCAAGTAGCGCGCCCCCTGGGGCACCTCCCTCCGCAATGTCTACTCCTTCGACACTGTCGAGGAGTTCTACTGATACGAAACTTCAAATCACCCCCACCTCATAATACCCTTACACATATCTGGTATAATCTGCTATTCTTGTTTTGATCCAATCGTTGTTACAGTGCAGTGTTGGTTTCGTGTGGCGAGGTAAATAGGTTGCGATCTCAGATAGTTGTGGCTTTGCTTGCATAGATTCCTGCGATTATCTGCTTATAGAACTTTTGGTCCAATTTGTATCCTGCCTGCATTGATTTCATTGTAAGTTTGAGATCGTGAGGGTTTGGTTCAGGATATGGTTCGACATTGCAAGTATTTGGTCTGGAATGTGATTTTAGTCTGATGATTCGGTTCTGAATAAGATGTCGTGCTAGGTTTTATAATTTAGAGGTATGATTTTTGCAGAGGTTGCCCGATCATGTGATGTGCTTGTGGGTATGATTCGAACCATAAGAACTTGAAGTAGGATTTAGTAGGTTTATTATGATATTTATGGTGGCCACATCTGGTATTGTAATATGTATACAATTCTCATGCGTAGTCTGCATTGGACGAGTAGCCCTAAGATGAAGGATAGGCAAGTGGATGCATTCTTTTGCCATCTGCCTCAGTAGTCAGTTGTGCACCGAGGCTAGAATTTGGGGTTATTGGATATCTGTTGTAGGAGTTAGGAGGCATATTGATAATCTTTTGAAGTGTCTGTTAGCAACATCTATTTCATGTTTGTAATCATTTTACCGCCGTCGCCTCCTCCTCCCCCCACTCCTTTGCTCCGCTTCCTCCTCCCCCTCTCCTCCACTCCGCCGCCGCGTCCTAATCAAAAGCCGTCGCATGCTTCCACCAAAACCCTAGCCCTCCCTAAACCCCGGCTCCGCTCCGAGCTCCACCTCCGGAGGCGGCGCTCTTCGGGGCGGCTGCGGCGGCTGCGGAGCCGTGGCTCGCCGCTTCCTGCTCGCTGCCCAGAAATCCTCCCCGCACGCGCGGCCTCTCCATCTCCCTCCCCTTCTGTATCTTTTCCGCATGCTGTTTTCCCCTCCAAGTACCTTTGATGATTGGTTCTACCAGAAAGTAACCATCCTTTTGTCCCACCCTCTATTTGCCAGGTATTGGTGGAAGCAAATGGCTCAACACGGACATTGATTTTGAATAGGCCAAGGCAGTTAAATGCCCTCTCCTCTGCAATGGTATGTCTGAAATAGATAGTATTTGTTAAGAGCTCGACTAGCATTAGAGCATATGGCAATAATAGCCACATCTTTTAGAAAGGCTGACAATGGATCTTTTTTGCTTTCATGTTCCAGATTATGGGACTTCTGAGGTGTTTCAATACTTATGAGGAAGAAAATGCAGTTAAAATGTTGATTGTGAAGGTAACTGATTGATAGCACTGCTTTTTCTATTATCATGTAATATTTGATGTTGTTATTAAATATAGGCTATCTATGTCTTGTGCTCTGGTCTTGTAATTCGAGGCCAACCCTTTGATTATTTGGATGCTGTCTATTAACACATAAGTAGAAATAGAAATTGCCGAGTAGAGTAACAAGGCAGTAAGTAACAGTGAACATCTGTTACCCAATCAATTTTCCCAAAATTGAGGATATGGAGAGTTTGCTGTGGTTATTCTGTTTTGAGCATATTACTCCATTCTTATTATGTATTTTCTTGTCTTTCCTTGATCTATGAATCCTGGCTTCTTGCAACAATTTCACATTTAGTACTTGGAGTGTCTTTTATTTTGCTGTTTCTGTTCTTGTTTGTGCTCAGTTTTATTCCTCATTCCCTGCTATTCTTAAGTTACGTTCACTTTGATATTATTGTTGCTATCTCTTCCTTGCCTACTTTAACTACCCATGTCTGTCGTTGGATTCAATCATCACTTTTCTCAGGGGAAAGGAAGAGCATTTTGTGCTGGAGGTGATGTTGCTGCAGTTGTCCGGTCTATAAATAATGGTACTTACAAGTTACGATTACTTCAGCTGTTACTTCAGCTGGATTTGATGCCTTTCCGATGTTGTTCTTCTTTGTTGGTGAACTTGCTTTTCTTTTGATGTTTCTATCAAATATTGAATTTTTAGTTCTTGTGTGTGCAGAGGGTGTCATCATGGCAATCGAGCATCCAGGTATTGCCGTAGGCTCCGCCACAGCTGCAGGGATTGTGCTGTTCAAAAGTAAATACCATGTTCTTGGAACTTATTTGCTTTGTGGTGCTATATTGGATAAGTTTCGGTTGTTTGTATTATTCACGATGTAACACGCTACTTGCTTGTGGATGCTATGCACTTGTAGAAGATAACTGGAGTTAGTAGTTGTTAGTGTTCCGTAGTATTTTCTGAAACTTAAATGGAAATTTTAAAATGAAATGTTCCGTAGTATTTTCTGTAACCACATAATACACTTCCAGAATTGATTTCTTTGTATGTTCTTTACAGTTGATTGAAATGTCTTTGAGACCTCGGTGAGTCCATTAATTGCGTCCAACTTAAACTAATATGAACAGATCTTTTTCCTGTCTGTTCAAACTGTCTGGTTACATTATTCTGATAATTTGGAATTTGGTGAATCCTATTAAAGCCATTGCGCATTCCATGGTACAAAACTACAAGGTTGTTGATTCAGTGGAAGTCTGTTCCATGATTGTTACATGAAGGTTGAAAAATGGGCCTTTTCTTATATACTGCTAAATTTAGTATGATTGGATCATTGCAGGGCCAAGGAGCTACCTAATCCAACGAGTACGGTGCATATTTGTGAGCAAGGAGGTAAGCACTATACGTCAGTTTAATTAGCACAAAATTGTTGTGACTTCTTGACAGTGTTGTGTGTTAGTTTCATATCTCGAAGGTTACATTCACCATCTTGCTTAGAGCTTGTCACCACACCTATTGGCCAGCATGCTTTATTTATTTACATGCACATGTTCTGATACAATCCCTTTTATTTTAGAACAAAAGAAACACAAGTTCTTGTATTATCTATTCGTTTGGTTTTGTCATGGTCACTGCTATCATGTGCTCCAGATTTGACTTTGTCAGTTGCTCTTGCAATTTCATTTTATTTTCCAAGTTGTGTCTGAAGCATGCATGTAATGTGCACCTCTATCATTCACATCTGAAAGTATTCGGATAATAAAAATGCTTTATGTACTTTTTTGGTACAGAAACTAGGTGGTGCAACGGCTGAGATTATGTGCGATCTCCTTTCATTCGAAGCAGACAGAAGAGCTGTTAACATTACGATAAACAGGTAGAGCACTGAGTTTTGCATTTTGACTTGACATCTTTTAATTGTGTGAAATATCTGATATATCCATGTTTATCATTACGTGCATAAGCACCTGATACTGTTCTAATTTCTCTGTCGTGTTTTGCAGTATTGGGACTGAGTTGACTAGAGATGACCGTCAGAAGCTGTACTCCAACTTCGGGTTATTGTAGGTTTCCATTGAAAGCAGCACTAGCAGTACTTGTAGTTAAGACATGTCTCTTTCGCATGTGGTTATAATATTTTGATATCCTCTAGGTATCCATATGGTCATGAAGAATTGGCTGTTTGTGAAGATGTTGACCAGGTTTGTCTCTAATGATGCTCTTGGGTTCAGTGCCTCAACAAACATATTGTCAACTGTTCAAACACACCTCGTATTGCTCTAAATTCCCTTGTTCGTTGATCAACTTCTTGTATGTTACTTACTGGTTTGGGGTTAAGTTCCATTAGGCCGCTAATATGAAGTACAGAAATATCTGTTAAGAGTTCTATCCATGTGTTCGGTGAAAAGACCAGTGATGCCTCTTCAATGTACCATGCCCTAGGCCAAGCGCTTCTTCCTCAAAAAATAGAGAAGCGTGGTATTCCACGTGAGATTTTTTTTGTGGCACATGTTTTATGTATGATGGGCATAAATCAAGCTTGGTTTTCTGACTGCTCTTCTATATCAGCAGTAGTGAGGTGGTTGGTTTGTCCAACACATAATGTAGTTATTTGTCTCATGCTATTGTCTTGTGTTTCCTATGGAATTTGCCCCAAATGGGATACTTATTTGTGAGTGATGGAATGTGGTATTATGACATGGGAGCATATGTTATGGCGTATGTTTTACATGTGATCAGCATATGCCAAACTATTTTGTTTCTTGCCTTCTGTATCAGCAGCAGTTGGTAAAGCTGGTTTAGCTAACAAATATATCATCAATGTTCTGTTCTTTTTCTTGTTCTATTGTGCCTGTCATTAGTAGCAACAATTAATTTTAACTCTTGACCTTTGGTCTTTTGTGCTTGTTAGTATAGCCATATTTTTTAGTGGCATGTTCAGATTTATTTTGTCGATTTTTATTGTTATTTTTTAAGAGATATGAGTTGCATCTAAAGCATTCTAGAGTTCAGACTTCAGACTATTTGCCATATCTTCATCAAAGTGAAACCTGTGCTGTTAAATAAATTATTCTGACTGCCATAACACTTTTTCTTGCTCATCATGTAGGTGCGTGGTGTAATGGAGAAGTACCCTCCATACCAGTCTATTTTTGCGAAAATTTCATATGGTGAAAGCCAGATGTTGGATAAGGCCTTTTACGCAAGTGCTGAAGCAAGTATAAAATTTAAGAACACCTGCCTAAATTATATATCTATCTTGGTACAGGGTTGTTTTTATCTGGAACTATGCTTCCTGCATTTAAAATATTCTGGGCTCACCACAGCTACCTTTTTTTGCATTCATGAAATATTTCTATAATGGACCCGATTTTTATAATGGATCCGATGCCTATACCTACTAGAGAGTTTAAGCTTAAACCTCGAAGGTTGTGGTATGTTCATAAAATAAAAAATATTGCCAACAATGTGGACTTGGCCATGGAATTAGTCAATCCTAAATGGAATGACAATATTTATTTCGGCGTCGTATATTGCCAACATGGGTTCCAAGAACTGCAGACTGGTGATTGCTTATAACTTGCACACTACTAATTAGTTCTACATATATGTAATAATGTTTTCCTTCTACAGGAAGCTGATAGGCTTTTTTGTTATCAACTTTATGCGCTTGTGGAATGGTATTAGATTACCATTGTTTTCAATTGTGAGTAAATAATCTTTTGTGTACTTGGTAATAACATTCTACAATTAATTGTTATTTTATGACAGTGAAGTGTAATAATTCGTACAGGATGGGAATGCACTGAGGACCAAATTCTTGGTAGAGATGTTGAAGTACAAGGACAACGAATCTAAATACAACATTCCTGAAGATATACAAGAACTTATTAGGCGTGTGAGGATTTAGGTGGCTTCAAAAGATGTAATAGCTGTGATGTTATTTATTTGCAATGTTGCTCTTTAAGTATAATTGCTATGGACTCAACAATATGATAACTCATCATGAATTCCTTTTGGCATGAGTCTTAATCTATCTCACTATTTACTTCATTTTTAAGAAACATAGTCTTTTTGTTTTTTACCGTAGCGTTAGCACGAACAAGGAAAAAATATTGTCATTTGGTTGTTTTCATGTGTATCCCTCAAATACCGCCGTAGCGTTAGCACGGGCACTCTACTAGTGTCTATCAATTTTCCAGAGAACCGCAAAGGATTGACGACGGATGATACCACCGAAAGAGTTTCAGGCGCAGCAAAAACGACGAAACCTATGGTAGTAATTCAAAATCATTCAATAGATGAACACGGATTGAATTACAGAGAAAAAGTTCTACTAGCTACTATCAATACAGAAGGCTCACTGTTTTCTATCGAACTAATGAAAATAATAAAAACGGCAATAACACCCCTAGAGACTTCACAGTCATAGATAATGAAGTTACAATAAGCCCCTCAAATTTATATATAAGGAGTGGCAGTTAATGTTGTGATATGCGTTTTCTGGTTTTACCTATGTGCTTTCCATGTATCTTGAAACGCCACGTCTTTTATCAAACGTTGTGCCTTGCCATAACAGCCATTATGTAATGCCAGGGAGACCCAGTAGGACAACTCAACCACTTTTCCTCTGCCAGGGAGACGTGGCCAGCTGCATGCTTACCCTAGCATGCATGCACGCCACCTATGCCCTGCACCCTGCAGAAGTCAACACCCAGCCCCCTCCTTAAATCAACCCAGCAGATAGCCATCGCCACACCCATTTCTTCGCCCAAGCCGATACCCGGGTAGGTCCCCTCACCCTAGCTTTAAGGGAAGGAAGGGAGAGTGTACCTGGTGCGAGCCGAGGGAGGCGCGGTGGCGCAGACCGGAGCCGAGGACGGCGGCCAGGCCGCTGGCCGAGCCGACTGGGCGGCGGCGCCCCAGCGCCCCACCGCCGCGCGTGCCATGGGAGGCGCGGATTTGGTCGGGGCCGGCCGGATCTGAGGCGAGGTAGAAGGGGGCGAGCAGGGGGAGGCCGGCGGTGGAGAGCCCGAGGGCGGCGGCGGTGAGCTCCTGCGCAGCCGCATGTGAGAGAAAGAGGGAGGGGAGTGAGATGGGAGGGGAGGGCGGAGGAGGCGAGGGAGTCGACGGCGGCGGCGAGCTCGGGGCCGGCGAGCCCGAGCTCAGCCGTGTGCCACCCCGCGCGCCCCAAGCCGCCTGGAGGAAAGCCGGTGGGAGGGAGAGAGTGGGGGTAGGAGAGGAGAGGAAGGGGGCAGCGGGAGAACCGCCGGCGCCGCCGCGCCTGGCTGCGCGCCGCCCCGGGCGGAGAAGAGGAGGAGGAGGCCGTTTCGGCCGAATGCATTTGGAGAGAGAGAGAGAGGGAGATGGGTAGGTGAGGGAGGAAAAGAATGTTGGCTGGCCGGTAGAAAAAAAAGTAAAAGGGGGCCGGCCGGGTAGAGAAAGAAAAAAGAAAAGAGGAGAAAAAGAAAGAGGGAAAAACGGGGGTTTTCGAGACCTGCGCGGCAGATCCCTAAAACCCGTGCGTTCCTGCGCCAGAAACGGGATATGCGTAGTATCGTCGTGGCCCATTTAATCTCTGGTCTTGTATGATGCGTTAAAATTGGACTGTTTGTTTGCCCAGGTGGAGGTCGCGAGTCGATGCCTTCCGCACGTCGTTCCGCTCTGCTCGGCTAACAGGCAAGTACATGGTAGAGCGGTAGACCAAGGTTTATGAATATGCGATGTTTATCTGGTATGATGATATTTATGTAGAAATGCGTTGATTACATGATATCTATGTGGAAATGTGATATTTACCTGACATAAGGTTGCATGGTAAATGATGGTAATGATGATGGAGTGAGGTAGGCAAAGATTCTTGTCTACTAGTAATGCTAGTGATGAGCGTGATTATGATCATGGGCATATGCATTTGCATGAGGAGCACTCAAGAGTGAGGGCGGTGAGAAAGTCCCTAGCTATGAGTAAAGCTAGCGGACTAATCCGGAGTGCTCTTGAGTAAGACCTACTTCGGTAGGCCTCCACGGGAGTGGAGGGGTCCCGTGCCTATGAGGGCGGGCCCACGATGGGTGAACATCGACGGGTGTTCACTCGACAGTACCGGTACTTGCAAAGTGAAGAGCATATGAGCATGTAGAGTAATGAGGCATGGCATTGATGACATTGCATTGTTTGGCTATGAGAATGATGTTATGAACATGATGATATATGTGCATTATGTTTATATGCTTACTTATGTTGGTAGTGTCTATTGTTCTATTATGTACTTGCTGAGTCTTTGGACTCACCCTTGCTTTGTTGTTTTTTTTTGTTAGGTAACTATTGAGGACGTCTTGCACGGGCGTGTGTAGCACATGAATGACTTCACGTTCTTGCAGCACTTCACATATCTAGCTTTTGGTAGTATATTTAATTCTACTAGTAAGTTAGAAAAGTTGTTTAAAAAAATATGGTGTAAGTGGTTGTTGCTTCATGATCAAGGTAGAGTTTGCTTAAATTGCTTAGCAGATGACTAGAAGTGGTATTATTATGCAGTGATGGTAGCACTCTAGGCCCAGAGGATGGGTGGGGGTGTTACAGTTGGTATCAGAGCGGGCGTTAGGTCCGTGGTAAAGAAATTTGACAATCTAGGTTAATTATTCAACTAAAATTTGACTTAGGCCTAATAATTAAATTAAAATTTGACACACTGGTGCACCATAGGATGGGGAATGGGTCTTACATTGCATTTACGCTTTCGCAGCCTTGATGTTGATCTGTGCTGTTGAAATGGATGTTTGTGAGCAAGCTGTGTGATTGGCTATCTGTCTTGAACAGAGATGCCGAGAGCTAGATGACGCGGACGTGTGCACAGTAGGATGGATTGGGTCAAGCATTGCGTTTTCGCTTCTGTTAGTCATGTTGTTGATTTGCAATGCTTGATGTTGATGCTTGTGGGTTGATAGCAAGCATTTGAACTGGTTATTTGTGTGTCCTACGGGACTTTGCCGTGATTGTGTCGTGTACCGATGCAATAGAGACTGAGACCGTGGCCACTGGAGAAGCCTGGTCATATTGCCATTTGTGGCATTGAGGTAGTGATGTTTTGCTTGAGTTTCGGGAAGTTGGTTCCCTTTGGTTAGCAACTCGTTAAGTTATTTGATAAATACCCGATAGCGGGGAGTGTTCTATGCAAGTTTGGTATTCGGGAGAATTCTGATTATATGAATGATTGGAGTGACTTGCAAGATGAGACCAATATTTTTGGAGAAGGCAATATCCAATAGTGGTTGAAGTGTTGGATTAGGCGTGTGTGGGATATGATGGTTAAAATAACAAGTTGGTAGGACATAGTATTCTAGATTGTGAGAACCTAGGAGAGTAATTAACTTTAGTTATGGTTGTGGGATCAAAGTTGATTTGAATTCAATGGGGATTCAGTAGTAACATGAGAAGTAGCAGTGTAAAGCATATCCATTTCTGTTTAATAGTTGGATTTGAATTATTGGTGAACAAGTAGGTAATTATAGTTGCTTAGACTGTTGAGCCACATTGAATGAATGGTATCATGATGGTCCCAATCGATTAGCCCAATCGTGCAATCTAGGCATGCTAAGAAGTGTGCTAATTTATTATTTTGGTGGAAATCCCTCCTGGGAGTTATCCTTTCAATTGGTAATAGGTGAATGATTATAAAGCTAAGTCCACTAATCCCGCACCCTGATTGATTATTATAATCATGACCAATGTTTTGGAAGATTCTAATAGTAGTAATGTTAGAACTCTATTGGGATTAGTTGGGAGAATAAGAATGAGGATCCTAATGTCGGATAAATCTTCCAGTTAAATTGAATGGGGAAAAATTATTATAGAGTTAAGTGAGACTCAATTATGAGCGATAAAGCTAATAATATTCTAGTGAGATTTGGTGGCAAAAATTTAAGCATGAGTTGGTGGAGTTGCCACTGCATTTTGTAGGGAATCGTGTGCACGCCTACGGAAGTAGAATAGATGGATTCTATGCTTAAAAGCAATTGTGGGTTATGAAAGTGCATACCATGTGTGTTAAAAATCCGGGTGATTGATCATCCTTAGAGTCGAGCTGGTGGAGATTAGTTAGCGCCTTGGAATTAGGTGCTCATGGGATTATTTGTTGATAGTGGGCCTTTTGATCAAAGAGCCTTGACCACATCTTGTGGTATGCGCGCTTGATAGGTGTTATAATTGTGTTGTTTTGTACAGAAAGGTGGTAATGTTTGATGAACTAAAGAGTAAATATGGAAGAATAGAGTATCTGGTGAGCCGTGGAAAGGTTCAAGATGGGATACTAAAAGTCAATGACTTATGTGTTAGCAAATTGATATTTGCTAAACTGTGTAAGCAGTACAAGAGGTACTGGCTTGTTGTGGTTATGGGAAAGAGAATTTAAATGGGTTTCTATGTTGGTATTAGGAAGAAAAACTTTGTGTTTTAGCGTGCATTATCATTTGGGGTTTATGACTTCAAAGGAGGTCATGTTCGGTTCTATCCATGATGAATGCTTAGAGGTGCGGCAGTAGATCCGCATGACTCACAGATGGATTTATGTGCATGTGTCATAAGTGTTACCTGACTTCCCTCACTTCTGCATATGAGATTTCCCGGACGAGTGGTCCGTGGCGCTCCCAAACGCGTAAGTTTCGGGCGTACCTAGGAACGAAATCTTAGGCGTACTCAGGTATAAGTCCCGAGCGTTTCCCAAACATGTAATTTCGGTTGTCTGGAGTTAGTCTAAAGTGGGCCTGGGCGCGTCAACTAGGGTAATGTAATATGTGGATTTTGTTGCATCTCTCCGTCTCTTGGTGTTAATTGCCTAATATGGTTGTTGTGATGTCGTTGCATCATTGAAAGAGTGAATCCCGTGTGGGGGAGTTTTGTAGTTGTTTTGGGGGGAGTGAGTGATCAACTCATTCTAAAGTCCTGTCTTGTTGGAGAATGAAAGCTGTTGGGATTTCGTTCTGTTTTTTTTTATGTTTAAACTTGGTAGACTTCTTGACTTTGGGGGGTTGCTGAAGGATTGGAATCCCTTGCTCTCAAAACGAATGTTAGTCATAACATGAAGCTCTATTGGGCCTAGATCTAGAGTGAGATGGTTGATATGTTGGTAATAGGGTGATAATAAAGATTTGTGTGGCTAATAGAGTTCTGAGTTGATCTTAGGCCATGATCCTGGTGGTAAATTGATTAGGGATAAAATTAGCCTTAAAGGCGAAACTAATGGTCGATTGTGTCTTCGCAACTAGTAGTGTCTATGGGAATTAATGGTGACTGATGTCACATTTAAGTTGGTAAAGCCTGGGTAGCAATGAGAGTATGAGATTTTGGTGAAAGAACTACCCTGACTTATGTTTTTGAGGTAATCAGCGTTAGGGGTTAATGTTTTAGATTGCTTGATTCCCATATCATAGCTTGAGGTAATGATGAAGTAGGGCTATTGGAAGATTTAGTTATTTGATGTTAAATGAGATCCTAACGGAGCTTACCTCATTTTTGGATATGAGAGGTTGAGAGTTGGTGTATGATTTGTTCTATCCATGTTTGGTGATCATTATTTAAAGAAGTAGTTAGAGGAATAATCCATTCCATGAGTTAAAGTCGACCATTGATGGGATTAATCGTAAGGCCAATAGAGTGTGAATTGAAACCCTAGAAATAAGGGTACTGAAGGGATTGAACTGATGGGAACCAATGCAATTTTAATGGGGCATGAGAGACTATCTGTCGGCAAATGTGTCGTTGGTGAATGGGATTTTACTTAGGTAGTATACTAAAGCTTCCCCAGATTTATGGGAACGTTGCCCTAGGATTGAATTGGCCTTGTAGCTCATAATGGGCGATGGAAGAATGAATTGTTGTATGGCCATCTAATGAGTAATTGGAATGTTTTGATATCTCGAAGTATGGGTTAGTGAGAACTGTCTTTGCGAGTTTAGTCACATGGATGGGTGATCGATACTGATTTTAAGGGACACGAAGTAAAATATCTCTCGTGTTATCGATTGAAGTGATTGATCGACAGACAAAGGATTATTTTGGGTTCCCCTGATTTGGGAATTTGTTCATGGCCACTTTGAGGGATAGTGGATTTAAGTGGAAAGATGCGGTATTTCCGCATTTTACTTGTGGTCTATGTGGTTTTTGGCTAAGGCGTTATCCTTATGCCTAGAAGAATATGCTTTTTTTTCTTGGAAAAGGAAAAACTGATTTGGGGAATAGAAATATTTCGCATGGTATATGCGGCATAAAGTTGGTTGTTAGGTTAAGGATTGATTTCCTGTCTGGTTTTCACTCTGAGTGGATTTATTGTGATGAAATGGTTTCCCGAGAGGAAACAAAATTTCCTTCTGATTTGAGAGAAGGGTTGATGTTTGTGGATGAATGGGTTGGTTCTATGAATGTTGCGTGATACTTCTCTTGTAAAAGAGAAGAGCTCTCCTTGTTGCAAATAAGAGTAGCCTTGTCTCTTTTGTGCAATCAATGGGAGTGTTTTTCCTGTAGGATTGGAGGTTTTCTTATGCCGAGGCATGAGAATGGAGTCTATGCACGGAGTGCACAATATGTTTCGATGTTGAGAAAGTTCTTGCGAGATCTAGAGCATGAGGTTACGTTAGAACCAGTGTCCTTAAAGCAAGACCTCACCTGCGAGTCCCATCCAGTTCGGATTCTGGAGGAATCGGAGAAAGTGTTGAGGAATAAACTGATAAAGTATGTTAAGGTGCTTTGGTCGCATCAGTCTGAGCGAGAAGCGACATGGGAGTTGGAGTCTCGCAAGCGCGAGAAGTACCTAGAGTTGTTCTCCTCGGGTATGAGTTAAAGTTATGTTATGTGTAGATCATTTTTTTTTTGTTTCTTTTGTGCGGATTGTTGAACGCCAGAATTCGGGGTCGAATTCTGTTAAGGGGGGTAGAATGTAATGCCAGGGAGACCCAGTAGGACAACTCACCCACTTTTCCTCTGCCAGGGAGACGTGGCCAGCTGCATGCTTGCCCTAGCATGCATGCACGCCACCTATGCCCTGCACCCTGCAGAAGTCAACACCCAGCCCCCTCCTTAAATCAACCCAGCAGATAGCCATCGCCACACCCATTTCTTCGCCCAAGCCGATACCCGGGTAGGTCCCCTCACCCTAGCTTTAAGGGAAGGAAGGGAGAGTGTACCTGGTGCAAGCCGAGGGAGGCGCGGTGGCGCAGACCGGAGCCGAGGGCGGCGGCCAGGCCGCTGGAAGAGCCGACTGGGCGGCGGCGCCCCACCGCCGCACGTGCCAGGGGAGGCGCGGATTCGGTCGGGGCCGGCCAGATCTGAGGCGAGGTAGAAGGGGGCGAGCAGGGGGAGGCCGGCGGCGGAGAGCCCGAGGGCGGCGGCGGTGAGCTCCTGCGCAGCCGCATGCGAGAGAAAGAGGGAGGGGAGTGAGATGGGAGGGGAGGGGGAGGAGGCGAGGGAGTCGACGGCGGCGGCGAGCTCGGGGCCGGCGAGCCCGAGCTCAGCCGTGTGCCACCCCGCGCGCCCCAAGCCGCCTGGAGGAAAGTCGGTGGGAGGGAGAGAGTGGGGGTAGGAGAGGAGAGGAAGGGGGCGGCGGGAGAACCGCCGGCGCCGCCGCGCCTGGCCGCGCGCCGCCCCGGGCGGAGAAGAGGAGGAGGAGGCCGTTTCGGCCGAATGCATTTGGAGAGAGAGAGAGAGGGAGATGGGTAGGTGAGGGAGGAAAAGAATGGGGGCCGACCGGTAGAAAAAAAAGGAAAAAGGGGGCCGGCTGGGTAGAGAAAGAAAAAAGAAAAGAGGAGAAAATGAAAGAGGGAAAAGGGGGGTTTTCGGGACTTGCGCGGCAGATCCCTGAAACCCGTGCGTTCCTGCGCCAGAAACGGGATATGCGTAGTATCGTCGTGGCCCATTTAATCTCTGGTCTTGTATGATGCGTTAAAATTGGACTGTTTGTTTGCCCAGGTGGAGGTCGCGAGTCGACGCCTTCCGCACGTCGTTCCGCTCTGCTCGGCTAACAGGCAAGTACATGGTAGAGCGGTAGACCAAGGTTTATGAATATGCGATGTTTATCTGGTATGATGATATTTATGTAGAAATGTGTTGATTACATGATATCTATGTGGAAATGTGATATTTACCTGACATAAGGTTGCATGGTAAATGATGGCAATGATGATGGAGTGAGGTAGGCAAAGATTCTTGTCTACTAGTAATGCTAGTGATGAGCGTGATTATGATCATGGGCATATGCATTTGCATGAGGAGCACTCAAGAGTGAGGGCGGTAAGAAAGTCCCTAGCTATGAGTAAAGCTAGCGGACTAATCCGGAGTGCTCTTGAGTAAGACCTACTTCGGTAGGCCTCCACGGGAGTGGAGGGGTCCCGTGCCTATGAGGGCGGGCCCACGATGGGTGAACATCGACGGGTGTTCACTCGACAGTACCGGTACTTGCAAAGTGAAGAGCATATGAGCATGTAGAGTAATGAGGCATGGCATTGATGGCATTGCATTGTTTGGCTATGAGAATGATGTTATGAACATGATGATATATGTGCATTATATTTATATGCTTACTTATGTTGGTAGTGTCTATTGTTCTATTATGTACTTGCTGAGTCTTTGGACTCACCCTTACTTTGTTGTTTTTTTTGTTAGGTAACTATTGAGGACGTCTTGCACGGGCGGGTGTAGCACATGAATGACTTCACGTTCTTGCAGCACTTCACATATCTAGCTTTTGATAGTATATTTAATTCTACTAGTAAGTTAGAAAAGTTGTTTAAAAAAATATGGTGTAAGTGGTTGTTGCTTCATGATCAAGGTAGAGTTTGCTTAAATTGCTTAGCAGATGACTAGAAGTGGTATTATTATGCAGTGATGGTAGCACTCTAGGCCCAGAGGATGGGTGGGGTGTTACACATTAACTGCTCTCATGTATTCAATTAACCTTTTGCGCTGTAAACCATCACAACCCTGGCCAGTTATACGTATATTCACTGGTGGGGAAAGTTGATTATTACCCTTTATTAGTCGTCAATGGGCATAATTGGTCGACGACCAATTATGCTAAATAAATCATATACACACATGTATATATACATAACACACACATATGTATATGTATAAATATGGGTATGTATATATATGCATACACACACATATCCATATATATCTGGTTAGAGGTATAACCAGGCTTAATGTGCCCTATTTAAGGTATTAGCTGGGCCTTGGCTAATTGGGGTCTAAATGAAATTCTATTTTGACTTCCCTTGGCTAAAAATGTTAACTTAGTCAAGGATCCTCGTCAACTAGCCTCATGCCTTGAGTAAATAAAATATTTTTCTTAAGGCTTGTTGCTTCAAAACAAGTTTTAAGAAAATATCTTCGTCTTTCAAATCATATAAGTCATTTAATATTGACGTGGGAGATAAAGGTCTTCTCCTCCGGTGAAACCGCATGTCCTATCTAAGTGGGACACGATCACTATTTTACTATTGAAAGTGGGGATGCAATTAAGGTAAAGAGTATAGAAGATTATCTAAATTTTACCTTATCTTTTCACCATGTGTTTCACAACTTTCACCTTAAAGCCTTTCATCTTCCTTAAAACATTCTTCCCCCTCCTTTCATATTTTTCGGGTTCTTAATTTCGACATTATCCATGGTGGCTTGGAGCAAATCCGTTCCTTTCGAGGAGTAAATCCAACTACTCGAGGACCAAAGTTGTATTCCAGCCAAGGCTTTGGTTGGATGGAATTCAACTGGTGATGATACTAAACCAACCCTTAATCCTGGTTACATCCCTTTATTTAAATCTTTCATTTACATGGGCTTTCGTTTATCAAAAAGTGATTTCTTAGCCAATGTTATTGAACATTATAACCTGGAATTGGTCTACTTGTGTCTAAATTATATCTTAATTCTTAGTGTTTTCACACATCTCTGTGAAGCTTTTCTTGGTGTTCCTCCTTCCGTTCGCCTTTTTCACCATTTCTATCAATACACTCCGTATGATAACACTACTGACTAGTACCCCACACTGCCAATTAAGGATTCATGGTGTGATTACCACAAGGAGTGGTTTTATTCTGATATCCTAGAAGGTAGCTGTCTGCGGTGTACCAAGAAAATGTCTCCAACTTGAACGAAGATAGCTTTTACCCTAACTGTTGAGGAGAAGAAGGTGGTCCAATTTATTGCGACCTTAGTGGAGAATGGTCTTACTAGTTGTAAGATCGTTTACAACTTCCTCAAGAGTAGGATTAGCCCTTTTAAAAAAGAGGGTTCCTTTCTTATAATAGATATAGGTGCCTTACTCATTTCACAACTAGTTTTTGAATTTAATAAGCTATTGGATTCAACTAGGTCTGCAAGGATACATGTTGATGCGAATACTATCCCGAGCAGGGTTGTGTATAATAACTTTAGTGAAGAGCTTATAAACTTTTTTAATGAGGTAAAAATCTATTTCCTACTAAGATTTCTTACTGTGAACAAGGAAATGAAATTACAACTAATTGTTAAAATATGCAAAAAAAAAAAGTCAAATACTTAGCAAGGATGATACCTTCATGAAAGATAATAATAATAAATATTTAGAGATTATGAAGCTTTAAAGGTCAATACCACAACTTAGAAAATATTAAACCATGCTACCTACTACTTTCTTATTTTTTTTCTCTTTCAGAGAACTTAAAGAGGCAAAATCATTTTCTAGACCAACAAGTTTGAATCTAAGTTGCTATCTGCCAAAAACAAGATCAAGGAACCAGAGTTCAAACTTGTTGAAAACTCTGGACGCCTAACAGAGAGTGAGGAATAATGCTTCCATCTTCAATCTAGAATTGTAAAAATGTATGATGATTGCAAGGAAAAACTCAAGAATGCATTGTGTTTTAGGAGAAATACAATGATGACTTTGTTAAACATGAAGAAGAAATGACATGCAATATCTCTATTCAAATGTTTAACTTATTGCAATAGAAGGAGATACAATTTATTAATTTCCTTTTTTTTCATTTTTAGATCTTTAGAAAATGATCAAAGGTCCTAGGGTTACTCTTAATCAAGAAAAAGCGGAGAAAAGGGCATATATATAATGCAATTAACTCTCTGATCAGATGTTGAAAATCTTGAGAAAGAAAAGAAAGCATTAATGGCACATACTGAAAATAGCACAGTCAAACATGTCTACTTTAATTCATATTCTCGACCAGTTGAAGAATATTACTCAGAAGCTTATGTGTATTGTGGTTGTGATTAAGAAAGATAACCTAACTTCGGAAGAGCTCATTAATTGTATTAATGGTCAACTGACCTTGCATGTGAAGCACATTCTAGAGATGGCCAAGACAATGAAGGAATCCCTCTAAGCAGTCTTGGCCAGTGTAGTGATTACACTGTTCATCAAGTTGATCGAGTTCTACAGAGACATAGTGGGCTTGGAGAAACTTCTTGATTTGCATTTGAGCTATGCTGAAGAAATTCAAAAAAGAAAGGAAGAGGTTGCGACTTCTGTAGCTACCCTAGTTCAAAATTCTGTAGCTACCCTAGTTCAAAATCAAAAATTTACTGTTAAGAACAAATGATTCTTTTTAAGCATTTTGTGGGCATGTAATGAACATGTGATAATGTAAGTGTATCTTGTGATTCCTTTGCTTCATATGTTTTGATATTATACTGGCCCCCGGTTGTGATTTGTGTACTAGTGGTATGGTAAACTTCACAAGGTCAAAAGAATGTGATGTGTGATTTTTTAAGGCTGTACAACCAGTATATCCTTCACAATATTTCTGGTACAAACTAGAAACAAGTTTAAAATAAAGTCAATACAACGAGTTTCCTAGTAGTAAGTACTGGCTTATAGGGAATGTCTCTTCTAGAAGTTATCTTAGAACTCGACCAGTGACTATGTATATGTTAGAAAACCGCAGTCAGAAATCATGTAGGCCAGCCTTTATCACAAAAAAATATAGAATCACAAGAATTATAAAATAATTATATAACAGATAACAAAGAGTTTATGAGAACATCAAATTTATTAATAACAAAGAATATTTTATACATAATACTTGAAAAGATGCTCTATGTTCTAAACATTTGAAAGATTCTCCCATCTTCCATGGCAAGTCGAACATATCCTGGTCGGTTGATAGATACTACAGTAAGAGTACATTTCCATTAAGGAGATTACTTGTTCAAATTTGATTAATTCTGGATTCGCCTAAGAACCAAATCTCCCATGTTGAATGTTTGTGGTTGAACTCTTCTATTGTAATATCGTCTTAGCCCTTGTAAGTAGGCTGCTGATCTGATCAATGGTTGATCACATTTCTCCTTGAGTATCCTGATATCATCTTTGCGTTGCTCATTTTGATTGACCTTGTCCTGATGATCAATTATTGTAGGTCTCAAGTGGATTTCATTGGGCAATACGGCTTCTACTCTGTAGACCAATTGAAATAATATTTCACCAATAGCTCTGCTGGTCATAGTGCGTAAGGCCTAGAGCACTGAGTAGAGCTCATCTACCCAAGCCCCTCGAGTGTACCTTGAGATAGTCAAAAACCCTTTTCTTCATGCCCTTGTACGATTTGGCCATTAGGACGCTCGACTGCTCCATTACTCTGTGGGTGAGAGTGACTGAAGAGAAGCATATTTTTGTAACTATTTCATCAAAATAATCTTGGAAAAATCACTAATAAATTGTGATCCATTATCCATAATAATGTGATTAGGTACGCTAAAACATGTGACTATGTTCTTTGTGAAGGACTTTTTTGCTGCTGATGCCATAATAGTAATAACTGGCTTAGCTTCAATCCATTTTGTCATTGTATCAATAGCCATGAAGAGGAATTTGTATCCATTAGTTGCCCTAGGGAGGGGTCCAACAATATCAATTCCCTGTGCTGAAAATGGCCATGACAATGGCATTGTTTGTAATTGATTTGTTGGTTGGTGCACTTATCGAGCATGGAACTAACATTACTCGCAAGTCTTAACAAGATGCATATCATCTTGTAGTGTGGTGGGCCAATCATAACTATGTCATAATGCTTTACCAAGAAGTGTTCTATAGGAAGCATGTGCTCCACATAAGTCCTCATTTATAAAAGTTTAACCCCCTCTTATTGGGGTATGCATTACATGGGAACACCATGTTCTCTTTTTGTATAGATTACGATCAACTAGTTTGTACATGCGTTCTTTTCAAACTAATCCTTTTCATGGGTATGCTCGGGCATTGTCCCATGCGCAAGATAGTTCCTCAATGGTTGGATCCAATTTGTATCGTGCTTGTGAACAACGACCTCTTATGTGGTCATTTGTGCCTCTATTGTTGTAACTATTGTGGGCTTAGACAAGTATTCAAGAAATACACTGTTGGAATAGGTGATCGTGAGTACCTCAATTTTGATAATTGGTTCACTAAAACATTGTTTTTTTTGTGGAATGTATTGGACTTCAAACTACAAAAGTGCTTTTTTTTCTTCCAATTTCCTTACTTCTCCAAGGTACACTGATATTCTTTACTAACCTGGTTTACGACTAGGTGTGAATCACCTTTTGTTAAAAGTTGACAAAATCTAATGGATTTGGCTGCTCAGAGCCCGGCTAGCAGACCTTCATACTCTGTCATATTATTGGTGGCAGAAAATTGTATTTGAATAACATATTGCAGCTAGTTGCCTTGTGGCGTAACCAATATGACACCAGCCTGGAAACTTTGAATTCAAGAGACCCATCAAAATATAGTGTCAAGTGGTCATCTACATTGGATTCATTCTGTTCCTATGGTTTAGAATTAGTCCATTCAGTGAAAAAGTTAGCCAAAGCTTGAGATTTTATTGCTATTTTAGCAATGAAATAAATGTCAAACTCTTCGAGTTGCATTGCCCATTTAGCAATAAAACCACTTGCCTCTTGATTTTGGGGTATACTCCTCAAGGGAAAAGACAGGCACAGTAATCTTATGAGATTGGAAATAATATCATAGCTTATGGAAAGCCATTAGTAGAGTGTAGAATAATTTTTAGACCTCAGGATATCACTCTTTTCATCCATGTAAAACTTCACTTACATAGTATACTGGTTTTCATCCATATAAAAGTTCACTGTGCTGACCATATTAGGTGTAGCAACCAAGTATATCAATAAAGGTTCCCCTAGAGAAGGTGAAACTAGTATTGTTGGCTTAGCCAAATAAGTTTTTATGTCCTTGAAAGCTTTATTTGCTTCATTCGACCAATAAAATCTATTATGTTTACATATTACCTTAAAGAAAGGCAAATCACATTCTCCTGATTGAGAAATAAAATGCCTGAGTGCCACAATTCGACCAGTTAAACCTTGTACCTCCCTTATAGTGGAAGGTGGTTGTAAAGCTTCAATGGCACAGAGTTTTCCAGGATTAGCTTCGATTCCACAAGAACAAATGAATGATTGGTAGATCCTGTATGTTGTGGTTATAGACCAAACAGAGAGAGAGTATGGTAGTGGAGAGTTAGGTGAGTAAAATGGCTTGGGCTTCTCCCCATGGCCTGTGTCGTATATATATATACCCACATGAGAAGTGCTTTTACAACTATACCCTTACATCTGAGTATTCCCCTCAGGGGTACTCATGTCATTATATATGTCCCATTTCGGGCCTTACATTCCTCTAGCAGGCCTGCTGGGCTTAGGTGGGGGCCACCCCTATAACAGGAGCCTCTCATGGTGAAGGGCTTCACGGGCCGAAGCCATGTTGCTGAGCCCTTTGGCCCCCTCTGTCCCTGCGGCCTGTGAGCTTTCCCAACATTCGTCGAAGCCTTACTACTTGGTATGGTGTCTGCCCCGTCGCCAGAGCATAGCGCTGGGCAGGCTGGTGAAGCCTCCCTTGCTTACAGGGCCCAACAGTGGCTGGCTCGAGGCTGTCTTCGGGGCCGAAGGTCGAAGCCGAGCCCGCCTTGGCGGGGTGGCCTGGTGGCCCGGGCCATGTTCGACCGCGAGTTCCCCGGGCGGCGGGGCCGAAGTTGGAGCAGGGGCGGACCTCGCGCCCATGGTGTTTCCTGGGCGTGAGGTGTGTGCGGCTTCGCGGTCCCGGTGGTGCGATTTAATGACCCCTTAAATCGCGTCGACCCCTGGGCTGGCAGGGGCAGGACGCTGTGGACGTACTTGCTTTCCCCGTCGGGGTGTATACGCGGCAGGCCAAGATTGGCGCGCCGTGGGCTGTTAGCGGTTGCGCAACCGCGGCCGTTCGCCCGTTCCCCAGAAAAGCGGGGCACGCGGTGGGTGGGGGGGTTGCGGCGTCCGCCCGCCTACCGGCGTGCGCCTCGCTGGTAGTGAGCGGTTGTGCTTGTCCCTCACGGGCAGTTGGACTGTCGAGTACCCATCGACCGCGATCCCGTCGATTGGCATGCCACCGGTTGACCTTCCGCCAGCCTGGCGACTCCTCGCGGGGTGAGCCTGGGTATAAATACGCTGGTGTCGCGGTCTGTTCCTTGCTCACCCGTGGTTACTCATCTTATACCTGCACACGGTTATCTTCTCACATGCAGGCCAACTATTGTTCATCCGCGTTTGATGATTGCGTCTACTGACGCTAATGTCAACGAGCGCTGATGAACAATAGACGACCTACTTATGGGAATACGTCACAGCTCGCTGTAGGAGTCTTGGACGTCCACAGGGTCCTGCTCGCGCACCACGCTTTCATATGGAAATGGCAAGGCTTGACCTGCTCTCGTAGACAGAAATGCTTGAGTCTCTCTGCGTCCTCTAATTGCGCCCACCGGCGTTACCATCAGGGGATGTTGATGTACTGAAGCTTTTCTGTTTACAAGAACATGCCAAAACCTGCCACAAAGTTGGGACGTCGCGGGACCTCTGATTCGTGGGGGCTAGGGGCCGAAAGGCCGGCTTGTACCCCACGGATTAAGGTTGGCAGTTGAGTGCCTTAGTAGAGGTAGACGCGCGAGCGCTTCGTCCCCTACCCTCCGGAGTGGTGGCAGCGGAGCTGGCGCCTTAGTCGAGGTAGACGCGCGAGCGCTCCGTCCCCTACCCTTCGAAGTGGTGGCAGCGGAGCTGGCGCCTTAGTCGAGGTAGACGCGCGAGCGCTCCGTCCCCTTCCCTTCGAAGTGGTGGCAGCGGAGCCTTAGTCGAGGTAGACGCGCGAGCGCTTCGTCCCCTACCCTTCAAAGCCATCCCTTGAGATGGAGACAGAGATGGTCCTGGCAGGCGGCACCGGTGCGAAGTCCTCGTCTGCGGCCATGGTCGTGGCGGGGCTGCCCTCCACGGGAGTTTGTGGAGCGCAGCCTTTGCCCACAGCGGCGATCGAGGCGGAGTTGCCCCCCGCAGAGGTCGTGAGGACGAAGCCCCTGGCCGCTGTCGTTGCAGTTGTGGAGACCCCTTCGGCGGATATTGTTGCCGTAGAGGCTCCTTTTGTAGCGGTTACCGAGGTGGGACCTTCCCCTCAAGTGAAGCGGCCACGCCTGCAGTCCCCCCTTCAGCGGACTTTGCAAGGGTTCGTCGTGGCGACCGGTGTTGGGAGCTTGTGGGACTCCGCTTCGAGCACCAAGGTTCCTCTACCCCGCGCCCTCCCGGTCTCTCGGGCCACAGTGACCGTGGCGCAGGATCGGTTAGCGCCAGGTCCCGACTCGGAGGTCCCCCAGCCTCGCGAGTCAACGCTGTCCGTTGGGGCCGAAGTCGTTGCGGCTAGGGGTGGAAAACGGTAACGGATAATTCGTTTTATCCGATATTCGTATTCGAGAAAACGTGAATGTGGTAAGCAAAAATCCGTATTCGAAAATATTCGTATTCGTATTCGATAATATTCGTATCCGTATTTGAAAATATTCGTATTCGCATTCGTATTCGAGAATATTCGTATTCGTATTCGAGAACATTCGTATTCGTATTCGAGAACATTCGTATTCGTATTCGAAAATATTCGTATTTGTATTCGTATTCGAGAACATTCGTATTACCGGACGTCCGGGCCCATGGCGCAATGGCACAGGCGCGCCGCGCACAGTGCCGCATTGGCGATGATTCCGATTTGGCGGGCACTAAAGCCTAAAGGCGCCAAGGCGCGGCGCGTGCCAATTGCCAAGGCGGAAGTCACGCGCGCGGGAGTGGGATGGCGGGAGTCACGCGCGGCGCGGGACGGCGGGAGTCGCGGCTCGGTCGGAGTCTGCAAGACAGCAAGACTCACATTCGGTCAACACTCAACCGAGTGCGACTGTGCGACAGTGCGAGTGGCGACCTCAGGCTCTCCGCTCTCAGGCCTCAGCCGAGAGTTGGCATCTTGGGCCTCTTGGCGACTGCCTGGCGACGGCGAGTCTCGAGCGTCCGAGCGGCGACCGGCGAGCGAGAGCCAACTCCTCAGTCAGTCAGTCCTCACTCCTCACTTCCTCAGTCAGTTCCTCACTCCACTCCGTGTCTCCGTCACAGCGAGTCAAGAGCCAAGAGCGGAAGAGGCGAAGAGCCAAGACCTCAACTAGTACAGTAGTAGTGGTACACTCCTCAATCCTCATTTCGCTCAAGTGCTCAACTAGTACCCTACTCAAGACTCAACTCCTCATTTCCAGATTTCCTCAACGAGTACTCAAGACTCAAGAGCCAAGACCTCAAGTTCTCGCGCAGCGTCGCCGCCGGCCGACGCGCCTGCAACGTGAACTTCAAGCTATACCTGCTACGTGAGGTACTGAGGTGTTCTTCCATCGCATCCCTCTGTTTTATTTACTGGCTGCATGGTGTCTTGATTTCTGTTGTTGTTGCTTGAATGGTGCTGATAATACATCTCTGAATCGATGATAACCTGTGGGATCTGTGCTTGCTGAAATAGCCTATGGATGACATGTTTTGATTCTGCAAGTTATTTACTGAAATTTCTAATGCACCAGAGGTCCAGAAGGGAACACTCCATCATCAAGAAAAAACACTGTTTCTGCAGTCAAATTTGTCGGATACATTCTTATAATCTTATTGGGTTGGTATCTGCAATTCTGAATAATGTGAGTATATTTATTTTAAACATGCCGGTCTTTTAGCTATGCCTCTTTGATATGTTTAATAGGGATTACCGTCGGAAATATGTCAATTTATACCGAATGAAACTGGAGCTATTGCAGAAAGGTCAGGTTGTGCCATTTTTTCAGTATAGCATGCTTTTCCTCATAAGCTGTTTTTTTTGTATTGCCTGTGTGATAGGCCAAATGCATATAATATGTACTAATGTTAATATTAGTTTCTTTTAGGATTGTGTTAATTTTGTATATTATACTATGTTGGAACCCTATGAACATCCTGATTCCTGAATGACAAACTCTCTTATCCTAAACAACCAGGTTTTGTTACTAGTAGAGTAGGACTGTAGGAGCCAGCATCTGATTCCCACCTTATTTTAGCTTGACATTCAGTATATTTTTTTTGTCTAACAGTATCTACTTAAGGAGGAAAATGCTGAGGTCACATTAAGTCATTAACATCTTTGTGTACGTAGTGATTGCCTGATTGGTGACTGACCAAATTTTTGTTCTAATGAGATTTGTTGGTCTAAAATTTGCAACAAGGAAACTGTCTGATGCCTACTATTTTAAAAAACTACTATTGATTTTCCATTCCCATTTACCCAAATGAGAGTCAAAATTTCAAATGTTAAATTTTGAATTTAAAACCGCTAATCGGAAAAACCGCTAAATTCAAATTTTGACATTTGATGAAATTCGAAATGTCAAAATTTGAATTTAAAACCGCTAATCGGAAAAACTGCTAAATTCAAAATTTGACGTTTGATGAAATTTAACATGTCAAAATTTGAATTTAAAACCGCTAATTGGAAAAACCGGTCGATTACGACATTCGTACGAGGATATTCGTATTCGACCGAATTAAGCATATATCCGATTCGAATTCGTATTCGTTACGACATTCGATTCGTATTCGTATTCGAGAATGTTCGAATTCGTATCCGTATCCGTTTTAAAAACATGAATTCGTATTCGTATTTGAGACTATTCGACCGTATCCGATCCGTTTCCACCCCTAGTTGCGGCCCCGCCCGGGGCTAGGGAGGCGTCTCCGCGAAGTCCTCCATCCACCACCGAGGGTAGGCTATGACGGTACACCTTTAACACAACTTTTCCGCGTCTTGCGCGACGATCTTATACTTCCTCTCGCGGCGGCACTTATCCCGGAGGAAGAGCCATCCCTTGAGCGCGGGGATCTTGGCGCTGGCGACACACATGCCGCATGCTGCAGACCTATGGGTCAGGGCGCCTTGGGGACGCATTGGAAGTGTCGGGAGTGAGGGTAGGCGTCTGTCTTTTAGCCCACTCACAGCCGTTTAGTGCTTGCTAATCCCTCCGCCGTGCAGACACTCGTGCTGGCCCAGGCCCTGCAAGCGGCTCACGCTCGCGAGCAGGGAGCGCTACAGGGCAGGCTGCCGAAGGGGAGCTGCAGAGAACCGTTGGGGCACGCTCTGCCCAGGACGCTCGTATATGCCACTTGGAGGCGGAGTGTACGGAGATGAAGATGCGCACGGAGGAGCTGGTTGCCGTGGCGCGGGAGTCGGCCGCCGAAGCGGTGCGGCAGGAAGCTGCTGCGGAGCGAGACGGCCTGCTGTAACAACTCGCTGTGCTGGAGAGAGAGAACAGCGAGCTTGCCACCTCTCTCGCGGAGCGGGACTGAGCCTTGGGCGACGCTTCGGTAGCTGCCTGGGATGCTATGTTGGCTCTGGAGGATACCCTTAAGGGGCTTGTCGCCGAAGTGCCGGCGCGCTCCTTCGGACCCGAGGACCTGTCACGGTCGCTTCGGTGGATCGGAGACGCTGCCGGCATTGCACGCGGTGCCGCGGCGATCTTTGGCAACCACTGCGCCTATGTGGCGTCGTGTCTAATATGCGCGCTCCTGCGACTCCGCGGCTGTGAGCATGTTGTCGGGCTAGCCGATCCTCGGCTGGAGATGCCCGCCGGAGGCGGAGTAATGTCCGGTGCCGTGCGCGCCGCTCGCCGCGCCGTGAAGTTCTTCCATGAGCGGATATGGGAGTACTACGGGGAGGCCGCAGCCATAGTCGAGCTGCGGAATAACTTACACGGCGAGGGAAACCTTGGCTAGTTTCTGGATGAGGTCCCACGGCGTGACGAGGATGGCGCTGCGGCCCTGGAGGACGCTGCGAACCCACAGGTGTGATGGGAGGTTGTCGCGTGTTGGCGTGCATTGTACCCGATGCCGTTTCTTTCTTGAATAAAGCACGAAGTTGTTTTAGCGCTGTTCTGATTCTTGCCCCCTTGTCCTGAGCAGCTACACAGCCGGGGTCGGCTGCTGATTTCTGACCTTGCGACCCGACGGCGTCTTCGGCGCTGGCGAAGGGCCGAGGAAGCGTTGGATTTTTGGGCGGGTCGGGCATCTTTGAGCGGAGCCTCGGCACGGACGTATGTTAAGGATGAGCCTGCCGAGTAGCGGCCTCGTGCGCCAGAGGTGTTTGTACGCCTTTTCAAGCGTCCTTAGCGAATACAAAGAATAGTCTTGATTGGAACTTGCGAACTGCGTCTCCGCCCCTCCGGCTACGCTGTCCCCTGGTAAACTCGGAAGGTTACTACATTCGCCCGTACTCGACGGTTTGCGCCTCTCGAGGATAGGGTGGTCGAGGTAGACGCGTAGTTGCAGTAACCGCACAAGCGCTTCGTCCTTCATCCCTTCGAAGTGGTGGCGGCGGAGCTGGCGCCTTAGTCGAAGTAGAGGCGCGAACGCTCTGTCCTCTAACCTTCGAAGAGGTGGCAGCGGAGCTGGCACCTTAGTCAAAGTAGACGCGCGCGCTCCGTCCCCAACCCTCCGAAGCGGTGGCAGCGGAGCTGGCGCTTTAGTCGAAGTAGAGGCGCGAGCGCTCCGTCCCCTACCCTTCGAAGCGATGGCAGCGGAGCTGGCGCCTTAGTCGAAGTAGAGGCGCGAGCGCTCTGTCCCCTACCCTTCGAGGTGGTGGCAGCGGAGCTGGCGCCTTAGTCGAAGTAGACGCGCACGCGCTCCGTCCCCTACCCTCCGAAGCGGTGGCAGCGGAGCTGGCGCCTTAGTCGAAGTAGAGGCGCGCGCGCTTCGTCCCCTACCCTCCGAAGCGGTGCCAGCGGGGCTGACGCCTTAGTCGAAGTAGAGGCGCGAGCGCTCCGTCCCCTACCCTCCGAAGCGGTGGCAGCGGAGCTGGCGCCTTAGTCGAAGTAGAGGCGCGAGCGCTCCGTCCCATACCCTCCGAAGCGGTGGCAGCGGAGCTGGTGCCTTAGTCGAAGCAGAGGCGCGCGCGCTGCGTCCCCTACCCTCCGAAGCGGTGCCAGCGGGGCTGACGCCTTAGTCGAAGTAGAGGCGCGAGCGCTCCGTCCCCTACCCTCCGAAGCGGTGGCAGCGGAGCTGGCGCCTTAGTCGAAGTAGAGGCGCGAGCGCTCCGTCCCCTACCCTCCGAAGCGGTGGCAGCGGAGCTGGCGCCTTAGTCGAAGCAGAAGGCGCGCGCGCTCCGTCCCCTACCCTCCGAAGCGGTGGCAGCGGGGCTGGTGCCTTAGTCGAAGTAGAGGCGCGAGCGCTCCGTCCCCTACCCTCCGAAGTGGTGGCAGTGGAGCTGGCGCCTTAGTCAAAGTAGACGCGCGCGCGCTCCGTCCCCTACCCTCCGAAGCGGTGGCAGCGGCGCTGGCGCCTTAGTCGAAGTAGAGGCGCGAGCGCTCTATCCCCTACCCTTCGAAGTGGTGGCAGCGGAGCTGGTGCCTTAGTCGAAGTAGACGCGCGCGCGCTCCGTCCCCTACCCTTCGAAGTGGTGGCGGCGGAGTTGGCGCCTTAGGCGAACTAGGCGCGCGAGCGCTCCGTCCCTTACCCTTCGAAGTGGTGGTAGCGAAGCTGGCGCCTTAGGCAAACTAGGCGCGCGAGGACAGCCTCTGGTGTCTCTCGCCTGCAGGTTCGCTCGCGCGGGAGCTAGCCTCTGGTGCGTCACCGTGGTACTTCGCGGGACACGCATGGAAGTGGGCCCCCACGGTGCGCTTTGCACTCCGTAGAGTACGTCGGGGTGGTCTCCGCGTCCCTTTTATACTCCACGCCTTATTTATACTCCGGAGAGTACATACAGGAGCAACGCCCATGCGTGCGCGGGGTTCGCGTCTTGTTTATACTCCGTAGAGTGCGCAGGGGTAGCATCCGCGTCTTTCTTGCACTCCGGGGAGTGCGCGGGATCGACATCCACGTCTTATTTATACTCCGAAGAGTGCGCGGGATCGACATCCACGTCTTATTTATACTCCGAAGAGTGCGCGGGATCGATGTCCACGTCCTATTTATACTCTGAAGAGTGCGCGGGATCGACATCCACATCTTATTTATACTCCGAAGAGTGCGCGGGATCGACATCCACGTCTTATTTATACTCCGAAGAGTACGCATGGGGGCAACGCCCCTGCGTGCGCAGGGTTCGCGTCTTGTTTATACTCCGAAGAGTGCGCGGGATCGACATCCACGTCTTATTTATACTCCGAAGAGTACGCATGGGGGCAACGCCCATGCGTGCGCAGGGTTCGCGTCTTGTTTATACTCCGTAGAGTGCGCAGGGACAGCATCCGCGTCTTTTTTATACTCTGGAGAGTGCGTGCGGAGGCAGACCTCAACGCTACGTCTTATTTATAGTCCGTGGACTGCGCGCGGAGGCAAGCCTCTACGCGTTGCGGGCGGTGAGGTGCGTGCGGAGGCGGACCTCGACACTACGCCTTATTTATACTCCGTAGAGTGCGTGCGGAGGCAGACCTCAACGCTACGTCTTATTTAGAGTCCGTGGACTACGCGCGGAGGCAAGCCTCTGCGCGCTGCGGGCGGTGAGGTGCGTGCGGAGGCGGACCTCGACGCTACGCCTTATTTATTCTCCGTAGAGTGCGTGCGGAGGCGTCCCTCCGCTCGTCTTTGTTTATACTCATACTCGTGTCTTTGACAGAGAGTGTGTGCGCGAACGCGTGTCTTTGTTTATACTCGTACCCGTGTCTTTGACGGAGAGTGCACGCGCGAACGCGTGTCTTTGTTTATACTCATACCCGTGTCTTTGACGAAGAGTACGCGCGCGAACGCGTATCTTTGTTTATACTCATACCCGTGTCTTTGACGGAGAATGCGCACGCGAACGCGTGTCTTTGTTTATACTCATACCCGTGTCTTTGACAAAGAGTGCGCGCGCGAACGCGTGTATTTGTTTATACTCATACCCGTGTCTTTGACAGAGAGTGCGCGCGCGAACGCGTGTCTTTGTTGTGGGGAACAAGAAAAATTTGTGTAAACGGTGAACTTTATTAAATTCCCATTTGCGCAGGTGAGCAGTTACAAAAGAGGGGAGATATCGACCACTAACCGCTATTAGGACGGGGGCGACCGCTGACGAGCCGCTGCTGGGACAACTTTGTGCACGAGGAGTGTGAGACGCTCTCCGAGGGCGCCCGGGGGGCTCCGCATCTGCGCACCCGGCCTAGTTGCCTTGGCGAGCCGCTTGGCCTGGACCCCTGGTGCCAAGCTCTATGCGCCGAGCCTTGTCTTGGTCGCCATGGACGATGATGATGGCCCGCGGTCCAGGAAGCTTCATGCACAGGAAGCCGTGGTGCGGAACTGCCCCGAGAGTGTTTAGGAGCAGCCGCCCCAATATGGCGTTGTAAGGGTATGCAATGTCGACCACGTCGAAGATGGCGTCTTCACTCCTCACGTTGTCGTTTTGGCCGAAGGAGACTTGGAGGCATATCTGGCCCAAAGCGCGCAAAGGTTGCCCTCCAAAGCCTTGCAACGGGATGCCTGAAGGGCCCAACCGACTCCGAGGTATGCCCATCTGGTCGAAGGCCGCGGCGAACAGGATATTCGCGGAGCTTCCTCCATCGACCAGGGCGCGCCTGACCTCGCATCCTGCTACGAGGACCCGGACGACCAGAGGGTCTTGGTGGGGGAACTCCACGCCTTCAGCGTCAGCGGACATGAATGTGACTTCGTGTTGTGCCCACTCCGGCGGCGCCTGCGCTGGGTATGCCGCGACGTGGTGCAGCCTCCTCGCGTAGGCCTTCCGTTGCCGCGCCGAGGCGAACTCCAACGAGGAGCCTCCGAAAATGACTATGACCCTGCGTTGGGCTCCTTCCGGGGCTTGCAACTGCAGGAGGCCTTCCCGAGGTTGCTGCACATGGGTCTGGATTCGCAGGAGGCCTTCTTGGGGCTGCATTCCTTGGTTCTGGGGGTGTTGGACGTGAACCACGACGGGCGCGCGTGCCTCCGGGTTTTTGTCCCTAGCGACGCTCTGCCGGAGCGCTGCGATAGTGGCGCAGGCGCGCGTGTCATGGTTGCCTCGGCCATGGATCTCGCACCACTGCCCGTGGTGCTGGTCGCTGTAATCTTTGCGGGTTCTGTCATCGCGACCCCGCCCACGCTCCCGTCCCCGGCCCGGGCGCCCTCTGCCTCCGCGACCTGCGGAGGCGTTATCCTCGGATCCGCCTTCGATGTCAAAGACGTAACGAGGTTTCCTGGACTTGCGTTGGTCGCGCTTGGGCCTATCGCCTGACGAGTCATTGTGTTGGGAATCTTTGCGTTCGAAGGCGCCCTTCGGCTGCTCCTGCTTGCGTTTGCCTTTCGAGGAGCTCTGCTTCGGCGAGCCTTCGCTCTTTGCCAAGCCTTCGGCCTTGTTTGTGTCGGAGTCATTGCCGTGTCGCCCCGCGCGTCCTCTTCCGCTCTAGCGTACTCTTCCATCTTGTCGAAGAGCTGCGCGACCGTCTTAATGGGCTTGCGCGCGTTGTACTCGGCCATCGGTCCCGGTCGGAGGCATTGTATGGCTGCGTTGATGACGGTTATTTCGTTGACGTCTTTGACCTGGCAACGTACTTTCGCGAAGCGCTTGAAGTAATCCCGGAGCCTCTCCTCAGGTTTTTGCTTGACTACGAAGAGCTGGTCCGCATCGACACGCCCGACGTAGTTTCCCTGGAAGTTGTTGTAGAGTCGATCGCGGATCTATTCCCACGCGTAGATGGACTGTTGTTCAACGGTGAAGAACCAGGATAGCGCCACCCCTTGTAGCGCGAGAGGGAGTCCTTTTGCCTTCGTAGTGTCGTCTCCGCCAGCGGCTTCGATAGCGGTCTCATACACGCGCACGAATTCTCGCGGGTCGGAGTCGCCCTTGTACGCCTCGATGACGCTCGGGAACTTGAAGTCCTCAGGCCATGCCGCCTGCTGTAGGCCCGCGGAGAGCGGGGACTCTGGGTCTACGCGCCGTAACGGGACGCGACTAGACGTAGGGGCATCGCGGCTATCTACCCTTTCCGGAGCGAGTTCCAATGCCACCGCCGGGGGGCGTGTTGGCTCCGAGTTTCTTGCATGTCTCGCACAGCTCCGCGGAGGTCGGTCAGCTCCCGCTGAAATGCGCTGAGGGCCGCCAGCAGGGCAGTCTCCACCGCGGACGTGGCTGGGGCCGTTGGCGCGCCCGGTGGTACGACCGGCACAGCGGTGACCACGGCCTGCGCGCCGAGGCTGGCCGCCGCGGTGCCCTGGAGGACCCTGGAGCCGCTGACGAGGTCCGCGTCGTCGCCGGGACAATTCACCGCTTCTACGCCGGGTGGGAAAGTAGGCGCACCTGCATTGCCAACGCCGGGGTTGGTCGTCAGGGCGGTGTTGGCGGGGTCTGGTGGCGCGGTGACGTTTGCGGGATCGGGCGTTGTGTCGCTGGTGGCGGGGTTATTCGTCGCGGCGGTGGCGGGATTGGGCGTCGCGTCGGTGGCGGGGTTATTCGTCGCGGCGGTGGCGGGGTTGGGCGTCGCGTTGGTGGCGGGGTTGGGCGTCACGTCGTGAACTTCGGCGTTCGCGGTTGTCACGCCTGCACCGCCGCCTGTACCTGCAGCTACTAAAGCCAAAGCCCTGGTGTTGACGTGAGGTTTCGCCGCTTCCGCCTTCTTCTTCTTCGCCGCTGATGGTGAAGCTTTCTTTGGTGCCATCCTCCTTCGGATCTGAAGGCTTGCTCTTGTCCTCCCCACGGACGGCGCCAACTGTTGTGGTTACAGACCAAACAGAGAGAGAGTATGGTAGTGGAGAGTTAGGTGAGTAAAATGGCTTGGGCTTCTCCCCATGGCCTGTGTCGTATATATATACCCACATGGGAAGTGCTTTTACAATTATACCCTTACAACTGAGTATTCCCCTCAGGGGTACTCATGTCATTATACATGTCCCATTTCGGGCCTTACATTCCTCTAGCAGGCCTGCTGGGCTTAGGTGGGGGCCACCCCTACAACACTGTACATTGTTTACCGCCTTCTGGACGATTGACAATAGCACTTGCCGATATGCGAACATGACCCATTGGACTTTGTTCTGATGAGGGGGATGATATAGTATTTAAATCTCTTACCGATGCACGTGGGAGAACTAGAGCGTGGCTGGCAATTGCTAGTGATCGCCATTGGCATTGGTGTTGGGCCTCCTGGACATACTTTGCACGCTGGAATGGTAGTGTTGGCGGGCCTCCTCCATTGTTGTCCATTTGGCAGCAAATATCTCATTGTTGCATAGTTCTTGCTCCACGTGTATTGCTTGTTCTAAGCAAATGGAGGGTGAGAATGTTCCATCCTCATTGCAGGACGGGTAGAACTCAATATTCCAGAGTAAATGTTCTGTAGATGGCTCTGCTAAAATCTTATCATGGACACCGTTAGCGATATCATACTAATTAGACTACATGGTACCAGAATGGTTGTCACATTTCTCTCCAGTTGAGACAGGCTTAGGAACATATTCACCCTCATAGTTGCTTGAGGGCGGTGATGACATCTCTGGTGCCTTTGTCCCAGCCGGTTTGGCTAAGCACGACGCAGATTCTTCCTCAAGATGCATATTCGACAAGGTCAAAGGAGTTCTCATCGTCCATATGCGAGGGCTTGAAAACTTCATGGCGAGGATATCCAGACTACGATGTATCCTCACGATCGATGTCAACTGTCGATGCACTAGACTCAGGGCTTTCTATCAAACTTATGAAAATAATAAAGGGGACAATAACACACCTAGAGATTTTATTGTCGTGGATAATGAAGTTACAAGAAGTGTGGAAAGAAATGTTTTATGCTTAGGAGGCACGCATGCCCCTAATTTATATCTAAGTGGTGGCAGTTAATGTTGTAATAAGCATCTTCTAGGCAGTGATCAGTTGGGCTTAAGCTTTTGGCTTCCAGCTTATTTTTCACTATTCATAAATTTCGTCTTTTTTCTGAACTTTTGGTTTTTTATTGAGCTTTTTTGTCGGTTCTTTTTTTCCCGTATTTGTTTGTATTATACGTAATGGGCTAACATATTTTTTATATTTTTAAATTTTTTAAAATTTAATTATGCTAAATAAGTCTCTGTCAGTTACAGTATTTTTTTCAGCCAGCTATAGTGTTTTCAGCCATAAGCCATGAGCTTTTAAGCCCAACTGATCACCACCTAGTAGTTTCACGCATGTGTCTTCCTTGTATTTTGAACCATTGCATCCTTTATCAACCGTCGTGCCTTATCATAATAGTTGTTAGCTGCTCTTACGTGTTCAATTAAACTTTTATGTGATAAACCGTCATGACCCTAATCAATTATACACAAAAGGAAAGGCACATGTAAAAGTGAAGGTAAAGGTAAAAGTGTTTGGTTGATTGGTTATGTTCTTCCTATCAACCAGTACAGGGTTTATGGGCCTGTTTGGGACTGCTCTGCTCCAGTTTTTCCAGCTCTGCTCCCAACTTTGCTAGCCAAACACGTCAACTCCACAAACTCCACTCCAGGAAAAAAGGTGGAGCTAAGGGCCAACTCCACATTTTTGATGGAGCTCCTCAAGGGGTACTCCAGAAACAAGACTTATGTACCTCCTCGTGAAGTTGATGAAAAATTACCCACCACTGCCATTACACAGTTCCCCTCCGTACCGATTCGCTTCGATCTCTTTTCCTCTCCCCACCCACCGCGACTCTTCTCCCCAACCCCCGCGCCGGTCCTCGTCCTCTCCGCCCCCCTCCCGCGCCGCCCCCCTCCTGTGCCGCCCCTCCTCTCCGCCCCCACCCGCGCCGCCCCTCCTCTCCGCCCCCCACCCGTGCTGCTCCTTCTCTCCGCCCCCCTCCCGCGTCGCTCCTCCTCTCCGCCCCCCACCCGCGACGCCCCTCTTCTCCGCCCCCACCCGCGCGACTCTTCTCCGCCCTCCCACCTGCGCGACGCTCCGCCGCCCTATTCCGGCCACCACCGGCGACGTGATGGCTGGGATGGATAGATCCGAAGATCCTGGTCATGAAGAATCCGAAGATGCTCGTGGATCTGCTCCGGCGCCGGCGCCGAGAGTTGGGCTACCCTGACCCCTTCAACAGCCGCCGGCGGCCGCCTCCGGCTAGCCCCCGACCGGCCAGCGGCCAGGCGCGGCTGTCCAGTGCCCAGAGGTGGTTGCAGGTGGCCAGGGGGTATCACCGGCCGGCCAGGTGGTTGCGTGTGGCCAGCGTGCACCGTCGGCAAAGAAGAAAAGGGAGGACATGGTATGTCACCTGTAGATTGTCATAAAAATATGTAATTAGAAATGATCTTGAATGTTGTATACAGCTTCTGTGCAAATGTCTCAGTGTGTTGATCTGGGAGTGTGTTGATATGTCAGAATTCTTGCTATGTCAGAATTGTTAGAATTGTTAGATCTGTGCAAATTCTTGCTATGTCAGAATTGTTAGAGAAGTTCTGTGCAGCTTCTATGCCCGCTCGCTGGGAGTGTGATGGTGAGGGAGCTCTGTGGGAGGAAGAGGTTGTTGGATGCTTGCTACTGGTTGGGAGTGATGGAGGAGAATGGGGTGCTGTGCGACTCTTATGTCTATGCTGGTTTGTTGCTTGGGCTGTGTGAGGAAGGGCATGTTCTTGAGGCCTCGGTGTATGGTTAGTAAATATTTGATTGGTGCAAATTGTACTACCGGACATCTTTATTGTTAATGAACCTTGTATTCTAAGAAATGTAGTTGCATAAAAATGAATGTATGGTTATTGAAGAGTTTTATGTTTTTGAGTAGATTGGTTTTTGTTCTTCAGTTGAGGAAAGCATGCTTAAGTTAAAAAATTTGTGCCTGACAGTAAGTGCTATTGAGCAAAATAGTTTGAAGTATCCAAATGCTATTATTGAGTCCTGTGCCTCTGTCATGGCTATTAGGCTTGTTAGATTAGAGAATTTTGGTATGCAATGTCTCTATTACATGCAGAATAGGATTGTACACAACGTGTCTAATTCCTGAATGTTTCTTATGACCGCAATAATGTGCATGCCTTCAACTATGATCTCTGTTGAGGACTTTTCTTTTTTGTTGCTCTCCAGTCCCTGACCTATTCATTTCTGGAAATGATGTGCTTAGCTGCTGTGGTGCATTGTTATATTGGCTGGTAGATGAGAGTTTTGTTCATGTAGCTGCTTTCATATTGCTGAACTTATGTACTTGATTCAGTCACCAATTTCAATATAAGATTCTATATGTATCTTTACATAGACAAACCAAATTAGTATAAGAAATGGAGACGACCGATGGGGTTGCTGGCCTGAGAAGATGCATATATGTCACTTAGCTAGCTAGTAGTATCCATTAGCTAGACAAAGAAGAAGCTAGGGTTGTTAATTATCTTTCATGCACGTTGTAATTTTTGAGACAAAAGGATGGAATTATTTGACCAAAATATTTGTTTTTTGGTTTTCTCGAATAAATTAATTGCGATTATAATATTTTACATCATATTTCAATTGGCAACAAAAAAATTCAGTTACATATGCTCCGCAGACATCAAAACATACACTAAACATCATTCAGGGGCACATTGGACCTTTCTCAGGGAAACCTCATATTCCTGGAGCTGGAGCTAGCTGCGTGCCAAACAGGATCACCTGCTCCAGAAACTTCACAGTGGAGCTACTCCATAGTGGAGTTGGTGGAGCAGAGCTGGAAAAACTGGAGCAGAACAGTCTCAAACAGACCCTATATAGCCTATTCTGCGATTCTTAAACGCGACCGACTCAACCATACATTCTTCTTCAAACTCTTCTTCCTATCAGACCAACTCCATCTTCCAGAAAGTTCCTTCCTTCTGTGTCTTGATGTCCTGGTTTCAGCCTCCGCCTCTTCATCAGAATTTTCTTCCGTCGAGAGACCTTTCCACATCAGCCAAACCTTCTTTTCTTAGCCTTTCCAAAATCGGCTGTTATTCCATAGCCGATTTTAGTACCTCTAGCATTTTCTGTATTGATTTGGTCTCCTTGATTTGTTTTCCAATTTCTATATCGACGTGGCCCACTATTTTACAAGCCAAAATTAGACGGCGACAGCTTGGTTACGCCGCATCCATTACACCAACCGGAACAGTGAGCCGGACGCGCGACCCACCCGGGCCCCGCGCGGCGACAGCGCCGTCTACAGCGAGCACTGGGACGGCTGGCTAGTCGCTGGAGCAGTGAAGATGTCTAATCTCCGCAGATCTCATCTCATGCGCGGTTGCTCGCCCGCGCGATGGGACCCCGCCGCGGAGTGCCGGGGCAAGCAGGCGTCGGTCTCTGGATGCATGAGGCGATGCACACGCACGTGTGGGTGCGGCGTGTGCGCATGGGTGTCCACTGTACAGTCGCATGAAGTTTAGGTAGTGTTGCTTATGTGATGGATGGGCGATGGAGCTACAGGCATGCATTGGGCAACGCATATCCTTTATTTTGGATCGATCAATTGCTGATTCTGCCAATGGATCGAGCCTGGCACAGTAGTTCTAACAAAGAATCTGAATGAAATTTCTGGTAAAAAGATAGGAGTACTGCTGGTACTCACTGTGGAATATAAGAAAGACTCTAGTGGTCTTTTTCTTGATCTTTTCACAGACCTCGTTAATTCCTCGCGAACTTCTTTCTAGGGCAAAATTCCAAGGAACTTTAACAGTGAAGAAATTTCTATCGGCAACTCTCGACTATGGGAAAAGGTTTCCCAAAAGTTCCTTTGCTTGTCACTTTCTATCATGAACTTTACCTTTGTCGGGGATCCTACCAAATTACATGTCAGAAAGCATCTGCCAGTCATTCGTATTATGGTGCGTTCCTTGGATGTAGGCAATGGTGAACTTTCTTTCATGCCATGGATGACTTTTCATCTGCCATGCACGAGCTCCTCGGGCGCTCCAAGTGGCTTAGTGGTGCTCAGTTTAACGATAACTTATAATTTTTCACTGTCACTAGTTTATTTTTCATTGTACCTGATAGTGGCTTATTTGATATAATTAAATTTAAAAAAAATAAAAATAGAAAAAACGTGTTAGCCCATCACGGACAATGTGAAGGAATACGGAGAAAAGAAAAGGCAAAAAAGCCCAAAAAGTAAAAAAAACGAAATAAAGAAATAGTGAATTAAAAGTCAGAAGCTGAAGCTAGAACGAGTGGGCCCAAAGCGGAGTTTATAGCTTATTTTGCATTATAACTAATGTTGTTTTATTCTGCGTAATTAAGTATAAAAAAATAAAAAATATTATATCAGCACGAACAATACAAAGAAATAAGAAAAAAAAGAAAAAACAAAGAAGCTAAAAACTAGAAAAAGACAAAAAAAACTATAAACAAGAAGCTGTTTAGAGCGGCCAAGAACTCACAACCCTTATTCAATCTAAACCCCACCATTGTTAGTGATCTATGACCATGTTTTCGCACATGGAAAATTATATATGCAGGACTGTAACTATATACACATCACCAAAAGATTGTTTTTTCCTGAAGAATTGAACTACTGGTTAAATTAAGAAAAAAACTGTGGAATGACATTATGTTAGTCCAACAAGTTAATATCAAAAATGAAAATTCAACAACTACCCATTATTGAGAATCAAGTCAAACTAAACGTTAGTGGCTAGTGGCAACCTTTTCAGAGGAAAGGAGGTTTATCTTGATGAGGATGCTACTGTGCTATCCTCTAGACTCTCTCTCAAAATAAAAAAGGATAAGCAAGAGAGAACGTTATCCATCATAGTACACCCTTGGATTCTCTCATTTTTGCTTTTAACAAAACTATCTCTTGTCCTTTCTGCTCCAGTCCAAAGGATCAAACGTCCTAACCACGTTACATTGGGTAGATAAATCCAAGAATAATTAATATCTTGGCCGACAGGTGCAGATCGGCGATGTTTAGAATAGTTTGATAATTCTGATCAATCAAAATAATAATATAAGCCTTCTGATGTCATATGTGAGACAAGGTTCCGATCTGGAGCTCACTTGGACTTCTTAAACAGCAATAAGCTGACATCTGAACTCTTCCTCCAAAAAACAACACTAATTGATAAACTACCACCGTGATTGGAGGAGGTTCCAGATAAGTACATTGGCTTAGTTTATATGGTAGTAGTAACATAGAGTCATAGTCTCGTAGACAAAGATTACTTCCAAATGATGAGCTCCTTAAACTATACTAGAGTTGATTAACCCGAACTTAACACTAACAACATCACATGAGGAGGCTAGGGTTCAAAGAACAATGGGGGACCTGGGACAACTTGGGATCCATTTCGGAATGATGGAGAACCGAATCCAAGAAATGTACCAGAGAGTCTGCTGATGTTTGCAGTAAATGCTCGGTTCTGAAATTTCGGAAGCTTGCCCGCAAATGCGCATGCACATGGAAACTACAGGGAAATTAAACCAGAGCATGAATTTACCTCAATACACAGCGAATAGATTGTACTATGTATCGTGAAAGTTTAGCAGCAAGTTTTCATTTCTTACCTCTAGGATTGATTGATGTTCCGGCTACTGATTTGATCTACGAATGCAAATGATTTTTGTAACGACCCATTTTAAGAATAGGACCATCGTATTTCGCGCAACAATCTAGAAGTTCAGTTACTGACAAAAAGAATATCATATTTGCTCACAAGTATTTAAAAAAGGATTAGGTTGATTAAAAATATGACCTAACAGCTAAATGACAACAGGTTTACGTGCATCTAAGCCCAAAACTTAACTTACATTAGGAAGAACTGATAAAATCTCATAGGAACGTTTGAGTGTGGTCATAACCCTAATGCGTTAGTTGATGCATCTTTCTTTCTTTAGATGTTTGCTCTGCTGAAAATAAGCAAGTTTGAATACACCATAGGTACTAAGTAAGCCACATGGGAAGGCTATTTAATTACCACGCAAGGTGTTCAACTTAATAGAGTCACAGGTTGTAATATGATAAGATTATATGCAAGTTTGCTGATAAAGAATTTTGCACTTAAAATAGCAAAATATTATTTAATTAGCAAGGGTGTTTTGTCATCCGCAATTTCCACTGTAAAAATCATCTAAATTCTACTTATGCCTTGTTTAGGAATCGCCAATGAAACACAGCTCTATTGACCGGGGTACGGCGTATTCGAATACTATTTATTATACTTTTTAGAGTTGCCTAAGTTTACCCATAAGATATTCACACTCATAATGTCAAGCTGTAGACACACAGTATGATAGCGTGAGATTGAATTGGGATAAATAATAGCTTTAATTATATAGCTTAACTTTCTGTATTTTTTACCTCATTGCACTCCCTCCTCCCTCTCTTCCTCGCCGCTATCCTCTTTCCTCTCCTCCCGCATGGGCGCCGTCCCCAAATCCGCCGCTCCTCAAATGAGACAGCGCCATTTTCACGCTCGTCGTCAGTTCCTGCCAGGAAGAATCTTCCAATTTGGCACTTTTTAATTCCCCGCCGGATCGGCGAGGTCATGGTGAGGGTTACTGTCCATGGGGCCCACCTAGGCGATGGGCCCACAGTCCTGTGACTGTAGGCTGCCACAGTAGCTACGTGTCGAGACAGTGGGGGTCTGTGCTAATCTCGCAAGATTGATCGCTGCCGTACGGCGGTGTCCAGGAATGACAGTGGCGCACTGTTCTTCGACACAGCATATCCGCTGCACAGTTCACCTTTTCCTCTTCTCTTTTTTTTTCAAATTTTATGTGCAAGTTGCAACACCAAATTGTTTTGATAGGTTAAACAACTAAGCTATTCCAAGGTTTTGAAAAGGAGTAGTTGTCTTTCTAACGGGACAGATGGTTATCGTTGTGTTTAGGGATCGTTCATATTTTCTTTTGAGTTTGGTTTTTGACTTTCGCTATAAATAGTAACAGTTTATTGATAAACTTATAGAGAGAGACACTTGTATGTGATTTCAACCGATATAAATGAAGTCACAATAGTATGTACTACAATCGAGACCCTGTTTTGAAAAGACACTCTGTTTGAAAGTAAAGTATTATAGAAAAGTCATTTACTATAGAAAAACAACTTTTAAAAGTCAATTCGATCTTAACCATTGGCTACCATGAAGGCCACAACCCTATCCAATGTGAACCACTCAAAATAAACTCCCCTTCTCTCTCTCTCTCAAACAATAGATATGGTTGCTAGGAGCGGATGGATGTACATGGACTCGCCCGAGCATGACGGCCGTTCGTGAGCTTGCATGAGCACACCGATAGGTGGTGAGGGCTAAGCGCTGGGGCCGCGGACTCACTTGAGCGGCAGGTGGCGAGTGTCAATGAGTTTGATCTGATGATGGCAATGAGCGTGACAGACACTGAGCAGCTATGGGTGAGCGGGGCGTCGGGAGGCAGGCGACCAAACATAAGCCCCCCTCCTCCTCTGCCATTTTCGGCGGCGCCCCTTCCTATCCTCTTGCTCCATCGTCGGCACCATCTCCCCCTCTTTTCTCATGCCAATATCTGGAGATGGCGATTGGGGCAAGGGGCCACGCGCGAGGCGCGAGCTGGCCGGATTCGATGGTGGCCCAACTCAACAACACAACGCAGAGCTCGGATCAGAGCCGGGGAAGAGAGAGATGGAGGCTCGACGTGGAGCTCGAGCACGGATCAGGCAGTGGGCGACGTCTATTGGCTTTGTGGCAGCAACCGTAGTCCGGCTGGAGCTAGAAAAGAGGGGGTATCGGCAGTGGATGGTGTTGGATGGCTCCGTGGCGGTACAATAGTGCCATGATACACTACTACAAAAAGAGTCATTACAGACGGATCAAAATTGTCATCACAGACGGTTTTCTGAACTGCCTGTATTTATGTGTCAGTGATAATCGGATGTTATCACAGATGGTTTGTGAGCCATCTATGATAAAGACAACACAGACGGTTTGTAACTAGAACCGTTTGCGAAGAAAACTATTACAGACAGCTCGAACCAAAAACCGTCTGTGATACTCACACATCATAGACAGTTCTAATTACCAACTGTTTGTGATTGGCGAGTATCACAGATGGTTGTTATATATAACCGCCTATGATAGTCCTTCATAGATGGTTTATAGCACAAACTGTCTGTGATAATTCATTTTATACCTATTTTTTCTTTTTTTGGCTAGCCTCAAGAAATAATGTTACCCATGCCCTTTAAAAACAAGCAAATACAGTGGCAAACACAACAGCATATTTCATTTCTATTAAGATTAGAATCCACCATTACAACATAACAAGATAACGAACCCAACTCTTTAACACGACAAGAATATATAAGAAGCAGAGATCCTAGCAGACAGTAGAAGCTGGATGCATTAAATGGCAGCTGGATATCACCGACAATGGAGAGGCAGCGGTAGCGCCACCTTTGTGGTATGATGGTGAGACTGCAGAAGACACTCTTACGACACTTACGACAAGAGTGTGTTGTGCAATCGACTGTGATATCACAACGGAGGCGCTAGCTCACAGTGGTAGTCGGTGTCATCTAGGAACAAGCTGGATACATCGCGCGATATTGTTGACGCCTGCCATCAAGGAAGAGAGGGGAGAACATCGGATGGTGCCCGGATATCACCAGCAATGGAGAGGCGACGGTAGCGCCACCTTTGTGGCACGATGGTGAGATTACAGAAGACACACTTACGATAAGAGTATGTTATGCGGTCAACCGTGATGTCACAACGGAGGCGCTAGCTCACGGTGGTAGTCGGCGTCGTCGAGGGGAGGATGCTGGAAGCTATATAGTGGATGAACTCACGCGTGACTACCGATGGAAAGATAGATAGGGAGTAGTTAATAAGGACCGAGCGGTGGGAAGAACCAGTGACTGCCATTCGATGTGGAGAGAATGGATGGGCGAGATCGAAATCATGGGGGATACGCCACGGATCGGTGACATGTCATTATTAGAGACGGTTTGTTATATGAACCATCTATGATAATGTACATATTAGAGACGGTTCAAATATCAGAGACGGTTTGGTATACGAACCGTCTGTGATAGCGCTTAAATATGCGCGTCCTAATCCAGCTCTTCTAAACTGTCCTCTCCCTCATCTTCTTCACCAGATTTCTCAATAATGGCATCTAATATTCTTTTGATCTCCTTCCTCTCATCTATCCATTATGAGTTGTTCGACAGCAACCTTACACAGGAGGTCAACAATTTACGTCTAGAGCAGCTCCTCCACTCACGCCTTGCTCTCCTTCCTCGACTCGCTTCCATCCGTTAGCTGGACCTCATCATCCGCTGTCGACGGAGGTGTCTCGTTGCCGCTCAGGAAAGGGAAACTGCCCTTAGCCTCGTTCTTCTCTACAATGTACACAAAGCGGAAGAAGCTCTTGCGGCAGTAGAAAGACACATAGATAACATTGCCGATCAAGCAGAAGCGGCTGATTCTGAGGAAACTTATCATGGCATCTTCTTTGAGATTATGGATCATGCTTATGATTTGCCCAAGCTAAAGGAGGAAGTGGAGAGGGCAAAGACAATCTTCACGGCATTCGAGAACTTAGCGGCTGATCCTCCAACTCCAAAAGTCGAAGAAAAAGAATTTGAAACCCAGAAGACTAATATGTGAGAATCTCTTTTTTGGGACTTTTGCAATAATTTTGCCTTGAATGTGTCTCTCGTCTCAGTAGGTTATATAGTTCATATGACAAAGGACAAAACATAGACGGTTGTAAATAAAAACTATCTGTGCTAGTTTCATAAACGATTCTAATTAAAAACTGTCTGTGATAATGCGTATATCACATACGGCTTTTAAATCTAAATGTCTGTGATAGTTTTAGAGATGATTTTAGTCAAACCGTCTGTAATAATTAAAGCACAGACGGATCTACATGAACTGTCTGCGGTAAGGCGTCCAGTATAGACTGTTTTATAGTAGTGATAGCTGGTGAGCTTACCAAAACTAGTTGAAACTTGTTGAAACTTTTGGTTGAAATTTTTTGAAACTTATTGGAACTCATTAAAACTCTTCGGTTAAAACTTTTTGAAACTTGAGTTCCAAAATCTAAAATTCGTTGAAACTTTGGCTTGAAATATTTTATAAACTCATAGAAAAATGTAAAAGTCACTTAAACATGAAACTTTTAAAATATTTTCTTGAAAGTGTTGAAACTGCATAAAACCATTACTATACCGTACATATACCATTGTGAAGTCTTTTCCTTTGAGAAAGAACGGAGTATCCATAGATATAAAATCATACGCTACGTAGGTATAGGTAGGAATCAGCAATGAAGGTCCCGTTTGGCACAGCTCTAACTCCGAGATCTATGCTGGATCTGTAGTTTGTTGACTAAATTAAAGTGATTTAAATATTTTTATTTAATATATAATATAAATGAAATGAGTTATGTAAATACACTTAACATGCCTGCAACTCTAGATCCAGGATTCCCTAGAGCTACAGATGACCAACTCTAGGAAATCTACAGATTTTCTAGAGCTAGAGCTCTGCCAAACGGGACCGAACAGTCGACGGAAGCAAACAGCACCACGAGGCAGGCAGCAAGCGTTGTTGAAGATTCGTACGCTTTTGCGCGGGGCAGGGGCTAGCTCAGCTAGACTGGCCGAGACCCGGATCGCACTGTGCAGCACTCGGTTTGGAGCAAATTTTCACGTCCCCAGGTGACCACTGGCTCTCACTGCCACGCCAATAACCGCTCCTTGTCTCGTTCGATCTCCCGGGCGAACGCGCGCACATGCATGTGGGCAGGCTGCCGCTAGCCCGCTACAGGTACGAGCCGACGAGGCCGTGTGCATGTGCCCGGCCGGGGCAACTGCAGTGGAGTACGTAGGTAGGTGGTACACACACATGGTACGCTTCCCGAGGAGAGTACACACTGGGCTGTGGTTTCAACCTCGATTACTCGATCGCCATTTTTCTTTCGGCCGAAACACCGCGGGGCGCGTTGTCCATTGTTTTTACCGCCTTCACGGCTTCTCCCAGTTTGTCCTCGGTAATTTCGTCGTCGTGTGTCTCACCACGTTTGTCGGCTATTTTTTGAATCTGTCGGTGCATGACTAGTAGTAGGAGTATGGCGTATGCTTTGCCTCCTTGGAAGAAGCACTGCACTGTGCATGTGATTCATACGTGGGTGACTAACCGGGGGTGAAATGAAATGAGGCGGGATAAAGAACGGAAAAAAACACTGCATGTGCCATGATACGGTGGAAGCTTAAACAAGAATAGGTGAAATAAACAGTTCTCATGCTTTCATGCCCCTTTCAACTCAAATACCACCTGAAGAAGTTCTTAAAGCAGATGAAACCATTAGAAATTTTCGCGTTTCAAACAAGCCTTAAAGTTCTACGGGCGGAATGCCAACGTCCCATGCATGATCCACAACTCATCCGGAAAGAAGCGCGCCATGCATGCAAGATACTCCCTGCTTCTAGGACCAGTAACCACAAGTCACACTATCTAGTACTATGGCGTGGAGGGCAAACAGAGAGAAGAAAACTATTCACTTGCTGCAACTTTTTTTTTTGATCGAACTACACGCTGCAACTTCTATGCGTGTGTAAGGTCAGTCTCAGTGAAGGTTTCATGTCTCAGTTTCCAACACACCCATATTTTAGAAACAGTGCAGTAGAGAGAGTTTCATGGAGATGAAACTCTCTCTACTCCCATGAAACTTTTATCATCTCTCTCTTCATCAATACAGTGTCATGTCAGTGTATTTAATGCCCATGAAAATCTATAAAACCCCACTAAGACCCTGTTTGGATCAGTTTCAGATTCTTAAAACCAGCTATTACTTCTAGTTTTTAAAAACTAGTTTCTAAGCAAAAACTGATGGGGTGTTTGGATCCCCTAGTTTTTAAAAGCTGGTTTCATTTATGATTGGTGCTATTAGACTATTATACCCTTACATTTATGATTGGAAGCGTCTGCGCGTGGTCTTTAATGAGGGTAAATGTGTATTTATGTAAAAAAAATTGGCAAAAGCTGGGTATCAACAGTTTCTTAGTTTTTAAAAATCTGGGTAGGTAGATTTTAAAAACTGTCTCAAAAACTGGCCTGTTTGGATCTCACCCAGTTTTCAAAAATCAGATTCTTAAAATCTAAGTGGATCCAAACAGGCCCGCCCTAAGACTGGCCTAACGCAGAAACGCACGCATGGATCGAACCGTGGCGAGACGAGAGAAAGAGAGCCATAAATGAAAGCGTGAGTCCGAGGCGTGTACACGCACGTACGCGCGCGCACTCCTACGCGGCCCCCTCGTGAAATCCAGCGGCAACGTGGTGGTTGCGCCGTTACGCGCGCGGCGTAATCAATCGCGAGCGGCGCTCACAGGCAGCCCGTGCGCGGGGCATGGGCCGTGGATACCGAATGCGTCGTATGCCCCCGTCCCCGTGTGGCCCACCTTGAATGTCTATTTCTTACCGTGCACTCGAGTATGGTACCTCTCCGGTGACGGAATCTACCGCGCGCACGAGCACCTAGTTTGCATTCGCAGGACGCGAGCCGAGGATGGACGATTCCGAGCACTTTGAGACGTGCGGATTTGCGAGAAAGCCCGTGCGCCGGTGGGGTTGCGTACGGGCAAATCTGTCCGTCTACCCATCCATCGGTCGGCCCATGACATCCTCTCTTGGAAACAGCACGGTCCATGCCTCGTCCCGATCAAGAGAGAGAGACGGCAACGGGAGCCGCGGACACCGCCCACCATCCGTGGCCGAACGAGCCGGCCGCGCCACCTCGGCCTGCCTCGCGAGCGTGCCAGTGATGTGAGAGCGCGGCGTGCTGGTAGGCAGGGCGCCCTCGTGGGCCCTCGCCTCTTCTCCCCCGCGAGCGTGCCAGTGATGTGAGAGTGCGTAATGTGGGGACATGGGCCAGCGGCAGTGCGTGCGTGGGGGCCTAGACGGGGAGTGGATTAGGTTAGTTATCCGAAACGTACCCTGCTCCAGACTCCTGAGTCCTGACACTTCAATGCTCATTCCGGTGTGTTAGAATTGTGCCCCTTAATTTATAATTAGTCTTATATCATACGAAATTATAAATTTAGATCTCTTACTGACCGCGAAAGAACCAACGATCGATATGTGGCTCCTACTGCGCCACTAAGACACGGCAGCATTCGGCCACCACGGCACCGCCGGCAGGCGCGACACTGGCTGGCCTGGCACGGCAGTACCTGATGGCGGCATGGGCCAGGCTAGTCAACCTACCATTTAGGGGCACAGCGGCAGGGCCGATGCACATGATTAATTAGCACTTAATTAGTAATATTAATTACTGATTAGTGATATAAATGCATACATGGATGCTGCCATGGTCGGCTACTGCAGTAGCTTCCAATCGCAATTTTCAAGTACGGTAGGTTTAAGCATGAGTTAAATTTGTAATTTTATGCGCATCAATGCTAGATTTGCAAAAAAAAAAAAGTTAACTATAGCGCTATTTGTGCACTCAACACAAGAATAGTACTAGTAGTACATTGGAGTGGAGTGTATGTAGGGGGTGTCAGTTAGATCCAGATTATCCGATATCTGTATTCAGACTATTCGATTTATATTCGATACAATGAGACTCAAAGTGTGTCAATCATATCTTTATTGTCCGTTCTATCCGGCATCCGTATCCGAACAATTCGTATTCGATCTGTTGACACCCCAAGTGTACAAGATATTCTTTTCAAGTACTGCCACTACTTTTTGTTGCGCATGTGTGCAGTTTGTAATACCTTTCTTCGTGAGAGACCTGGCCGATGGATTGGTCCGATACTGTTGGCCTGGCCTAGGCATGACATAACACGAATAGTAAAAGGATCATGTTGGGTAGGTCTGACCTGACGTGCCGTGCTTGGACTGGCACATAGGTACAGTAGGCTAGTCCGGTACAGCATGCACAGTAATTCTCTTGTGGTAGTGCAGTAAAATTACTTATGTTTGTATTAGTACACTCTTCTGAGCACGAATAAATGACTTGACAGAAAAATTACTTGTGATTAGTGGTAACATTACTTGTGACTAGCAGTAAAATACTTGCGACTGTGCTCAACAAGTCATCGGTGGCCCGTTGGATTAGGCATGCCCGGGCCAAGCCCAACACGGCCAGACCCCTCTTCATGTTGTACATGGGTCAGAGAGTAGGCATGTGGGCCAGCAAGGCATGGCACAATAACTTATTCAAACCATCCATATCGGGTCTGTTGTGGCTACAGACCAAACAGAGAGAGATGGTAGTGGAGAGTTGGGAGAGAGTAACGAGTAATGGCTTGGGTCCTCCCCATGGCCTGTATTCCATATATGTATACATGGGGAGTGCTTTTACAATTATACCCTTACAGCTGAGTATCCCCTTCAGGGGCACTTATGTCATTACACATGGCCTATTCTGGGTCTTATAACCTTCTACCAGGCCTGCTGGGATTAGGTGGGGGCCACCCCTACAACAGGAGCCTCTCATGGTAAAGGGCTTCACAGGGCCGAAGCCATGTTGCTGAGTCCTTTGGCCCCCTCCGTCCCTGCGGCCTGTGAACTTTCCCGAACTTGACCGGGAACTAAGGCCGTAGTCGAACCCGACGCCTGGATTGGTGGTTGAGGTAGGTGTGCAAGCGCTCCGCCCCGAGCTGGCGCCTAATCGAAGTAGGCACGCCCGCGCGCTCCGTCTCCCTGTCGTGGCGGGATCGGGGTTGCCCGGGCGAGTCGGAGGCGTTGCGTCGGCATAGGTAGGCGTAGCGGGCCCCTGAGTCGTCGCACACGCGTGAAGTGATAGCGGACGCGCTGCGACGTTCGTCTTCTGGCGGTCCACGTGGCGGAGTGTGCTTGGCGCGGTGGTGGCCTTGAGACACCGTGGCCATTTTAATGTGGCGACGGATTCCCGGTGGTTAGACTTCCGCCGGTTGGACTTCCACCGGTTGGCTCCCCCGCTGATTGGACTTCCGCCGGTTGGACTTCCGCCAGTTGGCTCCCCCGGTGATGGGGTATATATATACGGCGCGGGTGGGGCGTTGTTCCTGCATCGTGTCCTTGGATAGAGGCTGCTCCCCCAAAATAGGCCTCTTCCGTGCATCGACATTCCCTAGCGACGCTGAGCGGCTTGGGGGATGTTGATGTACAGATGGAGGTCCATTTTTCTTGGGAGCTTGGTTAGCGTCTGCTACCGGTAGCCAGCCGCGCTTCCTGCCCTCGCGCTGCGTGTATGCATCCGACGGCAAAGTTTGCCCTGTTCTCCTGAACAGACCTACCTTCAGTCGGGGTTCCTGATGGAGCCCGTCCGCATTACTTTCTGAAAAAGTGTTAATGCACTGAATGTGGCCTGTTAAGGAGAACAAGCCAAACTTTGCGCGACATGACTTTGCTTTTGCCCTGTGTGGGAGGTGGCAACGGGCGGGATTGTGCGCGCGGTCCGCTCCTCGAGGCCAAGGTTCAGGCCGAAGCCGCAGTTGCGGCCAGGTTGGAGTGGCGATCGAGAAGACAGCCTCCTGCGCACGCGTCGTGCTCCCGTATGAAGATGGCAAGGTTCGACGTGTTCTCGTAGACAGATATACTTGAGTTCATCTACCTCTGCCGATTGCGCCAATCTGGCGCTATCGCGAAGGAATGTTGATGTACTAAAGCTTATCTGTCTATGCGAACCCGTCAAAGGCTTGCAGCTATACCCCGGCGCAGGGCTGAGGCGGGTGGCCGAGTTTCGCAGTTACAGCGGAGACTCGCCCGTATTAGGCTGCCGAAGTGGACGCAGCGGAGCTGGCGCTTAGCCGAGGCGGACGCGCGCGCTCCGTCCCCTACCCTTCGAACGGGTGGCAGCGGAGCTGGCGCCTTAGCCGAAGTAGACGCGCGCGCTCCGTCCCCTACCCTTCGAACGGGTGGCAGCGGAGCTGGCGCTCAGCCGAAGTAGACGCGCGCGCTCCGTCCCCTACCCTTCGAACGGGTGGCAGCGGAGCTGGCGCCCTAGTCGAGGTAGACGCGCGCGCTCCGTCCCCTACAATTCGAACGGGTGGCAGCGGAACTGGCGCCCAGCCGACGTAGACGCGCGCGCTCCGTCCCCTACCCTTCGAACGGGTGGCAGCGGAGCTGGCGCCCAGCCGAAGTAGACACGCGCGCTCCGTCCCCTACCCTTCGAACGGGTGGCAGCGGAGCTGGCGCCTTAGTCGAGGTAGACGCGCGCGCTCCGTCCCCTACCCTTCGAACGGGTGGCAGCGGAGCTGGCGCCCAACCGAAGTAGACGCGCGCGCTCCGTCCCCTACCCTTCGAACGGGTGGCAGCGGAGCTGGCGCCTTAGTCGAGGTAGACGCGCGCGCGCTCCGTTCCCGCCGAAGTCGGGATTGGAGCCTACCGCGGCAGAGGCTCGCAGCTTCGCATCGCGGTCACCGCCACGCGTGCGGTGATTGCGATCTCCTGACGCGGTAATGCGCTGTAAAGGTTCCTGGAATCACGTCGGCCCCCGGTTTGCCAGAGCTGGGTTGTCGTACCGTGCGACTCGCCTCGGCGCGTGCAGGGCACGCGGCGGGATGTGAGCGGTTGCGTGATCGCAACTGCTCGCCTCTTCCCTAGGAAAGGAAACACGGGGCGGGCGGGGAATGGCGTAGCGTCGAAGCTGTTGTGATCCTGTGGCCCATTAATGCGCTTTTAATGGCGGCTGGAGTCGCGTTGACGCGTAGCCTGGCGTGCGCCGGATATCTCGCGCGGGGGTTGGCACGCGGCGGGAGGCCATTGGAGCGTCGTGCTCTGACGGTCCTTTCCGCTGCGGTCGTGCCCCTTTGTCTTCGGATATGGGGGATTGTGCGGGGCGTGCCTTTGTACGACTGCAGTCGCGCCCGGTACGCGGACGGTCGTGATGCTTCGGCTGACTGCAGTCGCGCCCGGTACGCGGATAGTCGTGACGCTTCGACCTCAGGGGGGAGGTGGCTTGAAATAGCCCCCTTCTTGCTTGCATCGCCTTTCATACTCCCGGAGTATTCTTGCCGCCGTACCCCTTTCGCGAGAAGCTGTGGCATCTGGTGGCACGCATGGCCAGGCGGCTAGCGCCTGCGGCATTCGCCGGCGATCTTCACCGCTAGAGGTGAAGTATTCGCTCAGCGAGCGCGACCCGGCGGCGGCGGACAAATGTTGGCTGGCGGCGGAGAAGGAAGACGCGTTCTCCGGCGAGCTGGGCCCATCGCTCGTGACCGAGAAGACAATCCGAGCGCTTCTGCGCGCAAGGAAGCTGTCCGAGCGCCAGACGGTACGATTGCCCGCCGCCGATGAGGTGGAACCGCGCCCCGAGAGGTCGGAGGCGCTCGTGTTCGTTGCCTTTTTCGACGCAGGGCTCCGCATCCCAGCGGCGGCGATCGTGGGCGACGTGCTGCGGACCTTCGGACTGGAGCTGGCGCAACTAACTCCGAACGCCGTGGCCCGGCTCGCGGTGTACAGCTGGGCCTTGCGCTCGGGAGCGTGCTGGCCCAACGCTTCGTTGTTCGCCTACCTGCACGAGGCACGGTGCCAGCCGAAGGATCGGAAAGACGGGACGCTGTCGAGCTTCGGCAGCGTCACCTTTATTTTTCGGTCAACTTGCAGCAAGCTCTTCCCTGCGAACTGCACTCGCGGGAAGTAGGAGTCTCACTGGATGAAGCGGTGGTTCTACCACCGTGTGGAGAGCGGGAGCGGTCTTGAGTGCACGGGCCGGCCGATCGCATTCAAGACCTCGCCCGGCCGGACGCTCGACGACGAGGACAGGCGGAGGGCCCGGCGGCTCGTAGGCGTGGCCGCCCGCTTTAACATGCGCGACCTCGTCGAGGAGTACGTGATGTACGGTGTGACGCCGCTCGCCCGCGACTGGCGCCTTGCCGCCGAGAAGCGTCGATATGACAATGTTTCGCCGTGGGTCTGCTCACTGCCGGCACCCTCCGGTCTTGGTAAGCCTCGACCGTGCCTCCCCTTTGCTCACGCGAAACGCGTTTATAGGTTGATCTTATCTCCCACTTTGCTTTAGGGGTTCGCTTGGAGGATGCGGAGCAGGCCACGCGTGTATTCCTGGGTCCGTATACCAGCAGGGAGCACGAGCAGCGCGCGTCCGCTACCGCCGAGGCGGGGCTAGGGCGGATAAACCGTGCGTGCGAGGCCCTGGGCCATGTCATGCCGGAGCGTGCTGAGCCGGCCTTGCCACATCAAGACGACGGCGCGACGAGGAGGAAGGCGCCGTCTCGCAAGAGGGGCCGAGGTGGAGCGTCTGCCGTGCTTGGCGTAGCAGCTGCCAGTGCCGCTGCTGGCGCTTCCGATAGCGCGGCAAACGCCGAGTCGGATTCGGCTAGGTACGCCGACTCCGGCTTGGATGGCGCAGATGCCGGGGGCGACGGATCTTCGGCGGGTGCCCGGGACGGTGGGCCCGCCACGAGCAGCCGGAGACGAGAAGTCTCGTCACCCGTGGCGGTCGTTGAGGCAGGGTCCGAGGGTACCAGCGGTGCTGAGGTGATGCCTTCGGCCGCAGCCATCGTAATGCCGGAGACGCCCTCCGTGGGGGCGCACAGAGCTGAGTCTTCACCAGCAGCAGCGCCCGGAACCGGGGTGCTCCCCACAGAGGTTGCCATGGCGGGGTCTTCGTCCCCGGGTGCTACAGTCGCGGGGGCCTCTCCGGCGGCGGCTGCTAGAGTGGCGTCGTCGCCCCTTGCTCCGGCCAAGCGGCCATGTTTGCGGCCGGAGATCCACCGGACGTCGAGGGGATTCGTCGTAGCGACGGGCATCGGGAGCTTGTGGGACTCCGATGCGTATGCCAAGATTCCTGCGGCGCCCGCTGCCTCTGCCCTCCAGGCCGCGCCGTCCGCCGTGCAGGAACGGTCGGCGCCGGCCTCTAACGCGGAGGCTTCTGTTCTTGGCGGGACCGCGCCTTTTGCGGGCGCTTGCGCCGCCGCTAGGGGGGCGGGCCCCCGGAGCCCTGCTTCCGCCACCGAAGGTAAGGTGGCTTGACTTTGCTGGTGTTTTCGTTGTGTCTTGCGGTGCTCACCTGCGTGCCTGTCTGCAGCGTCACTTATCCCGGAGGAGGAGCGTTTGCCGGGACATGGAGGTCCTGGCGCTGGTGGCACGATCGTCATGCGCCCGGGTCCCGCGGACTTCGTTCCCTCGTCTGAGACGCTGAGGGCGTGGTATGGGATCGTAGATGATGCGGCCGCCAGCGTCAGCGAGCAGGCGCTTCATACCTACGGGGTGGAGCGCCTCGGGGACGCCTTCGAGGTGTCGGGGGTGAGGGTAAGCTCCTGCTTACGCGACAATGCTTGGCCCTGCGGAACTTTGCTAAGTCATTCTGCCCTACAGACACTGGTGCTGGGGCAGGCCCTGCAAACGACCTATGTTCCTGCGCGAAGGGCGCTCGAAGATAGGCTGCGGGTCGCCGAGGAGGAGCTGCGCGAAGCCATGAGGGCCCGTTCCGCGTAGGATGCCCACATCCATCAGCTGGAAGCGGAGTGCGCTGCAGTGAAGGCGCACGCCGAGGGGCTTGCCGCTTCGGCGCTGGAGTCGGACACGGAGGTGATGCGCCGGAAGTTCGCGGCGGAGCGGGACGACCTTCTGCATCAGGTCGCCTCGCTAGAAAAGGAGAAAGGCGAACTCGCCTTAACTCTAGCGGAGCGTGACCGGATGCTTGGCGAAGCTTCGGTGGTTGCATGGGATGCCATGCAAGTGCTGGAGAGCCACCTCCAAGGGCTTGTGGCCGAAGTGCCGGACCATGCCTTCGGCCCGGAGGAGCTGTCGCGGACCCTTCGCTGGGTCAAAGATGCCGCCGATGTTGCGCGTGGTGCCGTGACGAACTTCGGCGACCACTGTGCCTATGTGGCGGCGTGCATGGTATGTGCGCTCCTACGACACCGTGGCTGCACACACATCGCCGAGCTGGAGGACCCCCAGCTGGAGATGCCTGGCGGGGCTGGAGTAATGTCGGGCGTCGTCCGCGCCGTTCGTGGCGCCATAAAGCACTTCTACGAGCGGATCTGGGACTACGCTGGAGTGGCCGCCGCACAGGTCGAGCTCCGGAAGTCCCTTTACGGGGAGGGGAGCCTCGGCCGGTTTCTGGACGGGGTCCCCCGACGCGACGAGGATGGCGGCGGGACCTCCGAAGGCGCCGAGAATCCACAGGTGCGACGCCGCGGTGGCTAGGTGTAGGCGTGCGTTGTAATGTCCGCCCCTTTTTGTGAATAAAATGCGCGCTTGTTCTGCGAACTGACCATTTTGACCTGTGCCTCGGGCAGCTTCCTTGCTGGGGACGACTGCTTTCGTCTGGCCTTGCAACCCGGCGGCGCCTTCGACACTGGCAAAGGGCCGAGTAGTCGCTGAACTTTTGGGCGGGCCGACCCTCTTCAGGCGAGGTCCCGACCTTAGCGCGTGTTAAGGACGAGCCCGCCGAATAGTGGCTTAGGGCGGCAGATATACTGGCGGGCCTTTGTACTTGAAAAATTCTTGTGATGTATACATCTGGCAATTAGGATATGCGCTGCGCGTTGTGCTCCGGGCGGTCTTGTTCCTCGGCGGAGGCGAACCGCAACGCTATGACTTGTGTGGAGTCCGTGGACTGGCGTGTGCGAAGGCGGACCTCTGCACTACGACCTGTTTAAAGTCCGTAGACTGGCGTGTGCGAAGGCGGACCTCCGCACTACGACCTGTTTAAAGTCCGTAGACTGGCGTGTGCGAAGGCGGACCTCCGCACTACGACTTTTTTAAAGTCCGTAGACTGGCGCGTGCGAAGGCGGACCTCCGCACTACGACGTTTTTAAAGTTCGTAGACTGGCGCGTGCGAATGCGGACCTCCGCACTACGACCTGTTTAAAGTGCGTAGACTGGCGCGTGCGAAGGCGGACCTCTGCACTACGACCTGTTTAAAGTCCGTAGACTAGCGCGTGCGAAGGCGGACCTCCGCACTACGACCTGTTTAAAGTCCGTAGACTGGCGTGTGCGAAGGCGGACCTCCGCACTACGACTTTTTTAAAGTCCGTAGACTGGCGTGTGCGAAGGCGGACCTCCGCACTCCCTACCCCGAGGTGGGGGTAGCCTCTGGTGTACCCTGTATCCCGCGCGCGCTCTGTCACTGGGGTCAGCCTCTGGCGCTGCGTCGGTATTCCTTGAAGCTCTCGGAGTTGGCTTCCACGGTGCGCCTCGCGTACGCGTTTCGTGGTGTGCGAAGGCGAGCTTCGACGCGCTGAGGAGGTGCGCGGTCGACAGCCACGCAAGGTTCGGGACACATTTGCGTTTTGCTCAGCGCACAGGGACAACATTCGTGTCTTATTTATACTCCGGAGAGTACGCACAGGGACGAAGTCCTTGGCGTGCGCGGGGTTCGCGTCTTGTTTATACTCAGTAGAGTGCGCAGGGAGAACATCTACGTCTTATTTATACTCCGCGGAGTACGCACAGGGACGAAGTCCCTGGCGTGCGCGGGGTTCGCGTCTTGTTTATACTCAGTAGAGTGCGCAGGGAGAACATCCGCGTCTTATTTATACTCCGCGGAGCGCGTGCAGAGGCGTCCCCCCACACGTCTTTGTTTATACTCATGCCCGTGTCTTCGACGGAGAGTGCACACGCGAACGTGCATCTTCGTTTATACTCATGCCCGTGTCTTCGACAGAGAGTGCACACGCGAACGTGTGTCTTCGTTTATACTCATGCCCGTGTCTTCGACGGAGAGTGCACACGCGAACATGCGTCTTTGGTTTATACTCATACCCGTACCCCTGGCTACGGAGAGTGCACACGTGAACATGCGTCTTTGTTTATACTCATGCCCGTGTCTTCGACGGAGAGTGCACACGCGAACGTGCGTCTTCGTTTATACTCATGCCCGTGTCTTCGACGGAGAGTGCACACGCGAACATGCGTCTTTGGTTTATACTCATACCCGTACCCCTGTCTACGGAGAGTGCACACGCGAACATGCGTCTTTGTTTATACTCATGCCCGTGTCTTCGACGGAGAGTGCACACGCGAACGTGCGTCTTCGTTTATACTCATGCCTATGTCTTCGCCGGAGAGTGCACACGCGGACATGCGTCTTTGTTTATACTCATGCCCGTGTCTTCGACGGAGAGTGCACACGCGAACGTGCGTCTTCGTTTATACTCATGCCCGTGTCTTCGACGGAGAGTGCACACGCGAACGTGCGTCTTCGTTTATACTCATGCCCGTGTCTCCAGCTACGGAGAGTGCACACGCGAACATGCGTCTTTGTTTATACTCATGCCCGTGTCTTCGACGGAGAGTGCACACGCGAACGTGCATCTTCGGTTATACTGCAGAAGCACGCGCGTGGGCGCAGCCCCCGCGCGGTCTCGCCGCGTACTTTTGCCCAATGATAATAGATTGGCGACAAACGGAACTTTATTACCTTCCCGTTTGCGCGGGTGAGCGATTACATATGGCGGGGGGGGGGGGGGTACTAACCGTCTGCGTTCGGCGCGGCCGAAGCCTCTAGTGATTGCGCTACCTGCAGGGCTAGCTGAGCCGCCTCCGGATGACGCCGTGGGTCCCCGCGCTGCGGTGCCGACCCTAAGTGCGCCGCTGGTCACCGCGACGGGGACATCTAGTGCCATGCTCGATGCGCCGGGCCATGTCCTGGTTGCCACGAACGGTAATGATGGCCCGCGGCCTCGGGAGCTTCTTGCATAAATAGCCGTGATGCGGTACCGCCCCGAAGGAGTTAAGGATTGGGCGCCCCAGTATGGCGTTGTAAGGGTATGGGAGATCAACGACGTCGAATGTGGCATCTTCGACCCTTGCATTGTCGCCCTGGCCGAAGGAGACCTGCAGGCATATTTGGCCGAGCGCCCGTAGAGGCTGTCCTCCGAATCCTTGCAGCGGGACTCCCGATGGGCCGAGGCGGCTTCGGGGGATCCCCATTTGGTTGAAGGCTGCCGCGAACAGAATGTTCGCGGAGCTGCCGCCGTCAACTAGGGCGCGTCCCACATCGCACCCCGCTATGGCGACCCGGACGACCAGGGGGTCGTGATGGGGGAGCTCCACGCCTTGGGCGTCGGCGGGTGTGAACGTGACTTCGTGTTGTGCCCAGTCCGGCGGTGCCTGCGCTGGGTACGCCGCCACGTGGTGTAGCCTCCGTACGTAGGCCTTCCGCTGTCGTGTCGAGGCGAACTCCAGCGAGGAGCCTCCGGAGATGACATTGATAACCCTGCGGTGGGCGGCATCCGGAGCCTGTAGCTGCAAGAGGCCTCCCTGAGGCTGTTGTACATGGGCCTGAATTCGCAGAGGGCCCTCGTAGGGCTGCGTCCCTTGTGCCTGAATGTGCATGGGGGCTTCGTATGGGTGCTGCACGTGGGCTACCACAGGCGGGCGTGCCTCCTGGTTCCTGTCCCTAGTGACGCTGTCGCGGAGCACCGCGATAGAGGTGCACGTGCGCATGTCGTGGTTGCCGCGACCGTGGACTACGCACCACAGACCCTGGTGTTGGTCGTCGCAATCTCCACGGCCTCTATCGTCGCGGCGCCGGCCACGGCCGCGCCCCCGACCGCCCCGACCCGCGGGGGCGGTTTCTTCGGAGCCACCTTCGATGTCGAAGACCTGCCGGCCTCGCCGCGACTTCTGCTGGCCACGCCTGGGCCTATCGGACGTCTCCCTGTGCGGGGCGTCCTTGCGTTCAGGCGCGTCCTTCGACGGCTCCTGCTTGCGCTTTCCCTCCGCAGAGCCGTCCCCTGGCGGGTCTTCGGTCTTTGCCGAGCCATCGACCTGGTTGGTGTCGGAGTCGTCACCCTGTCGTCGTTGTGCGTCCTCTTCCGCCCTGGCGTATTCCTCCATTTTGTTGAAGAGTTTCGTCACTGTCTTGATCGGCTTCCTTGCGTTGTATTCGGCCATGGGGCCCGGGCGAAGGCCCTGTATGGCTGCATTGACAACGGTGGTTTCGTTGACATCCTTGACTTGGCATCGTATTTTTGCGAAGCGCTTGAAGTAGTCTCGGAGCTTCTCCGAAGATTTCTGCTTCACGGCAAAGAGATGGTCTGCGTCGACTCGCTCGACATAGTTTCCTTGAAAGTTGTTGTGAAGGCGGTCGCGAAGCTGCCCCCACGTGTAGATGGATTTTGGCTCTATGGTAAAAAAAACCAGGAAAGCGCCACTCCTTGCAACGCGAGGGGGAGTCCCTTCGCCTTTGTGGTGTCATCTCCGCCCGCAGCTTCGATTGCGGTTTCGTACACGCGCATGAACTCGCGGGGGTCCATATCACCTTTGTACGACTCGATGACACTGGGGAACTTGAAGTCTTCGGGCCACGCCGCCTGCTGCAGTCCTGCCGAAAGCGGGGACTCCGGGTCGACGCGTCGCGGCTGTCCGCCCTTTCTGGCGTGGGCTCTGGCGCGACCACTGGCGCGGCCTGCTGGCTCCGAGCCTCTTGTATGTCGCAGACAGCTCCACGAAGATCCCCTAGCTCCTGCTGGAACGCTTTGAGGGCCGCCAGCAGGGCGCTTTCCACCGCCTGCGTGGGCGGGGCCGCCGGCGCACCCAGCGGACGGGTCGGCACAGGTACGATCGCCTCGCGAGCTCCCGAGCTGCCGGTGAGCGTTGCGGCGAGGGTGGCGAGGTTGGTTGTCAGAGCGCCGGTGAGGGGGTTGGCCGTCGCGGCGCCGGTGGCGGGGTCGGTCGTCGTAGCGCCGGTGACGGGGTCGGCCGTCGCGGCGCCGGTGGCGGGGTCGGTCGTCGCAGCGCCGGTGACAGGGTGGGCCGTCGCGGCGCCGGTGGCGGGGTCGGTCGTCGCAGCGCCGGTGACGGGGTCGGCCGTCGCGGCGCCGGTGGCGGGGTCGGTCGTCGCGGCGCCGGTGGCGGGGTCGGTTGTCGCAGCGCGAGCGTCGACGTCCTCGACCACCGCGCCTACGTCGTCGTCCGCGCCCGCCGCAGCCGATGCCGAGGCCCTGGTGCCCATGCGACGCTCCGACCCAGCCGCCCTTTTTCCCTTCGCCGCCGCCGACGAAGCTTTTTTCGGTGCCATCCTTCTTTGGACTTCAGGCTTGCTCCTGTCCTCCCCACGGACGGCGCCAACTGTTGTGGCTACAGACCAAACAGAGAGAGATGGTAGTGGAGAGTTGGGAGAGAGTAACGAGTAATGGCTTAGGTCCTCCCCATGGCCTGTATTCCATATATGTATACATGGGGAGTGCTTTTACAATTATACCCTTACAGCTGAGTATCCCCTTCAGGAGCACTTATGTCATTACACATGGCCTATTCTGGGCCTTATAACCTTCTACCAGGCCTGCTGGGATTAGGTGGGGGCCACCCCTACAACAGGGTCTTATCAAACTATGCTATATTTAGACCCGTACCGTGTTGTGCTGGACGGCCCATTTGGCCAGCTCCTATGGATGCTCCAACAAACCGGAAACAAGGTAAAACCTTTTGTTCCCTTAAAGCTCCAAGGTAAACATTGAACAACTGGGACTAGACTCGAAGAAGGTAGCCTGCGAACTTCCCCTTTCCTCTAAGCTCCCTACTTTTCATCTCCACCAAAATTTGAAAAATTTCTCCTTGGCCCCCTCCCCACCGTTGGCTCACCGCCGGTGAGGGGTAGGGGGACCTACCTCAGTCGATCTCCTAGCTGTACTATGTGTGGGTTCTTTTGGGCTGGTGGCTTATAGCTTAAATATTTGAATTTCTGGCTGTTCGTAAGGGGTAGTACACAGAGAGAAATAGTCATGTGCGATTTTAGCTGGTACAGCTGAACTTAATATATTTTTTACTACAATTTACCTGGTGAGCGGCCAGGCGGGTGGCGTGGCGGAAAATGCAGCTCAGGTGCGCGAGCGGTGCGGAAGGCCTGCGTGTCGTGCACGCACATAGCATGGTCGGGTGCTTTGGCGCGACCAGAGGTGACGACGTAGGCACGTAGGTGTGGCCGGGCGTAGTAGGGTCGAGCCGGGTGCAATGCACATAGTGGCACAAGCGCAAGCATGGGCATGAGGCGTGGCGCACACGGCAAAGCCAGGTCGGCAGGGCGGCACTAGGTTGATGGTGAGGCAGCAGCGTGAGGCATGGGGTGGCGCACGCGGGCCAGGTGGCATATTCTATTTCAAGAAATGAAAATTTCTTTCTAGTGTTCAAAAAATCAATTTATACATTGAATTCAACTTTTAAAATTTTGAAGCTTCAAAATTATTTTTATTTATGCTAACAAATCAAGTAAAATTTTTTAGATTTTAAGAAATAATGTATTTATATTTTTAGATTTTAGGTTGGATATGTCATTAAAGTGTTGTAAATCTGCAACTTTTTAGTTGCACTTTACTTAACATTGTTGTTATAATTTTTTCCATATATATATATATATATATATATATATATATATATATATATATATATATATATATATATATATATATATATATATATATATTACATAACATGGAAAGCAGTAGAATTAGCATCGTTTCGATAGTACCGTGATGTAGCATAGCCTCTACGATAGCTTTCGCTATTCGCTATAGCTTTTTTGTCCCGTCACCACGATACCGCGATAATCGTGATTTAAATAATTGGTTTCATGTATTTTAAGAAGTAATAATCATATTATTTACTAAACTTGATTGACATATTATCATAAACCATTAATTTTTAAAGACCAACTTGTAACGACTAGGAGTGTAAAAAAGCTCGAGGCTCACGAGTTGCTCAAACGAGCCGAGCTCAAGCCTTGGTGGAGGTTCACGAACCTAGCGAGCTCAAGCTCGGTATGGCTCTAGTAAATACATAATAGGATTTGTATGTCCCTTTTGACCTACACACCAAGCCCTTTACCTCTTTTCCTCCATCAATTTTTTATTTTCCCTAAGGCCCAAAGCCATCCATGACCCAACCTAGCCTCGAGCTGAGCTCGAGCTTTGTGAAAGCTGTATGTCACTTCTTAACGAGATCTTTGGATTGAGTCGAGCTCGAGTCTAGATCCAACCTCGGACCCCAAATTAGGTTCGGTTCGAGTTTGTACCGAGCTTGAGCCTAGGTAGGCAGGCTCACTCGAGTTCTATTTGTTTACAGCCTTAGTAACAATGCTAACAAATGTCTTAAAATAACAAACATTTGTTAATATTGTATTATCATAACTTGTAGAATAATTTAAATCAGTACAAAAATAAATAACATTTACATGATCGGGTGGGCGGGACGGAACCCACCCTAGCACGGGGCAGGACGGATCATGGCCACGTCGGGGTCGTTGGGTCGGTGTGGGGTAGGGTGGGATCTCGAACTCTACTGGAGAGAGGGGAGAATACCCTTACAATATTACAAGGGCCAAAAGGCAATTCCGAAGCCCACATTGTACAAGGTCCAGTGGCCCACACTACGCCAACCATCTGGCCCAGTGGCCTGCCATCACCGACGAAAGCAGAGGCTGCAAATATGCAACATGCACCCTTTGAGATTAACAAAAGAATTCTCTGGGCCCTCCTTTCCCGTGACCCCGTCGCACGCCCGACGAACCCACCAAAAGGTCCAAAACCCACGAAAGAACGGGCGAACAAGGAAAACCCGCAAGGATGGCGGACACCAACGGCGGCGGCGGCGTAGGTGGCGTGGGGGGTCGCCAGCCTCTGGGATTGCTGGCGAACGCGGCGAAGCGGAAGGACGGGTTCGTGCAGCTGCTCCTGATGTCGGGCATCCTCATGATGAGCCTGCGGTCCCTGGGCCAGAAGCACCGCCTCCGCGACCTCGCCGACGACGCCGCCGACCTCCGCCGCGAGGGCGACCACCTCTCCCTCCGCATGCGCGACCTCCAGGACGCGCTCCGCCGCGAGGCCGACGCGGACTCCTCCGGCGCCCTTGCCTCCCACCTCCGCCGCATCTTCTCCGCGCACCCCGCCGCCATCGACGACCACTAGCTCGCTCCCGGCCAAATCTTCTCCGCTGTTCTTGTTCCTTGGTGTTGTCGTCGCCTGATCAGTCTTGAGGTCTTTGCGCGTTGATCGCGTGGATGCCTCGCGAGCCTTGGCTGTGCACGCGATATGTTTGTGGAAATGCAGCAGAGGCTGCCGGATTGCATCTTACTTACGAACAATTTTTTACCTAATTAACTCGCACCATATCGGGAGGCTTAAACTTTTTTTTGGATAACCAATTTTTCAATGTTTTTCCATTTCCCCTTATTATTTGATAATTTCCGACCTGCTTGTTGTTGCGTTTGAATTATCTGATGCTGCTTGAGTCGAGATCATTACTAGGGTGTTTGATTTAAGAGACCATCTCATGCTAAGTTATCTATTATGGGATGATCCTATGAAATTTAGTACTTACCATCAGTTATCCATTATGGGATAATCCTATGAATTTTAGTGGGACGACACTGTCCCTTATAATGTATTAACCCTGTGCTTATAAGGGATGAGGTGGTGATGGATCAACTCATTCCATTTCTCAAACCAAATAAATGAGTTGAGTTCGATCTATTCGCCATCCCCTCAAACCAAACACCCATAAAAGATGTATTGTTGTGCAATTTAACTGAAGCTCCAGACCTGATAAACATAGTGCACTCGTCGCTCGTCCCAAGTCAATGCAAATGCTTTTCAGATAAAAGTAGCGTAAAGCAGCAAAGAGCTTCTCGTAACACAGTGAAACCCTTCTCAATCTCAAATAGTCAAGAAATACTGTAACTTGAAGCAGCATCTTGTAAGTTGAAAATGCTACGGCAGGCTTATTGTAGCTACAAATCATTCTGGAGATTATCATGGAGCTAAGTACAGTATCCTTCCTAACATGAGAGAATTCTTCAGTTAAAATACCTTCGGCCTTTGATGTTGTCAATCCCACACAGAATCATAGTCGGCCTGGTAAGTTCATAACATGATTTCCATTATTCATCATGAGTTGCTTTCCCTACAATTTATACATTTATCAATTCCATTTGTGAATCAGTTGCAACAAAGATTTCACTAACATATTTCACAGCAAATTGGAGGAATAATCCCAGGGCCCCAGCTACACCAATTCCAACCGCAAATGTATAGCACACCATAGCTAACAAAAACGAAAAAAAAGTACAGAATAGTAAATAACTTTGGAAAATATCACATCTACTCTCTGTCATAGACTATGTTCATATTGCCTTCTGCTTAGAAAAGACAAAAACCAATATGAACATCCGGCTTTTCGAAGCACCTTCTCTACTTCTCTCGCCTCAGGGATAAAGCAAGAGGTTATAGGTGAATGACACCCCCCACTCCTCTCGCCTCCATAATGCGGACGAGATTTCCTCACTTTTTTCACCGCTCGCCTCCTCCTTCTAAAAGTCACTTCTTTTAGCCATTACTATTTATTAACCTTTTTTTGGCTTTTTAATAGTTTTTGGCCTCTCTTGGTAATCACTATTCATTAGACTAATAAGCCGTGGCCTAAAAGAATGGCACATTTTTAACCAAAAGCTATAAGTCACGGCCAAATGTTATCAACAAAATTCAATACGAACGCCCATAGAAGAAGGATATATAGTTTCACTTGACCTTGAGTCCTTGACCAGAAACTATAGGTACCAGAATGGTAAGTACCCCGATGTTGTCAACCAGCAAGATGCGGAGAACATTTTGTATGTTCTTGCAGTTTATAGGTTAGACAATGATCGAATTGATACTCAAGTGTAAAAAAATGTTTATTCGTCGCATGTTTAAGTTGTAGAAGTGTGTCTTTCATAGTTATGAATTGCAGGATTGAATATATGTAGTGGTATGCTATTGAGCAGAAGGGTGCAAGAGATGATTTAATGTCTTAATTTCACCAAAACTGAACTATTTACTTCCTTTTTTTTTGTAATGTATGCCAGAAGCTATGGCGTGTTGAGAAGCTGAAAGATATCAGAAGTGCATCTGCTCAGAATTTATCAAATTTAGACCTCTCTAGTGAAGAATCAAGTATGTGAGCTTCTTTGAAATATGTGAGCTTATTTGAAATTATTCTTTCTGACTAATGGCTCATTATATTTATACTCATTTTTTAGGTTTTCATTCAATTGCAATAATGATCTATGATTCAATATTTAGGGATGTTAAAACGAGCCTTGGAGTTCAATTGGCGTATGCTACTGGAGGACATTGGTTTTTGGGTACCTGTCAATGTATGGCATACTGCATACTGAACACAATGACAAGCCTGAGAATGATCCTGAAGGTTATTTCCTTTACACTGTTCATGTGTCTAGCATCCTACTGATTTATTTATTTTGGGACATGACTGGTGACGGGCCTATTTGATACGGCTGAGACTTATGACTTATAGCTGAAATTTCTGAGTTTTATCTATTCGTGTGAGAGAATACGGAGAGAAAGATAGTCGCGTGCGGTTTTGTCCGATATAAATAAAGTCAGTATAATGTGTATTACAATAAACTATTAGATCCCGTTTTGAAAAGATACTCCGTTTGAAAGCTAGATATTGTAGCCAAGCCGAAGCTGCAGAAGCCGTTTTGCCGAACAGGCCCAACATTAGATTTCTTGTGGAATGGTTTTTAAAATGCTCTGAGAAACATTTGAGTCATTGCTTTTGATATGTGTTATTGTTGCAGAGGGATAATACCAGGGCCACCTTTGCCCCCTGAATGCAATGCTGAACTACATACTGATTATGGTGGCGCTGCTGTTAGATGAGGCTTAACACACCATAAAGAAAGTGCTGCTGATTGCTGTCAAGCTTGTATAGATCAGGACAAGAGGGCCAAACCAGTAGCATTAAAGTGCAATATACGGGTATACTGTCCCTCAAGAGTATGGATGCTACTCGCCAGACAAATATGAACATAAACATCAAGAGTGCTGGTTGAAACAGGTATTACTATGGTGTCATCTCTAATTATATGCACTAGGCCTTATGATAATTCTTGTGCATCTTTGGTTATATTAGTTCAGAAATTGTACTGGAATCATCCTGTTTCCTGGTTTAGTACTTCAGAAATGGGAAGAGGCATGATGTTCTAGTTGGTGGGAAGTAGAAGTTCTCATGCCTCTGTCTTAAAGCATTGTCCCTGCTTATAACTTGGTTTTCAATTTGTCATGGCTTTGAATGGTGGAAAGAGTAGACAGTGCAACTGCAACAGCAGGATGCTGGTGCACAAATTGATATCTAGATGATAAGGTAGTCTTATTCTATAAAATGGTCAATATGATCACCTCATTTTATGAGTCCTTGGAGCTATAGTTCTAGAAGATTTAATCCTCTGCAAAGTATTGCAACATGTGGAAACTTGTATACTTCATACGCGGACAGCGTATTACTTTACTGCCTATAATTTTGTGGTGCATTTGTTGGGTCTTTTGAGCTATCCTCAATAAGCTACGAAGGTTGTTCCAACACTTCTTGATGTTGCTCAAAATCCTATTTCATGCCAGAAAAAACCATGTCATGTAGCATAGAAATTGGTGGGTTTCATTTGCGTATCGTTGATACTGTGAGCTTTATTTGATCATGTCTTTGTCAATGAGGGTCTAAAATTGTAAGCCTTGCAATTTAATTATCTTAAATTGCTTCCCTCTTATGGCTTTGACATGCACAATTCTGATTGCTGAGGTATGATAATGTGAGCAATTTCGGGTGAATTTTGAGCTCATTACATTATTGGAAAACCTCCAAGATTTTGTCGAGATATTTGCTCTCGAGTTGTTCTGTTAACAATTCCTTTCACATGAACCTGCAGTTTATGTTCGATCTGATTTAATCATCAAAATATTGGTTGGTGTCTTGTCCATGTATGCGACAAAACAATGGATTCTACCTGACACTGACAGAGTAACTTCGAATATATTGGTTTGTGTTTGCAGGCAGATCACCCTAAATTGAATTTCACAGACCGGTATTCTGAGTCGTGCAGGGTGCATGAGCTGCCTACGTCGTACGTACTGCCCACAGAGTGTGCCGACGTCCCAGCTGAATCCCGTACATTTTCACAAACTCACAATACCATTTTGTTTTCCTTCCTTTGTAGTCTTTAGATTAATCTAGTCCGTAGCTAAAGTTCCTCTGAGATAGCCGATGGGTTATTGGAAGAACTGCTGGTGGCTAACTCATTTTCCGAAAAGAAAAAGGAAGAAGAATACATTATTCAAGTTAAAATCTTGTGTTTCCCCGTCCTGTGCTTTTTCTATAGTCGATACCCTGGTTGCTGGTTGATAATGAAAAATTTCAAGCTCCACGATTCAGTTTGATTTAGCAAAAAACATTTTGAGTGTGTGGATCAGTTCGTGTGTGCTTTTATAGAGGAACTGGATTGATTGCCATTTCGATAATTTATCCCCTTTGTTCTTAGCGGATATAAACCACCTCTATGTGTTTCATAGTATATCTCTGTGAGGGATTAATAAGACTAGATGATGGGGAGCCAACTGATCTGGAGAGTCATCTTTATGCCATGAAAAAAGACACTTTTGTAACATGTAAGTGTTAGAGTGATCTCAGGGCTTGGGCCCAACGGCCAAAGTCCACCCCTTGACCGCGCCCTGATCGGGGGCGCCCAGCCCATTGGCTGGTGGGCCCCTGTCGCCAGCGCCATATAAAAGAGAGGTGGGGGCCGGGGCGGCACGCACGACGAGGTTCACCGTGCCGCCGCCAGACCCACCGACAAACCCTAACCCGATCTGTTGAGGGGGCGCTCCAGCGACGGGAAGCCACCACCGGCCAGGGAGATCGTCGCCACCGCGAGACGCCACCGCCAGTCTCTTCCCCGACCGCTTCACCGACGATGGCCAGCTCCTCCTCCAACGCGTCCGACGGTCAGTACCTCACTCCCTCTCAGTGTATCTCTCAAGAACCCGAATGCAATAGAAAGGAACCCCGCTAGATCTAAACCCTAGGAGACCCAAAGTTTCACAATGGTATCAGAGCCAATCCTAAGGGTAGATCTAGAACGGGAAAAGAAAAGAACGAGAATCCCCAACTGAGAAATCGGCAAAAGAAAAGAAAAGAAAGAGGGAGGGGGACTCACGCGCGCCGTCGCCATCCCGGGTCGCCGCTTCGGAGGCCGCCGTCGCCTCCCGAGCACGGGCGTCGCCGCGCCGCTCCGTCGCGAGCCCGGCCGCCGCCGCTTCCCGCTCGGGGCCGTTGCCCTCGCCGCGCGGGAGCCCGCCGCCGCCGCAGTTTCGCCCGCCGTCGCCTTGCGCGCGGGAGCCCTTGCGCCGCCGCTCCCTCCCCTTACTCCCGATCCGTTTTTTCCGGGTCAAGCCGGCGCTATTGCCTCTAGGGTTAGGGTTTTGGGGTGGGGGCGTTTTTTGATCGGGCGCCTTTTCCTCGGGACCGCCCGATTGAACGGACGGCCGAGATCGGGCGAGGCCAGATGGGCAGGCCGGGGGCTGCGTTTTGGGCCGACGGGAGGACGGCCTGGGCGCGGGGGAGAGTGGGCCGCCATGGGCTGCGGCCGCAAAGGAACAGGCCTAATGGCCGTTTTGAACAGTAAATCCAAAAATGGATTTTTATTGTTTTTTTCAGAAGCATTTATGAGCCAATTTGATTGAAATTTGATCCAAAATCTCTGTAAATTTTTGCACCAACGTGTTAATTTTTCAGAGATTAAAAGTGTACAGTATAAAGCTTCTGTATATTGAATTATTTTAGAATTACATACAGTTTCCGCTGCAAAAGATATTGTTGATTGTTTTTTCATTATTAAATTCGAACCAACGGGAGAATTTAATTTTGGAAAAATAGAGATAAATCCCAGATAATTATGATATTGTTATTTTCTGACCAACGTTGATAATAACAATATTATAATTTTTAATTGATGAATTTTATGCATTATTTCTATTTCCGCCCAACGGTGATGTAGATTTAATGTATAGATAAAATTGATTTAAATTGTATGTCGTATTTTGACCAATGTTGGAAATAAGGCATATAATTTTGCTGTTAACAGTATTATAATTTTAATTGATGTTTTTATGCATTATTTCTATTTCTGCCCAACGGTGATGTAGATTTAATGTGTAAACAACTGTATGTTTTAATTTTAACCAACGTTGAAACTAAGGCATGCAGTTGTTGTTATTATGTTTAATTGTTCTCATTGTATATGAATTGTGTCACCACACCGTGTCCCACAAAGCCTGTGGCACCGGTGAGGGATGAAAATGAGGCTGATGCTGTTTGGCAGACCAGACAGAGGGACTATGCTCCCATAAAAATGTCATATGATCTTGATCATAAAAAGTGGGTCACTGCCAACAGGAAATGTTTGGCTGTGATAAAGAACACGATTGAGCCTGCAAATTGTGGGCTCAATCGCAGAGTGTGACAATGTCACAGCATACCTTGATAAAATAAAGAGTCAATTCACTGGCTCTTCAAAGACTTATGCTACACAGCTAATTAAGCAGCTGGTAACAGAAAGGTATTCTGGCAGTGGCAATGGCATAAGAGAGCACATTCTTAGGATGAGCAACTTGGCATCTAAACTTAAACCAATGGTTTTGGCTCTCAAGGATGAGTTCCTTATTCACTTGGTTTTTGCTTCCTTGCCGAAAGAGTTTGACACCTTTGTTGTCAACTACAACATTGATAGCCCGAAAAATGGGACATAGAAAAATGCATAGCCTTGTGTGTGCAAGAGGAGGAAATAATTAAAACCTTCACATAGTTGATAGATCCACCATGTGAACTATGTGAAGGACAACAAGAAAAGAACTTCAACAGTAACTCCTTCTCAAAGAACAAGGGAAAAACCCCTGTCTATCAGCCTCAACAGAATAAGTTTGCAGTAGACAAATATCAGTGTCTTCACTGTTAAAAGACGGGACACTACAAGAAGAACTGTCCTGATTATTAAAGATGATAATGGCAAAGAAAAGTGAGAACATTGATGTGAATGTCGTATGCGATAATGGGAACATCGCGTGCGAGAAAGTGAATGAATCCTCGTCTACGAATGTAAACAGGAAACGAAAGAGAACTCTAGATGCGTCGTCGAAATTATGGCACTGTCGTTTAGGCCATATTTCGAGGGGGAGAATAGAAAGACTAGTTAAGACTGATATTGTTTCTCCATTAGAGTTCTCAGACTCAAAACAATGCAGAGAATGCATGTAAAGAAAATTAAGAAAGACGCCAAAAGAAGCACAGAAGTTCTACAAATTATTCACACAGATATTTGTGGTTCTTTTCCTGTGAAAAGTGTGGATGGTTATGACTCGTTCATAACATTCACGGATGATTACTCCCGTTATGGATATATTTATCCAATCAAAGAAAGAAATGAAGCCTTGGATAAATTCAAGATATTTAAGGCTGAAATTGAAAACCAACACGATTTAAAGATTAAGATAGTCCGATCTGATCGTGGGGGGAGTACTACGGTCGACATACCCCATATGGACAAGTTCCTGGACCTTTTGCAAGGTTTTTACAGGAAAATGGCATAGTGGCCCAGTATTCTATGCCGGGCGAACCTCAGCAAAATGGAATAGCTGAAAGATGCAACCGTACCCTGATGGATATGGTGCGAAGTATGATGAGCTACTCCACACTTCCATTAAGTTTATGGATGGAGGCGTTGAAAACCGCCATTCATAAACTTAATGGAAGTGTGGAGTAGCTCATCATACTTCGCACCATATCCATCAGGGTACGGTTGCATCTTTCAGCTATTCCATTTTGCTGAGGTTCTCCCGGCATAGAATACTGGGCCACTATGCCATTTTCCTGTAAAAACCTTGCAAAAGGTCCAGGAATATTCTCAACAGAGTGCCTAGTAAGTCGGTGCCCAAAACACCGTACGAGTTGTGGACAGGAAGAGTTCCCTCACTAAATCACTTACGTGTGTGGGGAGTCCTGCTGAGGCTAAAGTAATTAACCCAAACCTTGGGAAATTTGATCCCAAAACAGTAAGTTGCCATTTCATTGGCTACCCTGAAAAGTCAAAAGGTTATCGTTTCTACTGTCCAGACAGATATTCAAAGTTTGTAGAAACGAGACACGCTGTCTTCTTAGAGGATGAAAAGATGAGAGGAAGTATGGTAGCTCGTGAGATTGATCTTGAAGAGAAACGGATGTATGCGCCCACTCCGATGATTCAAGAGCCATTCTTCACACTACCTGCTGTCGCTGCACCGACGGTGCAAGACACTGTGGTGCCAGCACCTGTTATTGTTCCTCCTGTGGCAACAATAAATGATAATGAGGAACTTGTTCTTCAGGATCCTATAGAACCTATTGCCACAGATGAGGGGGAGCAACAGCAGCCTCAAACAGTAGATGTACCAAATGAGGAGGCCCCGAGGAGGTCTCAAAGAGTAAGAAGATCAGCTATTTCTGATGATTATCAGATTTATCATACAGAGGAATTTCAAATGTAGGATGATCCCACCTCATTTGAAGAAGCCATGAAAAGCGAAAATTCCTCAAAATGGCTTGAGGCCATGGAAAAGGAAATGAAGTCCATGAAGACAAATAAAGTCTGGGACTTGGAAATTATTCCTAAAGGAGCCAAAACAGTAGGCTGTAAATGGGTCTACAAGACAAAACATGACTCCCAAGGGAATGAAGAAAGATACAAAGCGAGACTTGTGGCAAAAGGATTCACACAAAGAGAAGGGATTGATTACGATGAGACCTTTTCTCCAGTCTCATGTAAAGATTCCTTCAGAATCATAATGGCATTAGTAGCACATTATGATTTAGAGTTACATCAGATGGATGTAAAGACGGCATTTCTCAATGGGGATTTGGAGGAAAATGTTTACATGGCACAACCGAAAGGTTTTGTCGTGGAAGGAAATGAAAGAATGGGATGCCGCCTAAAGAAATCGATTTATGGGTTAAAGCAAGCTTCAAGACAGTGGTACTTGAAGTTTGACAGTACAATAAGAAAATTTGGGTTTAAAGAGAAATGTAGAGGACAACTGTATTTATGCAAAGTTTAAAGATGGGAAGTTCATCTTTCTAATCCTGTATGTGGATGATATCCTACTAGCTAGTAGTGATATTAATCTGCTACTGGAAACAAAGAAGTTTTTGTCCTCAAACTTCGATATGAAAGATCTTGGTGAAGCTTCATTCGTTCTAGGGATCGAAATTCACCGAGATAGAAACAAAGGGGTATTGAGACTGTCACAAAAGGCATACATAGAGAAAGTCTTAAAGAAATTTGGTATGCATAAAAGTAGTCCTTCACCTGCACCTATAGTCAAGGGCGACAGATATGGGGATTTTCAATGCCCCAGGAACCAGTATGAGATCGATCAAATGAAAGCGGTTCCATATGCTTCAGCTGTCGGAAGCTTACAGTATGCTCAAGTGTGCACACGCCCTGACTTAGCATTTGTTACCGGGTTACTTGGCAGATTCCAGAGCAATCCTGGAATAGAACATTGGAAATTGATAAAGAAAATCTTGCGTTATTTGCAAGGAACAAAAGGCCTCATGATGACATACAGAAGATCAGATTCACTCCAAATAGTGGAGTATACAGATTCTGATTTTGCGGGAGATGATAGAAAGTCTACATCCGGATATGTGTTCACTCTCGCTAAAGGAGCTATATCGTGGAAAAGCTCAAAACAAACCGTCACTACATCGTCCACAATGCATGCCAAGTTTGTAGCATGTTATGAGGCTACGGGGCAGGTGAACTGGCTAAAGAAGTTCATACCCGGTTTAAAAGTGGTTGACGACATCAATAGACCACTTAAGTTGTACTGCGATAATGAACCCGCAGTAACGTATGCCCACAACAATAAGTCAAGTGGTGCTGCCAAACACATTGACATAAAGTACTATGTTGTGAAAGATAAAGTTCGGGATCAAATTATAAGTCTTGAGCACATAAGTACCGCAAAGATGTTAGCGGATCCGCTTACTAAAGGCTTACCACCCAACGTGTTCAGAGAACATGTAGCCGGCATGAGTTTAAGGGAAAGCCTATGATACCTGGACTAAAAGATAGCCCAAAAGATTAAAGTAACTATTTCAGAACAGAGAGGTGTATTGTAGCTGTTGAATCTATCGGCGATTGACCGTGACGATGAGACATGTTCTATGCACTAATCTGTGATGGAATGAGTAAAGTCAAATGTAATTAAAGATAAAGCATAGATTGAGATCAAGGGGGAGAATGTTAGAGTGATCTCAGGGCTTGGGCCCAACGGCCAAAGTCCACCCCTTGACCGCGCCCTGATCGGGGGCGCCCAGCCCATTGGCTGGTGGGCCCCTGTCGCCAGCGCCATATAAAAGAGAGGTGGGGGCCGGGGCGGCACGCACGACGAGGTTCACCGTGCCGCCGCCAGACCCACCGACAAACCCTAACCCGATCTGTTGAGGGGGCGCTCCAGCGACGGGAAGCCACCACCGGCCAGGGAGATCGTCGCCACCGCGAGACGCCACCGCCAGTCTCTTCCCCGACCGCTTCACCGACGATGGCCAGCTCCTCCTCCAACGCGTCCGACGGTCAGTACCTCACTCCCTCTCAGTGTATCTCTCAAGAACCCGAATGCAATAGAAAGGAACCCCGCTAGATCTAAACCCCAGGAGACCCAAAGTTTCACAGTAAGATAGATGTAATACACCTTCGATGCAAAAGTAAATGTGACGTGGTACGACCGCCTCGTATCTGCACTGTTTTGTAGCGCATGAAATGATCTCTGGAATCGACCTAACACGAGCAAGTTTTGTTCCTGGTCCAGGACTCAGCACTGTCAGCTCGCCCGTCTGCGCAACAGATGAACGAACTCGTGCACGCGTCCAGCGGCGGGGCTCAGGCTCGTTCGACCTCGTTCCACGCCGTCCGCGCCCTCCCTTTTTCTAGGCCTGTTCCAAAGTGTTTTCGTCTGAAATGGCTTGTATTTGTCTGTTAGCTTATTTGATATTCCTTGAATAATACAAAGAAAACAACTATTGCTGTTTGCAGGGGTGGATCTCGAAATAAAGCAGGAGGGGCTAACCTAAGATATTTTGATACGCAATACTGGTACGGTGATATAAATACAAAGATACCATGACATGATATTTTGCATTTTGCAAAAATAAGAATACGCTAATACGGCAAACATATATACTTTTGCTAGGTAGAGTAACATATTAAGTGCAGCATACTTGATCAATCCGTCAATCCGACACATTAGCTACCAACCGACACACCAGCTGTTGCAAAATCATGACAAAAATATTGTGGTGGACATAGACAGATTAGACAGGACTGTATAGTGATGGACATAGACAGATTAGACAGGATTAGTACTAGCTGAAAATATATGTCACCTCAAATTGAATCGTGCTTTAGTAGCATTAGTTGATGATGATGGAGCTTTCAAGTTAAAAGATGATGTCCTTAGTGTTGGTTTTAAATCTTCTAGTAACTGTTTCTCTGTCTTTATTGCTTGATGCAACAAATCAACAACAGTATGGTAGAGTTGATATTGCACTATGTGTTTAATATTTTAATTTAGACCAAATAGAAAACGTGCAAGTATTTGTTCTTCATCTTTGTGCACATGTGCCCTAATCATAGCATGCTCCATATCTTTGTAGTATTCCTCCACCGAGCGATCTCCCTGTCTCAAATTCTGCAGATTATCAAAAAGGTCACGTTTATAAGTGTTAGGAACAAAGTGTGCTCTCAGCTCTTACTTCATTTCAGTCTATGATGCGATTGGAGGTTCTCCATTCTCTTTTCTTTGGTTCGACACTTGCTCCCATCAAATCAATGCATACCCATCAAACTCATGTGACGCCATGTGTAGCTTCTTCTCCTCTGATTAATTGTGCATCTGAAAAGTCTTATCTACCTTGAGCTCCCATGTGAGATATGTATCTGGATCGGAAGCACCTTCAAATTTGAAAATAGTGAATTTGAGTTTTCCAAATTTCTCCTCCACGTGTGAGTCATCATGACGATGGCCATGGCGTTGGTAGTTTCGTTGTGGTGTAGCCAAAAGTTGTCACCAACATCCTCAATGTGGGCGGCACGGCCTCGCCCACGGCCACAGCCTCTCCCTTGGCCATGGTCAGCGTTGAAAATACTCCCATGCCCGGGAAAGGGTGGTCAAACCGCATTGGTGGCGGCTCAATCCGCATGAGCTTCTCTAGCAACTCGCACAGCCCTCTCCTCATCGGTCTCATCAAGATCAACGCCTCTTTTATGGATGCCAATTGGGCCTCGTTCTTTGTGAAGCTCTTCTAGTATCTCTCTCCTCAAGATGCTCGTGTTGTCATTCAACTGAGTGTTGAAATCATTCGTGAGCTTCTCAAGGTCCGCCCGGGTCACATTTGCTTGTTCTCCTTTTCCTGCCATGATTAGCGCATACAACAAGAAAATCTATATATGTGGATGTGGAAAGTTTTATTTGTAGAATTCACTCAACCTCACATTCTCTTACCAACCGAAGTTCTTATGCATCCTTGATGGAATTAAAGAGCTGCATGCACTTTGGTGACGGTAGACAATACAACATGGTATATTAAGTGAATTCAATTGCACAAGTATTGTTATAACAATGGCTTATATGTGGAGTTTGAAGGGAAAATATTAATCAATGCAATCCGAAATTATTGATGTTGTTAAATTAAGTAATAACCCAAACTAGAATATTTTGCCTAAATGCTGATTCAATAGGTTTAAGTGAAGTATATGAACACACACATAAAGATCAATGTGATTTAATGCAAACAAAGGAATGAGTTAAATAGAGGCAATCTAAAATTGAGGATTAAATAACTCGTTTTGCACCAAGTACTAGGAGAGACGCTAGCCAATTGCAATAATATGAATGTAAGGGCACAAGATTGCTCAAAAAAATTAAATACACAAGCTGAAATTATGAATCAGAATTAGCTAACCCTAATTTGGCCAACGCATGCTTTCTTTCTTTTTTCTTTTTTTTTTGCCGAGGCTCTTTTTTTGGTTGACTGCCTTCTTTCTTTTCTTTTTTTACTTGTGGTTAGCACTAAGGTTTAACTTTCCCGTGCACAAAAGTAAAATTTCAGCAGGTGTAAATTAATACCAAGAATATCTCTTAATGCAATTATAAAAGACTAGTTTCAAAGATGAAAGGAAAATTATGGATATATTCAACAAAAACGACCACACCGCATGAAATTTTTTTGTCGCGGATACTGTAGCAGGTTCTGTAGCATATGCTTGGTACTGTAGCAGGTTCTGTAGCATACTTGCAGTACTGTAGAATACGTGCAGTACTGTAGCGAATCACTGTTGCATATGCGTGACACTGTAGCTTTGACGCGGCACTGTAGCGATAGAAAATTTTATGTTTTTTTGTTTGATTCGGATGAAACAAAGGAAACGACACAATGATCAAGCGACACAAAGGAACATAACGATCAGCACCTAAACAAAGTTCTAATGGACAAAAACTTAACAAAACTCACGAAAAATAATATATGCAAAAACTAAGGTTTAGATTTTTTTGACTTTTTGTGTATAGGAAAAAATCGAAATATAGATAAATTGATCCTACCATGTCAACCATGCTCTGATACCAAGATGAAATGGGAGATGCCCCATTTTCACGACGTAGGATCGATGACGATAACTTGGATCCGTGCAACCTGATGAACCGATTGCGCCAACCACTGTTAGAACAGCAACCTGCGACAAAAGAATTCACCCAACCACACGCTCGTGATCCCATCTACCCGACCACACAAGTAGACGTGTCGCCGCTCGTGCAAATCACAAGAACAACGGGGTTGAGAACGCCCAATTCCCCTCTAGGTTGCAGTATATGTCAAACACTAAGAAGAACAAGCGTATAGCTCTCTGAAAATAGATTGATTTTTGTGGTCTGTTCTAAAAAAACCGTACGTACAAAATATTTAAAGACTCAACCTCCTTCGATTCGGCCTCTTTCCGAACAGAACTTGGCTAATGACTCAACCAAATAGATCATAAATTGGTTCGGTCACAACATTGGACTCGCAGGTCCACTCGGATAGACTAGGACCGGTTTTCTTATCCTCTCTTTCCAATCCAAAAATTTACAGATCATAAATTGGTTTGCACGCCTCTTTCTTTATTCCATTAATTTACGTGTTTCAATAGCATGCTTTCTCACGAGCCATACAGGAGCTTCCCTTTCCTTCTTTCTTGTTCTAATAATTCTTTTCCCTTGATCTTCCCATGCATGGCTCCTTTTCATGCAACATGGATGCTGCATGCATGATCCTCCTGTGTTGTTCCTTTTGCATAAACTTAAGAACAATTGAAATACCAACCTTTGGTAGTAACCAGTTCTCATGTAACTTAAAGCCAAAATCAACTAGGAGCGAGTTTACCTATTGATTAATCTTTTTAGCTCATGTTCGTTACCTATTGATTAATCTTTTTAGCCCATGTTCGTGTAATCAATCCTATTAGACTATCCTCATCACAAAGCTTTCGTGAGGCCATGACGAGGGGTAGGCCAACTTTTCTAGTTCGGTATACCGTGTCTTTGTGCCCTGAAGGGCTTCTGAGACGAAGTACACCAGCCATTGAAGGGACCCCTCCTCAAAAACAAGGACTACATTGACTGCTATTGATGTAGCCACTAGGTACAGTAGTAGTGGAGCCTCTGGTGCCAGGGACACCAGAGTAGGGAGCTTGCCTAGATGCTTTTCATGGTCGTCGAAGGCCATCACGCACTCATCATTCCAGTGAAACCCATTGTAGCCGCGAAGAGTTTTGAAGAGTGAGAGGCCTCACTCGGCTACTCTGGACAGGAAACGGCTTAACGCGGCTAGTTGCCCTATGAGCCTCTGGACCTCCCTCGTCATCTTGGGCAGCTCCATGGAGAGGATTTCATCAACCTCCTTGGGGTTCGCTTGTATCCCTTGTCCTGACACCAAGAAGCCAAGCAACTTTCTGCTTGCATGCTGAAGACACATTTGTCGGGATGCAGTTTGATGTCCGCCCATTGGAGGTTGTTGAAGGTTTCCTGGAGGTCTTGTCCATGGGATCTGACTTGCCTGCTCTTGACAACCACGTCATCGACATAGGCTTTGACGTTCCTTCCGAGTTGGGAGGCAAGGGCGAGGGCCACCAGCCGCATGAAGGTGTCTCCTGCATTCTTGAGGCTGAAGAGTATTTTGATGAAGCAATACATACCTCCTGGGATTATAAAGCTTGTCTTGACTTCATCCTCTTTAGCCATATGGATATGGTGATAGATAGAGTATGCATCTAAGAAGCTCATTTGCTCACATCCCGCTGTGGCGTCCACCAGCTAGTCGATTCGAGGGAAAGGATAGTCGTCCTTCGGACATGCCTTGTTGAGGGTAATGAAATCGATGCACATACGCCATGCGCCATTCACTTTTTTGAACCTGGAGCAAGGCTTGCTTGACCTCTGGGGTGAGGCCTTCACCAATGGAAACTTGTTGGGCGGCATCCGCGGTATGCAGGGAGATTCTTTTGACCCCACTGTCTGGCCTGGGCTTGGGCGTCCACCCTGGTGCCAATAGTGTACTTGCGACGAGGGTGTCCCTTGTGCGCCTTCTTGAGCCCGCAAATCGCCTTAGCCTCCACGAATCAAATCAAACTTGGAAGAAAAGAGTAAAATTCGAGGGCTGTGGGGGAGCGGAACGTCGGACGACCGTAGGCGGAGGGCATGGTCGGAGTTGGTGGCTGGGGGCGGTGCACGATCAGATCGGGCGGGGGCGCCGCTAGGGTTGGGAGGAGTCGAGGAGAATGCAAATAGAGGCGAGGGATTGAGTGAGAAAGCCCAGAGACACATGAGGTTTTGGGCCTCATGAACGGATTGAGATCCCCTGCCTTCAAAGTCACTGCCGTTGGGTCACTGACGCGTGGGCCCCACGAGGGGATACGCATCCCTCATGAACACTACTATCCCATAAAATTAACTAGGCTAGAATCCGGGCTATAGCCCCCTAGCCTAGGCCTAGATCCGCTCCTGGCTATTTGAAACCGGATATTATACTTGCTCACGACGTGTTCCCATCCTCTTCAGTTTCTTGAATTTATGCATCACGTTGCACACGTCTGACTCCAGTTAATAAATTGCCGGCCAAGGAAGTCTTGCTTCATTTGCCCCGCACTGCAGCTTTCCAGCTCAACTTCACAGAGAACAGCCACCAAATGGCTTCCAGGGACGCTGCTGCCGATGAGGTCGAAATCGAGCTCCTTCCTTTCATCCGCGTCTACACGAGCGGCCGCATCGAACGCCTGCTCGGCACCGACACCATCGCCGCCTCCCTCGACGCCACCACGGGTGTGGCCTCCAAGGACATCACAATTGACCCCGCGACCAACCTCTCTATCCGCCTCTACCTTCCGACAGCCGTTGCCACCGGTGATAAGCTGCCCATCCTCGTGTACTTCCACGGCGGCGGCTTCATGGTCGAGTCAGCCGCCTCGCCGACGTACCACCGCTACCTCAACGCGCTCGCCTCCCGCGCCGGCGCCCTCGCGGTTTCCGTCGAGTACCGCCGCGTTCCCGAGCACGCGCTCCCCGTGGCCTACGACGACTCGTGGGCGGCGCTCGCATGGGCAGTTGCCGGCTCTGTTCCAGGAGGCCCCGAGCCGTGGCTCGCGGCGCACGGGGACGCGTCACGCGTGTTCCTCGCCGGCGACAGCGCCGGTGCGAACATCGCGCACAACGTCGCCGTGCGCGCCGCCGCCGAGGGGCTCCCGCTGCCGCGCGCTGCCATCAGCGTCGTGCTGCTGGTGCACCCGTACTTCTGGGACGCGTCGAACACCATGGCGCCGGAGCTGGAGGCCAGGATCCGCCGCGAGTGGCGGTTCATGTGCGCGTGCCCCGATGCCCAGGTGGACGACCCGAGGATTTGCCCGACGGCGGCCGAGGGGGCGCCGCGCCTGGCGGAGCTGCCGTGCAAGAGGGTGATGGTGGCCGTGGCGGAGGACGACTTCTTGGCGGTGAAGGGGCGGGCGTACTACGCGGCGCTGCTCGCTAGCGGGTGGCGCGGGGAGGCCGAGCTGATCGAGACCGCGGGGGAAGGCCATGTGTTCCACCTCACGCGGCCCGGGACGGAGGCGGCCGCACAGATGATGGACCGCGTCGCGTCTTTCATTGCGCGTAATTGACTTTCACCTGCTCCCGCTGCAAACTTTGCGTGCTTAGTGTCATCGTGAGAGTAATAAATGGGCGGTCTCACTGTCTCGGAGTACCTCATCTTTGTACTCTTTTCGGATTTGCTAAAACATAAGGCAATTGACTTTGATAATCAGAAAAAAAAGTCAATTTCCCACCGTTAGATTTGCGTTAAGATTTGTGCTCCCACGGTTGGGGTGGCATCTTGGTCTCTGTCGTTGGTGACTGTATGGGTTCTGTGGTTTACCGTGTTCCGAACCCCTTTTAGTGGTTTTTTTTTTTGTTGACATGGCCCGACCGCTCGAGGAGTCAAATTTTTGGGGCACTGGTTGGCGGATTCGGAGGTGGCGTAGGTGGAAGTGGGCCATGCACCCTCGGCAGCCATAACTGCGTGAGGTGACGACGACAGTGGGCTGCGGACAGACCACATGGTGGGGGTGGTAGGTGTAGGTTGGGTGGGTAGGGATTAGAGTTTTGGTTTATGGCCTGTTTTAACGACTTTCAGTTTAAACTTTTATCTGTAGATTTTAATTGAAATTATATTATAATGGTTGTTATATTTTTTTCTAAAAAATAAAAAATAAATAAAAAATTATTATATTATCACGGATAATACATAGAAATAAAGGAGAAAAGAAAAGAAAAAAAACCGAAAAACCCTTGCCTAGTTGTGATGAAATTCGATTGATTTTTTGAAAGGAAGAAGTGTTTGGCAAATAGGTCCACTTGATTTTTCTTGGCCGTAGACCATACCCTTACCTACATCCAATAACCCAATAACTTTTTGAGAATTTTTTAAATTTTATATAGCTTGTTTTTACAGATTTTGCAAGATTTAGTACATTTGTAAAGGATATTATGCCCCCTTCCTTTTATCCCTAATGAACAGTTGTTTCAAGTTGTGACACGTGCGCAAGTCACCGCACCGAATGGATCCAGAAGAAAACAATGTTCTCCTACTCGAACAGACGGACGTCGTCTTCGGTACGTGCGATGCATTCATGTACAGCTCTACACTCAACCGAGGCTGTATCTCACCTTTCAGCAACGACTTGTGTCTTTTACTTGCTGAGCCGTTCCTCGATGCATGCATGATGAACGAATGTGGTGTGACCCACGGACTCGCAATCTCCCTCCCACTCGCGGCTGCCACTGTCTAGTTGCCTCCTCCTCATCGCCAAAAACCAAACCCTGCAAACCCTGCAAATGGCATCATCCCACGTCGATCCCCCCACTCGGCCGCGCTCCCGCGCCAGCTTTTTCCCGTGCCGCTCCCCATGATCTTCTTGTCTTCAGCCTGCGCTGCGCTGGCCCATGCCGGGGCTGCGCTTCTTGTCTTCGTTCATTTGGAGATTCGGTGTTTGTCTTCTCCTATTGCACACCTGTGTTAGAAATAATCTTGATATTTGTTAGTATTTCATTAGTTTGAACCATGTAAGTACGTTGATGCTGTCACGTACAAGTAGTATGTGAATGTGTACGTCTTGCATGGCTGCATGTAGGGAGGAATTAGTCTGTGCATGCTAGTTAGTTTGTTGGCTGAGTCTTAGAGAAGGTATGGCGCAAGAATAGGTCATGATCAAGTCTGTTAGCTTGCATGTCGCAGATGGCACGAGTCTTCAGAAGCCCGGCGTGCACAACGGAATCAGGTGACTGTGTGTGTTGCGCTTTATATTCCCATGTACTCAGTGTGGTAGATTGAGAGGAGTCCAGTGGAATATCAGAGTGGGTTAAGAAACACCGACGCAAGGTGGTTGCTGCGTCGCCGAAAGATCTAATCTGTTGTTTCTTCTCACCAGTGAGTTCTGTGTATTCTTCCATCAATAAAGTGAGCGTATGTGCTTTCAAGAAGCCATGTATCCATTCTCACCGTGAGCAGTTCCAAAGTAGCAGGTTGATTGTAGTGAGATCAAACTTTTAGGAGTGAGATCGCACGTTCATCTCTGTGTATTTTTTCTTGCGCGTGTATCAAATCTTTCGTCAAGTCTTTGTTCAGAGTATTGCGTGAGTTTGTGTGTGTGCGATCGCCTGAGTTTTTTCCTGGGCTAACATTTGGTATCAGAGCTTGTGTTTGTGTACACCTTCATCCATGTCGTCGAAAAACGTCACCACCGAGGGGGGCGTTCAGAAGACCGGCGATGGGAGCGTGCCGAAGGCGTCGGCGCGCGAGGGCAGCATCACCCTCCCGTATCCCATGCTCACGAGGAGCAACTACACGACATGGGCCGTGAAGATGAAGGTGTTCATGCGCGCTCAGGGCGTGTGGAACGCAATCGTAGATGAAGAGGTGAACGAGCGGCAAGATCAAATGGCGCTCGCGGCAATCTTCCTCGCGGTGCCGGAAGACGTGCTGCTGCTCCTAGCTGAGAAGGAGACCGCAAAGGAGGCCTGGAACACCTTGAAGGTAATGCATCTCGGTGCCGATCGCGTCAAGGAGGCGCGTGTACAAAACCTCAAAAGCGAGTTTGAGAACTTGCGCATGAGGGACACCGAACAGATTGATGACTTCGCGATGAGGTTGACGACAATCGTCAGCAAGATTCGAGGTCTAGGCGAAAAGATGGAGGAGTCCTACATCGTGCGGAAGTTTCTTCGTGCAGTGCCTAAGAAGTTCTCTCCCGTCGTCACCACGATTGAGCAATTCGGTGACATAAAGAATATGTCGATCGAAGAGCTAATCGGCCGCTTGAAGACGCAGGAAGAGGGAGAACGTCGCTACGGCAACAACGACGACGACGAGGAGCACTTGCTCCTGACGCGCGCAGAATGGGAGGCCCGATCATCGAAGCGTGAAGGTGAAGGCTCCTCAGGTGGTTTTGGTGGCGGCGGTGGACGTCGATACCGACGAATTGACAAGGCAAAAGTAAGGTGTTTTAATTGTAACGATTATGGACATTTTGCTTCAGAATGCCAGAAGCCCAACAAGAGAGAGAAAGCGCAGGCATATCTCATCAAAGCGGATTCCGACGAAGAACCGACGCTACTTTGAGGCTTGGCGAGAAGGTATTCAAATAAACGGAAGTCAAGATTAGGGGGGAATTTGTTAGAAATAATCTTGATATTTGTTAGTATTTCATTAGTTTGAACCATGTAAGTACGTTGATGCTGTCACGTACAAGTAGTATGTGAATGTGTACGTCTTGCATGGCTGCATGTAGGGAGGAATTAGTCTGTGCATGCTAGTTAGTTTGTTGGCTGAGTCTTAGAGAAGGTATGGCGCAAGAATAGGTCATGATCAAGTCTGTTAGCTTGCATGTCGCAGATGGCACGAGTCTTCAGAAGCCCGGCGTGCACAACGGAATCAGGTGACTGTGTGTGTTGCGCTTTATATTCCCATGTACTCAGTGTGGTAGATTGAGAGGAGTCCAGTGGAATATCAGAGTGGGTTAAGAAACACCGACGCAAGGTGGTTGCTGCGTCGCCGAAAGATCTAATCTGTTGTTTCTTCTCACCAGTGAGTTCTGTGTATTCTTCCATCAATAAAGTGAGCGTATGTGCTTTCAAGAAGCCATGTATCCATTCTCACCGTGAGCAGTTCCAAAGTAGCAGGTTGATTGTAGTGAGATCAAACTTTTAGGAGTGAGATCGCACGTTCATCTCTGTGTATTTTTTCTTGCGCGTGTATCAAATCTTTCGTCAAGTCTTTGTTCGGAGTATTGCGTGAGTTTGTGTGTGTGCGATCGCCTGAGTTTTTTCCTGGGCTAACAACCTGCAGCCACCGTCTGTACCCAAGCCCTATGCTGCCATCAGTATTTGCCGACCTCATTACAGTAGGAATGCAATTGTGTAGCTAGGATTGGAGAAGAGAGTTGCACAGGCATCAAGGATTTGCTGTTGCATCCGAGACTTGGCCAATCTCGCGCTGCCCTTCCTGTTCTTCTTCTACCTCCTCTTTCTCTCCACCAGGCAGCCGCTTCTTGACGTGGCAATCCGCGAGGAGGTTACCGCCAGCACACTGCGGGTGTTTGATGACGCTGCTATTGCCACCAAGGAGGTCGCAGCGGCCGACATGGTGCGGGTGTCTGATGACGCCGCCATTGCCACGGCAGACGCTTGTTGGACTTAAGCTTATTACATTACTTACATTTTACTTTATCAAATCTAGTGGTCTGAGATGTGCTCATGTTCACGTTGTGACCGTGACTTTTGTTTAGTTTGTTAATTAGTGGAGTTGTGTTTTTGCTGGACGTGAGATGGCACGGCCAAAGCAGATCATGGCGTAAGAATAGGAAATAAGTTTAGTATTTGCTTTGTATTCGGATCCTATAAATGAAAGAAGAAAGCTGAGAAAAGCTGCAAAAGTTGAGCAGCACAAATCCCTGCGTTTCCTGAGTGTTGTATCCGAGTATGACTTCATTGTCATAGTCGAGTACGAGTACGTGGTCGTAGGTCGTAACGGACTATCGACTTGCTGCAACTTTGACTGGTCGTAGATGACTACGTGATCGTAAGCGGCTTCGAGTGGTCATAAACGACTTCGTGGTCGTAAGTGGCTTCGAGTGGTCGCAACGAGTACCAGGTACTCGTGGTCATGCGACTGTGTGCATGTCTACTCTGACAAGTGGTATCAGAGTGGTGCAGAGATCCTGGTGGTGATGTCAAGCCACAGATGTTAATCTCCTTCGAGGTCCCTCACTCCACCAAGGATCCGCGGGCGCAGCAGGACGAGGGTGCACGGCCGCGAGGTGGTGGTGCAGCAGGTGACAAGGGAGAGTGGGGGATAGTAGTCTACCCCATGCTAACACGCGCAAACTACTCCAACTGGGCTCTCGTGATGAGAGTCAACTTGCAGGCGCAAGGACTGTGGCGAGCAATTGAGCCGGGCGACACCGACTTCCGCAACGACTGGATGGCGCTCTCCGCAATCCTCCACGCGGTACCACCGGACATGCTGCCAACGCTCGTCGTGAAGGGCACAGCAAAGTGGGCATGGGATGTCGTAAAGGTGCAATGGATGGGCGTCGACCGTGTGCACAAGGCGAACGCGCAAAAGCTCCATAAGAGTTCGAAGACATCGCGTTCAAGGACGGCAAGATTGTTGACGAGTTTTCGATGCGGATCACCAGCCTCATCAACAACATTCGCATCCTTGGCAACATGATTAAGGAATCCAAGGTCGTGAAGAAGTTGCTACGAGTCGTACCCCCACGATACACGCAGGTGGCCATCCCAGTGGAAGGCAGCAAGGCCATGGGCACGACAAAGTTAGGCACCATGCCCAGGGTGGTGGCTCGTCCAGCACGCGCCGTGACATGTTGCAAGTTAAGTGCTACAACCGCAACTAGATGGGGAACTTCTCCAGGAATTGCCATAAGCCCTGCCATGAGTGCAAGGAGGAGGCACACTTGACACGTGTGCAAGATGAACAACCTAAGCTGCTCATAGTTGAACACTGTGAGCTGTCACAAGCTGACAGCGAGGTCCAGTGGTGGATAGTGCTCCTTAACGAGGAGAAGGTGATCTCGACGGATGCAGGCGACGGTGTCTGGTACCTTGACACAGGAGCAAGAAGCCACATGACCGGGTCCCGGGTCTCGAGCGATGTTTAGATTGCTTTATGAATTGGTGAAAGGGATTATCAAATTTGGTGACGGCTCGCTCGTGGACATCCGCAGCAAGGGAACCGTCATGTTCCAGTGCCGGAATGGGGAGCATCGGCTCCTCACTGAGGTATACTTCATTCCGCATCTCCATAGCAACATCATTTCTATTGGGTAATTGGATGAGAGTAGGTGCAAGGTGGTGGTCGAAGACAGAGAGTTGCTCGTGTTCAACCATGAACACAAGCTGTTGGCATGGGTGAGGTGGATTAGGAACTGGCTCTACATGTTGAAACTAAACCTTGCTGGTCCTGTGTGCTTGCTTATGCGCATGGACAACGCGGCATGGCTATGGCACAGACGCTACGGCCACCACAATTTCCGAGCGCTGCGGAACCTGGCGCTAAAAGGAATGGCAGTTGGGGTTCCACTGTTCGATCACGTCAAGTAATTTTGTGATGGGTATGCCCTTAGCAAGCAACACCGAGCCACGTTCCCGTAGGCCACAGATTACTGCGCTGAGCACCCACTGGAGTTGGTCCATAGCGACTTGTCGGACCGATCACACCAACGACGGCAAGAGGTAATAAGTATTTTCTATTGATTGTAGACGATCACAGTAGATATATGTGGCTTGAGGTGCTCAGGTCCAAAGATGAAGCATTTAAGTTTTTCAAGAAGATCAAGGCACTAGCAAAAATTGAGCACGGTGGCAAGCTCATGGCATTCCGCTCAGACCGTGGTGGCGAGTTCAACTCCGTCAAGTTCCACGAGTATTTCAACGAGCTCAGCATCAAGCACTGCACCACTATGCCATATTCACCGCAGTAGAATGGATTTGTTGAATGCCGAAATCAGACGGTAGTAGAGATGGCGCGTTGTCTGCTGAAGCCCATGGGTGTGCGGTGTGCCAGTGACATTCTGGGGTGAGGCAGTGAAAACTGCAGTCTACATCCTCAACAAGGCGCTGACAAGGAGTGTCAACGGCAAAATACCATATGAGACGTGGCACAAGCGGAAGCCGAAGGTGCACCATCTCTGAGTCTTTGGGTGTGTGGTCGCAACGAGTACCAGGTACTCCTAGTCGTGCAACTGTGTGCATGTCTGCTCCGACAATGCTGATACCAAGGTCATGGGCGATGAGTTGCGGGTGTCCAGTGACGTCGGCATCGCCACTGAAGACGCTGGTGCCATGGGCAGGACCGATGTGCTGCGGGTTTTAGACGACGTTGTCGTTGTCAACGCTGAAACAAATGGCGATGCTGATGCTGTCACGTTCGACTTCCAACCATACGTGCGCCTATACAAGAGCGGGGCCATCATGCGCTTCCATGGCATAGACACTGTCCCGCCCGGCGTCGACGCGCTCACGGGCATCGCATCCATGGACGTCGCCATCGACGGTGCCACTGGTGTAAGCGCCTGGCTCTACTGCGTACGATAATGCGTGGACGACGCTATAATGGATGGTATCCAACTGCCAGTTGGGGCCAGAAGCTTGGCTCGCCATCCACTACGATGCCACCTGTGTCTTCTTGGTCGGTGACAGCGCCGGTGGCAACATTGCCCACAACCTGGCGGTAAGAGCTGAAACAGAGCGCCCGCTGTAGGGCACGGCCATCGCAGGCATGGTTCTCCTAAACCCATACTTCTAGGGAAAGGAGCTGGTGGGCACGTAGCCCGGTGTCCCGTGCAGATGCAACGGCCTCGAGAAGACATTTGCGTTCGTATGCGGCGACAGGTACGACATCGACCACCCGCTCATGAACCCTCTCATGGCATCGGAGGAATGGCGTGGCATGGCCGAGAAGTGTGTCCTGGTGACCATCGCGGGGCATGACAACTTTTCTGGGAGCACAGCACGGCGTACGCAAAAGGGCTGAGGAGCTACGGGTGGCGGGGGGGAGGTGGAAGTGTACGTGACGGAGGGGGAGGCGCACGTCCACCTCGTGGGGAACCTAAAACGCCCCAAAATTTCAAAATTTTTAAATTTTCTAGAATTTTGCATGAATTCCCAAATCTTAGCCAATTTGGCAATCTTCCTTGAAAATCCACTTTCCTTTTTGTTCTTCCCGCCTTCCTCCTTTGCAGGTGCCTCTGTGCACTGGTGCTTCTCCACCGCCTCACTGTACCGTCGCCTCCACGCGTCGTGCCACCGTCCTCCTGGGTTGCGGCCTCCTCCTCCCATGTGTTCACACCAACTCCACCCCGTGACCCCACCAACCAGTCGCATTGCACCTGTTCTCCTCGCTTCGCGCACTGTTGCCCATGTGCCCGCTCTCTCTCGCCATGGCGCATCACTTCTCTTTGTTGTCATGTGCGCTCACATTGTACTACTGCTTTCAAGTCTCCACCAACTCCCGTAGAAGGCCAGTGCCACCTCCCCTGCATCTCTATGCGATGGCAGCCTCCCCAATGCCCCGCTCTACTCGCACGCATGAGAGCACCGAACTGCCTTACTGTCGCCACCGCCTTATGCCACTTTTAAATCTCTTCTACCACTGCCAAGAGCCTCACATCACTCCCAAATATCCTCCAGAACCACCAATTTGAGCTTCAACTCACCACATCGCTGTCGGTGACTTCCCCTGCGCCCGGTGAGCTCAAATGGCAATCTCACTCCTCAGTCAACTATATTTTGATTGCTTTCGCTGATAAGATATCCTTTGCTCCCTGAACACGCTGGTGAACTCGCTTGGACTCGAGCGTACGCTGGAAGCCCTGGCGGCGGAAGCCACCGCCTGCCGAAAGGCCTCTCCCTTGGATGGCCTAACTGAGCTTTCCCCGACTCAAGCCACCGCCACCACCATAAAGTCTATGCCCCACAGATGGCCAAATCACCCTTAGCCTCACCAAAGAACCACCAAGAACCCTAAACGCCACGGAAAAGCCTTCAACCATCTCTCCTACAGCCAGCCATCGTCGTAGATGCTACCGCCTCCCAAAGCCCAAAAATGGAATCCCCCGCTCAAGTTGTCTCCCATAGTGCCGTTCATTCTAGCCGGAGCGCCTTGCTAGTGCCGCTCCACTCGAACCGCTGTTCCTCTGCTTTCCGCCGGGAAGAGGCTCCTAGAGGTTGAAGATGACTCCGGGGCATGACGTGGATCTATCTCGACCACTCGCGCGTCGTTGCCGTCTAATCCAGGCCGCTCACATACGATGCATTGAGCCGTTCGCATGTCACCCACTGGGCACGTCTGTGCGTGCACGCTGGGCCTCATGGGCGCGCACAGCGTGGGCCAAAGCCGATCGACCCATTCGACCGTGCGGGAGAAAACCCGGCTGGGCCGCACTGTGCATGTGGGCTGGCCCAACACTGTTCACCTGAGAAAATCCAAAATTTCAGAGAAAAATCCAAGAAAACCCAGAAAATTCCAAAAATGTACTGTTTCGATGCCGTGAATCCATTTTTGAACCCCTTTCCACCAAATTAAATTCCAAATAAATCCAAACCCCTCTATTTGAATTTTATTGCATTTTACTCCTTTTTAATTAGATTATTTTTCCTAGCTTGATTAGATTCAAGTATGGACTTATATTATTTTATGTGTTTGCGCTAGCTTTCGACCTTTCTGAAGCGATGGTACAAGGACCAGAACTAGGCAGTGAAGTTTACGAGTTAATGGAATTTTCAGAGCAGCAAGACAGGTTACAAGTTTTTGATCATATTTAATCCCATGAAATTTAAATTATTTAATTACCGTATTTGCATTATTGTTATTTGTGAAATGTTAATTGTTTAAATTAAATGTTTAGAATGACCTGGTAATTAGTTATGTCCTACCACCGAAAAAGGCCATGTTTAATTTAATGCCACATTCACCTTGACAACCTTAGTAATATTCAAATTATTGTATAAACAATTATAGATTGGCTAACTCAAAATCTTGTACTACTAAGTGACTTGGCATTTAGCCAGTAGAATTTGTTAAATTGGTACTAGGGTAAGGGTGTGTAGTGGAAAGCCACAAGGTGACCTTCGTCCACGATCTTACCCTAGGGTGGAGGCTTGAATAGAAGGGTGGTAGTGTCGTCAGGCACAGTTGTTGGGGATGTGGTTAGCAGTCTCAAATGAAAAGTAACGACAAGAACCTTATACTAAGTAAAAGATACAGTGATCGCTCAACCACAGGAATTGATTTATCAACCCTAGTTTAGTAGCTGCTGAACTCAATTGAATCTCTACAGGTAGTGAGAATGTTGATGATGGGGAGTTAGGTATGTCGAACGGTAAAATCATACCTAACAACAATAGAAGTCACTCAGAGTGGGCATAAGAGATTAGGGTTAGTGTGTGAACTGTGTCTGAGTGACTCTATCGGGTAGAGCCTATATAAAGAGATGAGCAGTTAAACGACCTGATTTTCTTAACTCAGTCATGAGGGTTAAGAAATCTTGTGGGTAAACTGGGCAACTCTGCAAAGTGAAATCAAATGTATTCGAATACGTTGTGCTTCCAGTTAATGAAGTTGTGCTAATTGGGTGATTCCAGTAACGAGATATAAGTAGATTTTATGATGTTTTAATTTGAGTAAGATGAGCATGTAACTATTGAAAAAAACCCTTTAATCTTAAGGTGATCAGTTTTTGTTTTTCCTGTTTGCAAATAAAATTGCATCTACTCAATTTAATAGAACCAGTATGTTCTCTTCCTTTGTTTATCCCTGCAAGTAGTTAAGTTAGGGTTACCCTTGTGACTTGCTGGATACGGTTGTACTCATGATTTGCTAAACGACAAACAAAAGACCAGTGGAACTAAGATGTTCAGGCCGAAGATGAAGTTTTGAAGAACCTTTCTTCTCCGAGGACGACTGGATTTAGGTCTTAACCGCGCTCAAGTTTGTCTGAGAGTTTCTTGTATTGTAAGATAATTTTGGGTTTGCACGTCTACTGTATCAAAAGGAGGTTGATAAACCATATGTCTGTAATAAAAATTTGGCTCTTTTGTTGTAAATATGTGTTATTATAGTGCGCACTCATGTTCGGTACTCTGTAACTGTTCGTTCTTAGAGCATCTCCAATAGTATGAGCTAGTTACTAACTCTAAGACAACTTCTCCAATAGTACTAACTTTTAGCACATAGCTCATAACATAAAATAGCCTCACATGGCACTCTCACATAATCTTGGAATGTGTGTATGAGACTAGCTCTTGATCAAGAGATATCTTTTCTCTCTCTTCTATTAAAATATGAAATAATACGCTTAGAGCTAGCTCATAAGTCACTATTAGAGATGCTCTTAAGTGGTTACGAAGATTACTAGTGTCTTTAGAAATATAGACGTTATAGAACCAGCGAGAAGGCGGCGCGGGAGACAGCCAAGGTGACCGAGTTCATCGTCGGCCGTGGCTAAGCCGCCACTGGCGTTTTAGGGCTCGCTTCTCGAACGAGGTGACCCTGCATGTGGAAGAGTTAATGCTGCTGCGAGGCCGGAAAGTGCAATGTTGGCTTTGCTAGTGATTCTGATCTGATTTTGATACTGATGAAACTGATAATTTCGAGGACAATTTGAGATCGGTCGATAATCCTTTAGTACTTCACTGATGCGAGCCAGATGAGCTCCACAGACAGATTTTGATTTTTGAACGAACAGCGCTACAGACAGATTTGGTGAAACAGAAAGTGAACCAATTGCACAATATCCACCCAAGCTTCCCACTAAAAAATTCACAAACGACGGCCGTTATGTGCGGGCCTTCACCGACGATGTTCTCCGTCGTTAGATAGAGCAGCTGAGCAGGTAGGCGTATACCAAATTTCGAAGCCCAAGAAGTGCCCGTCACAATGGACCCGAACCCGACAGCGAGGTGCAACACGACATCCTCCCCTTCATCCGGCAATACAAGAGCGGTCGCGTCGTCCGCTTCGGCGGGACCGACACCGTCCCTGCCAGCACTGACACCGCCCGCACCGGCGGGTCATTCAAGGACGTGGACGTGGTCATCAACTCGAGCTCTGGTCTGTAGGCTCACCTCTTCCCCGCACTCCCGCCGGGAGCCGGGACAACTTGTTAAAATACGGGCAGAATAAACTAGCGTAAAATAATTTTATTTACTATGTAAATCAAGAAACTATGTGAGGAAGGGATCATAGATTGTTATCAATAAACACGCAGTGCAGCGGAAGAACAGTTAAAGCAGCATAATTCAATGTAGCGCGTGTTCATATAGTGAAAGTAGTCGATCGTCCAACGCCTCTGAAAAGCGGTCCAGTGAACCTGGTTGTCCTCTAGCGGTAGTCGATTTCCACAAACCGATTGTCTCCTCCTCGGATCATCTCGATCAGCACCACAGTCGTAGCAGTATCTCTATCGAAGTCTACATGTCCAGAGATGAAACACCGTGACACCGTGCACCATTGTGCTAGCACCAGCATGCACAAACAGGGGCTTTGGAATGAGGTGGCTAGGGTTTCGATAGGTGGTGCGATGTCTCTCTCTGTTTCATACCTCAACCTATGGCCATAATGCTTCTCTTTATATAGAGTCTCCGACCAAATTCTTATTCAATACGAGTAGAGATCATATCTCACTCAAAGAGTTTCCTACCAGATCCTTATTTTTTTATCCAATACAAGTAGAGGTCGTATTCTATTCGGAAAGCCTCTGACCGGATCCTGTGTGATTCTGTACGTTCATGTACACTTAGTTGTGACCCGGAAATATCTTTTCTATCACTAGTCGGTAGTGGTCCCTAGTAGGATATATCAACCATAAATATACACAAGAGATCAATTTGGACAAACGTTATGCAATATGATCTGCAACTAAACCCTGGTCACTCATGATCAGCCCATTACTCCTTACGACTAGATCGTATCTGGTTATGATCATTGTGTATCTTTATATGACCAGTTTGTGATATGTCCGACCAACCCACGACTAGACAGTACACCTATTTGACCAGTTCATATCTAGTTAGATTAAATGACTTATTTGTGTATTCCCTTTTTGTCTCATGATATCTGATCGAACTCTAGGTTAAAAAAATGTGTCATCCATAGACTGTTTAATCATTTTCAGTCTATTGATAGATATCTTCATGTGGTTGACTCTTCAACCACTCGTGGGATGGATATGCACTTTCTTTATCTGATCATATCGAGGGGTCTAGAAATCTCTCCTGTTATATACGAGGGGCAAATCCCATATCTAACCAGTCACTTTCTTCTGCATGTTTATAGTATACCTGAAAACTATCTTTATAACTATCTAGTTACGGGGTAGCATTTAGCAACTCTAAAGTGCACTATTATACACATAGAAAACTATTTTAATATCAGGTACAAGAATTATACATCATCTGGGTCAATCTAACACCATGTTCTCTAACATGTGTTTACATTATTGATTTGGTGTCCACATATATATGCCTAGAGAAATATGATCATCAATTAATACATGTGATGATCTATAAGTCACTAGTGTCCCGATCAGTGACATCCGACCATGTATCTTTTAAAATGATATCGTACTATAGATAAAAAGTTTCATTAACAAGTCACATACCTGCTAATTTTATAAATAATAATTCATTCAAGGAACATAATAACATATTATTCAAAAATCATAACCATAAAAAGTAGTATAATTATCTTTATTGTTGCCTCTAACGTATATCACTAACATAAGCTCCCCACCTTCCTATGCTACCCGGTGGCGCCTTCGTCATCAGCTCGGTGGCCCAATGGCCCACACACCTCTACCTCAATAGCCTTGCGGCTAATGTTTACGTCATCATCATCACCATCGAGTACCGACTCGTGTTGGAGCACCTGTTGCTGACAGCGTACGTGTTAGATCATGTGGTTAGGTCGTGCATTTAGTGACGATGAATAATTGACATTTAGGTTGCATTGTTTGTGAAAATTTTGGTCGATGCGCTATTGTTGCTGGAGTATTCAGGATAGCAGGTCTAGTTGTCAGGTTCGACCATAGCATGTCAACCACAGTAGATGACAACATGTAACATCCTGGAAAATATAAGTAATAAATTATGGAGTTTTTGGGTTATTTTATTTGCTTTTTAATTGAATAAGAGTTTATTGGAATTTTGAATTTATAAAGGAATTTTTTTAAAAAAAAGAAAATAAAAAGAGGGAAGAAATCAGCACATAAAATGACACAGCCTGAGCATTGAATAAAGAATCTGAAAAGATGATCCATAAAGTAATGAGGGAGAAATGAAAATAAGCATAAAGTATCTTCCCTAGAAAATGTGGTAAGCAAAAACACAGATGTTACTAAAAATGAATTCATATGTATATATATATGCATCCAGCTATACATAGCAAGGAAATCAAATAAATTAAATGTCAACCATAGTTGGAATTATTTTTGCTAAGTCCAGAAGGTCCTCATGAGCTTTTGTGAATTTTTCGGAAATTTTTGGAATTAGTTTCATATTTTTCTGAGATTTATTTAATTATCTGGGCATTTCTAAAAGTCTGTAAAAATAAAAAGGGAGAAAACCCTCGCGGGCCGCCACCTGGATGGCCCCGATGCGCGGCGCGTAGCCCACCTGCGCCCCTCCACCGCCCGCCTCCCGCCCGCGCTCGGCCGCCCGATGCACCCCGGCCCATCTGGCCCGTCCGCTCCCTCGCGCCCGCTCCCGCTGGCCGGTGGGCCTGCTCCCCGCGCGCGATAGCCCTCTGGCCGGTGGCCCCGCTCTTCTTCTCCTTCCTCCCCTTCTTCTCCACGCGGCCGCGCCCCTCGCGCTCGCTCTCCCTCGCGCAGCCACAGCTGATCTTCCTCCCCGCTCTCTCTCACCCCTTGCGGGCAAGGTTCAAAGCACCCCTGTGCTCTCTCTCCCGCGAGATCTCGGCAAGATTTGGTTCCCTCCCCCTCGCCGGCACAAACAGGGCAGAGCGCCAGGTGCCGCCCTCGCCGCGTGCCTCTCCCGGCTATAAAAAACCGTGCTTGGAAGCTCCAACCGCGTCGCAGCTCCATCCTCTTCCCTCCCCTATAAGCAATCGGCCTGAAAACCCCCAATCGCCGCCGGCCCCTTCCTTCTTCCCCAACTCCGGCGCCCCCTCCCCGCCACTCCCAGCCACCTCCGAGTAACCCCCAAGCTCCCAGAGCTTCACGAGAACGTGGCGAAGCTGACCCCCTCCCTCACCGGACCTCCCATCGCCCGAGCTTCACCGGCGACAGCAGCCTCCCCGAGCCGCCGCCGTCACACGCCGCCGGCCCGCCACCGTACACCTCCATCCCCGCTGACATCACCAGGAGCTTCACCACCACGCGGAGTTTATATATCACGAAACTCCCGAGCCTCCCGGACCCCAGCTCGCCGCCGGCGCCGTCGCCCCCGACTTCCTCTGCCGACCGCCTCCGAGAGCCCCCTTAAAAGGGTATGCTGCCCTTATGGGGTAGGCAATGCCTCCCCCGCTCACTTGGTTATCGCAGCGCGTCTCTTTCCCCCTCCGCTCCCGCGGCGCGCGTTCGAGCCCCCGGCTCCGCGCGTAGCGGTCGAGTTTCTTTTAATTTCTGCGCTGACAGGTGGGCCCCACATGTCAGCCACTGCAGACAGAGCCGTTCGCTGACCGCTGGGCCCCACATGTCAGTGGCACATCTGCACCCAGCCCATGCTGACAAGTGGACCCCATGAACAGTAACCAGACCCACCTGTCATACACACATAATAAGAAATGAAATAAAAAGATTAAAAGGATTAAAATAACCTGTGGGACCCACTGTCAGAAATTTGAGAATATTTGGAATTAACTGAACTGAGAACTTTGAATGATCATAACTTTTTCATTTTAACTCCAAATTGAACGAGACAAATTTCTAAATTCATCTAAATTCAAGATCTGTCCAATGGAACTAAAATTGTAATTTTTAGAGTTCATTTGAATTTCTGGTGTTATTTGGTTTGATTCGCTGTTTTTTCTTTTTATACAAATTTTGGCGTGCGCTAAAATAGCTTACGAGGCTCAAGAGGAAGAGTTCGAGGCAGCGACACTAGAAGCACGAGAGAATCCGGACCCCGACCACTGTGACCAAGGCGAGTCAATACTTTGATCATGTTGAACCCACATTTATGCAAATTACTTTGTGTTAAATTAACAAAATGCATGCTGTTATTTTTATGCAAATACATGCTAAATTTGATATTCTAGTTATATGCCGTTGTTTACCTTGAATAATATTACCCCCTCCTTGAGTATTTGAATGTGTGAACCTTGTCGCCCTAGCAAAAATATAATAGTAACATTTCGAAAATAAGTCCGTAACCATATGCCATGCTTAGCATTGAATAGGAATCCGGGGCAAGAAATTGTCCCGAGCATCACATTTATTCATGAGAAAATTTGTTCGGGCAGTCATGGTGGTAATGACTGATAAATGATGGATATGATTATCGTATGTTTCCAAAAACCCCAACATGCTTTAAAATCTGGGCGGATGGGTTCGATGGTGTGAGAGTGTGGTGCAGTGGATGCACAGTGTGGTGCAGTGGAGGCACAAAGTGGATTAGTGGTAGACCGCCCAGATACCAATAAGGACCGAATCTTGTCATGTCAACCCGTGTAAAACAGTACAACCACAAGTCTGTAAATTACAACTTGGCTTAGTAGAATTACCGGACCCTGAAAGTCATCCTTCCAGGAGGCGGTGTGAGGATGTGCAAGCGGCAGTCTGTGTGACGGCTTGAATGGGACACCCGGTGGGGTGAAGTTCTGCTGTGGCGGGCTAGCAGGGGTGGGGAGCCAGCTGCTAGACGTTCAGAAGGAGAACATCCTGCACAACGTATGGGACCCATCGCAAGTGGGAACGACCCATAGGGTGAAATGATGGAAGGGGCGAGGCACTTTGAACGGTTACTGTGATGGTCTGCTCAACCACATGACTAAGGAATCGTGTGGGGCAATGAGTTGATTGTCTCTTGTGGTGAAAGTGTACAAACTCTGCAGAGTCAAAACTATTCGAATAGCCGTGCCCACGGTCAAGGGCAGACATGGGAACTTAACCAGATATAGTTCTATTTCAAAATACTTTGTGGATGGGAATGGAAAAGCGGAGGGCAGTGTGAGGGCCTAGTTTGGAATTGTCCTGGGTGTCGTCCCAGTGGTAAGTTAAGCGGCTATAACGCTGAAGAAATTGCTATATGGTGCAGATGCCATGTAATGGTGGATGGAATCTGAGTCACTACTACTACTGCATTCATTTACAACATATACGTGTGTTCAAAATGCTAGGTCTTAAGGAATTTTTATATAATTGTATTCAAAAGCACTCCTCGCAAAAATAAAATAAACCTAAGCCATCATTTGGTTAGCTATACATGTTATATACTGCATTCTGTGTGTTGGCTCGCTGAGCACGGGGTCGGAGTGCTCACGCTCGCTTTGCGGCAAAAATCCAGAAGCAGGAGCGCAAGACCACTACGCCTACGAGGAAGCTCCCGCTACGGAGAAGAAGAACGACGAAGGAAACTAAGGCGTAGGCTTCGTTGATTAGACATGGACAAGTGGACATCCGGCGTTGTGTGCACGTATGTTACTAGTTAGCTGGTGACATATAATGCACACATTACCTTCCAGTCGCTTGCCTGTGGATTTGGGTTTACTTCTGCTATGTTTCCGCTGTGCATGTTTGTAATAAGGCAATTGGCCTGATCGGCCTCTTTTGTAAACTCTATCACCCGACGTGGTGTATTTCAAGTTATGTAATATAATGAATGATTATGCGTTGTATGAAATGATTCAGCAATGTTCCTGTGTGCACTAACTACTGATCCAGGGATTAGTGCAGTGAAACACAGTAAGATTCAGGTTGAAAAATCTGGGTCTGACAGCGCTGGTATCAGAGCATACGACTGCAGGGTAAAAGCCTTAGAACGGTGCTAGGATGGATATAGGGTCACCATATTTGAAGAACTTATAAAAATGATTTCGAAAAATATAGCATACTATTGCTATCCGTATCCCTCTTAGATCTGTTCTACTCTACCTTTCATTAATTATTTTGGAAAGTTCCTAGCCCTAGTAATCTAATTGACAGATGGCAAGAATTGGCGATAAGGGCAACTGAGCTACCTGGCCTATGGAGTTCGTGAAGGGGAGTTTGCTAGCATACTACGCAAGCTCTTGCACTATTTAAACTACAAGGATCAGCCCATTTACCATAAGCTCAAGTCTACTGATGAAGGAGTAGGTAGAGTAGTGCCGTACTTACCATGCGTGGTGCAATTACTAGTTCCTGTAATATAGGATGAGGTACTAGTCCTTTAGTACTGTAGTCGTCATCATATCAAACCCTAGTATATGGTGTAACCGCAAAGTCCAGCCTAGAGGCTGGCTATGTGAATGCTTGTATGATAATAAATGGCCAGGCATAAGGCCTTATGTTGAATGTTCTTTTGTCGTTTATCTTATGATTCTTTTTGCAAAGAGGGTTGATACCCTTCCTTTTTCTCAAGGGTAGTGTTAGTACTAAGTTATGAAGCTATAGCTGCAGATGGCCAGTCCAAGAGTTACACGATCTCGGGCTCATGCTAACCCTCAGCATGCTGAGGTAGACTCAAACCATGGCGAAAACCCCGAGGAAAATCAGAACCAAGATGCTGACCTCCCAAACCCCCCAGTTAATCCCACAATGGCCCAAGTAATGGCACAACAAACTCAGATTCTGCAAGCTATTTTCGCTGGACAACAAGGAAGCTCTGGTGGACACAGAGCTGACTTAGGGGATTTCCAGAGGACAAGACCAATTACATTTACATCGGCAGAAGAACCTCTCGAAGCAGAAGATTGGCTTCGAGATGTTGAAAGGAAGCTGCGCATAATCAAATGCGCCGAGGAGGATAAAGTCATATTTGCCACCCACCTACTCCAAGGAGCTGCCGCAGCATGGTGGGAAAATTATGTAGCTGCCAGAGGCCAGGAAGATGCTACCACCGGGAGTGACAATGAAGCTATTCCATGGTCAGAATTCAAGAAGGCTTTCAAAGACAACTTCATTCCAGCCGGGATAATGCGGATAAAGAAAAATGAATTCCGCAATCTCAAGCAAGGGAACTTATCTGTCAGTGAATATCTTACAAAATTTACGCAGCTAGCCCGGTATGCTCAGAAGGATATAGAAGAAGAAGAAGAAAAGATTGACAGATTCTTTGAAGGGTTGAAGGATGAACTAAGAGTGCAGCTGATCACCCAGGACTTCACCAGCTTTCATCAGTTGGTAAACAAGGCATTGACCTGGGAAAATGAGAAGAAGATTCTTGAGGCCAGTCGTAAGCGCAAGATGACAACTCCACAACCTCAAGGAGGGTTCATTCAGGGATTCTTGAACAAACCTTCCTTTTCAAAGCCTAACCAATCCAATGCTTCGTCTCCAGCACCCCGTTCCAGTGGTGGCTCCCTCCAAACGCCACGCTCAGCAAGCCAGTCCACTGGGGCGAACCTTGCCACCAACCGGAGATGTTTCGGGTGTGGAGAGAAGGGACACTTTGTCAGCCAGTGCCCGCAACGGCAGACAAATCCAGTGAGAATCAATTTAGGGCCTCCCGCTACCCGCAGTCAAGCCTTGGTACCCAGCAAAGGGCATCAGAGCTCGCAGGTCAGCAGAAACACTTCAGCGCCAAACCGCGGCCAAGTTAACCACATCACAACTGAGGAAGCTCAGGAAGCCGCTGGAATTCTTATGGGTACGTTCTTTGCCAATTTAATAACAGCACATGTTCTTTACAAAAATCAGAGAGGGTTTCATCTTTTAGAGCTAAAAGATTCGTGGATAAGCCTGGGTTATCACATAACTTTAGAAACTACGGACACTTAACTCGCCTGCCAGGATAACCAACCATCAATAGCGTAACCCACCCAGACCCTGGACATCATACTTATAATATACTGGCTAACAAGACGCCAAAGGAATATTAGACTACGCCTCTAGGAAGAGTAGCTTACCAACTAGAACTGCCTGCAAGTCTAGCAGATGGGCACAATGTATTTCATGTATCCTAACTCAAGGCATGTCCACAAATATCAGAAGGATCAAACCCATAGGAAGCAGCCGAGCTCAAGAGTGACTTGATACCTACAAGAAGTGACCTATCCAGATTTTATAAACGATAGAAAAGAATGCTAAGAGCCAGACTATCCACTTATGTCAAGTACAATAAAGTTACCATTCCAGAAGGAAGCTACCTAGGAACGAGAAGATAACTGCGTCAAGATTACCCCGACCTATTCACTAATTAGGCTGAATCTCGGGGTCGAGATTCTTTTTAAGGGGGGTAGATTTGTAACATCCTGGAAAATATAAGTAATAAATTATGGAGTTTTTGGGTTATTTTATTTGCTTTTTAATTGAATAAGAGTTTATTGGATTTTTGAATTTATAAAGAATTTTTTTAAAAAAAAAGAAAATAAAAAGAGGGAAGAAATCAGCACATAAAATGACACAGCCTGAGCATTGAATAAAGAATCTGAAAAGATGATCCATAAAGTAATGAGGGAGAAATGAAAATAAGCATAAAGTATCTTCCCTAGAAAATGTGGTAAGCAAAAACACAGATGTTACTAAAAATGAATTCATATGTATATATATATGCATCCAGCTATACATAGCAAGGAAATCAAATAAATTAAATGTCAACCATAGTTGGAATTATTTTTGCTAAGTCCAGAAGGTCCTCATGAGCTTTTGTGAATTTTTCGGAAATTTTGGAATTAGTTTCATATTTTTCTGAGATTTATTTAATTATCTGGGCATTTCTAAAAGTCTGTAAAAATAAAAAGGGAGAAAACCCTCGCGGGCCGCCACCTGGATGGCCCCGATGCGCGGCGCGTAGCCCACCTGCGCCCCTCCACCGCCCGCCTCCCGCCCGCGCTCGGCCGCCCGATGCACCCCGGCCCATCTGGCCCGTCCGCTCCCTCGCGCCCGCTCCCGCTGGCCGGTGGGCCTGCTCCCCGCGCGCGATAGCCCTCTGGCCGGTGGCCCCGCTCTTCTTCTCCTTCCTCCCCTTCTTCTCCACGCGGCCGCGCCCCTCGCGCTCGCTCTCCCTCGCGCAGCCACAGCTGATCTTCCTCCCCGCTCTCTCTCACCCCTTGCGGGCAAGGTTCAAAGCACCCCTGTGCTCTCTCTCCCGCGAGATCTCGGCAAGATTTGGTTCCCTCCCCCTCGCCGGCGCAAACAGGGCAGAGCGCCAGGTGCCGCCCTCGCCGCGTGCCTCTCCCGGCTATAAAAACCGTGCTTGGAAGCTCCAACCGCGTCGCAGCTCCATCCTCTTCCCTCCCCTATAAGCAATCGGCCTGAAAACCCCCAATCGCCGCCGTCCCCCTTCCTTCTTCCCCAACTCCGGCGCCCCCTCCCCGCCACTCCCAGCCACCTCCGAGTAACCCCCAAGCTCCCAGAGCTTCACGAGAACGTGGCGAAGCTTGACCCCCTCCCTCACCGGACCTCCATCGCCCGAGCTTCACCGGCGACAGCAGCCTCCCCGAGCCGCGCCGTCACACGCCGCCGGCCCGCCACCGTACACCTCCATCCCCGCTGACATCACCAGGAGCTTCACCACCACGCGGAGTTTATATATCACGAAACTCCCGAGCCTCCCGGACCCCAGCTCGCCGCCGGCGCCGTCGCCCCCGACTTCCTCTGCCGACCGCCTCCGAGAGCCCCCTTAAAAGGGTATGCTGCCCTTATGGGGTAGGCAATGCCTCCCCCGCTCACTTGGTTATCGCAGCGCGTCTCTTTCCCCCTCGCTCCCGCGGCGCGCGTTCGAGCCCCCGGCTCCGCGCGTAAGCGGTCGAGTTCTTTTAATTTCTGCGCTGACAGGTGGGCCCCACATGTCAGCCACTGCAGACAGAGCCGTTCGCTGACCGCTGGGCCCCACATGTTCAGTGGCACATCTGCACCCAGCCCATGCTGACAAGTGGACCCCATGAACAGTAACCAGACCCACCTGTCATACACACATAATTAAGAAATGAAATAAAAAGATTAAAAGGATTAAAATAACCTGTGGGACCCACTGTCAGAAATTTGAGAATATTTGGAATTAACTGAACTGAGAACTTTGAATGATCATAACTTTTTCATTTAACTCCAAATTGAACGAGACAAATTTCTAAATTCATCTAAATTCAAGATCTGTCCAATGGAACTAAAATTGTAATTTTTAGAGTTCATTTGAATTTCTGGTGTTATTTGGTTTGATTCGCTGTTTTTTCTTTTATACAAATTTTGGCGTGCGCTAAAATAGCTTACGAGGCTCAAGAGGAAGAGTTCGAGGCAGCGACACTAGAAGCACGAGAGAATCCGGACCCCGACCACTGTGACCAAGGCGAGTCAATACTTTGATCATGTGAACCCACATTTATGCAAATTACTTTGTGTTAAATTAACAAAATGCATGCTGTTATTTTTATGCAAATACATGCTAAATTTGATATTCTAGTTATATGCCGTTGTTTACCTTGAATAATATTACCCCTCCTTGAGTATTTGAATGTGTGAACCTTGTCGCCCTAGCAAAAATATAATAGTACCATTTCGAAAATAAGTCCGTAACCATATGCCATGCTAGCATTGAATAGGAATCCGGGGCAAGAAATTGTCCCGAGCATCACATTTATTCATGAGAAAATTTGTTCGGGCAGTCATGGTGGTAATGACTGATAAATGATGGATATGATTATCGTATGTTTTCCAAAAACCCCAACATGCTTTAAAATCTGGGCGGATGGGTTCGATGTGTGAGAGTGTGGTGCAGTGGATGCACAGTGTGGTGCAGTGGAGGCACAAAGTGATTAGTGGTAGACCGCCCAGATACCAATAAGGACCGAATCTTGTCATGTCAACCCGTGTAAAACAGTACAACCACAAGTCTGATAAATTACAACTTGGCTTAGTAGAATTACCGGACCCTGAAAGTCATCCTTCCAGGAGGCGGTGTGAGGATGTGCAAGCGGCAGTCTGTGTGACGGCTTGAATGGGACACCCGGTGGGGTGAAGTTCTGCTGTGGCGGGCTAGCAGGGGTGGGGAGCCAGCTGCTAGACGTTCAGAAGGAGAACATCCTGCACAACGTATGGGACCCATCGCAAGTGGGAACGACCCATAGGGTGAAATGATGGAAGGGGCGAGGCACTTTGAACGGTTACTGTGATGGTCTGCTCAACCACATGACTAAGGAATCGTGTGGGGCAATGAGTTGATTGTCTCTTGTGGTGAAAGTGTACAAACTCTGCAGAGTCAAAACTATTCGAATAGCCGTGCCCACGGTCAAGGGCAGACATGGGAACTTAACCAGATATAGTTCTATTTCAAAATACTTTGTGGATGGGAATGGAAAAGCGGAGGGCAGTGTGAGGGCCTAGTTTGGAATTGTCCTGGGTGTCGTCCCAGTGGTAAGTTAAGCGGCTATAACGCTGAAGAAATTGCTATATGGTGCAGATGCCATGTAATGGTGGATGGAATCTGAGTCACTACTACTACTGCATTCATTTACAACATATACGTGTGTTCAAAATGCTAGGTCTTAAGGAATTTTTATATAATTGTATTCAAAAGCACTCCTCGCAAAAATAAAATAAACCTAAGCCATCATTTGGTTAGCTATACATGTTATATACTGCATTCTGTGTGTTGGCTCGCTGAGCACGGGGTCGGAGTGCTCACGCTCGCTTTGCGGCAAAAATCCAGAAGCAGGAGCGCAAGACCACTACGCCTACGAGGAAGCTCCCGCTACGGAGAAGAAGAACGACGAAGGAAACTAAGGCGTAGGCTTCGTTGATTAGACATGGACAAGTGGACATCCGGCGTTGTGTGCACGTATGTTACTAGTTAGCTGGTGACATATAATGCACACATTACCTTCCAGTCGCTTGCCTGTGGATTTGGGTTTACTTCTGCTATGTTTCCGCTGTGCATGTTTGTAATAAGGCAATTGGCCTGATCGGCCTCTTTTGTAAACTCTATCACCCGACGTGGTGTATTTCAAGTTATGTAATATAATGAATGATTATGCGTTGTATGAAATGATTCAGCAATGTTCCTGTGTGCACTAACTACTGATCCAGGGATTAGTGCAGTGAAACACAGTAAGATTCAGGTTGAAAAATCTGGGTCTGACACAACAGCAGGTCAACCAGGGCAAATGACCATGAAAGGTGAACGACTATGCCAAGTCGACCACAGCAGATCGACAATGACAGGTCGAGCATGGCAGAACGACCACGGCAGAATGACCTCGGTCCGAAGTTTTTAGAGGAGTCAAAGACCACGGAGTTGGAGAGCAGTTAGAGAGGTCAAAGACCCTAAAGTCAGAGACTTAGGATAAACTGGTCGTACCTATAGTGAATCGATCGATGGTCGTAAGCTAAGAGGAACCAGTCGTATGCTACCATGTGACCAGTCATAGCTATAATGAATTGATCGTAAGCTGCGGGGAATCGATCATACGGAATAGTGAACCAGTCATATGACATAGTGAACTGGTCGTAAGATACAACGAACTACGGTCAGTACTTGGTAGACTTCGATCAGGATGGTTGGAGCTAAGGTGAACTGGTTGTGAGCTTCAGTGGACCGATCGATAGTTACAGTAACAGGTCGGTGGTCGTTGCTACAGTACTTAGTCAATACTCGGTACTCAGTGGTCATTGCTACAGTACCATGTCGGTACTTGGTGGTCATTGCTATAGTACCAAGTTAGTACTCGGTAGTCCGTGGTCAATGGTTCTGTGACTGGTTAATGGTCGGTAGTCATAGGCTTCAATTGCTACGATGCTTGTGATTTTTGAGTATTCTAAGTAGTCACAATTCTCGAGTACTTGCGATTTTTGAGTACTTGTTGAGCCAGCAGTCTGACCGGCCTATGCAAGGTGGTCATACTGGTCATAATGAATGGTCTGAGATTGATTTCTAAAAAAGCATGGAAATTGTGATCGTGGCTGACCTGGTTGGTGTTGATGGTTGAACTAGGGTGTGATATGTGTGTGTGGACTATTGTCGGTCAAGTTGGGAAGAATTGTGCCGAAGAAATATTCTTTGGTCTTCGCATGTACAGGTTGGGTGTGGAGACAATCATGGTCAATGACAAGGAGGACAAGGACTAGAATGGGGAAATCTGAGGTCCAGGCGGTCGAGAATGTCACGAGGTGGTCGGGCTCACGCTGGAGCACGTGGAGATCAAAGGTGAATGATGTGTAAAGAAGCTATGGGAGGTGCGGTCCTAGAGGTTTCGTCACGTAATGAGATTGGAGAAGTTATGGAATGAGATATTTAGGTTTTGAGTGATTGATGGTTGTCACGACCATTAATTAAACTGTTAATCTAGATACTCTAACCATGGGTGATATTTATTCTAGATTGAAAACCTATGAGATGGAAGCTTTACCATCTAAGGTTGATTGTGGTGGTCGTGGATTCATTGATGATGAATAATTGACATTTGGTATTGTTAGAATTTGCATTCATGAATGTTCATGTCAATGCGCTTCTGTGCTTGAGTTTTCAGGTTTAACAATTTGACCACTTTGTATTGGGCGGTCTGATTGGCTCTTCGACCACGCACGAAAGTTAGTGGTTCGAACGGCCTTATATCATTGGTCCGAATAGCTCAGTGCTATGGGTGCAAATAGCTAGGGCTGGGCATTCGGTTTTTTCGGTCTATTCGGTTCGGTGTATTCGGTCTTTGAAAAATTCGGGTTCTAAAAAATGAG